>OX596029.1:48929143-50129143 GCA_951394125.1 Epistrophe eligans
TGATCAAAAGAATTTTTGCATCTGTGTAAGGTGATCGCCAAAATATTTTTTAAATTTGGTATCACTTTAGAAGAAATGACTTCCATCTATGCAGCCGATTACTAGGAAAATAGCAAAATTAAATATATTTTTTAACAATTAACAAAAACCTACCTCCAGGTATTCTCATAAAAGTACATTTTGGTTGCTTCCGAATTCGATAGAGTAAATTTTATTTTGAGGGGACAGAATATCCTCTCCATTTTTTTTCAATGTAGAAGAGATGACTTCACAGACTGTACTCTTGGAGCTGACCAGTCAGCACCAACTTGCCTTTGGTAGGCACCACTTCCAAGAAAATTGAGTGTTACGGAATATATATGTAATGTGCACTTTGGATTTGGAATATCAAGTACGTCAAATTTATTCAGGAGGTTTATTTTCAAAATCCGGACGTTTCTATTACGATTTATATATTCATTTCTCGAGATGGAAAAACCAACGAAAAAGGCAGAAACACATTCATTTTGACTAGACACAACAGACAATAAAAAAATAAAGTCAATTTCATATGAAAGTGACACCTAAATAGCTGTCACGGAAAATAGTCACAAAATTGTGATTGTCACAGGTGACTATCACCTTACACAGACCGAATTGGTTGATTGTGACTGTCAACTATCACAAATCACCTTAGCCGATTCCACCCCAGGTTTTTTGACAATTCTTGGGGTTGTCAAGAAAACCCCAGAAACGAGCGTAGGCGCCTTGAAGTATGTGATGTTTATTTTCTGATGTGTGTTTTGTGGATATTTGCTGAGTTGATGGTTAGGCGCATCCAAAATAGTGTATCTTCGTTATTTCCTTGAGCGTTTTCTCATATGACGTCATCAATAAAGGACTTCTGGAAAAAGTCTGTAACTAGTGCACATTAAGGAAAAATTGTGATTAACAATAATTTTACACTAGCAATGCGGATTTTATGAGTCCCGAAATGCAAGAATAGTTATTCGATTTTTGAGGCAGAGTGAACTGGTAGGAAAGGAGAGGGGAGACGAATAACTAAAAAACACATCTTTTTGAAACTAGGTCGAGTGGGCTATCGTTTCCACGTATTTTTTAATGCGTCACTTAATTTTCGATTGAATTGCTTTTTACTAAGTTTTTCGATATGACGTCATCAATAAAAAACTACTGGTAAAAAGCTGACACAACATGATGTACTTTACAGAAAATTTTGATAAACATTAAATTGACTAGAAACCCAGATTCCCCATAGTTTTTTTCTATTTTTTTTTAGAGAGGGGGAAAGGGGAGAGGTTGCGAATAGATGAAAAATTGAACTTGGTGCAGTAGAGTATCTTTTCTATGTATTTTTTAATGCTGAATCGAATGAAATCAATCAATGAAAAAGATAAAGCTGTTATACAATATTAAAAGTCTTTATTCTTTTCTATTTTTAATGTGTAAATAACGATTTATCGGGAAACAGTGCGCATGCACCTTTGAGCATGTTCCGCCACACTAATCCTTAGTAATTTTTGCCTGAAATACTCTTATGATATATATGTTTTCGAAAAATCTTAGTTAGAAAATTTCATCTCGCAATTGCCAGTAAGGTCTAAAAAATGAAAAAAAAAATATTAAAAAACAACGGCAACACTAAATATGAAGTAATATACCGGTTTTGAAAGCCAGAAATCTGTTTTTTTAATACTAAATTTAAATTAAATTATTAATGTCAACAATTTAAAAAAAAATAGCATGCAAACTTAAAATTTTGATAAAAAAATGAAAAAAAAAAAAAGTTTAGACCAATTTTTTTCAAAATTGAAATGCTAAATTGGCTATTTGCGGTCAATGGATATATCAATTTTAAATCGAACACAAAAAACCGGATGGTTTTATATGTCTTCTAGTGTTTCAGAAAATTGAAAATTACTAAAACTACTTTTTTATGAGATTTAAATCCAGATTCTTTAAATGCAAAAGAAACTTTGCGTACACCAAAACTGGGCACCTACCCCAAATCCTATTGTGTACCCAAGCAGGGGGGTTGCATACATACCTCACTCTTTATACGCCGTAATGCTGGGTGCTAGTACTGTATTTAGCAATAATAATAATAAATAATAATAATAATAATAAATCTTAAAGCAAACATTATCGACTTGTTAAAAGAACCTACTCAACACAATATTGTTATTATAAACAAAATATTAAACCTACTTAAAATTAAGTTATAACTTCAGTTTCTTTTACCTAAGAGCCGATAGTACTGTGCTGCTAGTGCTCTTATTAATCTAGTTATTAATAGTATATTTTAATATGTTATTGATAAGAAAAAATAAATAAATAAATAATATTTTTTTTTTCATTTTAAGTAATTTTTTTTTTCTAAAATTGCCCCCACCTCCGAGGCGAGATAGACCCCCTCCTCACATAGTAAAAAATGTTGGTTTTTAACCCCTCTACAAAAAACCATTATCAGTTTTTGGCGCCATAGTTATCGTACAACATTACATTTTTATTTATATAAATTATATATTTTTGTTGCGATTTATTTTGACTTTAATGTGGGACTTGATTTTCTGTGTTTTTTTTTTGTGACGTAGAGTTGTAGTCGAAGTGATATCACTTTTTTGTTTATAATCCTTAAAGGGCTGTTAAAAAAAATCAGCTTATTTCTACATATACAAATAAATGTTTTTCAACCATCTTATGTGTTTTTAAAATTTTAAAGTTTTGAATAAATGCTTCAATTTTCTATTTTTACATTTATCCTTTATATTATCCTAACTAAAGATATACAATTCGCCGTGAACGTATTCCTCGTTTTTTGGAAAAAGTGTCAGACATTATTCTGCGTACTGGAAAATATTTAAACGTCATTCGTCAGTGTGGTAAAAAAGTAACCCCCCCACAAACCATGAATCTTCAGTTTTCTCCAGCTAATCAAAATCATATAACGGTTATTCAAAATGCTTATCACTTTGCGTCGAAAAATTTACTTGAAGTCCTTTTGAAAGAAAACGATCTTATGGGTCATCTAATGTCTGTAAAGAGATATTTACTCCTGCATCAGGGTGATTTCATAACTCAATTTATGGACGCTTGTGAAGAGGAACTGGCTAAAAATGTCGATCAGGTCTTGCCAATGAAATTGGAAAATCTCCTAGGTCTTACGTTGCGCCTTTCTTCAGCCAAACATGATCCATACAAAGATGATGTGCACTGTGAGCTACTTACGTATGATTTGGTTACTCAAATGTCCAAGATTATTAATAATGAGGAAGGTGAGTAGAAAAACTTTAATTGTTACAATTCGAATTTTTAATAATTAAGCAATGCTTTTTTATAGAGTATTGGCAGTCTCATGACAGGTTGGACTTAGTAGGACTGGAATGTTTCGCTTTTAGATATGAAGTTAAATGGCCTGTTTCGTTAGTCCTAAATCACATAGCCATTTCTAAGTATCAAATGCTTTTCCGACAGCTTTTCTATTGTAAACACGTTGAGAGGCAATTGTGCAAGTAAGTATGAAAATTATGAATTATGAATACAAATGTTGTAATTTTCCACTGGCTTTTGGGAACGAGGTGATGCAAATATTATTTCATATTGCAAGGCTTCAGTAAATGTAGTCCCTGGCTTCTAGAGTTAAGCGAGGGTTCTATTCTAGCATTCTTTTCTATGTACCCTCAGCTTCACGTAAAAGCCATCCTGCGAGTGTATTAGTTAAATAAACAAAAATTATTTCGGAAAAGCCGCGTTAATAAATAATAAATATTAAGCGAGTTCAGTACATTATCACCCTGAACTACAATTTTCACCGGTGATCACGCAACCGGAAACTGCCAGAGAAATGTTAAAAGCGATTTCGGGTACGCAGGTTGTAGCGATGTGTAGGAAGTTCTGTTTCTCGCCGTTGTTGTTGTTGTTGAGGTAAATATAACTATGTTTGCCTTGTATGTAGCGGCAATTAGAATGACCGTGAAGAGTCTATGATGTGATTGTGGATTAAGTTTGAAGCTGTCGTCTCGATTAAATATTGTATCGCCACGCGAACCATACAAGGGATATATTGAGACTCGCAATCCAAAACCTTAGCTTATTCAAAGTGGATCCTTTGGTATTCAACTGTTGATCCTAACAGCGATTTTGTGTTCCTCTTTTAAACGACTATTAAATAATCATACTACTAATACTATTCTTCATAATGATGCTCCACAGCTGAAATGAACTGTATATACCTCTAGGTCTTTGGATGACTCCAGGTAATTAATCATCTTTTTGGGAAGCCAAAAGATTGATTTTGTACTACATAGTTTTAAGATTTTTCTAATCGGTCCGTAACACCTTTTACCTTAGACAGGAAAGCTTTTACGTTTAATTGGCTATTATATTGTCCGTTTTCTGTGACGAAATTAGCTTCCAAGACATCTGTTTTTGAGTAGCCATTCGCTTTGAATTTATGCATTGTTTTTTTCAATAAATTTTATAATTTGTCGATATTCGAAATTCGAAACTTCTAGCCAGTATTGCCAAGCTTTGAAAAAAAAAATCGTGAAAAACTTCTTACATAGAGTTAATATCACATAGTTAATCAATAAATAAAAGTATCAATTATTTAAATCCTGAAAATGCATTAATTATTGCTGTTTGTCAAAGGGTCTGGAAAGAGAATAGTACGGCAAAAAAATTCTCACCTCAAGCAGCCGAGCTGTACCGATCTGCATTTACTTTACGACAGCGGATGATGAACGCTGTTCAAAATTTGGAATATTACATGATGATAGAAGTCATCGAACCTAATTGGCATTTGTTCATTCAAAATATGGGAAAGGTAATTAATTAATAAGTGTGTTTACATTTGAACAATTTGGAATTACAAATTGAATCTAATTTTTGTTGCGGAATTGTTCAGTCCGCACACTATATCGTTATATGTTACTGTAATATCTTTGAATGTTTCTATCTTTTTTATAGGTTGAAAATGTTGATGAGGTGTTAGCAGTGCACCAAAACTTTCTTGATTCATGTTTAAAAAATTGTATGCTAACTGATCCCACGCTATTAAATCGCTCCATCTTCAAACTGTGCAATATTTGTTTGAAATTTTGTGAATTCATTCAGGTAAATTACTATTCATCTACACAACTAACATACCAAATCATTATGCTTCCACCGGATTAATATTATAAGTTGTACGAATTTAATTAATTTGTAAATAATGTATTTGGTTATTACTAACTAAAACTGTTTATATTACTTGAGACCCTTTGCTAAAATTATACATTTTTCTAATAAATCTAGTATGAATCCTAAGGAAAAATCATCAATATTAAAAAACATTAATGTTGCAATAGCTTACGCATAGATCATAGCTTAAAGATTACTACACATAGAATAACATACATTTTAACCTTGAATCAATTCTCGCTATCAATAATAATAGAAATGGATTCAACAACGTTGTAGAGGTATTCGGTTGGGATTACGCACAGTATCGGTAGTCATCGTGTCAAGATAAAATTAATTTATATAATGTGTATATGAATATTGTTGAGATACTTGTTAGTGTTTTTCTTCTTAATACTATAGTTTATTCAACTCAAATCCAACTTATAATCAAATAATGTAAACAACGATGCAAAGTGCATATAACTGAAACTAATACGTTTAGATAAACTTTACTTTTTGGTGCGTGCAAGTGAATTCGATGTCTTTTTTATTTTAAGATTCTTTACTCAGTAAAGGATTATTTATCAACTAACTAAATCTAAACATCGGTTAAAGAATTTTTTTGTCGAAAACTTAAGAAAAAAAGGATGTTAAAATCGTTGAATACGAATGGTAAAAAGATGATTTTTTGTTCCAGGAGATACCTAGCACCACGACTATAAGCTGCGGATCGAATCCATTGTATATTATTCACTTTATAGACTTTTTACGATTTAGCATTAACTTTTCAATCGTCACAGTCTTCCGCCGCATTCGCATCTATTGTGTCCAACCAGTCACAATTTCGAAGAACATTTTCACGTTCATCTCATTCCTAAAGATATTTTTGCATGATTAGAACACAATTGTACGCTACCAAATTGAATTGATTACTTACTAACTTTTAACTATTTATGTACTAAAAAAATATTAATAAAAAAATGTAGAAATCCCAACGACATTTCCTTGATGCTGAATTAAAATCGATGGTTTGTGATAGCAATGATGAGGATAATTATTCTGATTCGGATGCAGATTTTTCGAGTCAGAAACAGGTATTTCTTAATTAGATGTGTCTTTTCTTTTAAAGTTTTTTTTTATTTAGTGACTCTAAATAAGCATGTCATTGAGTTATTTCGATTTATATATGCATGTATATATATATATATATTTGTTTCGGAGTGGCTGGCTACACAACACGTAATATTCATGTTTATGGTGGGGGTTAAGCGATAAACAGAATTAAAAACTATTAAGCCGCGGATAAATATCGAAAAGATAAAATTATCCGATGGTTCAAAAATTCTGCAACGTCGTGATTTCTACTCATCGACATTGTAATGTGTAGCCAGCCTCATCATGTATCATCATATCAAGGAAATACTTAAAACATAAAATTTACATTTTTAGACGGAATCTTCTCTTGCCCCAACTGATACATTTTCAGAACGAGTAAAACGTTTTGATTTAGAATTTACTGGCCTGTTGATTGGACTTTTAAAGCAAATAAATGACGTGGCGTCAGATAATCCATCGGATCGATTTATCAACCTTGTTCATCGTATTAATTTCAATTCATTTTATAACGAACAAATGGATAAGCTGTGTGCTAAGGACTCGATGACAACGACACATAGAAAATAAACTAGCTATGTTTTTATTGTTTTTAAATGTTTTTTTTTTGTAATGCTTACTTAATTAAATAAATTTTGAGCTAAATGTTCTAATTTGTATCCCGTTTTTCTTATTTTATAACTTGTGAAGTAGTTTTGATAACACAAGCTCCAAATAAAGGCTATAAAGAATTAAAATAAAAATTTGAAAAATATAGATTTTTCTTGTCTCCATTTGAAGCCGATTTAAAAGAGATGCCGGGGCTAACTGGAATATGTCTCTGAAAACGTTCGATTTCAAGCTTTCAAGATTAACGCTAGTTATCTTAAAGTATGTATACAATGTTTATGTTTGCACATAGGGGGCCTAACTTTTAAGCCAGGGTTCGTAAAATATCGCTCGCGAATCATAAAATACGGATCTTTATCATTCTTTATCGATCTTCTCACGAACCATAAAAAATATAGTTCGCGAACGATAAAATTCTCGATCTATACAAATTTATAGTTCGCTCACGAACGAACTATATCTATTTTTTTTCTGTATTTCTCGTTCGTGAGAGATCGGAAAAATAAAATTCAGGTAGAATATGGTTCGCTCGCGATAAGGATCCGAAAAGATCCGTAAAAAGAATCATTCGTCATCAAGTATCCATTCAGTGCGGTTGTGAAGTGAGTTATTTTTTAAATGATTTTTGTTGAAATGGGGAAATTAAAAACATTTGAGTTAGATAATTATGTTTCTTGTAATGAAGAAGTAGGTGACGAATCAACCTTATTATTTATGAAAAAAAAATTGAAAGAAAAAGTGACAGGAAACATAGAACGGCACTATACAACAATACATAGTGTTAATATTAATGATTCGGGGGTTAATGAACAACCATCAGGAACTGGAAGTGTGCCAGTTCGAGAAGGAAAAAGTAAATCGGTCTTTATTGACATGAAGAAGAGTGATTTTTAAATGTTGTGTGGGATTAGTTACGATAAAAAATATCCCTATTTTCTATAATATGTATATGATTTTATATAAAATCTAAAATGACATTTTTTTTCTTATTCGAACGGTTCGCGAATGGATCTTCAATAGTTCGTACGTAATAAATTCGAGAACGAACCATATTTTACGGATCGCAACAGATATGATTCGTTCGCGAAAACGAATTTTATTTTAAAGGAACCAAAAAATAAGATACGCGATCGAATCAAAAATAAAATTCCCTTACGAACTGTTCGCGAGAGAACGAATCATATTTTATCGTTCTTCGAAACTTGCTTTTAACATTGGGAGTTTTTAAATCTTAATTTTTATTTGTCATTATGTTTATTTTATCTTAGTCCCTGGGCTGCTTCACGTCTCGGATTGTTCAAATCTGGTTGTCAATGTGGGTGAAAACGGTCGCCGACTTGGATGATATTTTGTATTTTGTAACAAAAATGTACTAGGTAGTAGGTTTTAGGAAAATCTGCTTTGCAGGGATGTTAGCATTTTGGAAATATTTGCTTATCATAATTTGCGCAAGTTTTGCGTTTAGGAAATCGGCCTGCGTGCGTGTCTGTCAACCGACTAAAGATAAAAAACAAAATATTTGTACATACTGCATTATGACAGATGTTGGTGCAAAAAAAAACTCAATACAAAAATGATCCTGAGTGAAAGGATGTATAGGGACAGGGAGATAAAAATATTAATTGAATAGCCATTTTTGCATTTACTATATCTGTCCCACATTATAAGAAACAACGTCATAACTCAAAAAATGCTGTTTCGAGATAATTGCGATTGCATATTTCTTTTTCGTGAAAAAAACTATGGAAAAACGCTCGTGATTGAAATTGAGAGAAGAGATATCTATGTATTTCTTTTTTGCAGAAATAAGATGCTATAATGAACTCAAAAACTGCATATTTTGAGTTATGACGGTCTTCTTTTTAATGAGCGGTATTTGTTTACTTTCTTCTGTATACATACTGAAGAACTATGTGGGCAATTCATGAATGAAATGGACGGAATATGGCAATCGAACATCATTACAACAAAAAGTGGGTGTAAAGATCTTGTTTATCTGGCGAACATGATCAGAATAAGAAACCTACAAAAAATATTTTTTTAAGAAAGCGCGAAACGAAAGACGAAAAAAGTCAGTTAACATGGCTTTGTAACGCTCACTGTTGACCGAAACGTTGTTCCGAGCCTCGTTTTCGAAGAAAAATGGTCCAATGATGCCACCACTCCACTATCCACATTCTCGTCTGTGCGCACTGTACGATAACGTTCCGCGAAGTTATGATACTGACTTTCTGTCAAGATTTCGAGCGGGAAACAGCTGTCAGTGTTAACATAATTTATGATTTAAATGAAACCACTATATGGCCCACCCGTTATATGTAACGGGTGATTTTTAAGCTGGTTTGGTTTTGGCAACACTGGTTTTGACAGCTGACGTGTGTTTAGTACCTTGTGTCACTGTCAAACAGCTTCAGTTTGGTTTGCAATTTAACCATGGATCGTCTTACAAATGAACAACGCTTGCAAATTATTGAATTTTACTATCAAAATTCGTGCTCGGTTCGAAATGTTGTTTATCGAAAAATTGTGTTCAGCGATGAGGCTCATTTTTGGTTGAATGGGTACGTAAATAAGCAAAATTGCCGCATTTGGAGTGAAGATCAGCCAGAAGCATTGCAACAGCTACCAATGCATCCCGAAAAAGCCACTGTTTGGTGCGGTTTATGGGCCGGCGGCATTATTGGGCCATATTTCTTCAAAGATGATGCGAATCGCAGCGTTACTGTCAATGGTGAACGTTACCGAGCGATGATAACAAACTTTTTTTTGCCCGAAATGGAAGTTCTTGACTTGCATGATATGTGGTTTCAACAAGACGGTGCCACATGCCACACAGCACGCGAAACAATGGCGCAATTGCGAGGCGAGTTTGGTGAACAGTTAATTTCACGTTTCGGGCCGGTCAATTGGCCGCCTAGATCGTGCGATTTGACACCATTAGATTATTTTGTGTGGGGGTATGTCAAGGCTAATGTCTATAGGGACAAGCCCGCTTCGATTGACGCACTGGAAGCTAACATCCATGCATTCATTCGTGAGATACCGGCCGATATGTGTGAAAGAGTATGCCAAAATTGGACTCAGCGGATGGGCTACCTGAGACGCAGCCGCGGTCAACATTTGCATGAAATTATCTTTAAACATTAAATTGCAAGGTTCAAACTATCGATTCAAATAAATATTTCATTCATTTTTTCGAATTTTTTGTGTTTTTTTTTTTTTTTAAAGTTCTAAACCTCTTAAAAAATCACCCATTATATAGCCTCATTATGAATAGCGAAGCGAACGTTCGACTAAATGCGAACGATTAAGCGAATTTCATTTCTCATGGTATTATCGCTAGCGAGCTTATACATTCGCTTCAAATATCAATGCTGCCAACATTATTTCATTGAAATAACATATGCTAATTGCTAAATGTCAAATAATGTTTTTTTCGGATTGTGTTTTGTATATTCTAATTTATTTATTAAAAACCAATTATAAATTTAAGCAACATTGATTTTTTTCTGGTATATCTAGCTATTTCCGAAAGATTCTTTTCGATAGATTTGGACCCCTCTAAAAGATCTGTCTGCGTGTCAGTCTGTCCTTGCAACAACTTTAGTCGCTCACTTTCTCTTGCATTAAAATTGTTGATCCCCCTGTTACGGGTTGGCAAGGAACTTTGATGTGCAGATGATTCTTGGCCATTGTTGCCCTCCGTTGCATTTCGTGTCAACAATGAGTTTTGTTGAAAAGATCTTTCAACCTGTTGAGTTTCTTCACATGGGTCAGTAATGTTGTAAATTTGTTGTTGAATATCTTCGAAATTGGCAGACACATTTTCATTTATGGAATTTAAGGAAGTGAAGCCTTTGTGTTTATACCAAAGCAGCTGCCTACTGGATTAACTACATGGGTCAGACTGAGAAGTCTGTCTACAGCTTGCTCCAAAGGAGACAAGGAAACCTGGCAGTATGGCCCCCCTGTGGTATTTTTTTTGTTTTGTGAAATTTTTTGTTTAAGTTTTTGCTTGTAGTCCAACCAAACCTATGTACAAAAAAAACTTCTTAAATCGAAACTACAAAATTTTATCAACGAACCTTATGCCAATCTTTTCCTTCACGTGACGGAGGACCAAGAGAATTCAGTTCTCCTGCAAAATGATCTCAATAATCCTTTTGATTTCTTTTTGATGAACCAAACGCTCCTATGCCTTTGGCCATATCCGGATTCCTTTCCATTAATTGGACAAGCTTCGCAAACTGATTTGCATTTGTCCTTGAAAATATTATTGTTTTCAATTCTTTAACAATATTATACAATTTATTTGCAACATACCTTTTTCTTTATCACTCATTTTAACCACAGGGAAAAATAAACAATACAAACTCTCAATTCGCTAGCTTTATCACTGAATATTTTGATTCGATAGAATTTGACGTATTGAGCCGTTAAATTAGCGAACATTCGCTATTTGTAATTTATCCATAACCTAGTTCGCTAATGTTTTGACATTTGAAGCGAACTTAATTTGTGCGAATCGGTATTCATAATACGAAATTAGCGAATTCGCAAAGATTTAAGTTCGATTCGCTATTCATAATGAGGGCCATAAACTTTTTGTAAATAATATGATGAAATTGGGGGTAGCTCTATTGAGCACTGTCTTGAAATGTTAATATTAATTCTTTAAGATTTGCGAAGCAACGCGAGCATGGGTCTGCTGGTATATATATCGCAAGTAAAAAATGTTGTATGTCGTGTCGGCATAAAAAGTGCCTTCGACCGTGACAGGACTCGAACCTGCAATCTTCGGATCCGAAGTCCGACGCCTTATCCATTAGGCCACACGGTCTTATTTTTCAGAGTATTTAATGACGTATTTATTTATAAGTTGCGATAAAAATAAAATTTTAACAATAAGATTCTCTCAAGAACTTCAACAAATCAACAGACCTAATGAAAACTATTTCTTTACACACATTTTCTATCATTGTCAGATTCATTGGTCATTGTCAGATGTTTTCATTGAAAACATCTTACAATTGCTGACAATTTCTTCATTGTCCGAAATGTCAATGAAACCTATTGGTTGGAGTCGAGTTGTTTAAAGAGAGATAAAAAAATATTTGTGTTGGAAATTTGTAGTTTTTGCACAACTGAATAAATAAACCCAAAAAGAAAATATAAAGCAACTCACTTCAATTACATTTTATATCAATTCCTTGTGTTGTGTAGTTTTATTCGGAATAAATTAGGTGCTTATGCTCACTGCTCAGTCGCCATTTGTCTTTTATTAATCCTTTTTAGCATGTTGTTGAATTTTTGTCGCATTTCTGACTAAAAAGACTGGTTAAATAATACGAAAAGAATACAGCAAAACTAATAGATACAAAATCTAACAATGGTAGCATCATCACCAATACAGCTCGGGCTCCACAGCTCGCAATTCGACGAGCAATTTTACATAAAACCCTTCCTGCTCTCGACGGGCAACCCAATTCTTAGTCCAACAACTTCGGGTACTTCCTGCGAATCATCCTCCTCACTGTCTTCTAAAATATACGCAGTTAAAATAGTTGCAATTGGTGTATTGTCTTCCATTTTCCCTTTTTGTTTTTTAATTATTTTTCAGCACATAAAAATTGCATCACACCCACGAAAACTTTTTTAAAAGATGTAAACAATCAATCAATTTTTGAATAGATCTGCCAACCGTTTGATTGTTTGAACAGAAAATTCTCAAGCTGACAATTTTGTCAGATATATTATTGTCCGAAAATTGTCATACAAGAGCTGACAATCAAATTGTCAAACTTTGGAATGAAATTTACCAACCGTGTGAAGGAACAATTTTTCATTGTAAGAAATATGTCAATTGTCAGCTAATTGTCAGCTATTGTCAGACCATTGACAGTTCTGACAATATTGTAAGATCTGACAATCGTCTGTACTTAGCTTAGCTGTTTAATTAATTTTAGGATCGAATGTGTAGTTTTTGAGATACAGCATATGAGCAAATAATACAAAATTTTTTACTCTTTCACAGTTTTGCTTTACTCTACATGAAGAAAGCTTGTTTTAAGAGATTTTCTCAAATAAGTGTCCATTAGTCACTCTCGCGTGATACACCAGCAGTAAATCAGCGATTATGTGTTCGTACCATCGACCTTAATATCTATCTTTCATTACTTTTAAGTCCTGCTGGAACCGTTTTTTTTGTTCTTCGCTATATCATCCAAGATTTTCGGGAAATGTTCTCAAATGACTTTAGAGATAGTGAACTTTAATATTCATACATTTAAAAATTTCCAGCAAGTTCAGCATTAAGTTTTAATAATTTACGTACTTATGATATCCTAAAAAGTTGTTCCAAATTATTCATTGTACCTTTACACAAATTTATCATCTTTTATCAAAATCCTTGTCTGCGGTCCATCAAATATAGTATACCAGTCTTAAGCTTTTCTGTACTAAAACCACTGAATTTTATGTTTGTATCGGGTTTTTGAATAAGAGCGCTACAAAAGTTTTTTTAAATAAAACAAAAACGGTTTTTGGATATCAATGAAATTCTTTATTCCTGTGAAGGTACGTTCGATGCCATTGTGTATGGAACTCGATTTCTTTTGCATGGCCACCACGGGCACGCTTGCAGAAGTCCAGACCCTAAACCCAATTTTCGACGGTTTTCAAGCATAAATCGGCCGATACTGCTGCAATTTCACGTTCGATATTCGTACGAAGTTCATCAATCGACGCTGGCTTGTTGGCATAGACCATAGACTTGACGTAGCCCCACAGGAAATAGTCTAACGGCGTCAAATCGCACGACCGAGGCGGCCAAGCGACTGGACCATTTCGTGAGATAACACGTTCTCCAAACTTGGTTTCCAATGGCAAACCTTACTGAAGAGAAATGTCAAAAGAGCGGCAAGAAATATGGCGTCGTTTGCTGTCCCTGTTGCTCTACTTTTGTAGCGTCCCTGTTAAAAAACCCTTTATGTATAATTAAAACGGAAGCTAGTTTTATCTAATGCTTATACATATCGTTTATCAAACCTTATTTGATGTGCAATGACGGCAACATTTTTTTCTTTTCAAAGCTAGGGTTCAAGACACTCGGTTTGCCAATAGTTAAGGATTCCTTCACGCTCACGGGCCAGTCTTTCCTGATCCAGTGGTCGCTTTTTCTCTCCTGTCCCATAAACCAATGAAACAGTGAAATTTCGAAGCCATTTTTTTTGCACCAGTAAAAAGTTAATCATTTTCAAATCCACGCATATCTACATATAACCAACTGATCATGGTATTTCAGCTTTTCTAAAACAAGAGATACACAACACACCTTTATTGCGCAGTTCAAATATCAACCGATTGACGGTTGATAGAAGTTATCAATTCAATTAAAATCCGGTATTGTGAAAATGAATTGATAAAATATTGTGCTATTGCCTTCAAAACATTTCTATTATTTTGAATGAGAATGTGCGTCTGACAGATGTTGCTTTTTTTTGTTTTGAGAAACGTACGCTTTACTCGAAAACATGTTAATCTTTTTCAAATTTCATATCAAAAATTTTTGTCTATAAAACACTCTGGTGTATTCGTACTTGAGAACCTGAACTCGAATGTATACTTGTTTTTCTTGTTCCATTAGTTTTAAGTTGGCTTTAAGTTTTGTTTGTATCATATCGTGACACTTAGTCACATTCACATACTTAATTGTAGATATTACCGTTATTTTTTAATATTTTTTTTCCATTTTTAGTACTTTTTTCATGAAATTGCCCCTCTCGCCCAAACGGGAGAGATAGACCCCCCTCCCATAATAAAAAATGCTTGTATTAAAGTATTCTACAAAAAACCGTTATCATTTCTTGGCGCCACAGTTATCATACTCCATTGTTCTTCACAATACCGATTTTTTTCATTCACAATACATTATTTTAAAAAAAAATCAAAATGGATCAACAATATTGACAGTTGATAGTCACAACACCATTTAATAAAATTGATTGATAAATTTCAATTATTAATTGACAGTTGATCTTCGCAATAAGGGTCACAGTCTGATACTTCTTCCTTATCTTCGTGGAATGAACTAGTGGAACAGCACCATACTTATTTCCAATGTATAAGGCTTTTGAAATGAATTCACCAAAAATATAACAACATGAGTTTGGATCTTTTAAGCATCTTCTCTTTGAAGAGAATATAGATATAAAAAACTTTAATTTGAATTGTTTAAATTAGACGCAACGACCCAAATAACAAGAAAACTCGGCCAAATTTGCAAAAAAAAAAAATTACGTAGTTTTTACTTGAAAATACCGTTGTTCGCATTCAGTAACAGTACAAAAATGATATCATTTACGTCGCGCGCAGGGATATAAGGCCCATGGGTCATAAAGTCCAATTATCCCTTAAGTGAGATATAAAGCCGAAATTAAACTTGGGCTTAAGTCATACCCAAAGGAGACCCACGCCCCAAATAAAAATATTGGGGTTTATGTCCCACTAAATAAAAACTACCAAATGATAAAACTCGGAGCATTTCAACCCTAAAACAGGTTTTTTATTATGTGGTGCCTTGATTGTTGTTGCTTGTTGTTTCTTTTGCATTTAAAAATCTGGATTTAAAGAAACTTTGAATTTATCCTATGTTTCTAACGTCAACAGCAGTTTTCTTAACATACATATACGTGGCCCAAAGTTGCAAATTTAAAATTTTCGGATATGAAAATGTAATGCATTATAAAAAATTCACATTACCTAGGTACTACTGTGCGACTGCAGCAAATATGAAAATTGGGTTTTATGTCCCTGCGCCGCACAGTGCGTTATTTTGGTCTAAAACCTGGCCAAAAATATTTTGGCACATTTTTCACATCAAATAGGTACCAAATGACTAAAAAGTTATTTTGAAGGATAAATTTTCATTTTTTGGGTACAGTAAAATCCACTTAAGTGCCTATCCACTTACCTCCCGATTAGCCGGGAGAAAAAAAAATATTAAAAATCAAAAAAAGCACGGACAACATTGTGCTATAACTTTTTTTATAGCTAATATTTTATTCTTTATTTTGTTTTTTGACTCAAGTTGCTTCATTAAATAGTTTTTGAGAAATTAAGTTTTAAAGATGAAATTTAGAAAAAAATTTTTTTTTTGTTTTTTAATTCATTTTTTTTTTAATTTTGCAATAATAAGAACATTTTTTTTATCAATATTCAATGGCCTGATAAATTTTCAGTCAAATACTAAAAATCTCATTCCAACAAATATCATAGTTTCTAAGAAATTAGAAAAAAAAACTGAAAGATACTTTTTTCCCAGAAAACCCCTTCGGCAACTGCCTCACTGACGCTTTTTGGTGGGTAACAATCTTGTTTAGATTTATACACATAGGTATAGCACGGATAGATATACATATTTGTTGGCCTGATGAATCACTTCGTATTGACTTTCAGTTAAATTGGCTTCGACGAAACGCTTTAAGGATAGCGTTTTCAGGTGTGTGTTTCTTCGTTTTCAGGGTTTTACTGCCAATCGCAGCTGCTTTCCGGAACTTCATAGCCCTGGTGGGAGTTTCGGTCACAACCTGCATCACTTTGGCTATATTAATATTTCACGCGGCTCTTTGACTCATCTGTGCCGCGTATGTCAGTTTATCAACAGACACACTCTTTCGAAGTTCTATTGTTTTTCGACGTTTTGTTCGGTCACTTGATTCCCCGAATTCTTTGCTTGGACGACCTTTATACCTTCCAGAAAGTATGCCAACAGGTAGTGTTATTTTTTCGCTAAGCCACTCTTCATTCTTATCCAAGAAACGCCTTTCTATTCTACTGCAGAGTTGCCATATTCGTTTATAATTTGGTTTGAACGCCTTGATAATTTTGAGAAGTTCATCTTTTTTCTCCGGGGGACACTTTGTTATATCCATAAGTTTTTGATCTAAATCTTCAAGTTTTTCGTTAAGGAGCTTTTGTGAGCTTCTTCTTACCAACTCATGGAGCTGTTTTCTGGTCATAGACAAGGTGGAATTAGAGAATAATATAAAAATCTATTAGTAAGGGTCATTTTAAAGGAGTTTTTTTCAAAGGCTCTGTTTTTTCTTAGGTGCAAACTTGTGCATGGTTTTGAAAGCTTAGATTGTTCTACATATCCAGCAGTTAAATAAAATATATAATAGACTATGTTGCGGGATGTTGCGCATATTTAAAAACACTAATATATGGAAAAAAGTGCATATTTTTTAAGTTGATACTTAAACTCATCGATATGACAAAATTAAGTTGAATATACAAATTATTTTTTGCTTAAAATACTATACATACCTTGGTTGACGATATCCATATCAAATTTTTTCACCAAAATCAATTTTAAGACTAAAAAAAACACACAGAAAAAACACCTTTTTTAAAAAAATCACCAAAAAAAAGTGCTTATTCAACTAGTGCTATTTGCAAATGATGGTGTCGCGAACGGGGGTGACCAATTTATAAATAGACTTCACTACAAAGTAGCCTGGTTATCTACCTGTTGTGGGACACAAGCTTAATCCTGGGAGGGAAAGTTGAGAAAATTGATTTTTGGCCACTTTTTAGGTCAAAATACCGCACTGTGCGCCGTGAACTGAACTGAAAGGGACCGCACTGAATTGATTTCCTTATAAATCTAAAATCTTGTCGTACATGAGAGAACGAGTAGTCTAGTACCAACATAATTATCATTTGCAATTATGAGTACTTCGTCACCTCTAAAAGAAACACGACTAAATGATCTTCCTGCTAATTTAATTATAGTTCAAATGAAGCAGAAGGTGGTGTAACACAAAAATAATTTAAAAAAAAACGCTTTGATTAAATGCTTGTTAAAGACTTCATTATTGGGTAAATATTTTGACAAAAGACTCCTCCTGTGCGTGTGACTTAGAATATAGCCAATGTTTGCAAAACAATGATCGTCACGTGTCTGCACTTGGTTTAAGTAATGTATTACATCCAACGTCAATATAAGGGTGACACTAAAAGTAGGCTGTTCAACAATTCTCTGCCACGTGTAGTTTATTAAACATACAAATTGTACATTATATTCCCGCAGCAATGTCAATATTAATAGAAAGCCATTCAAATGAAAACCAAGAGATTCCTAATTGAACTCAGTAGGTAGTATGTTATAGAATTGAAAATTAGGGAAGGTGTCTCGATATACATACATAGTTTGCAATTGTATAAAAAGTATAGTACTTATAAATAGTTACCTATATTCTTTTAACTTACAACATTTGTTAGTGTATCTAGATACTTAAAGGTCAAATTATGGATTCTTAAAAAAATAAAATGTAGGCAGGAATTTTTAAGTTTTATATATAATAAAAGTACATATAATATATTTGTGTATAAAAAACATGAGTGTTTAATTAGAGTAAAATGTAGAAAAGATGCCGTGAAATAATGCCAACTTTCAAAAATATGACTTAGTTCACTTCTGAAAAGTGAAATAAGCCAATTTTCAACCGTTAATAATATTTCATTTTAACAAAGTAAAACTAGACCAAATTTTCCTTTTTCATTTTCAATCGATATAGTGTTGGGTTAATTGACTTAATTTTAATGAGAAAATGTTATGTACTATAATGTATATATCCCCGATAAAATAAAAGGAATTAATTTACGGTTTGTTCGTGTGTTTTCAGATTAGAGTGGAACAAACTTAATTTTAATAAGCGCAAAATTTTAAGCAATTTTTATTTTATAAAACTTCAAAAACTGTATAAAAATTTTATTTCGCGTTAAAAGAATTACGGGCACAATTTAACTAACCCGAAATAAAATGTTCATACAGTTTGAATGAATACTCAAAATGTACTTGAATAATAATAAGAAAGAAGAAACTAACAAAAATTACAAACAACACATTTTAATTGCAATGTGTACCTACCTAATTAAAGCCTGTTGTCGGTCGCGAAATCGTAGTTGTTTTATTTATTTAAATTAATTTTTCAAGTTATGTATTTAGAATTAATGCGCAAAAACTTGCTTAAATCTTGAACTATTGCTCTACAATCGGTAAAATAGCTGAACCACGGTTTGAATGTTTTGTACAACTGGGTCCCATATAAGTTAAATGAAACATTGTCATACTGAAAAAAGATGGTTGAAACACGTTTAAGATTTCAGTCGAAAATACCTGCAATCTGCACATATGTATGTACATATTTCTTATTGTTCCTTATTTTTTTTTTAATATCTGAGTAAATAGTTTAAAAAATTAGTATATACTATATTATAAGAACAAGAATGAACGACCAAGTCGTGGTACTTAATTCAGATTTGATTGAATTACATATGCAATAATTTTGACAGTATTCTTTGTAAGGTGTTTTACTTGAATTGCCCTAAAAAGTGTTAAATAGTAATAGTATATATAGCTAAGGGATAAAATTTTATGAACCAACAAAAAAATCACATCATGTTACCTACGTGATGTAAGCCGATTCAAAACCCATGCATACGACCAGCCGATTCTTTTGATTATTGCATATTGTTAAAAAAAAACATATAAAAGTGTAATTGCATACAAATTAGAATTTATTGTGAATTTTAAATTTACCTCGAGTCAATTTATTGATGATTTCCTTTGCTTTATTAATTAATTTTTATTATTTGTTAGATATGATTTATTGATGAATTTGATGAAATCAGAAGAATGTTTTTTGGCTATTGTTGCAAACAGCTGTTCAGTTAATATTTCAGAGCAGTCACATTCACAGCAGTCCTTTCCTTATATTAACTACTATTACTATTACTTCTACCACGGTTTGAGTACTACTACTACGAGCTACAATTTAAAAAAAAAGAACGGACATCGCCCCTATACAAATCTGCGCTCAACATTTTGGTGTTTAAAATTTTCCAATATCATTGATACTTATCGAGATCTTCATTCCTAAAGGAAAAAACTTCGGTGGAGCGATCTTCAGCTTCATACATACATTTATGATAGGGCAAATCTGAGGTCGGATTCGTATTCGGATTTAGGGCATCAAAATCCTTTGAAAAAGTAAAATCTGCGGGAAAATGTTGCGTATGCGTGTATTATTTTAATTTTAAATATTTATTTCGTGTTTTGCGTTTTTATACTTTAGAAACCATAATGTTTATCATCTGTAGACTTTAAAAAAATGAATTCAAAGAAGAGCAGCTTTCGAACAGCTTGACTTTGACAACAGAATCTTGAAAAAAGAAATTTAGCCCCAGATGCGAAGTTTTACCGCAACCCATTTAAATATTATTTTAAATGCAGATTAATAATATGCAACATGTGTGTCGTTTTTTATTTCAATAATTTTCGAATATGTAAGGAAAACCCAGTATCTATTATATGTGATTAACGTATATCATGTTTCACTGATGCAATTTCCACTCATCCCTTAAAAGCGGAAAACACTATAAGAAAGACACAGAGTTTCGATAACAAATGATTTTATCCATTAAAAAATACAGATGACAATCACACCCTAATTACCAACAAAATATTTTTGAATTTAAGTTTTTTTTGAAATGCGAAGCGATAAGCGATAAGCACAACAAAACATCACATTATTCATCTGGTCGATTTCTTAATCATTTCATCCCGACTGGCTCATTGGTTGGATATCTGAATATTCAAAATAATAATAATTCTGTATTTATAATCTGCTTTGTGTGTATGGTTATCAATAATGAAATGTGGTATATCCAATTTGGAATTTCAGCTCATCGGACATGAATAAGCTTCGGGCGAAGGTATCTACTTTTAGGCTCATCGTCATCAAGATATAGCTCGGGCATGTGGATTGGAAACAGATCCAGAGCCAACTCGGCCCAGCGTGTATACTGTAGGTATAGTATCTATCTATATTATGCTAAAGCTTGTGCTACAAAAAGACCTATAATCACCACCATATATTGTTGTATATGGATGGAGAACTCACTTGCCCAATCTAGCTGCGTATCTATCTACTGTCCAAAGACGGTAATTGAAATTTATATATTCATGCGAAATGAAATTGGTAATTTCAGCTTTGGAAATTGCATGCATGCACATTTCTATTCGTTTCTCTTTGAGGGACCGAATGCAATTCATGATGATGACGTGGTACGTATGATGAGAGAGAATTCAGCCTAAAGGATCCTATCATTATTCACTTTGAAAATATTATAGTCGTAGATAAAATATCAACATTTTTTAAAGCAGCAGATTTTTTAAAGTAGGCACAATTATGCGTTCCATTTTCAAGTTATTAAATTTCTTATGCTGCGCCTGTCTGTTTAAATTAATAAATATTATGTGTATATATATTATGTACATTGCCCGACAACCGATTAGCGCCCCCTCTAATCTTTCAGTGTAAATGCATATTACTCGGAACTTTGAATGTGTATCATGCTTAATGTTTTTTTTATTTCATTCTCCTCTATTTGCCCTCGCTCTAAAAAATAACTTGACTTCTGGAAATGAACCGTTATTTTGTTTTGCTTTGTTTTGTCAAATGTGACAAAAATTAATGCGTATAATGTTATAAAATTTCATTGGCAAAAAATTCATTTCAAACGTTTTATTTGATTGGCTGATATTAAGCTCCAAAGACAAAAAGGATGGGGGACGCTAATCGGTTGTCGGGCAGTGTATATCCAATACTATACCTACATAAATAGGTCGATATATAAAAGAATTGTTGTATCACCTCTATAATTTGTCGTTCCTTAATTTTGTTTTCGTACCTAGTCTCTCCATTGCTAATGATTTCTTTAGCCTAATTAACTTTGCGCGTTTGTTCCGTACCGAAGGTGGATAAGCTTTATGTACACCTATTCCAGTGCCTTTTAGTTTAGAAGAGCGTTGTAAATATCGGAATAATTGTCCTTTAGAGTGACCAATTAATAAGTGGTTTATTTGTTTAATTATGATTATTTGTTATGGACACCCGTCCAAAAAGTTAGTAAGTTGAATAAAAAAAATTGGGGAAAGATATGATGATACATGAGTATTGCAGTGTACATACTTATTAGGTGTCATACCTTTATACGCATAGGATTTTTGGAATTCTTTTGTTTGATCCTTCGGGTTCATTTAGTTTACCCTTCAAAGGACTCACATAATATAATATATACATATGTATATTTATAAGTTATACCTAAGTATATTGGTCTATATATCTATATGTATATAAAAAAAAAAACAGACAAAAAAAGGAAAAGAATATTTTTTTTAACTGTTTAAATCATACAGGTACTCTACCCTCATTGAGCTCAATTCAGATAGAGCAAACTAATAGAGTTGAAAAAGGTGCAAGTCCTGTTTTTTTTTTTTTTTGTAAATTTTGTCGTTTATCATAAGTGGAAACTTAGTACAGTGAAAAAGTCCATTTACATATTCCTGGATACTTTAAATCTAAAATTCATGGATACCTACTTTAAATTTAAAATTCCTCTATATAATTTAAAGTTTAATAATAAAAACTTTCATTATTTTTGTAAGGTTGCCATCCATATTTATTTTTATTTTTGTTAAATTTGAACAAATTTATAGATTAAATTATCATGTTTTGCGATTTTTTAAAACCAATTTTGAATAAAAACTAAATTTGTAAATTACACCAAAAATAGTTAAAATTTTGTCTTTTATTCATGCACATAAAGGATGTGGAGTGCGGCTGAATCGGTGAGCATGAACTGAGAAGGTAAGCGAAATTAAGGGGAAGTTAAAAATAGACCGATAACTTCCATGGTAGGGTGAGTCAGATCGAGCTGAAATAACATAACACCTTCAGTGCCCTCTAGGCTCTAGTGGTAAACGTCCGTCTGGTTTTCTTCAATTGATTTAAATTATATTTCTTTCCTTTTGGCATTATTTATGTTTATTATGGGAGATGAGATTGGGTTGTGTGTGAACATGTTCCCACCCACTTCCGGGGAGCTCAAGCCGAGCAAACAGCCAGCATGCCAGTTAACCACACACAAAGAAAAGCTATTCGAATTCCAAAATTCTTCATCTCAAGCCTACTTTAGATTAGGACATAGGTAGGTACTGACTTCTTTGGCCTTTTCCAAAGGATCCACTGACTGACAATGAACTTTTAACTCTCATTCAGAAGTACACTTTATAGATCATCGATGGATGGACATATTACTTACTGCCATTTCGGTACTTTTAAGTCTTTTGTTCTCAGAGAAAGTGTCTGGGGAAATTTCAGCAATATTTCGCTTGTTCATTAAGCTTACAGCTAGATCTATGTAATGCCCTTTTATGAGATTTTATATTAATCTTAAACTCTAACCAACTTACTTTTCTTTTCGGAATCAAACACAACTTTGGACTCTTAGGCTAGGTCCTTTTTTAAATTAAAAATTAACAAAATGATTGCATTTTCAATGCAATCGACGTCTTTAGCTGTCAACTTTCATGCTTGTATTTGTTTGTTAAAAACTTCTGACGCCAAAATTACGTACATAAATGAAACTTTGTTCCCATATTGGCGATAAAAACAACGACTATATTTTCTTTAAGTAGAGTGTAGAGTAGAGTGAACTCACCATTTGTAAATAATCCGGCTTCATATAAATATATAGGTATGCATATCGTCACCTGAAAACTCATTATTTGTTCAATAGAGAATAAACAACCAAAATTGTTCAATATCCACCTGAATATTTTTTACCTCCGAAAATTACCAACAATTTTACAAGCAATTATGCTGGGGGCGAATTGGGAACTACATATTTACATATCGACTTTTATGTTCAATATCCAGTAATATTTTGATACTTTCAGTAAGACAGTAAGTATATTCGGAATTTTTCAATATCCATTTGGCTACTCTTTATTAAAAAGTGTTCCAATAAAACGAAAACATTATCAAAAAAAAAAACACTACTTGCTATGTAGCTTTAAAAAAATGGGCTAGAAAAACTTTGGCTGGAAGGATCTTAATTTTTTGTTCCTAAACCATCTACAAAGAGCCCCTTTTTATTAAAAAAAAAATTATAAAAATCCATTTCAATACACCATCACCGGTACGTGCGCATCTGTGGTGCTAATGGGCGGCTTAAGGGCGGTTGCTTTTGAAACAATGGGCATTACGTTGACAAAGCGATTAATTGAAAACGCAAGATGTAGATATTAATGTCATTTTCCATTGGAGCGTATGTTATGTTCTAGACAGGCTGAATGATCAAAAAACGTTCCATTGGCTGTCTGGAATTGGTTCGGTACACACATTTGGTGTAGACCAGTTTTTCTGTTGCAAAATTTATTCGAATAATATCCAAGTTATTGTCATGTCGTACCCAAAAAAGTTTTACTTCAAAAAATAGTTTTCGTGTGAAAAAAGGAGAATAATTCGACTCCTAATACGTTTCAATAGAAATTTTATTTATTACCTACAAATTACAGAAAGATCGTTTTCCGTATTGAATGAAACGAATAAAAAACCTATTTAAGGTCTCGCATTAGCGAAGAATGCCTTAATAGTTTAGCTTTATTAAATATAGAAGCTTTTCAAAGATATAAAATTTATTTCCAAAAAACATAACTAGATATGATTTAAGGTGACTTTTTCTCCAACGTCTACTTTCAAATGTTAATATCTTGAGTTTAAGACTTTTAAGAATTTTTGTTTAAAATGTTCGTTTATGATTTCCATCCGGTGTGAAAAAGCTAGGGCGTGTAGGTTGGGTCAAGACGAAACAAGAAAAAAATCGTATGTAAGGGGGGTCTATTCCCCACCGTTAAGCCGGAAAGGGCAAATTTTTTAAAAATTTGACTTAAAACTAAAAAACACATTAAAAATCAACGGTAACACATTATGCAATGTCATGCTATACCTTTTTGTAAAGCAAGAAATCTCTTCGTTTATTATTTTAGTGAACAGTTTTTGAAAAATTAATTGTCAAACTCAAAATTTTGAAGGAAAGAAAATAAAACAAATTTTCAAACTATCTAACACGGATACACGAGTTCTCATAAGATCCGGATTTGAATCCGGGTATGTCATCAAGTTTTTATGTAGGTATACAATCACTAGATTTTTTTTTTATTTTTTTTAACTTTGTGCTTCTAACTTTTTTAACATTTGTCACTTCTTTGGTTTCTCTATATCAATATTGATTTTAAATCACTAAAGTATGTACATATGCGTATATACATTGTCACTGAATTATTGCTCAAACCGAATGAAAGGCTTAGCGGTAAAACTATAACCACCTCGGCGACCGACACGCGACGCCAGAGGGTGAAGAATGGAATTTGTGATAATAAAAATGTCATTTGTATGTTTTTTTAGCAATTTCTAATTTATTTATTTATTATTAAACCAAAGGTGTGTAAATTCAAAGTTTAGATTTTCAAAATGAAATTTCAAATGTGCGCAGTTATTAAAGTTTTTGTTAATTTTGAAATTAGGCATTTTTAACAACATTGGTAAAATTCTGAAATGTTTTCACAACTAATTCCCGGCTTTTATTAACACATTTCTTGGAAAACAATGCCTATCTTTGTGGGGATTTTGGATTTAGTCTTTGCGATTATATCCAGTATAACAAAAAAAAATATCCAAATAAACAAAATATCACAATTACCAAACAAAAGTCGTTTTGAATTCAACTTGGCGGTTAGCCATATTATTCACTCGATAAATCCAGATTAAAACTTAAATCCGAATGAAAATTAATTTAGTTATTTTAATTTTTTGCAAATGCAAAAAACACGTCTGTTAGCGAGATTTACAAAATATCCTTCGTAAATCTATTGAACTCTAGAATTTAGCTTGAAGCTTTTTCAGAATTATCCATTTTGTTTTTGGAGATTTTAATTTTTTTTTAATTATTAGAGCAAATAATATTATGTCTTTTTTTATAAGCCCAAAGATTTATTTTTACGAATTCAACTTTGCGGTTAGCCATATTATTCACTCGATAAATCCAGATTAAAACTTAAATCCGAATGAAAATTAATTTAGTTATTTTATTTTTTTGCAAATGCAAAAAACACGTCTGTTAGCGAGATTTACAAAATATCCTTCGTAAATCTATTGAACTCTAGAATTTAGCTTGAAGGCTTTTCAGAATTATCAATTTTGTTTTTGGAGATTTTAATTTTTTTTTAATTATTAGAGCAAATAATATTATGTCTTTTTTTATAAGCCCAAAGATTTATTTTTACGAATTTCCGGTAAAATAAAATTTCAAAAAAAATCCGATAAAGTTCGCTTAAATGGCTTATATTAAGTTCTATATTAATCAGATCGTCAGGGTTAATGTATTTGGACCTCTAAATACTTTTTTTCAAAATATAAAGAAAAAAATTGGTATAATTTTGAGATCAGGAGAACTCAATACCAATATAATCCAAAAATCGAACAAAATAGGAAATTGCCCTTAAATAGTCTGTCTTATAAAAGAGTGCTCTTAATTTTATTACATATACCTACGCGCCGTGGCCCGTGATGTTACTTTCATAATCAAAACTAAGTCTTTGAGAATGGTTTTTTCGCTTAGCGCATTGACATTGACAAGGTTAACTAAAGATTGTAGTTTCATAGTATATGGTCTTTTACTTAAGTTTTTGTATTTTATAAAAAACCACTTATTATGATGCACAGATTATTTAGTTTTAATTACTTTTTATGTTTAATATAAAATTCAATATTTAGTACATATTTTAAATTTTCATTTAAAATAAAGTAAGAAATATGAAACAAATATGGTCTTATTTATAAACATTGTCTAACTTTAGACAACTGTCCAACTTTGGAAAATGCGTTCAAAAACCTTGTTTATTGTTGTCTTATAGCTGCTTAACTTAGACACAAGAGTAGATTGTCTTAACCGTGAATAATGTGATATTTATTTTTATTAAATAAAACATATTTCCACCAATTTGAAAATAGTTAAACAGTGTCTAAGGGGACAAAAATCTAATAGATACGACTGATAATGTTTAAAAATACTGTAAGAAAAAACGTATTTCAAATTAACTTTATACTTGTTTAATATCAAGTAAGCTTCTTATTGAAGGTTTTAAATTATTAAGTGCTAACCAAACTTTAAAAGGCATGCTAACCTTAAAGATTAATTTTATCTTTTTAACGGAATTGAAGCTTGTTAGCTCATGAGTTATCATTTCCTACACCATGTGGGTGCATGCCTCATAATATACAAAAAAAGGTATGGTAAAGCATGGTTAATAAACATATTTGCGTTTGATAAAAGTATAAAACAGATTTCAAAGGCATAACCACCACCATTTTCCCTTCACCATCTATGTTTAACCGACCGATGACGACGACGCTGATGACGCGATGAATGATTGAAAAGAAAAATCAAGTGGTACGCCTCCCGCTGATCCCAATTCAGCCTCAGGATGCACATATGTCTACTTTATCGGCCTGCAAAGTACTATTTAAGTGAAAAAGTTCTCTTTCCCCTTTGAAATCGGAAAAAGAAAACTTGTGTAATTTGAATGTAATTTGTAGCTAAAGTAGGTAAGGTATACTTGCTAAGTTATAATCATAGCTTTGTGTTGTCCTATACAACAAGATTATATTATTCATATTTTTATACCTACATAGGTATACAAAGATATCTATACTTAATAAAAGATAAATAAAATAAAAGAAAATAAATAATTTATTAAAATGTTATTTATTAATAACTTTCAGCTAATACAACTTTAAATTTAAAAATAGCGACGTGTTTCGGAAACAAGTTCCATTTTTTTCAAAATTTATTTTTTGACGTTGAGGACGTTTCTCCGGGTCAGAAAATCCAACAATTACTTTTTGATATAATCTATTAAATATCCAATATAGTCGAGAGCTCTTAACCATAAAGACTAACACCTTAGTATAGTCTTTGAACCATCTTGACATCGTATGAGCAACAATACACAAGTGTTACCGATTTCCATTCAAAGGCAATTGAACGATTCTCTTTGGCCTCTAAACAAAGGAAAAAATCCCTTTTAAATCCCTAACAGGATTATCGGATAAGGGTGTACCATGGCGAGATGAGTCTCTGCGACAAACATTAAGTCGAAAAGTGCGCGAATGCAAGGGTAGTAATTACACTCTAAATATGTATATAGTTCATGGCTCATGAGGGAAACGAAAAATACCAACTATGAACAAACACTAAAAGAAAGAAACTGTGCCATATGAACTTCGGTTCTTCTGGATAGTGGTAGTCCATCGTTTGTCGTCTTCGATGCCTGATGATGGACTCAAGGCTCACATTCATTCCAATTGACTGAAAACACCTTGGGGTGCCGCTTTCGAATGTTTCGATAATGTTGTAATTTGAGGAATACCAACAGGGGACTTTTTGGTCCTGCGCTGCAAGGATATTTCTATTATGCCACAAAATTTGAAATCAATTTGTTGCCGGGTGTCGAAGGGTACACAGCTAGTGATAAACGACTAGGCATGATGTGAGCTCATGCCCACCTTGTTATGAGGTATGTACCTACATACATATATATCTCATAAGAATAGGGTGGATTCAAGGGTGGCATTGGCATTAAACGAGGGTATCTTGGGTAGATGTTTGAATACAAAGTTGATGTTTATGAATTCGAGAACACTGTTGGATGAGTCTATCTCTATATAGTATGAGGAAATTGAAGAGCCATTCCGTAACAAGTGATTACATGCGTATGAATATAGAATGATGGACAAGTTGTTTTGTTTACGAATCGAGAGACAAGGACTCATTATAAAATAGGATGTGGTTCCTTTGGTATACGAAAATTGTTTTTTGGAATGCATTTATAATTTGCATTGGTGTACTCAAATGGGAGTTGAGATGAATAATAATAAAAATTAGTTATAGCTATATGAACTTTATAGTCCTTGTTCATAAATCTATTATATAGACTTTCTCCGGTTGAAACAAAACGGAACTTGTTTGAGTTGTAATTATACATAACAATTCTGCGGAATATTGATTGATCCCTCAGAAAGTATAAAGTACCAATATAGGGTATCAGTCATTCCAAGGATTATATTTTATGAATAATCTTAATTGTTAAAAGTTTAAGCTTAGAAATCTACCAGATAAGAAAATATTAAAGGGCTTTTGTTTTTTTACATTTTAAGGATTACCTAATACCTATATTCAATATTCATGGAACGTTGGAAAGTCTCTTACGTCATAAAATCGTAAAGTTTCCGACCGACACACACTTCATGATTGAACCAGCTGATTCAGCCATTTTGTAAAATACCTATTAAGAAAAGATTTCTAGTAAACTTTCCGACGTTCACGATGTTTATTAAGAAATGATCAATCTTATTTTTCCCGTGGGTCATGATTTTTATCAATGCTTGATCCCAGAATAATATGATATGATGGTTTTACAATATTTCAAATATTCGTGTGATAGGAACACAATCAGAAACATTTTTCAATACTATCAAGTACGACGTATATGGTATCTATCAGAAGCATATTTGCCTTTCCAAATTTGTATAACAGTTTTTTAGTAGGTATCTACTATTTTAATGTAATTATTAAAGTTAATTAAAAATAAACTATTAAAACCAATTGAAACCCAATTTTCGTGTTTGTTAAAATCCTTAATTATACTATATCGTTTTCAGCCAAAATGAGGAATTATTCTTTTGTAATCTACTTGCATTTCCGAATTTAATTAGTCAGTTGATTATATTTTGGGCGCAGAATCATTAAATCATTTGAGTATAGTTAAAAATCAATTCCCCCATTCCGATGGCCCTAAAGTCCAAAATAAAGTGTCACAATAACCTAAATTTAGAAACAAGTGGGTCCTGAATTATTTTCTCGAATTAAATAAAATTACTTTTCAAAAATATTCAAAAAATGTCTTCAATATATTCAAATTTTATTTTTGTTTGTAGATATAAAGTTGTTTAAAAAATTAAGGTGATTTAAAAAAAAAAAAAAAAAAAACCTAATTTTTTCCAACTAACTTTTCAATATTTATATCTCATGCAACTCCGTTGCTTCGCTTAGGATATATTACCTATGTAATGGCCTGATAGACCGAACGAAAGTACAAATATACCATGTTAAGGTACTTTTGACTCACTTGATGGCTGGGTTAGTCGACAACTGATTTTAACCCCACTCCTTTTTTCACTGTTACGCAGAAATTGTAAAAATGTTGCCCTGATTTTTGTAATCTTTTTACATTATTAATATTTTCGTGGAATTTTTCGACTTACGTGGTCCTGCACTTTAACCGTCGTCGCGTCGGTAATGTATAGGTACACGTGTATATCGCAAGTAAAAAGAACAAAAAATAATATATAAATAAAATATAAATAATATAAAATAATAAAATAAATAGTATTTACAATAGATTTTTTCTTAATAACAACGAAAAAGTGTAGGAAAAAGAACCTATCACATATTATGTATAATGATATTTCCATCTCCAATACAATTTCCAAAGTTGAAAATATTTTTGTAAACAAATCTTTCTGTAATGAAAAACTTAAAATATAAGGTGTTTGACAGAAAATTTTGGAACTTTTGCATCTTATTTGGGAGCTTTTACTTGCTTAGCTGATTTTATTTTTGTATCCGAGATCTGGATTTATAATTCTGAGAAAAATGATTATCAGTTGCAAGGTTTTAACTTTTTTATAAATTTAAATTAGGACTATGTGGCAGGAGAAGTGTGTTGCTTTATAAAGTATTTATACAGTATTTAATGAGTGCTGATGTTATAAAAATATTATTTGAATTAAACAAGGAACAGCTTGTTATTTTATGATTTTATAGATTACACTGTTTTAGTTCATCGTTGTTTGTGGAAGAACTTTCAAATCTTGAATTAGAAAAACTAAAAATTTCCTTGGAAAACTGTTTCCTTATTAAGAAAATTAAAACATAAAGCAGACTTAGACTTGAATGTTTTAAACATCCTCAAAATATGCAGTTCAAGACTAAATAGATAACTTTATCTTCTCATATTAAAAAAAATTCCCTTGTGTTGTGTAGAATTACTTATACTCACATCAATTTCATATATATAGAGAGGTAACATCAAACAAGAAAAAGTCCTCTAAGTCCAAAACTAATATATTGCTTCATGATAATGACTTGCTCATATCTTATAGCTACAATACAGCAGATACGCTGAAACTTAAAACTAATCTATTATGTAATAGGTAATAGCAACGGTGATCCTTTAAGAAATGGTTTTTTCTATATGATTTCTTTAAATTCTACTTAAAAAACATTCACCTTTGTTGGGTGCCGGGACATTCCAGGAAACTGTAAAGCTGACGAACTCACTATAGTGGAACTACAGTACCTATACTACGAGATAAGACAACTCTTGGTATACCTATCGCTCAATTTAAACTTATGCTAAAGCAAGATGCTATAAAGAACACAACCTTTAGGTTGCTTGGCGACAAAACAAATCTGGCCAAGGCTGGATCTGAAGCGCTCTTAGCAATTGACATTAGCTACGTAATAGGTGTCATAAGCGGACACTTGCCTAATAAGTATAGGCACGCCAGGCGACTAGGCGTCTGCTCAAATGATTTCTGCAGAAGCTGCATGGATGAAGAAGAGGAGGAAACAATTTCTCACGTTCTTTGTACCTGTCCTGCTGTCACGGAGACGTAGACTCCATTTGGGATACTTCTACTCCAACGATACGAGAGATCTAGCAAATACTTCTATAAGTAATCTTGCACGTTTCATAAGGAGCTCAAAATGGTTTAGTGAGTAAGGAAAAGCTTTCCTAGATACATGTGGTACCACAATGGGCCAACAATAGCCATATATAGGGTAAAATATTTTGCTGCTCTGTGCTGTGACTAACAAATAATGAATGCAAAGAATGAACAAGTAATGGGGTGACGACAAAAAGTGCATTATCCATGACACCTGCATTTGCGTTGAATAGTTTGTTTGATTGCGAGCAATGAACCGGGTTATATTATATTATATTATTTTTCACTAAAAACTGCAGTATGGTATCTGCAGTTGATGTGGTACTTACTTTAATAAGATTCAACCGTTATTGATCGTCCAAAAAAATATACAGCGAGAAAAATTTTCAACCTCACCTCTGCTTCGAGATTTGAGCATTCTCCAATCTGTCATCGTTATTGTTTTAAAGCACTTAAGGCTTTTTTTTGCTAAATTCGTTAATCTAAATTTAAGAATTTTGGACTGTTACAATCATCAAAATAACTTTACTTATTTAGTAAGTTGTCAATTCTTCCGCATCTTGTCATTTTTTTTACAAACTTCATGAAGATCAATAAGATCACAATATATATTTTTAAAACAGGTATATTGGGTTTAGATTTCAACTGCATCGAAAATATATTTTAAAATACATAAAAAAAAACTAATATAAAAAATAATATAAACACCCTCAAACTACAATCTATTATACAAAATAAAATAAATACCCTCAAACTACAATCAATGATTTTTTTTATTTTAAGTGATTTATTCTGCCTTGTTTTAGTTTTAGGTCCGCCCGCCCCGGGCCCCCGCTGTCCGGGGGCCCGCAAATCCAATTCAAACACATATATGTCAGGCTGTGAGTGCAAAAGTGGTGTCTTCGTGGCATCATGCGAAAGGAGTTTTCAATATTGAAACTTATAAAAAATTACCTTCGATCTACTATGACCCAAGAACGTCTAGTTAATCTCCCCGTTTTATCAATTGAGAGAAAAGTTTCAAGAGAAATTGATTTCAACGATGTAATTGAGGAGTTCAGCAGAATTAAGGCACGAAAACATTTATAAAATAATTGGAAAAAAAACTACTAACTGTTTGGTTTGTTTTTAGACATCTATCTAAAATCGATGTGTGTAGGATAGGTATATATGTTCCTTATAGACTCCAAAACGACGTGACCGTTTTTGATGAAATTTTCAGGCAATCTTCAGATTAGCCCAACTTAAAATCCTATGATGTAGCGATCGGATCAACAGAATTCCGTTTTTTGATTAAAGTAAAGTGCTTCCCATACAACGCCGGGGGTAGGTCGCTTCTATTAAATAAAAGATCTTATTTTGTTTTCTATTCATTATTTTTTTTGTCACTCTACCTGTTGGTTGCTTTTCCTAATGCTGATGTGCATTCTTTCTGAACCCGTACGTGTATTATAAATAATTTGATTGATGTTTTTTTGTTTTGCCGCGTAAAAGCTGAAGTTATAGAAACTTCAAAAATATCTAATAACAGAAGGGGTCCCTTTTAGCATTGCCGCCCCGAGCCTCTAACAAGCTTAGTCTGCCACTGTATGGAGCCTATATATTTATATATTTATATATTTATATATGTATTTATATATTTATATATTTATATATAATATATATTTGTAAAAACCGAAAATGCCAAACAATTTATTTTTATGAATAACTTTGAAAAAAAATAGTTTTCAAATAAACCTCTGTCAAATCGTGAAACAAAAACAGACTACTGACTAACTAGATTAGATACCTCTCTGCCCAAAGTCAAATGATAGTTTGACTGGATTATATGCATAATAAAGCGAAATAGATATACATTATACATATGTTTTTTTCAATTTTTTTATAAAAAAAAAAATATTTGTTTAATTCTTTCTTAAATGTTTTTAATTCATAATGCTGAAAAGTTTTTTTTGGAGTAGATATTATCAGAATTTAAGAACTCAAATGCATTTACGAGATGCGAATTCAACAAAACTTTCACGTAATTGTTTACATTTTAACAAATTAAATCACAACATTTGTTCCTGATACACATGGCAAAGTGAATTTCTGTTCCATTACATGTGCGATGAGTGGTTGGGGAGTATTATCATTATTGTGTATGTACATACATACATGTGCTAATGCACTAATCCCTTTTCAATTGCAGTTATTTTGTGAATTTAGGCATTGTCCTATACACTATTATAATATACCAGTATAACCGAGGTGTCAAATTAACACCCAACTAGCCCATATGTCTATGAAAATTCAACTTGTAGATACTTACGTTCGTAGGTACATTAATGTCACTTTTTGAAGGGTTGATAAAGACTGAACAAATGCTGACTTGTATTACCATTATATTAAAAGGGTAACCAATCTCGAACTTACATACATCTTACAATTTTGATGTTCAAATTTCAATTCTTAAATATGTACATATATTAGACTAAAATTTGCTAAATGGAATACGGTTTCTTTGAATTTGGAGTTAGGAACATCGCACAGAAACCGAACTAACTGACAAATTTTTAACTATCATTCGGATATATTGAAAATTAAAATTAAATTATTGGAAAATTTACAAAAAAGTTCAAAATCTAATTTTCTTCATTGCATTGCTATTCTGAAACAAATAGCCAAAAAAATAATTAAAACAAAAATGCATGCTCTTATAACATTTACAAATATGGGTTTCGAGATAAAATACAGGATACTGGCTTCAAAATTTACTAATTTTACACATTATTATTAGGTCAAACTGTAGGTATGTTTTGGTGCTATCAGTTTTATTTGATCTATATTTACTTTAGCTTAAACAGAACTTTCGAGGTATAATAATCTCTCTAAAGTTTAGTTTTACATAATTCAGTTTTACATATATGTAGCCTCTATTCAAAATACTTATTTATAAAACATTTTCCTACTCTTAAGTCTTTATAGCTGTACAAGGCTTATGTAAAATAAAGTAGTTACTAAAAATGGAAATCTATTTTAGCAAAACTTTAAACGATTGAGTACGATGTTAAAGAATTTTTAGTATGTTAAATCGTTTAAAATTTTGCGCCTTGATGTTTAACTTTCAAAATTGGCCGTGTTCTGGTGCACTAGAATAACCTACTTAAGATACTCGAGTATCTATGTATATGTTACTGAACGCAAGTCATTTCTCATAGGATAGATGAGTATACGAACATTTTTAGGATTTTATTTTTCGCTTTGCTGTTCGTAAAAAAAATCGAGAAAAGAATTCTACTGCGGCGCACAGTGGTTCCAAAGTGGGAAAAACCCCAAATATTTAAAGAGTTGGCACAGTAAAGTTAATGTGATTTCTTGAATCTACACACATACAATAAAAGAATACGCTTATTTTTTTAATTTTATGTCATTTAGTTTCAGAGTACAGTTACCACAAAGTGGCGAAATTTTAAGTTTTTTGAGCATATTTTAAAGGCGTATATTTTTGTATACCAACCATTTTTGGTAAAAGATTCATTATATCAATGGCATATTTAGCTTTATTATTATATTTACCGTTAGTCAAATTGATTTACTCTTAGTCGGAGCTACCTCTGAAACGGTTCATTCTGTCTATTTAATGATCTGTATAAAAGAAGCTAAACGATGCTAACTGTTCGCTCTTAGACTATTTTAAAACCAATACTATATACTATTTGTCATGTAAAAACAAAAGGTCACTTTCGGTCACTTTCCCCGCTAGAAGCTTTTAAGTCTAACCAACACGTGTTTCCGAAACAACTCTCTAAATCGTCATCTTGTAATACCGTTGGTAATTTCACAGCTATTTTGGTTAAATTTAATTGTTTACATAGTGATTCATCGTTGCAGTTCTGTTAAAGCTTTGGTAGCGTTTGGATTTAAAAATTTAAAATTTAAAAATTGTCAGAATGGCTAATTTAATTATAGAAAAAAAGTGTTGTGCGAATTCTTTTTCAGTTTAAATTCCCTTGGAGATTTTTTAAATGAAAGGTATCATTATTTAAAAACAGATCAGGCCGAACAAATTGTTTTTGATATAAAAAAAAAAAAGGTTTACCATATTTTAAGAAAAATTACAAGGCAAATCGGTACATAAAATCTAAATTTTTAATTAAACACATGGAATGGGTTCAGGGAAAGTTTATAGTAAATTTTAAAGAAAAAGATGTTGTGTTTATGAAAGCTTATCCGCGATAATATCTATGTACATACAAATGTATTATTTGTTAGGATAGATAAAAATAAAAATAAACAATAAAAACAAAAACAAAAATGAAAATATTTTGTTTATAAAGTATCTATAGATACACTTAATTTTCGAGTAAGATTCACAATATTTGTAGCATAATGAGAACTTCTATCATTGATACCACTTTCCAAATTTCAACTAGATCGGCCTATCCCTTAGGTTTTTACAGAATTTTTTCCACTTGGTTCATATAAAGGCGGTTGATTGATTGATTCTTGTAAAGAATTTTTTCATTCACTATTGTTTTGTTCTTCTTCTTCGTATAAACCCAGACCACGGGGAAAAAACTCATTTGTAGGTGTTGTTTTCTAAAAAATTCTCATAAAAAATATAATTTTCAGCATATCAATGCTGTCAAATATATCAGACCAAAAACATAACTGTTAAAAAGAGCCAAGTTCTTCTGTACAAAAACCAGTATGTAAAAAGTCAGCCGTGAGAAGTCGTGAAATCTGAAAGTACGCCAAGTTCTTACTGTAAGAAGGTTTAATATCAAATATTAAAAGTAAAGTAATGTTGAAATAAATCCAAATTATGAAAGAAATTTATTATTTAATAATTACTGACTAAAATTTGTTTTCGAGCGTTTTCAGTTGTGAGTAGTAAAGAGAAAACTTCCCAAGTGAAATCCCAAATTTTAGTCAGTAATCATTAAATAATAAATTTCTCTCATAATTTGTTTCAATATTACTTTACTTTTAATATTTGATTATAAACCTTCATAAAGTAAGAACTTTTCGTACTTTTATATCTCAAGACTTTTCACGACTTACTTGTTACAAACAGGTTTTTGTACAGAAGAACTTGTCTCCTTTTTAACATTTATGTTTTTGGTCAATATATTATGTTATATCACTTCTTTTTGTAAAGATTTCATCTTTCTGCAGCAATCTTAAGTGCTCCATATAATTGTTAATATTTCTGAGAAAATATTCTATTTGTTCCTTTGTATGCATTGTCAGTGAGTGAGTCAGTTAAGGTTTTAGCGATTTTTGAAGGCCTATATCTCAGGAACCACTTACGTTGGAGTTGGCGAGGTGCCTGTGCTTGGCCAGCCTAGCAAATATTCTGAATTTAAAGTTTCTAATTTATTGGTACTAAAGTTAGAGGGGGGTCCAAATTTGCCTGAGTTTGATCCTGTAAATATAGGGTGTATTGTCATAACTTGGCTGGGCAGTGGGCTCTACCGTGTCCTTTGATTTGTGTCGGTATTAATCGACTTACATTTTTTTTCTTAGAAGGGTACGACAGCATCTGACTGATGAGCATAAGTACACATTATTGGTGGAAAAAGGTTGCAAACAAAAATTCAATTGTAATTATTAGATTTGTTTAGAACACTATTGCAGAATTTTCCAGCTAGCCAGTATGTAAATAGTTTGACATCTCATTAGGTTCGTTCGCGTATTAGCTAGAAACTACCCAAAACTACCATTTTCTACCAGATTTAGTCCAAACGTGTTCGCGTACGCACATTGGTAAGTTCTGTGTTCTGTCAGTTGAATTCAACAAAAATACAAAACGGCACTTGCTTACTTTTTGTTTTGTTAAGCTTGTTGGAGGTGAATTTTTTTTTCGTTCACATAAAAAAAATAAAATCATTTTAATAAAAAAACTAAACTATTTGATAAAAAAAATAATTATTTAAATTGAATAAAACTAACTTTTGAAGTGTACTTTAAATCTAAAACAGAATATGAAGTTATGAAGTTTCCTTTTTGGGTTCAACGCGTTCGTGTAGTTTCGGACAGTTTCACTTCTCTTTAAGAGAATTTTTTAGTTCGGAAAGTACCCAAACAAACCTATTATGTTTAAACTCATTCTAAATAATATGTCCTCATATATTCATTGTTATGCCTGAAATCTGTCAATTTCGTGAACTTTTGGATACGTTCAAAATAATATTTCATCCATTTCAAGATAACTTTTTTAATTCCTTGTTCATTGAACGTACCCAATTTCGAATCGGATTGGACAACCAAATGCACTGTCTAATTAAAACAATCGATGGACTTTTTTATAAATAAGATTTTGGAGTTGGACAAAGTGTGTTAGCAAAGTTAGCAAAGCTTTAGGATAGGAATATAAATACGACTGTTTATTACTTTGGTACTGACTTTAATGCGTTTATAAATTGGACTGATGTTTTTAGTTTTTTCGAATGCCAAAAAATGATTTATAAAATGGTAGGTAATATGTACCAAGCGAAAATGATATTTTTGAAAATACATTAAAACCTCATTTTTGATCAAAAAACGTTACAATGTTACAAAATTTCGCCTGAACCCCGAATTTAATATAAGACAAGGTTTTTTCTTTAAATGTGTAGGGTGCGTTTACGAGATGACTTTCGTAGCTGTAAATCCCGGAATTTGATGGCTGGGGGGCATAAGTTCCACAAAAAATAAAAAATACCTCAGTTTTGTAGAAAATTGAATTCTCTACATTTTTACTATACAAACTTTTACCAAGAAATCAAAAAAAAAAGTTATACATAATTACAAATATTTCTGATTTCTCGGTAAAACTTGGTATAGCAAAATTGAAGAGAATTAAATTTTCTACAAAACTGAGGCAAACTTTTGTTTGTGAAACTTATATGGTTTTCTAGATATGGAGAAAAATCTTTTTATGTGAAAGGTTGAGTAAAAATGAAATTTGTCTTTGGCAAGAAATAATAATAAAGTCATCTGCTTTATATTGGCATCAAAATAATTACTGATTTTGCTTTTTGAGTGCCTCAAAATTAACAATTAAAATTTTCAAAGATCGTTTTCAATGCTAATAACTGGCACCTTGTACTAAATGCGAGGTCAATGTAACAAGTCAATGAACTAACATACTGGGTTGTAACGCTCGATTTTAACAGCTCCTGCTCCCATTCGTTAAGTTTCGTTTAATTAATAAAATTTCAGCAACAGCAATACGAGCCGTTCGGCGCATAGGAGACAAAAGATTGTTTGTGTTTCTGGTTGATGCAATAACAACTTTTTTCTATATTCATGAAACGAAACCGATAAAAACACACTAATGACGTTTAGGAAAACAGACCATATGTTTCATAGCAGCCATAATAATTGATTTATTTATTTCGTTAAAATCTAACGTTAACAATGTTAAAAAAAACCATAAACCATATGTTTCATAGCAGCCATAATAATTGATGATTTGAAGTACTTTGACCACAGAGTAGAAGAAGTTGACTGCAGCCAGTAGATGCTACAGCCCAAAGGAACACGCCTATTGGTGTGCTTTTGACAAAAGTTCGGAATGAGAAAAAACCAAAACATTTAGGATTTTTTTTACCAATATTGCTTTGATGACTTAGCCGGTAAATTCTATAACTTCCAAAATTCGAAATTTACCAGCAACATATACATATGTAACTATATGGCACAGAATAAGTTCACAATTTAAAAAATTCCCTTTCTTTTTGATGTTGAACCCAGGTCCGTCAAAACGCAAAAGCAATTTTTACCCCTGACGACTTATTACCCTTTGTCAATATTTATGTATGTCGAATAGGTAAATAATCAGAACTCACTTAGACATTGTGAAGGCGATTAGTGAAATGGGGTTTAACAGCCAAATATTTTTTTTGAGCAAATGTTTTTTTTGGGAGATTAAGTCAAATATTGAAACAAAGCCACTACCTCTGAATATTCTTGGCTATTTCTTTTACTACATTAAATCAAATAATGTATAGTATAGATTAAGATTGATCCATACATATATAGTAGATAGAACTCAAAGGAGCGCTATATCAGTTGCTTTCAGACAGTAATTGGCTAGTAAAGCTTTTAAGTTTGTATATCATAGCTAACCATAGAGTAGAGTGTGGATGAGTGTACTTTCAAAGTACGTATACATAAACATATATCTATACATATATTTAGTTCTATACATACATCAACATCTTTATTCCTAAATATGTTGTGGATAATATGTATGCCTGCGTGTATCTATGTTTATACTCTGTACAAATTATAATAACTTTGTTTGTCGGCTCTTTGCTCAGAGGATATTTTTGGTGTATATGTAGTTGGATGTTGATGTTGGTTTGGTACACATACAATCCTGTTGCTGTATTATCTAAAATTCCCTCTGTATTTCCAATGAGCTCATTTCATTTACCATACCCGTATAACAGACTAGCTAGTATACTCCACAATTCCTCACTGAAAATAATGTTTTGATTTTTTTTTTTTATAACGCTACCCCCACGCGGAGTAATGTAGAAATATCCTTAGTGCATTATGTATTTATATAGATATTAGATACATATACATACTTAACATATTATAATGCGCAAACTTTTTGGTAAATTATTTATTTATAATTATTCTTATTTTCGTAACATTTTTGTTGAATAGGTACAGTTTTATTATTATTATAATGTGGTAGGTCTTTTTACTTTTACTTTTTAAGTTGGCAGATTGCGATGTTCCGAACGAGTTACGTTCTTCTTCAGGGTTGATTACTTTATTCAATACATATTAATAAGGTATTAAATAATAAATATAAATACATAGTGCAATAAAACCAATTTGAGAATGCTATACAAACATTATTTAAATTATAAGGGGTTTTTGTGGGATAACACACTTGCAGTTAGGCTGCCAAGCTTTCGCACCATCATTTTCATTCAAACCTTCAATATTATTTAAATTAATTTAACTAACACCTTCGAAACATCATAGGTTGACCAACTCAAAGAAGAAAAATATCTATACCTATACAGTCTGCTCTACACATAATAATAGAAAAATAATAAAAATGCAACGTCGTTCGTAAGTTTACAAATTGTGTGAAATGATAAGTGTTCTATAATGCAGAAATAATAAATTGAAAAAAGGTAAATTATATACCACGTTATAAATTTTGATTTTATTTTCTAATTATGTAAGTATAAAGTGATACTTAGCGAATGGTTGGTTTGGTGTGATCCAGTCAGCGATCTCAATCCAAGTGACCAAGGTAAAAAAAGATTATAAGTGTTGTCGTTGAATTTCCACCCACGCATATCCACACAAGAGCAGGTACGGTACGTTGTTGTTGCAATCTGTGGATGCTGTTGCAGCAAGAGAGCAAAATAATTTCACCACACCATTGACCAAGCATCACTGCAGCAAATATTAAATCAAATTGATTGATAACATTGACAGCAAGAATATAATAATATAATAATAAGATTATAATATACATAAGTAAGAATTTAAATATTAAAGAATAATGCAAAAGAGAGTCGTTAACATCATTAATTGTGCAGAATTATGTACACTGTACAAAATTAAAGTTAAAATAAGTAATTATTAAAGTTTTCAAGTTTAAGAAGAAAGAATTATTAGAAAATTTCAATTTAGATAAAAAGAGTAAATGATATGTTTTTTTTTTATAAATTTGATTGAATGTTGATTTCCAAACAATAAGTTTACACAAAAGTTTGCATTAACACCCTTTTTAATTCATTTGGTTAAATGCTGTGTAATTGAATCAGCTGTTCCTTAAACATCAAATAATTTTCAAAATATGTAAGTATACAAAAAAGGGTGCTCAAATTTCGAAGTTATTTTTAAATGGAGAACCAAACCAACTTGTCTTGGAACTGAAAAAATGTAAAATCCACCACAGAAATCACTTTTTTTAAGCCCGACTGGAACTAGACGTGAAAACGATTTCAGGGCTAAATGTAGAACTGTAATAGTCGCAAACTCACGGCAGTGATCGAACGAGAATGAACAAGAAAAATCATATGGCGTACCCAGTTTAGTTCACTTTCGTTAGTAAAAGTTATCCCGAGCTCAGCTTCAATGAAAATTGGTGAAAGAGGAATCATTAAAATAAATATGTAGTTCCTTTCAGTTCGATGACAATTTGGAAAGCATTTACTTTTGTTTATCCACATGGCCAATTATATGGATTTGTGTAAATAAACAATGCTGGTCAATAGTAAGAAAATGTAGACGTCCTAATTATTTTTTTTTTGTATAAACTACGTTTTCATTCACAATTTTTATCGCCAACCTCTATACGATAGTTACAGAACACGGGCAGTTTATTTTAGTTCTCTGATACACCTTATATGTACATATGTATATCATATATCTGATAAATGGAGCTCATGCTGACAAAGCCGAAATAATATTTTGAGCAAGATTCAACGACTGTATAAAGGGTGGCCCATCTAGTAGTTTCTTCTTAAATCATATAGGTTATTTCGACACTGACAGCTGTTTCTCTCTCGAAATAGAGCAGCTTGAATTGGACAACGATTTTGGGCGAAAAATCACATTTTCTGACGAGGCGCATTTTCATCTCAGCGGCAATTACGTTACGTTAACACAGAATTGCCGCATCTGGGGCTCGAAAAACCCGCACGTTATTGTCGAGAAGCCAATGCATCCACAGAGAGTGACAGTTTGGTGCGGATTGTGGAGTGGTGGAATTATTGGACTATTTTTCTTCGAAAACGTTTCTGTCATCGGTGGGTGTTGACGTGTTGAGCCATGTTAACCCACTTTTTTTTTTTACTGAAATCGAAGACATGGATTTGGGCGACCTCTGGTTCATACAGGATGTGGCGCCATGCCACACAGCCCATACCACTATCGATCTTTGGCGCACCAAATTCCCAATTCGTGTTATCAGTCATCTTGGTGATATCAATTGGCCGCCTCGGAATGGGAATGTTTGCTCTTACTAATAAAACCATAATACATAGAAAAAATTTAATTTTGTTAATTTTATTACATTAAAAAAAAAATTGCATTTGGCCCATCCTTTCTGAGTTAAGCATATTTTATACTAAAGTGAAGTGCACTTGAAGTTTGAAGTCCATATATCATTATTTTAAATAAAGTAAATACAAATAATAGAACTGCTTTAAAGTAGCGATGAAAAATTGCCTGTAATTATTGTAAGTAGCGATAAGAAAGTGCCTGTAATTATTTGCAATGAAAATAAAAATAAACACTAGTAATGTGTAATAATCGAGAGTAGACGCTTTTTATTTTGCTCCAGCTAAAGCCAGTAATTTCCCTATTTTCCTTGCCCATTTTGCATAAAAACGCGAGTTAGTTATTTAACATCATTCGAGACTACAAACTTTTGATTTAGAAATAATTTACAACCAACATCAAAGTGGAAATTTAAATTTTATTTTCTCTAAAAATAAAAACCTTAAAAAGTGTCTCGTTCTCTAACTGCGATATTGCCGTACAAATCGTGGAAGTTAATACTCTTAAGTGGGATCATAACTCCTTTGTTCTTAATTCCATTCCAAAAGTATGTTTCTCTTTACCCATATCCATGACACCCACACCAGCAGTAACTCGTTCATCTACATCTGGGACCAATGAATCAACACCTAAAGAGCCCATAAACAATGACAATGCACTGCTTACGATTGAATTATTTAAAACTCAATTGACTAAACAAATTCGATTACTTCAACGCAACCTGACCGAAGAACTCGCAAAAACCCGTTCGGATATGCTTACAAAAATTGAAGAGTTTAAAGTTTGTTGGGAGCAGAGATTTGCTTCAATAGAAGGTGCTATCTCGACATTAAGCACTCGAGTCAATGTAATGGAGACCCAGGTGTGTTCTAAGTCTAGCGAGCAAAATGAACACATAATTGCTCTTCAGAAACAACTAGCTATCATGGAAAAGAAAGATATCGCGGCTGACATGGTGCTTGTTGGCATTCCAAAATTGCCTCAAGAGAACTTAAAATCCATATTTGACAAATTCTGCCTCTCCATAAACTGCAAGCCACCTCTCTTGAGCAAAATATTCCGTGCCAATAAACCCAGAAACAACAATACCGGCATTAACAATGCACAACACGACGTCAGCAACGATTCATCATCGCCGATCATTATTAAACTGGCGAGCTGTATGGAAAGAGATAATCTTATGAAATCATCATCTGAATACCGCAAGCTTAAAAAAAGAGAACTTAAAAAATAAAATTTACCTCGACTTGTTGTTGTTGAGTCGTAGAATAACTAAAATTTAATTTTGGTATAGCTTTGCGTATGTACAAATGATACTTGACTGTCATATATTTCAGAAGTTAGCATATAATTTCTGCAGTGCTTTATAATCTACAGAACACATTTTTGTACAAAAAACTAAAAAAATTGAGGGATATATATTCGGTATAGATTTAGGAAACTCTAAAAATCATCATCATCAAATTTGTATGCTAAAATAATGGACATAAAAACAAAACATACAAATTAAAAAACAATTTGCAACTTGAAAAATATTCTGGGATCGAAGTATGAAAAAGCAAATGTGGACGCTTTCATGTAAAGTATGTACTATTTCGACCATTCCCATCTAACCCACCAAAATTTTGAGGTTAAAAGTTATCCAAGTGTGTTTTTTTTTCTATTCTTGCATTCTAGTCGTTTCAAATGAAATTTTTCATCCAAAACTAAATTGTTATTTATGCATTTTGTAGTATCTGCCGTTTAATATAAATTTATAATATATTATATACTAATATAAGATGATGGTAAACACTTTATAGAATACACTTTATTTCAACTTGTTGGCATCTAATAATTTTAAAATCGTCAGTTAGAATTTATTAAGTATTCAACAATGCTTCTATATTTATTTAAACACTTGTTGTATCCAGTTACAGAAAATTTCCCACTTGTTGAAATACCTACCTAAGAAGAATTGTTATAATTTGCGAGGACTTGTTGCTACGTGTTACACAAATTTTTAACACGTTAAACAAGTACTTCTTGTATATAGTCTTATAGGCCCCAGGGAGACGTGAACCACTCGCAATGTTTCACCCAGATTTTACTTAAATTCTATATGACTGTCGTAGTTGTTGGTACCAGCAAGAAAAGAAAACATTCACATTTTGTATGACCTTAAAAAACTTCCAGAGGATCAAAGGTTTTGATCTTTTTTGTAATGAAACGAAATGAGTCTAAGGTGGAACTTCGTAACCTTTTGCACCGCGTCCTATGTCAAATTTCTAAGACGAATAATCATACAGGTGGATTGATTTCGCTCAAGAATCAGTCAAGAAGCTGTTAAGTACAGCTCGGTGTAGATGGTTTCCAGTTGCAGATATAATGATCCAATTCATTGAGTGTTCTAAGACCCATCTTCTAATGATTGCACTTAATATATAAAATACCCGAACCATAACCTATATTTACCTTTGTGGCCTTTCGCCATTGAATTTCATGGATGACTTCCATTTGAGGCCTCATGTCATTTGGAAGGATCAGTCACAACCAAACATCTAATGGACGATCCGCTAGCCAACAATGATTGCCTATATCTTATTGATATCAAACACAAGGCGTGAAAGATGATCCGCTAGAAGAGGTGTTATATCCATGAAACCCTTATATCTAACAATTCTCATCTGTATAGTTCAAACGAGTTATTTTATCAGAAAGGTGCAATCCAGCGCCAATTGGGTCTTCATTTCTATGCCTGTGTACTTAACCTACCTAAATGTTACTCCAATAGATCCATTTTTCTAATTCTCGACTTCCTCGATAAGGATTAACTATTTAAAAGAAAATTTTATGTATATGAAGCTAAGTTTTATTAACATAGCATATACAAATTTTCAAAATAACGCTTAAGAGTTTTGTTTATATAAGAAAGATATTTTTGGGACAAATTTTCAAATGCAATATTAGGGGTATTTTATTGGAAAATCTATCAGAAATTTTATTTTGACCATAATAGCCTGCAAACCCTTCCTCTTGTATTTCCTTTTTTTATGTTTTCTTTTTCGGCAAATTTAAATTATCGCTGACCAAAATGACAAAAGAAAGGAAAAGGTAAACGAAAAAATTACTTGAATTTATAAATTCCATTCGACGTTTATTACTATTAGGAATGAATCTACAGTGAAGTGGTATGTTTCACGTCCTCTGCGAAATCTTCGAGTCTTCGTTTTTTCTGCAAAAAATGTTTCTAAGAATAAATCATTTTCGCTTTCACTTGACTCGCTCAATTCACGCAAAACCTGCAATTATAACATGAATTATTTTATAAAAACTAACTAACTTGTAAGACTTTTTACCATATCATCTTAAAAGTTGTCCATTGTGATTTGATTTTTTAGTTATTTTTTCACCCTTTTGACTCTCGATTTTATTTAATTATTTTAAAGTTATTCTTACAGATGTTCAATAATATCAAATGTTAAGTATAAAAACTAGGCTACTGCCGATCCGTTTTTTTGAGAATTTCTTAATTAAAAGTAAAGGCCATATTTTTTGAGCTATAGGAGGTAAGCCAAATTCAATGATATGACATTAATTGCAGACACATTTGATTTTTCTTTCAGTATTAGGTATGTATATTATTCAATTTATACATATGCAAAAACAAAGAATACCCTTTTTGCAACTACATATGCATATGTAATGTATGTATGTATATGCATTAACACAGTCTATATCCTTTTACAAAGATGTTTCAAAATATCTTTTGCCGAATTAAAGATATTTTGATAGGTATGCTAAGATCGCATAATACACTTCAATTTTTTCGCTTTTATCAACTCATCCTTGCTTTTCTGTTATACGATATGTATCATAGACATTCGTTGTCTTTGTAATTGTAATGTCCTTGTTTACATGATAATGGAAGAAGAGAAAAGAAGACAAAAAAGGAACTGCCATTCATGTGGCTTTTTAACTTTTCATTATTTACCACTAAAAGCTTCTTTTAAATTTTTAAAAGGAGATTCTCAAAGGGCATCCTACCTTCTCATTTACTCGTGATTTTTTCTACACAAAAACTCAAAGTACCCTTTTAGTAGATAGGTAACTGTGTGTAGGTAGGTACTCACAATACACATAAAGTACCATCAAACATCACATCATAGGTATATTTATATATCTATCTGTGCTTGTAGATTGTGTATTTTTTTATATTTTTTCTATAGATATAATGGCGACATATATTTCTGCAGAATCAAACGTTAATGTTGGTAGGTATGTTTGTGGACTAGGTTAGGTTAGGTGTGTACTCCCATTTTATTTTGATGATGTGTTAAGGAGGAGTAGGTATAGTCAGTCATTTGCTTCTTCTTTTTTTTATATACCCGGAGAAAAAATATTTGCTTGTGGCCTTTTAAATTATGTTATTACCCATACTCTTTTAAACATAATGAGATTTTTTTTCTTCATTAGTCTGTAGATACATTTAAATAAACGAAGAATCAAAATCATATAAACTTTAAGGCTCTGATGCGCTTCCGAGATCAACGGAGATCTATATGTTGATTCAAATGGTTGCAATTTCTAATCAAGTAAATGACTCTAAACCTCCAATTGGAATAGGCTTAAATGTAGAGTGGAAGGGTAATAATAATAAATAGACCTAAAAACCTTATTTCAAAAAAATATAATATAAAATAAAAATAAATAATAAAAATAACAAATACCAAATAAATAATACACCCAACTCAATTTTCGCTTCCACTGCGACACTCTGGTCAAAACAATTTTCTTGTCCCTATGTTACCAAATTTCTTTGTAAGACCTCTCCTAGAATATGCTTCCCTGTTCTGTTCACCATATCATCAAGTTCAATGTGGTGCTGGACGGCTTCAATGCGTTCTATGCATTGAAGCCGTCCAGCACCACATTTTTACGCTTCGCTTAGCGGGCTCCTGACTATAGGATAGTCCCTATAACCTTTCTTCTTTTGTAGAACGTCTTAAACTTTTGAACATTCAATCCCTTTATTTATGCCGTCATACTGAAGACATCGTTTTTGTTCACCAATTATTAAATGTAGTCATTGATTGCCCTAATCCGCTCCAAAATATCTCTCTGAATTCAAACCCTTTTTCTTCCTCATTGCCTACCACCCTACTGATTATGGCCTACACGAATGTTTAACCCAAATGCAGAGTAAGGCTAACAATTTAAATACCTTGAAACGAAACATAAGTAAGCTTGATGCCTAAAAAGCTATCCTTTACTCATCCTTCTGTAAGTCGTTTTTTCCTCTATTTATAAACTCTACCGCTTTAAACATCTCTGTTACCTACGTTAAAGAATAGATCTAAGAAATATTGGGACAAAATTTTTAAGCAGCTCCATGTTAAGGTTTTATAGCATAATACTTCTTAAAAATTAACTAACTTTAAAGCTCTTTACTAAAATGTTCTTAGTTTTAAACATAGTTTCACTAGTCACACGACTAGTTTCATACCAAATCTATTTTCTTAATAAACTTCAGCTGTACACGCCTACAAAACAAAAAAAAAAAACAGTTCGTGCAAACACTATTAATACTATTTCAAAATTTTGAGATTTGGAGTAAGTATGATGATAAAAGTTAAAATATGCATTAATTTGGAAAATACTGTTTTAACTATTGTGTATCCACCTTCTAGAGTTATCTATCTTTGCTCTATATTCTATATCAACTTTAATAAAGAAATCTATCTTTCTCTTTCTGACGATATACATATATCTCTTTGTATTCTATTTCATCTTGTCTAATGTATCTGATCATTAAAGTTTGTAATTCTAGATATTAAGCATTATTAAATAAACATTTAAATACATTAAAGTCTTTTATCGATTTTTGCATACACAACAGTGGTGTCATAAGTGGAATCGAGATCAAGAAAATGAAAAATGTCTTTAACAGAAGAAAGCCTCCAATCGTTCGCAGCAGTCTTCTCCGAAGCAATCAAAAAAGCGGTTGTCGATGCCACGCAAGCGGCAATATCGTCTGCCACAAATAACGGAACATCCTCGCAACAACCTTCTGCTAAAATACCTACATTCTCTATTGGTGAGTATAAATCATCTGAGTCCGAATCAGTCGTTGACTATTTTAGGCGCTTCGAATGGGCACTCAAGCTGAGCAAGATCCCAGAAACTGATTATCAGCATTATGCACGTGTACACATGGGAACAGAGCTGAACAATGCTCTCAAAATACTCGTAAGTCCCAAGAATCCGGAAATCATTCCATACGACGAAATAAAAACTGCTCTTGTGAACCATTTTGACACGGCAAAAAACAAATTCGCTGAAAGCATTAAATTTAGGCAAATTGTTCAGCAAACTGACGAATCAATTGCCAACTTTACTCTTCGTCTGAGGCAAGGCGCCGTGAATTGTGACTATGGACATTTTTTGGATAGAATGCTGATAGAACAATTTCTTCATGGGCTCGCTTGTCGTGATATGTGCAACGCAATAATAATCAAAAACCCTGACACATTCGCCATTGCATACGAAGCTGCACAATCAATTGAAGCAAGTCGCAACACAGCAGTGGAGATGAAATCAGAAACAACACCGGCAGGCGAAGCCACAAACAAACTGGGATATGCCCCCCCACGATTCAAGCGAGGCCAAAAAGAATCATTACTACCATCAAGACAAGGGCAGCACCCCAATCAAACGAAGGATTTGTCTACTTGTAATGGATGCGGAGGCAGACACTTACGAAGTCAGTGTAAGTTTCGAGACGCAGAATGTCATGCATGCGGCAGGAAGGGGCACATATCAAGAGTGTGCAGATCGAAGACTGCACAAATCGTTGAGGTCAATGAGGAGCAATCAAATGTTTCAAATGAAATCGTACAATACATGGGAAATATTAATATGGTCAACTCCATCAAGCTTTCATCCACGGATACCTTAAAAATTAAGGTGAAAATCGATGGGCACGATCTTGTGATGGAACTGGATACCGGATCACCATGCGCCATCATAAGTGCACAAGTTCTTCGCACAATAAAACCTAAATTTTCTTTGATGAAGTCTGATAGGCAGTTTGCAAGTTATACCCGGCACCGACTGAATTGTATAGGTCGTATTCCAGTCACGGTGACTGTTGGCAAAACTGTTCGTAGGTTGAATCTCTATGTGGTAGACGGACACTTCGACACTCTTTTTGGAAGGGAATGGATTTCGCAATTTTCCAACGAAATAAACTTCTCCAAATTATTTTCATCCTCAGGCAGCGTCAACTACCTCACATCATCAACTCCTCAGTTATCGCAGGAACAACGATACCACCTAAACTGCCTCCTCAAACAATATGATGAAGTATTCAGTAACATAGCTGGCAAACTGAAGGGACCTCCTGCTTCACTTCATCTTAAGCCTGACGTGTCACCAGTTTTTATGAGAGCAAGGGAAATTCCTCTAGCATTGCGAGATGCCTACGCAAAGGAAATCGACTTGAAGATTGCATCAGGGTTCTATAAGAGAGTTGAATACTCTGAGTGGGCATCAACAACACACATCGTATCTAAAAAAAATGGACGAATACGGATCACTGGAAATTATAAGCCAACGCTCAACCCACGAATAATCATTGATGAACATCCAATTCCAAAAGTCGAGGACATCTTTAATCAAATGAAAGGCGCAGCTGTATTTTGCCACTTGGACGTCACAGATGCTTATTCACATCTACCTATTGACGAGGAGTTTAGTCATGCCATGACACTAAACACCCCTACGCATGGATTGATTCGTCCTACTCGTGCTGTTTACGGGGCTGCAAATATTCCAGCTATTTGGCAGCGACGCATCGAAGCGGTTTTCCAAGGCGTTAGAAATGTACGAATTTTCTTCGATGACATTCTCATTCACGCAAAGGACTTTGATGAAATGTTGGAAATCCTCAATATAGTATTGGAAAGAGTGAGAGTACATGGACTTCAATTGAATCGGGAAAAATGTGTATTCGCGACCTCGTGTGTAGAATTTTTGGGCCACAAAATAGATGCTCATGGGATTCAAAAGTCAGATAAACACACAGAAGCAGTAAAGAATGCTCCCACACCTTCTACTTTCGAAGAATTGCAACTATTTTTGGGTAAGGCAACTTACTATAGTTCTTTTATTCCAGACCTTTCAACCAGAGACCGACCATTAAGAGATATGCTGCGGTCTGAATCGTTTAAGTGGACACCAGAAGCGCAGAAGGCATATGTTGACATCAAGAACATTTTAATATCTCCGCAGGTCCTTATGCCTTATGACCCGTCACTTCCCCTTTTGTTAGCCACCGACGCGAGTAAAACTGGACTGGGCGCCGTTCTATCGCATCTTTTAAGTAATGGCCAGGAAAGACCAATAGCATATGCAAGTCGCACCATGAGCGCAACTGAACAACGATACCCTCAGATCGATAAAGAAGCATTAGCCATTGTGTGGGCTGTGCAAAAGTTTTTCATGTATTTATACGCTCGACATTGGACGCTCATCACCGACCACAAGCCGTTGTCCCAAATTCTGCATCCAGAAAAATCTTTGCCTGTTCTATGCATCAGTCGAATGGCGAATTATGCTGAATTTCTGACCAACTTCAACTATGATGTCAAATTTAAAACAACAAAGGAAAATGCTAATGCTGATTACTTCTCACGAGTATCTTTGACAACAAATGTCAATAAAATACATCATCTCCAGCGGTTTGCAGATCCAGAAGCAGAATATGATCCATTTGATAAGTTTCTAGTTGGGCAAATTAATCAACTACCACTCAATGCGCAACGAATCGCCCAAGAAACCAGGAAAGATCCACATTTAGGCAGAATATTTTCCATACTCGAATCCGGCCAGTGCCTTATCCGTTCGGGTTTCAAATCTCCTGAGTCCAGCTACAGGCTAGCTGCTAACTGCCTTGTTTTTGAACACAGGGTGGTCATTCCAACAACCTTACGTGAAACAGTTCTTGCAGATCTTCACTTAGCACATTTGGGAATGGTGAAGATGAAAGGTTTGGCGCGATCATTTGTTTTCTGGCCTGGAATTGACGCGGATATTGAACGTGTAGCAAGGACGTGTAACAACTGCACCAAAAATGCCCATTTACCACCCAAATTTCGAGAACATCATTGGGAGTACCCAAAAGGACCTTGGGAACGAATCCATATAGACTACGCAGGACCCTTTGCTGGAATGATGTTGCTTATTGTCTCGGACGCATACAGCAAGTGGCTTGAAGTCAAAACAACTACTTCAATGACAACTGGAGCTACTATATCGATTCTGGACGAACTATTTGCTGCTTATGGTGTTCCAGTGATGGTTGTGTCAGATAATGGCACAAATTTTACATCGGCTGAATTTAAAACGTATCTACAGACAGTTGGTGTCAAATATCATAAACTAACAGCTCCTTACCATCCATCGACAAATGGACAAGCTGAGCGGAGTGTACAGACAATAAAGGATGCATTAAAAACGATGGAAACTTCTAAAACCTCACTTCAGCCCAACATCAACCAATTCCTTCGTCAATATAGGAAAGCACCTCATACCACCACAGGCCAATCTCCTTCGCAGCTGTTTTTGGGTCGTTCACTTCGGACTCGTCTAGATCTTCTGAGGCCTGATGATGTATTCACGAAAGTAACAGAAAAACAAAATGCAAAATTCAATCCTACATTCCGAATTATACAACCAGGCCAATCAGTGTTGTTTCTGTCTAACAACCCTCGGATGGAAAAGTGGATCCCAGGAATTATCAGAAGACGTTTGGGAGATCTTCATTATGAAATTACTTACCTCGGAAAACAGTTTAAACGTCACATTGACCAAATTCAAAGTCACAAAGATAATTATTCAAAAAATCAAGATACAACTCAAGTATCACAATATGCAACACAAGTACAACTTCCCATCAACACCCGCTCTCATCAATTCATTACAGCACAATCCCCCGCAATATCACAGCAACATTCTATTGATGGAAGCGCAAATATTCATTCATCTAGTCGACCACCTAACCAGAGATCAGTAGATATAAGAAGTCCTGCAGTTGAAATACCCAAGCAGCAACCACAAACTCCGCTACAGGATAAATGTTTACTTGGAAGTCAGTTAACAACACCACCACCAGCTCTACGGAAATCTACCAGAATAAGGAAACCTCGAATCTTGTTCTCGCCTTAGTTATGGAAGGAGGGAAGAAATATTGTGTATCCACCTTCTAGAGTTATCTATCTTTGCTCTATATTCTATATCAACTTTAATAAAGAAATCTATCTTTCTCTTTCTGACGATATACATATATCTCTTTGTATTCTATTTCATCTTGTCTAATGTATCTGATCATTAAAGTTTGTAATTCTAGATATTAAGCATTATTAAATAAACATTTAAATACATTAAAGTCTTTTATCGATTTTTGCATACACAACATTAACCTAGCATCATACTAAAAATGCTATAATATCGTACTTAATCGTCTAAAATTTTGCGTCATTATATATGTGTAGTTTTAAGTCCAGCTTGTACTGAAGCAAAATTGTAGTATTATCAGTAGTAAAATTAAAATTAATTAAGATTAATTCTCAATGATATAAATATTGAATATATTGAGGATTGAGTGCAATAGAAAATTGTGTAAACATTTTTGATATATACATGTTATATGTTTAGCAATAATTCCATTTTTTTTTATATTTTAAATAAAATATACATAGTTTTCTTCATACAGAATTGTGTGTCGCCAAAATTGAAGATGAATGAAGATGGTGATTTTGAAGTCTTCCCCAAGCGATTCCAATGCAAATATTATACTGAATGTTTTGACTCAGACTCTGAACATGGGAATGTTCTCCCTTGTGCTTTTGGAGTACAAAGTACCAACCTAATGTTTTAAAGTATACTTCGATACGGAATTTATTGGGCAACTTAAGCTCAGGATCAACAAAACTTTCGAAATTGGATATGTTGCGGAGAGCTTTAAGGAATCCGTTTCATTTTGAAGATCCTGTTGACAAACTGCTTGTTTTTGAACATTTTTAAGAGACAAAACCCAGAATGGAATTTTTATAAGGGTGGTTTTTTTAAAGTTTTAAATTGGAAATAAGCTTTCAAATTCGAATATTATCTTTGTTTCTAGCTTAATGGTGAAAATAATTAAAAGCATTTTAACAAAGAAAAAAAAAATACTTAACAATATCAAATAAAAATTTTAGTAAACAAAAACAAATTTTGGAATGTTTGAATCAAATCCAAATCCCTTTAGAACTAGAAAGTATGGACAAGTAATGAAATTACGAAAGGTCATTAAAGAACTCTGGACCATAAACACCAAATTTTGGATGAGGCAAATTTTTAGAATTAATAATTATTAAAACAAAACAACCTTGTATGCTTAAATTGTTTTAGAGGAAAAATAGTTTCGGCAAAAATATTTGTCTTTTCATTTCCGAATATTTAGACTGGATTGAAAATATTCTTTTTCATACGCGTCTCAAATGCCACAGGAGAACGTAATTTTCCTGTCTTAAAACGCATTAAAAATTATCTAGGTATACGCAGTTATTTATATAGAAGCTCAAAAGGTAAGCATTGGAATTGAAAATGACATCGCATTCGCAATCGCAGATTGATTTTCCTATTTAAAAGAATGCCTTTTACGGTATTCTAAAAATCCCTAAAATCTTAATCGCACAACAAGATGCATTTGTAGGAGTAGCCCTATGTTCAAATCCCCAGTGTATAATTCCTTTATCCAAAATCTCCAAAAATCTCCAGTACTCCCGAATATATTTATTATATTGTATAGGTATTTTGTAAGATGGAAGAATGGTCATTTCAAACAAAAATTTATTTTTAGATGTGGATCATATTGTAATATACATAGATCATTCTACATATGAACATAAAGTGATACGTATCATAGTGACTAGAGTCTTGTATTCCCATACTCTTTTCCTTATGATTGTTTAGTTTTTGTGTAGTATTTCCTGTCATTTTTCTGGACACTACTGATACCATTTGCCAAATTTAAATAGCCATCTACACGCCAGAGTTAAACGTAATTTTTGTATTTTGTAATAAGCCCAGATAGAAGCAATAATCCCATGTTGTTTTTCAATCGCTGATTTACTATTTGCACATGTTCTTCTTTTGATTATGGCTTCTTTTGGCAAACATCACTAACATTAATGGAATTAATAATATATGATATCTACATATCATCCTCCTTTGAATATACTTCTTGACTTGAGCAACATACATATTAATTAAAACAGCAATGCTTATGATTGCTCATTTACTTTTAACTTCAAAAAAGCAAATTATCAGTTACTCTCCGAAGAATTAACTAGATCAGGTATAAATTAGTATATCAGTGTCTAGTAATATTGACGAAGCAGTTACTAAATTTTATACCATCCTTAATAACTCCAATAATAATACTAGCCCCTTAAAAATTTCAGAAAATAATAATAATTTCTGCAACTTTTGGTATACGAAGGAGCTAAAACCCTTCGCAACAAAAGAAATAGAGCATGGAAAATATACCTAAGAACTCTCTCACCAGTTGATCACAGCTCCTACATTGCCCTTTTTGAAGAATATAAACAAAATAAGTAGTTCTTTAAAAGACGACCCTAAGACCCCTTCAATTTTTATTTGAGTTCTCTATAAAATCGAGGCGATTTCCGTGCTGTAGAAAAACTCATTTCTCACTCCAATTTTTAAAAAGGGTGACAAAACTGATATTAAGAACTATAGGCCTATATCCAAATTGTCTTCTATTCCAAAGCTCTCTGAACAAGTCGTATTCCATAACAAGAATATATTATTTGTGAACAATACCATGTGGGTTCCTGGGGAAAAAATCAACAGTGACAAACCTCTTAACCTTCTTGCATAAATGTTCTAATTCAATTCACTAGAAAATGGAAGTGAAGTTGGCTGCATATATACATACATTGATTTTTCTAAGGCATTCGATCAACTTAGTCACAACATTATAGTTTACAAACTAAAAGCTTTCGGTTTCCCCCCCCTTTCTTTATAGCAGTAAAATCATACCTGGAAAAGAGATCCTATCAGGTAAAATTCCGAAATTCTCTTTCAAACCTCTCACAGCTCACTCACTCAGGCGTTCCTCAAGGAAGTCACCTGGTTCCATTTTTATTCATTCTCGCTATAAATGATGTAATATATGATGTATACTTTCTAGTGACATTCTCATTTTTGCTGACAATATGAAATGAAGATTTTTAAGACAATAAAGCCTTATCATGACCATGTTCTTCTGCAAAAGGATATTGAAAGATTTACTGTTTGGTGTGGGAAAAACGGCCTGCCTTATCCTTCAAATGCAAAACAATTACGTTCTCAAGAAAACGTGTTGCTAGTGCAGTGATTGTTTCTACTTCTTGACAATAGAAACTTTTGTTCAGTATAATTCTGTATTATTGTTTATTATTGTATTATTATACTGTTTAATTTTGTTACTATGTATGTAGGTATTATGATTTGTATTTGCATATGTGTTATTAGTTTGAATTATTTTTACTAATTTATTAACCATTAACACATGTACTTATGATAAGCATCTGATTGTAGCTTGCAGCTTGCTCTAAGCTCACTACAACAAATAATCTGAAGGACTATTGAAATAATAATGAGCTTAATTCAAGTTAAAGTCGCTATTTTACCGTCTGTTATATTTACCGCAATTTAATACCTTCATCAATAGAAGTTAAGGATGGTTAATCATTCATCTTTAAAAACTTTTTAAACATGAGTTAATCGTTTCGGGTTGCCCGTCGATCTTAAACTTTTTTAAATGTATAGGTATTTTGTTATTATATATGAAGGTTTTTTTTAATAATACAAATTCTATATACTACTGAAATACATCAGCCAAATAGAAGACTTAGCACTATATTTTAATTGGACTTGTTGAATTATTGATCCAAAATAGCTTTTAATGGCTTTTAGTCCACAAACTTTTTTTGGCGTTTCGTCCCGGCGATCTCACTTGGACTCATCAGTTGACTAGTAAGGACCTTGTCCATACGCAATTTTTGTTAAGTTCAGTTCATCTTACATAGATTTCATGACGAATATCTAGTGTGAACTATAGCTATCCAACATATACATATATGTATATCATATATAAACAATGCCAGGCCACGGGCAAAAAACAAAAACTTCCAATTTAATGATTAGGAATTCTATAGTCTTGTTGGATATATGTAGTTCACACTTGATATTCGTCATGAAATCCATCTAAGATGAACTGAACTTAACAAAAATTGCGTATTGACAAAGTCCTCACATAGACAACTGATGAGTCTTAGTGAGATCGCCGGGACAAAACGCCAAAAAATGTTTGTGGACTAAATGCCGTTAAAAGCTATTTTGAATCAGTATTGTTATTACCTACATACTTCCAACCAACCTATCTGTGAAGCCTCATAATAAAAGATTATAGTTACCTACCTTAGTAATTAATATCTACCCAATATACCCATATACACCATACTTTTATCCAGAAGATTAGTAAAAAATAGAGCTATCTGTGAACTCTTAAAGATTTAAGAGCAAATTAGAATTATGCCCCCCGGACTTTGACTTTACAAAATCATATGACAAAATCATCCAACCCTACTCAGTCCCCAAACGAAAGTACACCTACCCTATGACTGCCATGCCACATATTTTGCTGGAGATGTTCCACGCGGCTTGTGTTTGTACTCGTGTAACCGACAAAGAGGAAATGAGTTTTGTATCCGTTACTGTATGTTCGTGTGTTGGCCGCTGCTGGCTGGCCGGAGGAAGAGGTCTCGAAGTTATAAAAATATACTCGAAAAATCCATCCGTAAATTTTCATCCCACCTACATGCTACATGTCTGCACAAAGCAACTTATATACCTACATAGGTACATATCTATCTACCTACCTACAGCTTAAAGATTCCAATATTCAACTCCGGCATTTGGCTATAGCGTGTACGTGTACTTGCAAGATACAGTCTGTATCTTTCTGTCTATACTTGCGGGCTGCGCTACCTCTATTTTATTAAAAGGATGCCAAAGTTTAAAGGCATTTTCCCCTCTGGTTTTTGGTTGTTGGCTTAAATGATGGTATGATATTGAAGGGAAGTACCTAAAACAAAAAAATCAGCAGGACTCGGGTAGAAATGTCGCTACAAAAACCGTATACTTTTGTGCCACGCACATATTTTTTTTTATTTCGTTGGTTTTTTGTTCGTCTTGAATCTTACAAATGTAGCTATACCACCTATCCTACCTGCCAAAAGATACAGAGAACATCGAATACGTAATAACAATACAACAAAAATTTAAATTAAAAAAGAAACTACCTACATAAATCCGGTGGACTCTTCAGTTCAGTATCCGAATAACGAAAAATAAAGAACCAAATTAAAAAAAAATGATTGTCCTTTTTTTCTAGGTATACCTAGTGCCTACATGAGAAATGAGAGATATTTTTTATTTGCGGGGTCTTTCGTGTGACGCTTTACGAGTATGTCCTATTTCTCGTTTTTCATCAATGGAAATACAGAAATGAATAAATTTCAAAATGGCACGTGAAAAAATAAAATAAAAAAATCTATGTTAAATCATGTTGGGAAAAGAAGACTTGGAGAAAAAGGGACAAACAAAAATCATTATTTTCATCCCTCCCACTTTATATGGTGTTCATTATTTTGATTTCTTACAATGTCCTTTGTTGAGTATTATCTTTTTTTTCAACACAAGCGCAGTGGAGATCACATTAGCTTGGATTTGATTGGTTGAAATAATATTAAGCGGAAGCCTATTTTCAAAGGAGAATGTTAAAAAGAGATGGCTATGTTTTAAATGACTGACAAAACGAATCTATCAATGTAGAATGTACTGTGTACACTAAGAAACAAAATATATTATTTTTGAAGTGAAATTAAAAAATTTCCAATTTTAAATCCTAAATTTGATATGTAGTAGGCAATGTATGTACAAAAATACAGTCGTATTTATTAGATTTTCGTCTACTTAGACACTGTCTAACTATTTTAAAATTGGTGGAAATATGTTTTATTTAATAAAAATAAATATCACATTATTCACGGTTAAGACAATCTACTCTTGTGTCTAACTTAGGCAGCTATAAGACAACAATAAACAAGGTCTTTGAACACATTTTCCAAAGTTGGGCAGTTATCTAAAGTTAGACAACTTTTATAAATAAAACCAATAATTTTCATAAAAGTACGGGATTATTAAGAAATCTGTATTTCCTATTTGTGAAATTGTGGTTTCACCAGGTAAAACCTGGCTATTATATCCAGTTGTACAAAACGTGATTCAGCCTGGTTTCAAAATTTAGGTTCATCATGTGTTCAAGTATGTGATTGTGATTACATAAATAATTGAACCCTGAAGCACGATTGAACATCAGTCAAACTGCCGAATTTGGTGAGTTAAAATTGCTGAACTGTGGCTTATAGCTTATACGAATGAATGTAAACACGTCCCAGAATGTTGTAAAAAATGTCAGGATCTATCGAAACGATATCGTAAAATTCCACAGTAAAATATTTGCATATCGGTATCGATATTAATTTAAGAAGTGGGTATATCGTTAAATAGAAGTATTCAAAGTTATTCGACATAATCTTATTAAGATAATAACAATAATACAAATGTTCGAGTATCGAGTGCACCCTTCGTGCTCTGATTTATTAGTCTCACTCATTACAATCTTAATCAACACCAATCGCTCAAAAAAATGTTCTATTTTCAAAGTATCCAAAATACAATCCGAACTGCTATAAGATGAAAGTATTTTTAGTGAATTAACTTGGGTGAGCTACCATCAAGTTTTTATAGGCTAGAGTTATAGCTATTTCACGATGAAATGCACTTTATCATATAACAGAAGATACTAGAAAGAAACGGTGTTCTCTAAAAAAAAACATTTTGAATGGAATGTGCTGGGAACCCAGACCTCCGGTGCGTGATAATCCAGAGAACTATAACCATTATGCCAAGGCGTATACTATTTATATAGAAATTTATTAAATTAGTTCAAAATTAATTAAAAATAAATTTCTAACACCTGTAAGAAGGGTGACCGCTTTACTGGGCCCCTTAACTACCTGTATAAAACCTATTTCATAAAATCTGTCCATCAGCCGCTCCTGCGTGGTTAAGACAAGCCACGAGACGAGTGCCTAAAATTTGAGTTTAATTTATAAAAAAAAAACAATAAATGTACCTATGTTATTATGTACTTATTTGAAAAATAGGTAGGTAAAAATTAATGTCAATAGTTTAGTTTAGTTTATTGGTTTTATAAGGTATACATTAAGACTTGGTCTTTAATAGTACAGCAATTATTACAAAGAATTATGTTTAAAAATGAATGCAAGTAAGTAATTGATATTAATTAAATTGAACAATGAAAAAAAAAATTATTATTATTGGAAACAATAAATAAATAATAAGGAAAAAAATAAAAAGAATAAAAAAAGAAAGTATATGTAAGTAAAGAGTTACGAAAAATAGATCAAGATGAAAGAGAAATAAAAATTAAATTAAATGAAGGAAAAGAAAAACTTACTGTTGCCATGAGAAAAATTCAAAAAGAGCAATTTTAAAGTTGTTTATGTTAGATAATTGCTTAATGTTTACAAGTAAGGAATTCCATAATTGAATTGCATGGATGAAAAAGAGACGCGATGAGTTTAAATAAATGAATCTATGTGTAATAATGTTGAAAGTTCTAAGGGAGCGGGTGAATTGTAGCTTGGAATAGAGGTAGGATGGTGACTTTGTATATAGGAGGCGCTATTAAACTTGTTTAATAGTTACAACAGTTACAGTTACAACCGCCCATCTAACACAAAGCATTCAGAGCATTAAAACATTAATGCATATTGCATAGGTACATATATCTAGTTTTTTGTAAAAACTGAATCTTATTTGAATCTTTGCAAAATAAGAAATAACGAGATAAACGAATAAAGCCCAAAAAAATTATTTCAATGTTACTGAAACTAAGGCAACCGGATATGTTAAAAAATTTAAAGAATAATTATAATATTCTTTAAATTTTTTAGCATACCCGTTAATGATTTTAATATCGTACCTAACTTATTTTTTTGTTACTTTAAACATACATACATATTTACATAATATGCTAAGAGTCTAGCCTGTTGTGGTTAATTTATTGTCATCCGGAATAAATATTGTTTGACCTTGAAACTTAACCATTTAAATAAGTTTGTTTTCCGTTAAGTGAAGAACAAAATCCTACTTGGATAGTAGTGGAAAATCATAGGTAGATAGAAGATATACCTACGTACCTTCCTACCAATGCCCTTTCTTATTACTGTATGATAAAGTCCTTACTTTTATACTCAGACCAAACATTTGATCAAATGCATCCATTAAAGAATATTTGCTATTTCTTTTCTTCCCATAAAAGAATCCTTTATGAAATTTCCCTAAAATCGACTCTTTCAAGGGGTGGTTTGTTTGGCCCCTTTTAAAAATTCAAGAACGCATCCCTTATTGGTACTAAAAGGAAAGAAAAAAAATTACAGGCTGGAGAAAATCGTCATTATGAGTGCGAGCAGGCAAACCATCGAAACATAGAATATCATTCTGTTTCACTTGTACTTGGAAAAAACAAAAAGGACGATGCTTATATGTGAAGGATGGTGGCAACAAGCTCATCCGTACTATTCATCCCTTCGCCATCATCATTATTATTTCCATCATTGTACTTCATGGTGGTAGTAATATGGTGCAATGGTAGGAACAAGGCAACCAGGATGTCAGAATACCCCGTTTGAACATGATCCTTAATTTCGTTATAATTTTCTATGCTGAATGGAATAGTATATCATTTTAAGTTTGATCGGCCGCGAATACGTACGATTTTTTGACAACGACAAACGAATTTGCACCACACGACGGGGTTGCTGAAAAACGATTTTCTGTTTTTTTGTGTTGCCATTGTCCTTTTATGTGTTCCGTGATTGTGTGTATGTAGATATATATACCAACATATATATGCGATGGAAAGAAAATAAAAATATTAATTTCCTACATAAGAAATAATCCAGAAACAAGGATATTAAATTTCGAAAGATTTTCCGAATTATCAGACTTTTCAAGGCTGATTGCTTTAGTTTTCAAGTTGCGCCGTGTTTACCCCTTGTGAATTGGTAGTGAGCCGGGCGTATATAGGTACATAGCGTACACTTCCTGCTTATGAACCAGTGTCTCGTTTTTAATTTATTGAAATTATATAATTAATTAAATTATTTCAGTGTCGACATTGATCCCACTTTTGAAAGTGTGACCTTGTTTGCATTTGTGTTAATGTGTTGGCCCATTTCTTTTTTTGCACTCCTCTCTCTCTAAATCAATTAGACAAAAGTTCAAATTTCTGTTGTGATCAGGTTCTTTGAGTTAATCTTTTGTTATTTTAAGTGAAAGTCAAGGACCAATTTCGATAATTAGTGGTCTGTTTTTTAAAAAGATTTTGGATTTTTATTTTATATAGAGCTGCATGAATAAGCTTATTGACTAAAAGCAAGATAAAAAAAACCAGTTTCAAACATATAAAGGAGTTTTTCGTACGGCATTACAATTGAAATTTTCAAAACGTACATCGATTCAAGATTTTACGGCCACAAATTGGATTTTAAACAACATAGTTGTGCCGGCGGCCCTGGAAACGGTGGTGGCGTCGTCGGCAGCGCTTCAAGCCATCACCATCTTCAACAGCAGCAACAACAGCACCAGCATCATCACAATCACACAGCTGCAACTGCCGCCGCTGCTGCTGCCATTCAACAACAACAGCAACAACAACAACAACAACAGCAGCAGCACTCATCAGCCACATCGCTTCACAACAACAGTGCGAGTTCCGCCGGAAGTGGCACGCCCGGTAACGGAAGTACTCCCAACGGCAACACCGGCGGTGGTGGCTCCTCTCTAGTCGTCGGCAACGGTCCTACGTCGGGTAACACAGCAAACACCACAACTCACCATCCATCAAATACCCCATTGGGGGTGGGAGCGACCAATCTTGGCTTAAGTCCTCAGTCAAGCGCCGATTCACAACAGTTCAATATTTTTCCGGCGATTTTTAGCAGACAACTTAACTTTTCCGCAGGTACGTGTGGTCAAGGAAAACTTATGGATGAACTCAGGCCAAACCTGGTGGGAGGGTTACTGGGCTTGCAGCAAGGTCTTTTGGAAGATCATGGTATATCACATGGTAATCTGCAGCACGGTGGTCAGGATTCAAAATTTATGTCATTTCAAGACAATCGGCTCATGGGGATCGCATCCTCGCATGAAAATCGATTGCTTGGACTAGCATCATCTGTTCAAGACACCCGTTCTTCAATATCTTCACTGGATAAATCGTCTGTCAATCAGAGGAAATGCAGTAGTACTCCGGAAGATTTCAGCTCATTATACACGGGTCTGCCAACACCTGGTATGGATTCATCACATCATCACACGCCGGCACACACACCCCCGACAAGATTGTCTGACCACTCATTGTCTGGTAAGTGTCCGATAAAAGGTCATCGTAATCCTTTTTCCAAAGGCTTTTCTCTCCTTTATTATGATATTTAGTCTGTTGTATGTGAGCTCAAAACTAAAGACCAATTGTGGTCGAATATCCTATTCATAAACTGGGGTCCTATTTAGGGAAATAATTGAAGAAAATCTGTATAAGGATTATAGAAAATTCGCACGCGCCATAGCTTAACCTCTTTAGTCCGTACACTAAATTTGCGATTCATTAATATTGATGTAAGTAAAAGAAGAAGCATGAGCATGATCCTTGTAATTCATCCGCCTCACAAAATCACAGGTCACAGCCGTATCGTCGTCGATTACGAAGTACAAAATTCAGTTTATGTCATATTTGCATCTTAAATTCAGGTAAATACCATATTTTTGGGATAAACCATGAATTTTACTTCCTCAATCGTGTTTTCTAAAAGGTGTGAAATGAAGACGAATTTTTGACGTGTGAGCTTATGCTAGTGACTTTCTATGTGTAATTACATAGTCAACATCATCGTCCTTGAAATAAGTGTAAAATTTACATAAATTATCCCAACATTGCATATTCATATTTTGGCAAAAGCGCCGCCGCCGCCGCCGTCGTCGTCGTTGTCGTCGTCAACATCGTGGTCGCAGGATATCTTATGGATTTAACAGAATGAGTTTTTCGTACTTGTAAGGTAAACATTGTAGAATTTTACTGTCCTTGGCGAGTAAATTGGTTTTTATTATGGAAGTTAATAATTTTGTATTTGGGGTCAGCAGCATAAAACCTGATATGAATGCCAAATTTATTTTACTTAATTGATTGCGGGGATTTCAACTCGAGAATTATGAGGTGCCGGAATGTTTAAGTCGCTTATATTTAAGCAAATTTTCAGTGAATATTTAAAATCGTCAAGAAAACTTATTCCTTCTTATTATGTACATAATTCAATTTGAACCTTATATATAGACTATATAGGCACAATGGCGAGATTTTTTCAGCATTCTTATAAATATGGATATTTTGACAAAAGAAACTGAATATAAGATTTAGAAGATCGTCCGTATAATATAAACTTAGTTGTAGAGGTTAGTAAGATAGACTAAAAACAAGTAATGAATAAGAATTACGTGCGTAAAAGTTCGGTAAGTTCGTGGGTGATTTAAATTTAACTCAGCTCCATTTTACGCATTTTCAAAATCGACAATCTTTGTTTGATTTTCTTGCTAGGTATATGCTTAAAACTAAAGTGACCCGATACCGTTTGTTGAATTTGGATGTTCTTCTCATTTGATTTGTCTTCGATGGCATGTTTTGAAATGTTCCATATCTGATGATAGATTTGAAACCATTTTTCCCGAGTCATTGTTTTTTGGAACTGTGTAATGATGTCGATACGGACAATATATCGAGAAATGTAATCTAAGTCGTCTTTTCGGTATATAGATAAAATATTCTCATAGACGCAATTCGTAAAAATAAAACCAAACCCCATTTTTTTTCATGCTCATGCTTATCCTGATGATCCCGAACGTCGAATCAAATGCAAACCGATATTGAGCTCGTTAAATGAGTTCCTAGATATTCGAGCTTGAAGTTCGGAATTGCAGAAAGAATTTTGCAGTAGCAATAATGTTTTTTATATTTTGTATAAATTGTATAAATAAATATTTTTATAAATTGATTATTAATTATTTTCTGACGCGTTTCTGAGTGGACTCCATCTTTAAATTTGGTTTTGTGCATTCCCCCCACACATTTATTTACTTTTTTTTCAAGATCAAAAATAAAAATTAGTAATTTTTTTTTACAAAAAGGTTACCATTTTATAAGAAAAATAATTTCCGAATAATGGTTATAAATGGTATACCTCCCGTAAAACCATTTTTTTGATTTTCGATTTTCTTAAAAACGGTTCTACTGATTTTGATCAATATTTTTATAGAGAATGTTTACAATAATTTTAAAAATACCTATTGTGCACCAAATTTTGGAAAACAAATTTTTTTTTGGATTAAATTTTCAAAATTTTTTTTGAGAACTTAATAATTCGAAAACGACTTGGTCGATTCTTATTAAACTTAGCACCCAGCAGTTTTTTGACATTATAACCAAAAAAAACGGTACCTCCCAAACAAATGTATAAAAAACGGCTCCTACGATTTTGATTAAAATTTTTGTGTGAACTTATTGGGAAAAAAACTTATCTATCGTTCAAAAATGGTAGGTATCTCTCATAGAACCATTATTTTTTTGTTTCGACTATCTCATTATCCGTTGAACCAATTGTAATTTCTTATACAAAAGCTCCTAATAAGTTTTATCAAAATTTTCAAAAAATCAAATTTTGGATTTTTAAAAAAATGTTCAAAAGATTTTTTTTTCAAATTTAATTTTTCAACTCGGCATTAATAAGTACTTAAAATTTGCGTACCAATTTTTTTCTTGAAAATATATTCAAAATTTTAAATATAAAAAATTATTTATTTTAAAAACCACTCCAACGATTTTTAAACATTTTCGCTCATAAATTGAGATTTGTGTAACAAATCACTTGGTGTATGTACATTGCGTTAGTGTCAAATCAATTGCATATGTTTTTTTAATTAATTTATATTTCTGATTTTATTGACTTTAAAACCACAGTGTAATCGTACATACCTAAGAGCAAGTTCGTGCGACCCAATCGTGCATTCTATTAATTTATTTCTGGAAGAATTTCGTTGTATCTGTTCCGCGATAACAAATTGCAATTTTTTGAATGTCTGGTTTGGCTCCATTTTTATTAATATCCCTTGAATATCATATCATATACAATATCATCCACGCATTCAGTTAATTTAGTCAATGCTATGGCTATGACATCGTCTTCATCGAGGGTAAATTTGTGAATTTGTTCTTTTTTGTTGAACTTTCGTTGTTTTTATTTGATTTATAACCTGCTTATACCTTTTACAAAAGATTGAACTTATAGTTCTTGTATGTACCTATGTATGTATATTGTATATAATGGGTGATATTTTAAGAGGTTTAGAACTTTAAAAAAAAAAAAAACACAAAAAATTCGAAAAAATGAATGAAATATTTATTTGAATCGATAGTTTGAACCTTGCAATTTAATGTTAAAAGATAATTTCATGCAAATGTTGACTGCGGCTGCGTCTCAGGTAGCCCATCCACTGAGTCCAATTTTGGCATACTCTTTCACACATATCGGCCGGTATCTCACGAATGAATGCATGGATGTTGGCTTCCAGTGCGTCAATCGAAGCGGGCTTGTCCCTATAGACATTTGCCTTGACATACCCCTACAAAAAATAATCTAATGGTGTCAAATCGCACGATCTAGGCGGCCAATTGACCGGCCCGAAACGTGAAATTAACTGTTCACCAAACTCGCCTCGTAATTGCGCCATTGTTTCGCGTGCTGTGTGGCATGTGGCACCGTCTTGTTGAAACCACATATCATGCAAGTCAAGAACTTCCATTTCGGGCAAAAAAAAGTTTGTTATCATCGCTCGGTAGCGTTCACCATTGACAGTAACGCTGCGATTCGCATCATCTTTGAAGAAATATGGCCCAATAATGCCGCCGGCCCATAAACCGCACCAAACAGTGGCTTTTTCGGGATGCATTGGTAGCTGTTGCAATGCTTCTGGCTGATCTTCACTCCAAATGCGGCAATTTTGCTTATTTACGTACCCATTCAACCAAAAATGAGCCTCATCGCTGAACACAATTTTTCGATAAAAAAGCGGATCCTCGGCCAGCTTTCCAAGAGCCCATTCACCAAAAATTCGGCGTTGTGGTAGGTCGGCTGGCTTTAGTTCTTGCACCAGCTGTATCTTAAAAGGCTTTACGCCCAAATCCTTCCGCAAAATTTTCCACGTAGTGCTGTAACAAAAGCCTAACTGCTGGGAACGGCGCCGAATCGACATTTCGCGGTCTTCTGTCACACTAGCTGATACGGCCGCAATATTTTCTTCACTACGCACAGTACGTAAACGTGTTGGTGGTTTAATGTCCAACAAAGTAAATTTGGTGCGAAATTTGGTCACAATCTTCCGAATAGACTGCTCAGAAGGTCGAGAATGCCGACCATAAAATGGAAGCAGCGCGCGATGAACATTTCGAACCGAGCACGAATTTTGATAGTAAAATTCAATAATTTGCAAGCGTTGTTCATTTGTAAGACGATCCATGGTTAAATTGCAAACCAAACTGAAGCTGTTTGACAGTGACACAAGGTACTAAACACACGTCAGCTGTCAAAACCAGTGTTGCCAAAACCAAACCAGCTAAAAAATCATCCGTTACATATATGTATGTATATGCAAGCAAAATTTAAATCTTTTTAACTTTTTTCCATTCCGCAATACCTTTGAAGGGAGGCCCCAAACCATCCAATTTTTTTTTCTCTCTTTATTCTATTTTGGGCTACAAGTATGTCAGAACTTTCTTTCAAAATCGTTACAATCCTTAAAAATTGATCAATATGTATTTTTTTATAACAAATAAACTTTTTTAGTATAAGAAGATAACTAACTTCTTATACTAAAAAAGTTTATTTGTTATAAAAAAATACAAAAACTTAGAATATTTCCATGTTTACTCACACTTCTTTCAACAGCTTGTCAAGTCAATATCACAAACGCAGTAAATTAAATGCTGATGCAATTTTTTATATGTTAGAGCTGATAGATTCACTCGTTTATAAAAATGACAAACTAAGTTACCGACCGACGACGCGACGGGGAATGTTTCCTGTCGAAAGTAGGTATGTATGTATATTGTATAGTTTTACAGTACCTAATACAAATTTTTAATTTATGTATATATGTACATAGTACCTACAGGCAATGAGGAATAATCTAAGAAATTTTGAAGTTATCCAAATTTGAATGGAGTATTTAAGGGCGGCTTGATTTTGAGTACAAATCTGAGTTTGCGGGGAATTCAGGTTTGTTGGGTTCACGTTATCTTAAAATAAGATTCTTTGGTTTTATGTTATTTTTTCTGTTTGTGCTACAGTCCATTTAAATGTTTCATTGACCTCGCATTTTGTATAGGACAAAGGTTTTATTTTTTTAATGTGTAGGGAACATCAATGTAAGTATACAAAATTATTTTCGGGGTTGTAGAAGAGAACTATAAGTTCCACAAACAAAATTTTCCTCAGTTTTGTAGAAAATTAAATTCTCTACAATTTCGGTAACATATTTTTACCGAGAGATCAAAAATAAAAAAGTTTTAGTTAATAATATACAAACTTTTTGTCATTTCATCAATCCAACAACAGTAAAATGATATTTTTTTTAAACTTTTAATTATAACTTTTTTATTTCTATTTTCTCCGTAAAAACATGTATACCAAATTGTAGAGAATTTAATTTTCTACAAAACTGAAATTTTGTTAGTAGAACTTATGGTTCTCAAGACATGGCGTGTATACCCTTTAACACCCTCCACCCGTCTAATGTGGGGGTTTACAACCTCGAAAATCATTTTGTACACTCACACTGATGACTCCTATACATCATCAAACAAAAAAACCTTGTCCTAAATGCAAGGTAAAATTTTGTAACATTTCAATGAACTACTTTACTACATTATATGAAAAAAATTTAAATTTGCCATTCCAGCATAGTTGAGGAACATTAGAAATGAAAAAGGCTTTATGTATTTATGTATGTATACATTGAATGTCAAATTTAAGTGTTGAGCAACTTTTCTGAACATAGGTACCAACATCATAACTTTCCTAAAAAGGGTCAAATACATGTGGTTTAAAAAAATATTGTTTTGTATTAAATTTTTGTTTCTATTAAATATGCAATTTAATAAGGTTTTTCATATATAGTTTTATGTGACTGTGCAATGATATAATACAAAAAATGTAGTCTGATATTCGTGAGTACTGTATGACGCAAAAGCGTCACCGCGCGTCAAAATGATACAAGTGTGCACCGGGGCTTAATGATCGGATTATTAGAACCGAAGTTATAAGCAAGCCAAACCAAACACAATGTACATATCTTTACAATTATTATACCGACTACAAATGTAGGTACATATGAACATTTCGCATTTTTTTTCCGACGCGAAGCAAATTTGCCACGATTGTGATTTTTTATTGCACAAACTCCGCCGCCGGCTTTAGAATACTATCTTCCTCTCGGTTGAAAGTATTTTAATGCTTTTTTTGTTTTTATCAACTTCCTCATTGAATTAAATTATTTGTCCGATATTTATTTTCATGTTTTTAGTATAAAATTTTGAATGATTGTAACGATCCCAAATGAGAGAATGGGACCACTATACAGTAGTATACAAATAATACTGTGCTGCAATTGTCATGTGGATAAAATTCATTCTTGTGTCGACCGTGAACTGTGAAGTAACTAACTGCATAAGTCTACTATTTACAGTCCTTAAATAAAGTCTTGTTAACGTATTAAATCGTTTGTATTTATTTATTTTGATAAATTAGTAATTTATTAAACCCGTTCTCAAGGAAGTTAAATGATTTTGAAAATTTTTGTTTGCTCTAACACGCCAGTCATTTTTCCTTTAATTATATACCTTAATATTGAAAATCGGATAATTGGATCGAAAGATATATGTAAGCATTTAAGTATTTTTCGGATTTCGCAAAAATCATCATCAAAAACATACCCATTTTTTTCCTACGAACATTTCTTCTTTTTTTCTGTCATCATCTTTTTCGTTTTCTGTTTCCTCAAACTAGTAACAACAAAGCATGAACGAAATAATTTTGTTTATTTTGTTTAGTTTGTTTATTTTTTTTTATTTTGTTGATTTTGTTTATTTTGTTTATTCCCCTCACGTTTCGCCCCCTTTGTCTACTAGGCGTTTCATATTTTTGAAATTCTGTTGATTTTTTTATATTGTATGCCTCCGTTTAAACATTTCTAATGTTAAAAATATGTAATACATTTTTGTTCCTTTTTTTTCTAGAGTACCTAGTAGTTAAAAAGCGAGCAATTTCAGATCGAATATAATGTAAGTTGGGTAAAGACAATTAAAAAATCTGATGGGACGGATTTGCCTCCCGCGTTCAACCCCCTACAACACTGCATTCAAACATAACTATTTCAAAACCTTTCTCAGATATAGGCTTTAAATGACTCGAAGTTTAGCGGAATTGGGCGGTACATAACAGTTTTATTTTCAAAGTCATTATTTAAAAAAAATCCAGACGGTTCGAAAGCTGAAATTATAAAAAAATACTTTTTAATAGAAAGTTATTTTTTGTATGTATTATAGTATGCATGCATTCGAACAACAAATTTTGATCAACAAAATTTTCAATACATCGAGTTTTTCCTTAAGGAGTAAAGCACCAAATTTGCGTATCCCCTCTCCAAACTCTTATATCGCTCACCGCCTGCAATAATGGCACAAGGCCAAAAAATGGAAATTTGAACTGTCGACGCCATTATGATTAAAATTAAACCCTTTATACATTTCTGTAATATCGGCACATTGATACTTCTTCTCAATTACGAGAGATGGAGATAGTGTCATTATGGTTTCGAAAATGGCGTTAAAGACTTTCGATGTACATTGCTAATGCAATAATGACACTTTCCCAAAAAAAGGCGGATGCCGCCCACTTTTGAATCCCGGACAAAATTTATAAGTGAGTAATGCTTTTCACATCAAAATGGCAAATCCGTGTCAGGATAGCATTATTTAAATCGCTTGTATCTCGAAACTGAAAAAAATGCGTTGTGCCATTATTGTAGGCGGTGAGCGATATGTACTTCTATTTCTATTTTGCCCCTTGTTATAAAAAAACAGATAATTTAGATTACCATTGTTCGGAGAAAAAGATAGTGTGAGGAAAAAACTTTCCGCCTGCAATTTTGAACATTTCACTGCCAGAAATAATATATTCTTAATTAAACTCCCCGACTTGAAAAAAAAACGGTTAAAGTTAGAAGTTTTCTCCGGCAAGAAAACGCAAAACCGCGCGTAGTTTGCAAAGTGTCAGGAATAGAGAATTGATAAGGATTGTTTACTGTTTATTGACATGCATATTCAGTTTAATTTAATAGCTTTTGCTAAACAACGTTACATAAATCCTTGTTTTGAAACATTTTCCAAACCTTTTCATATATGTACATAATGTAGTTATACAGGTTTTATACGAAATAAAGTACAAAATAGGAAATCATTTTACTTCCAAAACTGACAGCTGTGATCAATAGAAGAATTGTACTGCGCCTATTACATTCTTTTTAAATTAGTTTATATTATTATTCGGATTATTGTTCTTTTTGTGATGCTAGCAAATAAAGTAAAATATCTTGGAACAAAAAATCAATGTTTGTTGATTTAAAATTATTTCATTCACTTAGTGTGTTGTTATTGAGAAGAATATTTATATCAAGAATATTTATAAAACGTTATGCACTCCACTCAATATAATGTATTACCATGTTAATAAAATAATAATATAATATATCGAATGACAATCTTTAACTTTCGTTTCGTTGTTTGCTTCAATAATGATTTTGATTTGTTCTTGTGCATAATCATATTCTAAAATATAGCAACAACGACAATTAACACAGCACTTGTTGTAAGATCTATCCTAAAATCTATTATAGTAAAATTAAAATAAATTAAATTAAATTAAATTAACAAGCAAACAATTTGATACAAAAAATTTTTGGAATAATCCTGGAGGAAATTGGATGAAAAAAACCAATCGGGACTAGAGAATTTTCAAGGCTTAATTTAAGCGCGAAGAAAAACTGTGTTACCGGTGTAAATAAGGTAGGTACATACATATGTTAGGTACTTGTTATGAATAGTTTGTATGGAAACTCCATTTTTTTCTGTGATGGTGTCACGAATCCATCTTTTTTTCAAAAAATTCCTTTCGGGATTTGAAAAAAAAATCACCAGATGCCAGCGAATCAGTTATTTCATATATGAAGGCAAGAAATTCGGAATTCCCAAATCGGTGGAAATAAATTCACTCGATGTGCAATTTCGAATTCCAAGCTGTTAATTTACAAGCCCTGTTTGATTTTTGAAATTAACAATATTAAATTATTTACAAGCTCTTGTGGATATAAGAATTGGATGGACAAGAGATTGGAAGTTTGTCCACAATTGAAATGTTTTTTTTAATTCACAGGTCGAAAAGAACTTGCTAATTAAATCTTTTTCAAGTCCACAAAGAGCGTATGGCTTAACGATTTTTTAATTCATAAACTCGCAACCCTGAGCCTGACCTATAAGGGATGCCCCGTCAAACCGCATCACCTCACTTGATGGATGTCAATTGTCAATTGAAAAATATTCCCCATAGCCTACTTTTTAGTCTGGTCTATAGGCTGGGGCATTCACAAAGCGATTTCTTATTATTTTTGCACACAACAATAATAAATGCTCGAGTGTAAAAGATGATTCGAAACCGTACATAGTAGGGAAGTCTATTTCCCCCCGTTTAGGCGAAACGTTCTATTTTCTAAAAAATAGTTACCTATTTAAAATGGAAAATAATATTGAAAAAAAAAACTGCAAAACCTACAATATCATACCAAAAAATTCTTCTGATGAATTATTTTTGAAGAATTAATTTTAAAACTCGAAAATTTTGAAGAAACAAAAATAGAAATAGGAATGAGACAACTAAACAAATGTATTTTTCGAGTAAAAAACGCATTTTTGTTTACCTATGTACATATGTATGTACACAAATCGGCTGAAAAAACACCAGGTTGTCAAATTTTTTAATTTAATTTTCCAATGATTATTAAACGAAGAACAACCAAAAACGGTCTGGCTATAATTTTTTAAGAGGGAGCTATAAGAGCCCCTGCACACACTACAAAGTTTTTATCGGCCGACAGTTTTGTCGGGCTCTTAATCAGTATGAAAATATATGGAAAGTGCGCACACTACAACGATTCAGTGTCGGGCGATAAATAAGTTTCATGTGCCACACGTCACGTGACACGATTGCCTTTAAACTAAAGTATCACAAACTATCGGCCGACTACTTTACAAGTACGGAGCTCATTTATGCGCATACACTACCGATTATTTAGTCGGTCGATTATATGAACTGAAATTTAATTCAGTTTGTTCTAAGTTTTGAATATTTAACGTGCATATTATTAACATAATGGAACTGCCTAATTATCTATCGCTTATCGTGGAAAAGTCAATTTTAAACCTGATACAAGAAGTTGAAAAAAGACCCGGCTTAGCAAAAAAATTTGTAATTTGGAATGTCATTTTCGAATGTTAAAAATATTAAAAGATTAATAATATCGTCTAATTTAAAAAAAAATTAAAAAATATCAAGAAAGTGTACTATTTTACATTTATGAGCTTTATTTGATTAGGTTTGAGTTATTATGAAGTCAGTGGGATTAAGTACGATGTCAATTTTTAATTCTGGACCAATTGCCTTGCCTTCTTCCTTTCGTGTTAATTTTGAGTAGATGTTACACTTCTAGAGCTAAGTATATTATATATTGATACAAGATTGTTTTTAAAATATTTTTTTTCTAAAAATCAATTTTTTTTTTTTGGAAAGTTATTGTGAATGCATGCTAAAGAAGTGGAAATGTTAAAAATGTATAAATACTTTGAGTTCAAGAAAATATCTATTTTTTTTTTTTTATTTTTTTAAGATAGGTCAATTCAAAATAATCCGATTAGAGTCGCAAATTTGTATAGAATTAATGTTGTTTTGTCATTATTAAGTGGCTAATTATATCGTCGGTCGAGAATTTCAAGGTCGTATAGATTTGTTGAAAAATTCCAAATTTGAGATTTCGATGCAAAACGTTTCAACGTTTCAATGATTATAGTTTCACATCATTTTAGAATGTTTTTTTTTTTAATTTTTGGAAACAATTTAAAGTTTTTCTTGTTACATTTATGTTAGGCTTTGATATACGAATATATTTCGCTCAAAAGCATTAAAGAAACTTTTACTCTAAATAAAAAAATTGATTTTTTTGTTTTCTCCATATCTCAAATTCACCTCGAAATTCTCAACCAACGATATAATATATATGTATATATTTCAATCCATCCTATTATCATACATCAACAGTTTTTAATAGGTACATATATAGGTATGTTCAACGAGGCTGTTCGGAACAGTTTAGAACAGGATTTTCTGCACATGCTTTTTAGGTAAAACAAGTTCAGATTTGTGAAAACTTTCAAAATCAGCTGTTTTCAATAAAAATATGTACATACATACTTTGTTTTTTGATGATTTTTTTCCCGAATCTCTGCCTAACTCTAATTAAATTACATTTTAATCAGTTCTGATTCCATAGTTTTATTTTTAAGACGTACATATATTTGGAAATTTGAAACCAGCTTCCAGCATACATGTACGGAGAAATTGTTGTTGTTTTTTACTGATAGCTTACGTAGCCATTTCTTGTTCTAACTTGTTCTGACGCTTTTCACGAATCCGTTCCTTGCTGTTCTGTTATGTTCTAACATTTTCGTCTTTGCTAAAAAAATTAGTTAACCTTAAGCTAATATCAACCCAAAACTAAATCCCCTGTAAATTACTATAATATCGATAGAAATATTACTATCTTTATTCCACTAGCAGATACTTAAATTAATAAAATGAAATTTAGATTTTCAAATCTGAAAGCAAAAAATATCGTTCTCAGAAACCGAAATGTTAGAAAAAACAACCAAAAAATTGAACCGACACTTGACACAAATAATTACAATCAACAAATTATTTCAACTCTCTAAACTGCCAACATAATATTCGTCCCTCATTGTTACAAAAAAAAAAAACTATTCGCAGATAGTTTTCTATTTTTCAGCATAAAAACAAGCAGTCGTATTTATAAACCCATTGCAAAGTATGTCTAACTTTGGACAACTGTCCAAGTCTAAAACCTTATTTATAATCATGTTCCATCGAGTGTCTAACTTAGACACTGAAATTGGTTGTCAGCAGATGCCATCTTACTCGGTGTACCAAAAAAAGATGATGAGGACTTGCATGATTTGTTTAACAAATTATGCCATTCTGTAAGCTGTACACCAACACCTGTGCCTATAGACATTTTTCGCGTACAACCCAAGGGATCAACAATTGACACCGCAATAATAATAAAATTAAAGACAGCCTCTGAAAAGAACACTCTGCTTGGATCAATTCACAAACGTTGGATATCAACAAAAACGAGTATATGCTTGCGTGACGTTGGAATGCCTTCTGACAGCCGAATTTATGTCAACGAAAGCTTAACTTCATGCAATCATATGATTCTACGAAAAGCTCTCCAATTGAAGCGAACAAAAAAGCTTTCCAGTGTCTACACTCGAAATGGAAGAGTTTATATAAGAAGATCAGGAGCAACTGCAGCAGATAAATCGCTTTTAATTCAATCAATCGAAAACTTAACGTCTATTGCCGGTGATACAAATGAAGAAGATGATAACGAGAACGAGGGCGAATTGTAAGCAGCTGTTTGTAGGAACTTTTTTAATTTGCACTTTTGTTTACTTTTATTTTTTCCTCTTTTTGTTTTTCTTTAACTTAAATTTGTATTTCTTTAATAATTTTCTAATTTTGCTTAAATGTTTCTTTTATTTTTGCCATGTATCTGGATTGTGCCTCTGTCGCTGGTGTGGGTCGTTTCTTTTGAATAAATATAATATCTCTTTTCTATTTTATGAAAATGACTAGTCAAAATAACATTAATAACAATTTTCCTCTGGCTTATGATAAGGGCGACAAATTGCGAACTATGCTTGAGGTTTTGAGCAAACAATGTGCTGGCCTAAAGGTTTGTCACATAAGTGCTCAGAGCTTACATGCAAAGATAGACGAATTCAGGAATGTGTTTGTAGGGTCAAATATTGACATTATATGTGTCTCGGAAACATGGTTTCAAGCCGAAGTGCAAGATGTTGTATACAGTTTATCGGGCTACAAATTGTTACGTGCTGATAGGTTTAATCGTGTAGGTGGTGGCACCGCCATTTATATACGTGATAACATTCATTTTAGAATTATCGTTAAATCAGATGAATCTTCACTAATTGAATACTTTTTTATAGAAATCCCAAATGGAGCAAATAATTGCTTGCTTGGTGTCGTTTATCGCCCTAATAAATATGTTGATTTTGCTCAACTCTATTTACAACTTGAACGGTTTTCGTCCCTTTACTTAGAAGTTATCATCTGTGGCGACTTCAACTGCAATTTGCTTGAAAAATTCACATCACAATCCTTTCTTAACAAAATAAAAACATTCGGTTTACATCCAGTTAACAAAACTAACCCAACTCATTTTACTGCAACCACCTCAACATTACTCGACTTATTTTTTGTCAATATTACTGATAACATTTTGCTTTACTCTCAACTTGAGGCACCTGCATTCTCAAAACATGACCTAATGTTTGCAACTTTCAAAGTTACCCCACAATTCAAACCATCTGTATACAAGTTTAGGGACTTTAAGGCTGTCAAACCTAACGAACTAGAAAGAAGTATTCGTCAAATAAACTGGCAAGAAATTTATACACTAGTTTCCCCTGAAGATCAAGTGAATTTCCTTCAAAGCTCGATAAATCAACTTTTCAACCAACATATACCGCTGAAAACAAAACTTTCACGGAGTGATAAGCAGTCTTGGTTCACGGACAACATTTTAAGATCTATAAAGCAACGCGATCAAGCTTATCTGCGATGGAAGCGCTTTCGCCTTCCTGAAATGCTCCTTACTTTTCGCTCACTAAGAAACAATGTATGTAAACAAATCAGAGAAGCAAAACGTATTCTATATTCAAAGCGGTTGAGCAAAAATCTACCGTCTAAAACATTATGGCAAAACATTCGAGAACTCGGTGTTGGTAGGCAAAAAGAACGTTGTTCCTGGGATGTTTGCCCCAACTATCTTAACGAAGAGTTTGCAAAAATTCAAAACAATAATGAAAATGGGGATATTAACGAGAGTGGTGTTTTTGAAAACAGAGTTTTTCCTAATGTTGACCAACTGAACGAAGGTGAACCGAATTTAGGCTATCGGGTTGCCGACCCCAATAGTGAACATTTTTTTCGTTTTCAGAGAGTACAAGATGAGGATGTTCTAAGTGCTCTACTCAAAATAAAATCCTCCGCCACAGGCTTTGATGAAGTACATCCAAACTTCATAAAAATGATCTTGCCTCACATTCTTCCTACTATTACACATGTATTTAATACAATCATTATGACATCTTCATTTCCATCGTCCTGGAAAATTGCGAAGGTCATACCAGTTCTTAAAAAACCTGCATCTCGTCTATCACAGCAAGAGTTTAGACCAATTTCAATTTTGTCGTTTCTTTCCAAGGTACTGGAAAAAATACTACATAAACAAATGTCAGTTTTTTTAAAGACTAACAAACTCTTAAGTGATAAACAGTCAGGTTTTAGGCAAAGCTACAGCTGTATCACGGCAACTTTAAAGGTTTCAGAGGACATCAGAAATGCAATGGATAAAGATCTAGTGTCTTTCTTAGTACTTTTAGATTTTTCAAAGGCATTCGATACCGTCAACCACAATAGACTCATAGTCAAGTTAAAAGATCAATTTCGTTTTTCGAACACAGCCTTAAAGCTGATTCTTTCCTACCTAAGTGGTCGAAGCCAAGCTGTTGTCGTTGGTGAAAAAATGTCACGCCCATTAAAACTTTTCTCAGGAGTTCCACAGGGATCAATTCTTGGCCCACTGTTATTTACAATTTTTATTAATGATCTTCCAATTCAGTCTACGTACTCATCTATTGATCTGTACGCTGATGATGCTCAAGTTCAACTTAGCTGCAAGCTGGGGTTAATTGAAGATGGAGCTCATAAACTGAATTTCGATCTCAACAAAATACTTAATTGGTCCGTCAAAAATAAACTAAACCTCAATCCAAGAAAGTCAAAATGCCTAATAATTTACAAAACCCAACTTGATCTTAGCTATTTTCCTGCGTTGTATCTTGGAAATGAAGAACTTGAGTATGTCGAAAAAGCTACAAATTTAGGTATTCTTTTTAACTCAACTCTAACTTGGGAAGATCATATACAAACAATTATTGGAAAAATTTATGGATCTTTACGCAGTCTCTCACTATCGAAGCATTTTACACCTCAGCACATCCGGCTTAGATTAGCAAAAACTTTAATTCTTCCAATTATAACATATGGATGCCAAATTTTTACCAGCCATAATTCGGAAATGAAAAGAAATTTGTCAGTTGCGTTCAATAATGTGACTCGATATGTATACAACCTCAAACGATACGACCACATATCAAACTATACAAAGAATATTCTCGGGTGTACTTTATACACTTATCTTAAGTATTTGTCCCTAAAAACACTTAACAAGATAATAATGAACAAAGAACCTTCCTACCTTTTTGAAAAAATTAATTTTCTGAACTCGTCTCGGTCTTTTATATTGTTGCAACCAAGATTTAATTGCAGAAACTCTGAACGTCAATTTTTCGTTTATGTCATAAGACAGTGGAACACTTTACCCTTTTCCATCAGAAGACTTCGCGGCACCACGCAGTTTGAGGCGGTTTTATTCAGGTACTTGGCAGTTAATTAGTTGATTGAAATAAGGATTTGAAAAACATGAAATATCAAGTTTGTCATTTTGATTAAAGATAAATAATTAAATTTGTTAATTGAATTAAATAATATATAAGATTGTAATTTAATTATAATTATTCAATATTTAACTTTTACTATTAATTGTAGGCTAGCCCATTGTAAAAGATTCTAAATAAATAAATGAAATGAAAATGAAATGAAACCTATTCTAAAGTGGGTACGTTCAATGAACAAAAAATTGAAAAATAATCTTCAAATGAACGAAATGTTCGAAATGTTCATTGAACGTATCCAAATGCTCACGAAATTGACAGATTACAGGGATGTGAGTGAGTGTATGAGAACATTTGTAGACCACTGTTGGAATGTGTTTATCAATAAGGTAAGGAGATGTCCAACTATTTAGACAATAGCTAGCTGGACAACTGTCCAAGAGTGGAAATTTAATAAATAGGACTGAAAATCTTCAGCTTAACTGAAAAAAATATCGTCAAAGTAAACAAAAATATAAAAAACAACCCGTAATACGTATACATACACACGACGTATTTTTTTCCTCGGCAATAAAAATTGTAGCAAATTTCAAAATAAAACAAAATATTGACGCATAATCGTCATGGAAACGAATTTAAATAGGAACAATTAAATTTATAAATATCCCTTTGGAAATTGGTTTGTGTTCACAAGAATCCTACATCATTTACATATTTCGTTTCTCAGTTTTGCCAGAAAAATTTATATAACGCTTCGAGTTGTGGAGTGTCACCTTCTATTGGTATTTGGTATTTATTCAATGGTGTGTAGTGTGTGGGGGCTCTAATTGTCGGTAAAATCAAATTTCTGCATTTCCAAATATTTACACCCCATTGAAAATATTCTTATTCATAATCATACCTGTTTCAATTTAAAAATGCAACAGGAGAATGCAGTTTTTCTACTTTAAAATTATCTGCGCAGTTCTTTGAACCAATGGAAGCTTAATTGTCATTGGAATTGAAAATGACATCGCAAAAACTATAGACGTTGATGCAATCGCAAATTGATTTTTCTATTAAAAAACAATCCGTTAAATTATATAAAAGAGGATTATTTTATTTTTCTTAACAAATTAAGGTATATAAAGCTCATTATTGGTTGGTGGGTACTTGGCAAACCCACTTTTTTAACGGTGAAAACCGCGGCGGCAAATTATGTAGAAATGGCTCTGCTGTGGGGAAAAAAACGTACATATTTTGTGAACTAGTAATTCTTTTAATAAACATGTAATCGCCTGAGACACGTTTTAGCGAGTGGATAACTTTAAATCGACAAATTTTTCGCTTAAGGAACAGATATCTAACTGCCTAACGCCATACCTATATCCATCTCATAGAACCGTCTCTACTACAACTATTAGCTGCTTTTCATTATCCAAATGATCCGAATCAAATTTTAACACGTAAATATTTACAAAAACAACATGTATCTACATATGTATATCGCAATATGAAAGGTTGTCAGCAATGGACCAGCAACAGCGCTGTTGACGTTGCTGGGGCTGGTCTAATCTGTGCTGAACGATTGAAATACATTCTCTAAAATAATGGCGGCTGCTGTTGCTGGTAAAGTGTTTCGCGCATAATGGAAAAGATGTGAAAAAATTTGAACAAATAAATTTCTTCTTTGGTTTGGTTGCCTGAAAAGAAAACGTCAAAACCCTTTTTCCGTTTCGTTAAAACGCACTTTTATTAGAAACCCGTCCGATATTAAAGGTAAGAGGTTCAAAATTATTGAAACAGTTTTCGATAAAAAAAAAAAACGAAAACAGTTTTAACAGTAGAGCTACCCATTCTTAATGAGCGAAGTCCAGACCGATTTAAATCTCACAAATTTTGACGACTTGTTACATTCAAGTTTTTGTTGTTTTTTTTTTTTTAATTTAACGGTGAGGCGCCTGTGCTTGGTGAGGCTAGCAAATATTTAGAATGTAGGGGTCAAAAATCGTCTGAGTTCTGAAAAAAATTCGTTTGTACCTTATATTTTATATTACGAAAATTTTTTTCTTTTAAAAATTTCTAATTTCAAATTGAAAGCTAATTTTTCCAATTAAATAAATTATTTTACTGGCTCAACAAATAAATTTGCTTGAATCAACAAAATAATTTACTGGCACAACAATTGAAATTGGTCAATTCAAATTGTCATTACAAATTCGTTCCCTCAAACAACAAAAAAGTAGGTACATCGCCGCAACAAACTAATTTTGTAAAAGATAAATAAATTGAAAACAGAATCTTAATTTTTTGTTTGTATCAATAAACGTGTTTTTTACTAGGTCAATAAACCAGTTTATACCTTTTTATTGTATCTTCGTACCTATTTGGTTCAGTGTTTATTCCTGTAAAAAGGATGTAGTGCAAGAACTTGGTTGGGCACTCCCGTGCCCTTTGATTTGCATTTCAATTCTCATGAATCATTTTATTACTCCAAATAGGTATCAAGTTTAAAGAAAATCGATTCAGCGATATAGGACTGGACACGACACGAGACGATACCCACCTAAAAACCCGAGATTAGACCGTAGGTATGTCTTGGACTAAAATTTTACTAAAATGTCAGCCGAATCTGAACATCTTAAATGAAAAGCAATTTTTCATTACAAGCAATACCCTTGGATCATTATTTGTCACAGGCCAGTAACCTGTGGAAATAATTTCAACATTTTTGTTTTTTTTTTTTTTTTTTTTTATTAGGTGGCATAGGCTGGGAATCGAACTCAAAATCTTCGGCGTAACAGTCTTACGCACTAACCACTACGGGACAGGCTGGGATAGATAGAATGAATTAGAATGAATATAAATCCTTAGACCTAAGGAATTGAATTTATCTGTCCTAAGGATGTTGTTGGATTTAACATGGGATGTTAATAACAGCGTATAAATACTTGCACTTATTAGATTTCCTAAGAACACTCTTGGGTAGTAGTCCAGCTAACCACTGTTTAAATATAGTTGGACGCCTCATTATGTATAAACACCTTCGAAATATGTCCTCATACACTCACTGCAGTGTTGCCGAATCTCATGATTTATCATGATTCTCATGATTTTTCACCCTCTTCTCATGAAATCATGAATTCATTGAAAATCTCATGATTTTTCATTTTTTCTTTAAAAAGAAATTAAAATATTTTTTTTTAGACATACATATGTACTTAAAATTTCAAAACCAACAAAGTGAATCCTCTATTATATCGACCCATCCAACTTCTTTATTTTAACTTAAAAATATTCAAAAACTACCTATCCAACCTCTATGTAATAGAAATGACCGTCAGACGTAAACGAACAAAGCAAATTCAAGGAAATCCTACAAGGCTTTCAGTGTTGTTGTTTATCTTTCTTAGTTAAAGGTACTAAACAAATTTACTCAAGATTTAATTTTAACAACAGTGTCTTCAAAAATATGGAATCTTTGTCCCCAATGAATGTTGTAAGCAAAACAGTTCAATCAATTTTTCCCCTTATTAAACATTTTCCAAATTTAGTGGCTGAAGATTATTTTAGGAAATAGATAATGAGTGGAGAATGCTCGGTAATTCAAATATTAAAGTACATGACCAAGTATTAAACGACATAGAAGAATTCTGGCAATATATTGGAAAAATTAAACTGGCCGACGATATAGCTTGGCATATCCAATTCTGACGAAATTCGTTTTTGAAATCTTTTCGATGCCACATTCTTCAGCCAATACTGAACGAATTTTTTCAAAGGTTACGCTTCTCAAAACCAAAATAAGAAATTGACTCGATGCAGATTCAATCATAGGGCTTATTCATACAAATGACCTCACAAAAAATCAGAACTGTTTTGAGTATAAAGTTACTAAGCCCATGATTGAAAAATATTTTAACAAAGTTTACAATCAGTAAACTTACTTTTGTTATATTTTATTTATATAATATTATGTATGTATGTATATAATTTATTTTTTTTACGTTTGAAGCTTTATAAAATGAATTGGAATCCTATTAGTACATTTTATTTTGTAAAAACAATTTCTAAGTTTTGTGAATCGTAAGTTTGCAGTGATATTTGTATATTCAACCAAGAACAAGCAATCTCATGATTTTTTTTGTAATCTCATGAAAAAAAATCATGATTTTTTTTTCTTAATTGGCAACACTGACTCACTGACTCGCCTGTAATCGGTCAATTTCGTGAACGTTGAATGAATATTTCACCATCCAAGCGAAGAGAGACGAACCGATCCACGATACCTATAGATGTGACAGCACTACTGGACGAAGGAATTATTTCGGTCATCTACGGCGCGGCGAGGCAATCCATTTCTACGAGGACGCGACGCCGCGCCATCAAACACCAACGTGGCTAGAAGCCATCCTTACCCCACATCCCACCACAACCGGATTTGAACAAGCCGAGATGAATCACTAATATTAAATATATAGCGGCAATTTACCCAATTTAGAATAGGTCGCGAATTTACAAACTTCAATAATGGCAAACAAATTGTTTTTTTTTTTTTTTTATTTTCATACTAAAAGCGGATGATGTATTTTACTTCAACATCAAAAATTACTTTTAGAACGAGTTTTACGTTACCTTCGCCTTTACAAACCGAGTTAACTTGTGAAACCAAAATAGTATTTGAAATTTTATAAAATCTTAAATTTCAAAGAAAACTACTTTACTGGATTATTTTTTTCATGTATTAATTTATAAAACTTATTCTTTAAAAATCATTATATATATGTATTAATATTATTTTTCGTATAGTGCAGTCGTTTAAGGCACGAACTAACCTCTGATCAAAACTAGAGGAACCCAATTAAATTCTAAAATGTTTAGCTAGTAGTTTGGCCGCTTTTTTAATTTATCAGATGTTTTAAAAAAATAATAATGCAAATTTATGCAAAAATTTCAAAAATAAATACGATTGGTATTCCATTTTGAAGTATGTTTTATTTATTTCATTTTTAATTTAAAATTGAAAATATTGTTAACAATATATTTTTAAGAGCAGGAGCAGCAGAGGCTTTCAGCTCTTGTAAAATAATGGTATGGTTATGCAATAATATTTAGGTCGGTAAGTTTATAATTCTTTTAGTTTGTTTATAAAATTTTGGCTTGGTTCTGTTAGAAGTTCCAGTAGGTTTTTGCTTGGGCTTAACATGTTTTGAAGTGAAGAGTTAGCAAATGCTCTATTTTTAAAATGTTAAAGCAGGTAGGACCTTGTTAAAGTATTTATTACTAAACACTTACAAGCTAAATTCAAATTCATGTTTTCAAAATATCGAGGATTTTCAAAAATTTATGCCTACATATGTATTTGAAATTTTTTCAAAATGTTTATTAATTTTTTTGAAAATTCAATATTTTAAAAACGGGTGATAATATAAGTATGTATCTAAAAAAATCTATATTTTTTTCAAAATGTCTACAAATAATTGAAAAAAAAAATAATATTAAGTATAAAAACAGTAGTCGATAGTAGTAGTTTTAATGCTTTAGGTATATTAATTTTTATTAAAATTCATTTTGGTTCCGTGTAATACATACTTATATAAAAGTACCCTCCTTATTAAATATTGTAAATCAAAACAAAAAATTTAAACTAGAGAAATAACTTTTATTTTGTTCCGTTACAGCAGAAGGTGCTTTCAAAAAACTCAAACCTGAACCAAATAGTGGACTTTCATCCGTATCCGGTGGTGTAACATCACCCGGAACTGGAGTCTCGTCATTAAGTCAACATGCCGGCCATACCCCCACCACAGCATCCTGTCCGACACCGGCGAGACGAAGACATAGGACGACATTTACACAGGTCCATTAATTTTTGCCATAATTTTTAATCCAATTAATTCAAATTTAATTAAAAAAATATTTTAGCTAAAATAAGTCCTTATTTATATGTTTGTTTGTATAATGGTTTGGGTTAATGAAATTCTCCAGAAGCAACTTTTATACAAATGCGTTTTATTTTTATTTTTATTTTTTATCAGTTAAATGAACACCGGATACCTACATTGGTTTTGATAAAATGGAATACGTTAGGCAGCTGTAACAGAAATAACGGATAGGAATGGAGAGGATTGTTTAAATAAATCCGTCAGAGCACTTGACTTTTATATACGAAGTTATTCAACAGTCGTCTTTATGAGTGTCCGTTTAATTTTACTTCCATTCCTATAAGGAAGTTCCAACTATGTGTTGGGCTAGGTTGGTCATTTTAAGTTTTTTCACTTAAAAAAGTTAAATAAAACATCATCAATTTCACATGTTCGTAATTTGAAAACCTTTGTTCGCCTATGAAAGGCAAATTGTTTTATGTGGAAGTCCTTCCAACCAAAGAATCGATTCTGTTTAGAAATGTTTCTAGCCAAAATGGATTTTTTTTCGGTCAAATAAATCTTGCTATTTAGAAAGATTTAAGAATGATTCTACCCTAATTTGCACACACATCAGCATTGACCAGATTTGACATTTTCAAAATGTCAAATTGAATTTCGCGGTGTTTTCAGAAGACAAATTGTATTTTTGGTTGCAACGAATTTTAATTGCGATAACTCTGCAATTATTTCAACCTCTGCAACTTTGTCTACCCCGAACACCGCATACGTCCCCCGCCAACATGCTTAAAAATTGCAGGGGGTAATTGCAGCGTAATTGCAGCGTTTAAAAGCAGTCATATTAAAAATAAAACTGAGAACAGACGTTCTGTTTTTTTCTGTTTCATTTGTTGATAAAATATAATCCCTAAATAAATTATGTGTCCGCGTATGAGAGGTTTTCTATCTAAACTGAGCAAGAAAAAGTATCCGCGTCCGTTTATAGGAAAGTAATTTGTATGATAAATTCGAAAAAGAAGTTTTTTCCCGAAAATGTGTCTGTTTAAAGGAATTGTCCGCTTATTTGAGCTGTCCGCAAGTTGAGCTTTCACTGAATATGTATTAAATATTTGTGCGTTCTTTTTCAATAAACAAAAAATATATATTTCACGATAATAACAATAACAAGTTTGGGTTAATTTTTAAACAAATGAGGTACATAATATATGTAATTTTTTTCGTCAATGTATTCCTATACATCCCAGCCGTTCATTTTAAATCTTTCGGTGGATAAATTGCAAAAATTAACAACTTAAAGAAAGTGTAATTTTCTCGAAAACCGAGAGAAATCAATTTCATAAGAATTCTCACGTCGCGATGTAGACCGATGGGCCCACCGATATTGTTTTGCCTCAAAATTAAAAAAAAATTGTGAGTGCCGGGACTCACGGTTAAGATGTGTAAATAATGAATTAAAAATTCAAGTGCTGGTTTTACATCACAGAACGCGACGAGTTCAAACTTTCAACAACCCACAATCAACTCGACCTTTCGATTTAGTTTGAGCTACGAAGGAACGTACCAATATTCCAAATTCCTTTCAACGACAGAAAAGATTCATAAATGCATTAAAAATGTTAAAAGTGATCTGTGTGTAACAAGACAGTCGGGAAAAGTTACGAGTTATTAAAGTACCTCAAGTACCAGCATTTTTACTAGCCACAAAAAAGTTGGAAACTATTATAAATTTCTTCTTCCAACAATAAACAAAGAAATACTGCAATAATTAATACCCATAATTTTGGCGAATAATATTGCGTTGTGTAAGGACGGTCCACTTTTTGGATAGTATTTTTGGCAGCAATATTGTCTGGTCCGACTTATTGATGTCAAAATTAAAGCAAATAGAAAATTCCACTACCTAAAATTGTCTAGTGGAATGTGACAAATTGTATTTATTGTGAAAACGAATTCCAACGTATTTATAAAAACTACAATGTGCCACAAAATACGTTTATGCTAAAATCTATAAAATATTTGATTTTTGTTTTATTTAACAGAAACTATTAAAGTGTAGCAGATAGCAAGAAAACTAAATGTTCTAGCTATAGTATTTTAGCGCGCATCCTCCGTTTAAATTACTTTATAATTTATCTTAAATTATTTATTTATGGTATGAACATTTTCTTATTAATTTTTGAATATTTTTTTATTGCAGGAACAATTAGCTGAATTAGAGGCCGCCTTTGCCAAATCCCATTATCCCGATATTTATTGTAGAGAAGAATTAGCACGAACAACGAAACTAAATGAGGCCCGAATACAAGTTAGTATATGACCTGTTTTCCAAAATACCCCATATAAAAATTCAATCGGCTCTTAAAAACCCATTTGTTCCAATCTGGTAAACACACTCTTGGGTGTCAGTCAATCTTAAATGCAAAAGTGTGTACTGAAAACAAAAAAAAAAAGCCTTATTCAGAAAACAAAGATTTCAGCCTGTAAAAGTCACCCTTTTTGTATTTTGATTTCAATCCCTCGCGGTAATAATTAATTCACAGTTTTAGATATCCGAAATGACAGGACGGCATCAGTCGTCGACAAATTTTGACAGATGGAAAGGGGTGGGCAATAAAATGTATCGAGCTCAATTGATGGCCAAATTACAGGGGATGATCCGTATTTAAAAAAAAATATATGAACATTTGTGCAAGAATATGTCTTTTTTGTTGAGGAACATTATAATGAAGTGTTGAACAGAGTATGATGTAAAAAAAATAATTCAAATTAAAATCATATCAAAATATAAATCTTTATAAGATCCGGACTGATAACAGGAACAAAGTGTTTGTATGAGAAGGCTTATAGAGATTTTGAGATTGTGAAGTTGCTTTGATCTTTTCTTCGAAAATTGTTTTCTAATTGATATAAAACATAGGAGACCACATGACAATATAAAATCAAACATTCAGACAAGGGTTAATTCAAGAGTGAAAGAGGAAATATGAAAGTGCCAAGAATAAAGTACTTATTTTTATTGATATATACTTCGTTTATTTATAACATGAGATACTATTTTTTATCTGCCTATAGGATTTATTAATTTTTTAAAACCTCAATTCCTTTTTCAATATTTAAATATCTAAGGCACATTTGCTTAAACCAAACACAAATATTTATGTGCAAATTAAGCGTTTATTGTTTCAGTTTTTCCTCAACGTAAACTTTTATACATATGTATGTATGAGTATGTATGTATAAGCTCTTATGTAGAACTTAAATAAGTTTCGTTTCAGCAAATGGGCAAGTTTCATATCAGCAAATAATGGGCCTAATATTTCTTTTTTAACCATTTTGGCTTTCCCAAAATTCGGTTTCCAAATTTTGTATTAAAAAATTATATAAATCTAAAATTCTGTATTTCAAAATTCTGTCAATCTATAATTCTGTATTCCAAAATTATAAAAGAAAATTATAAAAGAAAAATTATTTTGATAGTGAAAAATAAAATCGCAATTTTGAAATTCAGGGTCTTAGATTTTAGAACACAGAAAAATTATTTATACTTCCTAAGCTTTTATGAGAATCCACAATTTTGGAGTTAATTAAACGGGTGTTTCCGAAAGTGGATTTTCAAAAAACACTCGAGGGTGCAAATTATGTTCTTGACATTCAAAACAAAAAACAAGAAAGTTCTGTTCTCAATAATTAAAACATAAAATTTGTTTTAAATTATTTTAAAAATGAATTAAGACAACCTCAAGTATTTCGCTTTTATATTTATATGTATTTATTTTCTTTCAATTTTTTTTATTTCTATTTCAAAAACAAGCTATTACCTGCAGCAAGCCAATCCACAACAAAATAATTGCCTCACAACTCGTGTCACTTTGGCAGTTTATTCGTTAGCTCAAGTAGCCACAACAAAAAACCTAGGTCTACTTCAGGGCGAGTTCAACCTAGGTCTCAAAAAACACAGAATTTGATTGTCAGGTTGAGTTGAGGTTTTTCAAAAAACGCTTAAGGGCGACCCCAGGGCAAGTTCAGGGCTCAACGAACGAACCTACTAGACTGTATGTACTGTCCACACTCCAGGGCGAGTTCAGGGCTCAACGAACAAACCTACTAGAATGTACATTATGTACTGTACATGAGTGTCCACACTCCACACTCACTGCGCATAAGGCAAAGCCAAAGCCACCCGAAATATATGGGGTTATAAAATCTATCGCTGGATAGAACAAATTTTTTCGTTTCCCTTTTCTCTCTTATGATTTTCTGATTTTCACTTGTCTCCGTTTTACACACCCTTTCTTATGCAAAAGAATAACATGTTTTTTTCCGACTTATGTACCTATATTTGTTGAATTTTGTGAGTATCTTCTCCCGCTGCGCTGCTGTTAAACAACAACAGTGGCTGTTAAAGAACAGCAGTCTGTAGGTATTAAATGAGCTTATCGATTTTGCCAGCGTTAGTTGGCAAGTTGAATGCAATTTGTTTAAACAAAATCAAAGTAAAAACAGTGAAAAGTTTGTTATTTACCCTAGTTTTTCATGGTTAATGAGTTGTATTTTTTTATTTATAGTTATAAAAACTACCAATTTTCCAAAAAATATATAAATGTAAAGAAAGATCGCAAAGAAAAGCTTTAATTTAAAAAAAAAAATAAATATTTTTTTAGTTACACTTTTCACAGTTTTTGTTTGTTGTTTTGAAACGCAAACTTTAGCTGTTTTTATAGTTGATACCATCAATATTTTCTATTTTTTAATTTTGATACATATGTAATTATTTATAGAAAATTTTATTTATTGATATTTTGTACACTTATGTTGATTTATAATATTATTTATTTATTAATATATAGCTATCGCTGTATAAAAATATTCCTCTATGTGATATACATATAAGTGTAATAATTACAAAGTTGAAATCAAAAAAAAAGAAAAATTAAATAAAATTACTGTACGGACGAAGGATTTTTCGGCCGTTCTTTATGAACATTTACTTATATTGTAGGAAAATTCACTTGGAGTTGATGCGTATTTTTTGTAGCAAAAGTTCGAATAAATGAGGGTATAATCTCGATAAAGAAAATGAGAATAGATTACTCAATGCTGAGAACAATCGAAAAAAAACAGCCAGAATAAAAATTAATATAACTTCGTTTGTTGACTGATGTTATTTTTGTCGGATGATCCGATGAAATGATCTATATGAAAGGTTAATAAAAAACAATATTATAATTATCAATTTTAAATGTATTAAGTAAAGGCAAATCATAAAGTGACTGAAAAATTTCAGTTTGAATTTGAAAATTAAGAAGAAGCTAAAATTAGAAATTGCGATCTGTGTTTGATCATTGATCAGAGTGTGTGTCCATTTGAGAGTTCTTCCGCTAGTGAAATACCGACAGTTACTCTCGGGTGCCTGTCCATTTGAGAGTAATTTTTCGAGATTTTAATATCGCGAGATTATTTATTAACCGTGTCCACATGATATTATTTTTCCTGCTAATTGGAAGTAATAAAAGTAGCATTTATTCTTCTTACAAGCACAAAAATTGTAGAATCTTTTTTGGCACTGTTCTTTAATAAATAAATAAGTTTAAAATTAAAGGGTTGCACCACGGGTAGGAACATATTCGAAGGAAATTCGGTACGTGGGTCTCCCCTGAAATCATTATTTTATCTGTTTTCTTAAGTAATGATATTTTTTTTTTTAAATTAAATTTCAAAGCTCAAGACGTTATCATTAATTTTTTTAATCATTAAAATTTTTGGGTGTAATCCCTAAATGATTGATCATGTGTTTTCCACAAAATTGTTTTACAATGTGAAAAATCTCCAAAGAAGCCATATGGTTCGTTTAGAAAGCTTATATCTTGGTTTCTATAGATCGGATAGTCAGGATTGAGGTCTTTAAGCCCAAGCAAAATGACTGAACACTATTTATTGTTTTTAATATAGCTTTTAAGTGGACATACTCCTGCCACAATAATTGGAAAAATAGCAATTATTCGGTATTCTAATGAAGGTATTATTTTATATTATTCATTATTGTATATATATATTTTTTCGTCATATGTAGCATTAACATCAATATTGCAATTGCTAGAAACGATTTTTTTTATTATATGCTTTAAGATCATTAAGTTTCGCTTATTTGTTGTGGAAAGTAGATCTGCAATACATTATTTGATTTTGGCTACATATTAATATGTTTTAGAATGCATTTACATTTGCAGGTAATTCATTTTTACACCGACTTACCATTTGAAATTTTCACAAATCTGTCTAAAATTCCAGTTTGTTAACTTAAATAAGTTGCAATGAGAGAGCAAATAATTTACCTTCAATTGGATAACTTGCAAATTAATGCTACACAAATGTCTGTGTGGAGTCACCATTGTTTGGTAAAATTCATTTGGCATTTCTTTGTTTCGCTTTAGTCGTTAAATATTTCGTTTAATTCACAATCCTTGATTGGCAATTAACATTTTCTTTTTTCATTATATTTTTCAATCATTACGCAATTAACATTCGGCGCACTTACATTTCGCTTTTTTTCAAAAATGTTTCAATCACTTCAAAAAATTATTTGGCAATTTATTGTTCAGTTTTATTTTTGTTACATTGTTTGATAACGTTTCTCCGTTTGATTATTTCGCAAAATTTCGCCAAGCCGTTTTATTATTTCGCCGTTTAGTTTTTTGTTTAATAATTATAGGAATCATGTTTTTTCAGAAGTATTTTTTTTTTATTTGTTTGTTGTTTCGCTGTTTTTTCTTTGGCATTCAATTTGTTCACTTCCATTAAATAGCATGTCGTAAAATTTCGGGAAATGAAAAATGCGAAAGGATGATCTGTCATATTTTATAGATTGCGAAATAACAAAATGTTAAACAAAACGAAAAACGGTGAAATGGACCCCCGCTAAATCTTAGTTTGCCAGACAATTCTTGCGAAATATATCATACTCGACTTTGAGCAAGAAGTGCAAAAACTATTAAATACACAGTTGTCAGTGTCTAAGACTCTACAAAAAAATCATTTCGGTATTCCCCATCTTAATTGCAAATCTCCTACGGCCGAACTCGACGTGTCGAAATCGGTAGTTAGTTTGTCCCCCTTTGGAAAAATCATCTATTTTAACAACAATTCTATATTTTTGAGTAAAAAATAATTTTACAATTTAAAACGTCTTGTACACAAAGTTGACACACTGTACAAAAAGTATTTCAATCCATTTCTTAAATAGGTACATAAAAGCAAATGAAGTTTCCTTAAAAGAATATAATTTTTCCCGATCATGAGAGATAAGTTCCGTAAAAACTTCACTTTGATTGATCTAAAAATTAAAAGGATTTACGAAAATATAAGAACAATCCTTTTTGGGAAACCAATTAAAAAATAATGTTAAGCTAATAGGTATAGTAAAGCTGAAACTGACTTCTTTTAATACGTTTAGGTGACATAATGTAAATACCTACCTAATGAATTACCTTGGAGCTTGGGTGAACTACTTCTTGGGTCGAACCAACATTTTTTGATTTTTTCTAAAGATCTTACTGTAGGTAAGCCACAAACATTATTTTTTTATATACATATGTACATACGAAGAAACTGTTTCCATTTTTTGTGGAAGTATTTTACAAAGTATTATTCCTTCCAAAAACATAAGAAATGTATTTGCTTTAAGATAATAAAAAGTGTATGTATTATATATTTATATATTTGTTGTTATAAAAATAAGACAGACGAAAAAAGTTTCTTTTAAAAAGAAAATGTGTATATGCCATCAAATGGATCCTTAATTGAGTTACTCCTCCCACGAGCTGCCAATGCACACACTCTCCCAATTTCGAGTTTCCTAATCTAGAAACGAAAAACCCCATCGCAATATCATCACAGCCACCATCATCAGAATCTTCATCATCCGTCCGAATTATCAACATTGCCTTTACCCCAAAGTTATCTTCATCCAAGTTTCATCAGAATTCTTTAACCTCCCTCCTTCAACGCCATGGTCGTCATCGTTGGCTTCTTCAGCCAAGCAACCAATCCAACCGGTGAAGACAGCACCAACAACCTTATCTCATCTCTTGATATTTTCTATTGCCATCTAGCATCGACCATGAGCAACCACCACCATTACACCTCATAGTAAAGTACAAGTATAATAACGATAATATAAATAAGGGAGCGAAATCACCATCCCATGCTCTTTCGACACCACCCACCATCACCCATCTTAATGTCGGGCTTTTTTCCCTTAAAACCGTTTTCCTCCATTTCGTTCACTTCTCTAGGGGGAATCGGAATGCTATAGCACATCTTTAACATTTGCAACAACAAAAAACAGAGTATCTTAACTTTGAGAAGTCTTTTATGTTAGAAAATGTTTTATTTTTTTATAATAATTTTTTTTTCTTCATTTTCTTCAAGAGATATTCGCATTCCTTATTTTCAATTTCCTTTCCGCCATTTTTGTCCTTCTGTACTGTTTAGTAAACACACGACTCCTAAGGATGTATCTGATGCCAGAGAATAATCCCAGCCTTTTAAAAGATAATAGGCTAAGCTAAATAGGAAAACGCTGTAAAGTGAAAACCCACCATAAAATATAAAAACGAGATAACAAAAAAAATGTTTATATATGTATGTATGTATTAGTTTACATTTAACTTTTATATCGCTATTACTGGCGCAAAAGAATTTGTTGGTGTTGAGTGAAAGTAACGAATGTAAAATTTTAAATATTTTAAAGAGTTTGAATGATAAAAAAAATTAAAGGAATCAATAGAGCAGAATTTTTAATTTTTAGATTAATTAAAATTAAAAAGTCGAAGAGTAAAACTTTAATGGTTGAATAACATCTTTTGAATTTGTCATCTGTTTGGACGAGACTAGAAAACAACAGTTGTTGCAGTTCATCCTAATTGAAAGAAGGTGTGGCCGACTTGAAAAAAAAACTGTGGGCACCCGAAGTATGCCCATCAACGGCCCTACGGGGTCCTTTTATAAAGAAAACTGTTATAAATTGGCATTTTTCTAAACACTCCCATATATTTTATCAATGCGTTAACTCTGCTTAATAGCGCAAAACCATTCAAAACACATCATTAATTGGGGAATGTTCATAGTGAATATAATACAATTTGTCGGTTTTGAAAGCATCCCATTCGGCTGCCATTTTATAAAAAGTGTCGTAAATAGTTTTGCGAGTTACCCTTGATTTGAAAATTGAATTTTATACAATAAGTACCTACTTTTAATTATGAAATAATAAATATAAAAGTTATAATTAAAAATATATGAACATTTTAAAGAAAATACCATTAAAAGGTTGTAAACATAACAGACACAAATTATCCTTTAATGATAGTTTTTCGGAAATGATTGCTGGATTAGATTTTTTGAAAAAAAAAACATTCGTTTCGCTCAGTGGTAAAAGTTTATCGCATTACATTACTGAAACAATTAGACCTGTAAACTACTACTACTAATTTAAATTCTACAATTTAGAAATAGTTTTCCAAAACTTTTGGTGGACATTCCATTGATTCAACGAGTTTTATCAGTGAAATTGTTAATTGTAGCAGATTATTTGGACAAGTCTCCGCTCTTTGTTCGCACAGAATTAATTGCCCTGATCATTAATCATGTGCGTAAAAGTGACGTTTGAGTCTCATTCATGTTTGTATAGGTATGTTGTTTTTTTTCATTACAGTGAGTATGTGAGGGAGACCAAAGAAAAATGTCGTTTCTTATTTGCAACGCTCTGGGCTTGATAGAAATAAGTAACAAAAAATAATGTATATCCTATAACTTAAAGTAGATGTGGATACTGGAATTACTCAGGAATTGTTGAGAGTTATACTTATAAGATTTAGATTAGTAAGATTTTATTTTTCTCTTCTGTTGTTGTTCCTATTTTACAAAATCATGGAACATGGCATTGTCGTCTGCTGATTAATAAAATTAATACTGTTTAAAAAAAAATTCTTATAGATATAGTTTTAAAATAAATAATAATAACAAATAATGAAGAACAATGAAATAAATAATAAAAAGTTTAGAAGTTTTCACTGTTTAATTTTTGACGGTAGGCTAGCACAGTTTTGGAGTATTTGAATAGTTTTTGGGTCCATCTCATTAAGCAGATCTATTATCTATTCATCAGTTAGAAAATTGCAACCCAAACAGAATCTTCTCGTTCTTGATAAAACCAGGCAGCGGCCTACGAAGTGAATTACATAGACCACAAATAGTTGGTAAATCAACTTTATCCGTCATGCAATATAATTAAAGAAGATCTCCTCGTTATATACCCATCACAGATATTTCATCCACGCTCATTCTGAAAATAGTTTTTGTCCTCGAAGTTATGGTTTGATCGGCTGTATAAAGTTCTGTGCACTGAACTTGTTACGGTAGCCTCTCTTAGGTATTTTTATCTATACCGCTGATCAACTTTTGAAATAAGTTCGTAAAGCTCTGGCTTCCACTAGCTAACGTTCTGGGAATCTAGGTTCAGTCGCATACCACACCATTGGCTTAGTTCTTTGTATTCCCAGTTGTAAGTTTCTAGGGCCTGGTTTTCCGTACAATGATATTAGTTAAGTTCAAAAGTTAGCGATTGTTGTTGAAGAACACTGCAACCCGAAGTTTTCACACACTCGAAAAACGGGGTGTTCATATAAATCAAATGTTCAACGCATGTGTACTGTATATATGTAATAATTAAAAATATTATTATTATAGTGAGTTATTTAAGTACATATCTAAATGTTGTTTACTGTGGCGTATGTGGAATATTTTTGTTTGTCCTTTATGATGTGTAAACATCTATGCCTTCGGTAAGGTAAACTTAAAACGCGTACTTTACGTGTAGCACTTTACGTTTAGCATGTTACGTGTAACACTTTACGTGTAGAACGTTATGCGTCACACGTATACATGGTATATGTAAACCGAAATCTAACACTCGGGCAAACGTTAATGTTTACACATCTTAACCGTGAGACCCGGCACTCGCACATTTTTTTTAATATAATTTTTAGTATATTATAATTATTAAATTGTATTCTAAAAAATATTATATTTCTTCAATATATATTATTTAACCTATATAATTATTGTATTCAACTATTTATAGCATTAAAGTAGCTCAATAAGGCAATGAAATCGATTGTAAGAGGTCTTTCTTTCACGCAGCGATACAAACATTATTACAGTCTTAAAATATTAAACAAACAAAATTATATAAACAAATACATTCAAAGAAGAAATACTTTATATTTTTTACACTATTTTCTTGGTTAATACTTCGCCACGTCATAGCCTTGAATCACAGAAAATTCGTGGAATTTAGTGGTGCATTTTATTTTTTTAAAACATCTTTGTAGAAGTTTTGTCAGTTTTAAAATTACATCATGTTTTGATTATTTAAAGATAGAAATAAGGTTTTCGTCAACTGAACAATAAAAGGCAGGAAAAAAATTTCCTGACGTTATTACTTGCGCTGGAGAAAATCCCAATATTTGTAGCCAACTTTAGTTTCAAATAATTATTAAATTTTTATTTCCACTTTATAGGTTTGGTTTCAAAATCGACGTGCAAAATATCGAAAACAGGAAAAACAATTACAAAAAGCGTTAGCACCATCTGTGATCCCTTCATGCAACGGCATGATGAGAAACATTCAAGGATATAGCGTTTCTCGAGGCTATCAACCCTATCCGCATCATAACTCAATAAATCGTTACCCGCAGGTAAATTTATTTCATTAGATAAAACATTTAGTTCAGAAGAATTAAATTTTTGTTAAATTTTTATTTCAAGGACTTATTTCAAATGGGCGCAACATCATATCCCGGCATGACGCAACCATTTTCAATGACACACGGTACAAATATGAGTTCAGTTGGTGTCCGACAGGATTCAATGGGTAAGCTTTAAAAATAAAAATAAACATATATACCTTCATAATATGTAGGTATGTATATTTTAAATTAGGAATGGAAGCTTCAAACTATAAAATTAACTTGTACCGGAAATTTTAAAATTGCAAACGTCTTATAAAATTCTTAAGAAATGAAGTTTTTGACTATATTTCCGTTTTTAAAAGATGTTTTCTCTTGCAATGGAGTTTTCACTTACAAGTAGTAATTAAGAAGGAATGCATTCTAGATTCTTATGTGTATAACATTTCAAGTAGGTATGTATGGATGTACATTGCACAGAACTTATGTATATGCTACGCAGTGCCATTTTAAACATTACATACAAGGAAATGAATGTGAGATTTTTAACAAAGTGATGGAGTTGAAAACCACCTACCTGAATGAATGTAAAATTGAAATGTTTTAGGTTAGCAGGCGTTTTATTATCTATATGGATCTGGATCATTTTTTGACAGGTATTACAACAACAACTTGGGATCCATCGGTTGACATCGTTTGTGTCTCTGAAACCTGGTTTCGGGAGGACATTGACGATGTTCATTATAATATAAAAGGTTTCATCTTAGTACGTGCAGACAGGCATCGTTCTGGTGGTGGTGGTGTAGCGCTTTATCTAAAGATAGGTGTACGTAGTTCAAAAGTCATAACATCACCGACTGATAGTTTGATTGAATATTTATTTGTTGATATTCTGTCTGGTAATAGACATTGGCTCTTGGCGTGGTTTATAGGCCAAATAATAGTATTGTTTTAACGCCTTTCTACAACATTGTTGAAATACATTCCGTATCCTACCCAGGGGTTATAATTTGTGGATATTTCAGTTGTGATCGAAAATATGAACACCCTGAGTCTGTACCAAGTAAATACCAAAACTCCAACACACTTCACACATACTTCTAATATATTGCTTGACTTGTTACTTGTTACTTCTTAATGATCCTAAAAATGTCTTGTTTTACGATCAGTTATCCGCTCCAATGTTTTTACGACATGATCTTATTTTTGCAACCTTTAAGATGCCACCCACTTTGCCTCAATCGTTCTCTTTTCGAAATTACATGTTAATGCGGGAGTCCTTGAGGAAGAGATATAACAAGTTGACTGGCAGCAAGTTTATTGCATGACAGATTCAGAAATTCAAGTTGAGTTTCTCCAATATCATATAATTAATCTCTTCAACGACCTTGTACTTGTTAAGACAACGCGAAGCAAATCTAGATCAAATGAATGATTCACTAGAGAAATAATATCACTCATGAACAGGCGCGATGCAGAGTACAAAAGGTGGAAACGGTTTAGACTTCTGGAAAAGTTCGGGCAAAGGTATATCAAGCCAAGCGATCTTACTATTTTGAATTGATCCCGACAAACTAAATAATGATTTTGTTACCCTTCAAAACTTGTTCCCAAGCATCATAACCCTGCTTCATGAGAACTTAGACTACTCAAATTCAGCCAAACTTCAGTTTGCATGAGTCAATCAAACGGATTAATTGAGTGCAATCTTAAGCATCAAATCAAAAGCAAAAGGAGTAGATGAAATTGATCCCGTCTTTATTAAAGCCATTCTTCCTCATATATTACCGCTTCTAACGCACGAATTTAATACAATAATAACAATATCAATTTTTCCCTCAGCATGGAAATGCGCGAAAATAATTCCTATCATAAAAAAGGGGATCTTCTCATTCACTGACTGAATTAAGACCTATGTCAATTCTACCTTTTTTGTCCAAAGTCCTAAAAAAAGTTTTACAACAGCAAATATTTTACCATTTACAAAGAACCGAATTCATTTGTGTAAACCAATCCGGCTTTCGTAAAAATCACAGTTGCACTACAGCTCTTTTGAAAGTAACAGATGACATTCGTATTGCTATCGATAAGGACTTTGTTACATTCTTAACCGTATTAGATTTCTAAAAAGCCTTTGACATGATAAACCTACAAAAGCTATGGACACTTTGCGGTTTTTCAAATTCAGCACAAAAATTAATTAAATCATATTTGTTGGAAAGAAAGCAGCTTCAGGTCTAAAACAAAAAATCCAATTTTTGTTACACTTCAGTAAGAGTTCCGGAAGGATCAATTTTAAGTCCCCTCTTATTCTTAATCTTCATAAATGATCTTCCCCAAATCCTTCAGCACACATCAGGACAGATGTTCGCTGATGATGTACAACAAAGATGCAGTATACCGATTGAACGAGGACTTAAAATCGATCACCCTTTGGGCTGAGAAAAACTACCTAAGACTCGATCCAACCAAATCCAACTGTTTAGCGATTTACAAATATGAGCTTGACCTAAATGATTTTCTTTTGGTGTACCTTGTAGATTCGATACTTAAGTATATCGAAAAGGGCAAGAACCTTGGCATCTGGTTCGACGGAACACTTTCATAAATGGAACGTATACATTCAATCGCAAGATATACGGTTGCTTAAGAAATCTTTGAATGACAAAGCACTTTACACCTTAAGCTACAAAATTGATGATAGCAAAGTCTTAAATTTTACCTTACACTTACACATGGGTGCCAAATTTGTATAGGATATAACGCCGACTGTAGAAGAAAACTTGAAGTAGTAATCAATAATATAGTTCGCTATGTATTTGATCTGAAGCGATATGACCATGTTTCACTATACGTAAAATAGATACTTGGATGAACGTTACATTGTTACCTTAAATTTTGTTCTTTAATTTCTTTAAATAAAATCATGAAAAGCAAACAACCCACGTATTTGGTTGAACAAATTACTTTCTCCGTCTCAACGCGCTCTTACCTCTGAACGTCAATTTTTCGTTCAAGCCACTCTCTCTTGGAACTCATTGCCCTTGAGGATAAGGAAGATGTGCACCGACAAAAAATTTTAAATGATTTTATTCAAATATTTGGCAGATAATTATTAGTTCTAGAAAATAATAAGCTTTGAAAATACTCCGGTTTTTGCCGTTAAATTTTTTTTGTTTTATTCTGTTTTATTAATACATTAAATTATTATAAATTTAAATTTAATTATAATTATTTTCTTATAAAAACTTTTACTAAGTTAAGATAGATGCAATCTATTGTAAAAGATTTTTAATAATAAATAAATAAATAAAAATAAAAATTCTGCTCTCTATCTGGATCTAATTATTTTGAAGATCCGAAAATAAGTAGGCAGATGGCATTTAAAGAGAACTAATATATATGAAAAAACAATGAAAAAGCACTATTGAATTTGAACAGCGACAAACAGCCCGGCATAGATGGCGTTCTTCCTGTTGTTCTAAAAATGTGTGCTGCAGCGCTTTCAGAACACCTCTCATAATTATTTAATTACTCTCTTTCTAAAGGTGATTTCCTTTCTGAATGCAAAAAATCGTTTATAGTTCCAGTTCATAAATCAGGTTCCTAACAAAAAATATCCAATTATCGCCCGATTTGTAAGTTTTCAACGATCCCAAAGCTTTTCGAAAAGCTTGTTTGTGATAGATTTACATTGAAGCTTATGGAAAATATCTCACCTATCCAACATGGTTTTATTTACTGGTTGATCTACAGCTACCAATCTTTCTATATTTTTTATTTTTTGAGGAAGGGTATCAAGTTGACATTATTTATACCGACTTCGCTAAAGCTTTAGATTGAGTCAGCCACTCAGTTTTGCTGAACAAACTCGATAGAATTCATTCAAGTATCTTGAAATGGATAGCATCTTACTTGATAGGGCGCATTCAGTTTGTGTCAGTTGATAATGTTCTTTCAAGTCTCGTATATGCGACAACAGGTGTCCGTCAAGGTAATCACCTTGGACCGCTACTTTTCCTTGTTTTTATTAATGACATGGCTGATATTTTCATATTCTTTTCATGGAGGATGGATGTTTGTGGATAATAAAACGCGTCTTTTATTAATTAGCGGGACCACGAGATAAATAAATTTAAATATTATAAAACAAGACTATAAGGCGTTTTTTATTGACTTTCTATAAAGTTGTGGGTGTTACCTTTTACAATTAGAATATGTTGAGAGGAAAAAAATTGAATAGAGCCCTAATCTTGTTATTGTTATACTTTAAACAAGCTATTTTTGTAGGTACATATATATATATATATATATATATATATATATGTACATATGTAATGTATATACATATTTATATATATTTGGTTTCTCGGAAATGGCTCAGTTTATTTCTACAAATGAGAAAAAAATTAAAAATTAGACTAAGTAAAATCTGCCCACTGCCAAACCCTCTTTTCTTATTTCGTATAGTTTCTCGGAATCGATCGAAAACATCTCTATTTCTCGGAAACGGCTTAAATTATTTGAATTTATTTTTCAGAGTTTGTTCTGATGATTGAGACAAAACTTTAAAAAAAAATAAACCAAAATAACTATACCATTTTGCTAATCGGATTTGTATCCTAATTTAAGAAACTTCATTGAAGTTCTGCAAAGCTAGAACGTTCGTTTTCCACTTTGAAACGGTTAAAAACCCGGCTGAAGACCACGACCACGACAACGAATTAGCTTTTGTCGAAAGAAATCGATGTTATCCCTGAAGATATGATGGATAAATTTGTAAAAAAAAGAAGAATGGAATTTATCTTTTCATCGAATTCTGTTGCCTTTATTACAGTACTAATCAGCTCATCGAACTGATCGGACTTTCCTTCTGTGCGTAGCAAATACTAAGCAAAAATTCATAAGCGGAAAAGATCCCCGTCTAATGTTGAAGACATTCGTTTGTCTCCCAACAAAAACAAAAATCGAAAGATGGGTCCGGATGACCTAAGGTTCGGGCGTTTCACACCCTTACAATGTCTCCCGGATTCCCAAAATGATAACAACATTGAATGTGATGAAGTTATAGTAACTCCACAAATACAAAAAATAAAAATTCCATCTATATGCGTACTGCAAAAAACTTGTGAAAATGTGCACTCCTTATTAAATGAAATCCAAGTTGTTGACTACTTTATCAAAAAAATGACAATTGGTATCAAAATAATCTGCAACAATATCGAAGATCACCAAAAAGTGTGTTTATCATTGAAATCGAAATCTTGGCAATTTTTCACTCATGACCTTCCTTCAGCGAGGTCATTGAAATTTGTTCTGTTCGGTTTGGATGAAATACCTACAGAAGCATTAAAAGCCGAACTTATTAAAATTGGTTTAAAGTGTGTAGATGTTAAATTGATTAAAAAACAATATGAGCATTTGCTTGATATCTTTTATGTAGTGTTTCTTGAATCCGGTTCAACAAGACTCGTAGACTTAAAAAAGAACATAAAATCTGTTTTTAAAACACAAGTCAAATGGGACTTTAGTCGAAAGCCCAAACATAAGTATACGCAATGTTTCAACTGCCAAATGTTTGGCCATGGTGAGAAGAATTGCTATATCAAAACTCATTGCGCGATTTGTTCTGAAAATCACGAAACGGGTAAGTGCAAGTCAAATAACATTAAATGTGCAAACTGCAATGCAACGCACAAATCGACCGACCCGTCCTGCATGAGCCGCAAAAGCTTTCTGGACATGCGAGAAAAGTTATCTTCGAGAAGCAAACGCCAAATGCATACTGTTGAGAAAGTGCGTCAATCGTTCGTACCAAACCAAATTGACTTCCCTCCTCTCCCGACAAATAGAAGAGCTCCAGCAACATCAAAACCGGTTTCTGTGCCCGTCCCTCACACGTGGGCGAGTAATAAAAATGCCTGTGATACCAATACGAGTGACCTGTTTTCTTTAGAAGAGATAAACCAACTTACGGCGGAGATGATAACACTATTAAACAATTGTAATACAAAAGCAGAACAATTCAATACTATTGCACAATTAGCAATTAAATATTTATATAAACAAACACCATGAATAACACATCCATGAATATTATATGTTGGAATGCTCAAAGCATTCGAAATAAAACAATAGAATTTTTTGCCTTTCTCAGAAGGCTTAATGTAGATGTAGGTTTAGTTTCCGAAACTTGGCTTACTCCTAATGAGAGATTAAGTAATCACGAATATATTTGTTATCGTTTAGATAGAGAAGAGCGTATGGGAGGCGGTGTTGCCGTGTTTGTTAAAAAAACAATTCGTCATGAACTTGTTCCGATTTTAAACACTAATGTTATTGAAAATATTGGTATAAAAATACCTTTTTCAAATGGTTCAGCCTTAAATATAATTTCTGTTTATTTTCCGGGCGGTGCAACTTCTAACGAAAAACGTTTCAATTTTAACAATGATCTAAGGAAGTTAATAAGTTCAAACGATTTATTTTTAATTGGAGGTGATTTAAACTGCAGAAATCGGAGATGGGGCTGTACGAGAGCCAATGCGTGGGGTAACATCCTTGAAAATATTAACTCAAGGCATTCGTTCAATATACTTTATCCTCCTAGTAATATTAGCGCAAACCCATCAACTTTGGACTTTTTTCTAACTAACATTCCCAGTCTTTTTACTCAACCCATGGTTTTAAAAGAACTAGGCTCAAACCATTTACCAGTCATAATCAGTACTCTAGTTTCACCTTTACAACAAAGGAATGAATATTTAGACATAAAAAACGCGAATTGGTCGATATATAAAAGAGAAATGCGATCTAGGTTAAGAACTATGAATAACATTCATGTTGATGAACTTAGTGTTCAACAGATAGATATGAGTGTTTCCAATTTTACAGATGCTATCCTCGAAAGTGCTGATAAAGCAATTCCAAAAAAACAAGTACGCTGTGACTCAGCTAATAACCTCCCTCCAAATATTGTCGAAATTATCAAGATTCGTAACATCAATCGCAGAAGGTGGATAAGAACTAGAGATCCATATTATATTTCGCAAGTTAAGTTACTCAACGCATTGATAAAAGATCAAGTTCTTGCTTTCAGAAACAGAACTTGGAATCAAAAACTTCAAAGTTTAAAAACAGGAAGTAAACCATTTTGGAACATTATAAAAATAATACAAAAGAAAAATTCAATTATTCCTGCTTTGAAAACAGGAAATACAATTGCTTTGTCCAATATTGAAAAAGGTAACGCTCTTGCACACATATTTTCTATCAATCATTTAGACAATAGAACCACAAACAACATTATTGAGTCTACAGTTGCAAATTCGATTAACTGCATAGACTCTCCATATTTTGATTCACCCGGTAATGTGGTTTCGTTAGAGGATGTAAAAACTATTATCGTATCTTTAAGAAATAGAAAATCAGCAGGTTTTGACAATCTTAAGAATTTGTATCTTAAGCATCTTCCAAAGTCTGGATTAAAATATATACAAGACTTGTTTAATTCCTGTTTTAAGTTAAATTATTTTCCGGTTAGTTGGAAAACAGCTAAAATTATTCCGATTTTAAAACCAGGCAAATCCGCGGATATGCCTTGCAATTACAGGCCGATCAGTCTACTTAGCTCATTAAGTAAATGTTTCGAACAAGTAATTAAAAAAAAAATAATAACACATGTTGAAAGATACGATATACTTCCGCTTGAACAGTTTGGATTTCGTGCCTTCCATAATTCAGTTCACCAAGTGCATAGAATAACGAAACATATAAAAACAAATTTCAATGAAGGAAAAAGCACAGGTATGGTGTTCCTAGACATTGAAAAGGCGTTTGACACCGTTTGGCACAACGCTTTGTTACACAAACTTTTAACTCTCAATTTTCCAATGTATCTTATAAAGATTGTACAATCCTTTTTAATGAATAGGACATTTAGAGTTGCTATAAACAAGTCGTTTTCTAATGTATTTGATGTAAGTGCGGGTGTACCTCAGGGCTCTGTCCTTGGTCCCATCTTATATAATATTTTCACTTATGATTTCCCTTCCTTTCCCAACTGTGAAAAAGCAATTTTCGCCGATGATACTTGCATATTTTCTTCAGATTCAGTTGGTTTCTTGATAGAAACCAACTTGCAATCTGCATTAAATGAAGTGCAAAGCTACTGCAATGCTTGGAAAATTAAAATTAATGCTTCAAAAACACAGGCTGTTTTTTTCACTCGAAAAAGGAAAGCCTGTTTTTTGCCAAGCAACAACCTAGTTATCTGCGGTACGAGTACAGATTGGCATTCAAATGCAAAATATCTTGGGGTACACCTCGATAAAACCCTTACTTTTGGACTACATGTGCAAGAAATAGTGAAAAAAGTTGGAATTACAATAAAGGTTTTATACCCTTTCATCAACCGTAAATCTAAATTGAACATGAAAAATAAGTTGTTGATATACAAAGTAGTATTTCAAGCAATAATATTTTACGGTTCTCCAGCGTGGGGCAAATGTGCAATAAGTCACGTTCGTAGGTTACAAATAACTCAAAATAAGGTCTTGAAAATGATGTTAAATCTTCCGAGACATTTTTCGACAGAAGAATTGCACCAAATTTGCAATATTGAACTTGTATCGTTAAGACTTTCAAGACTATATGAGAGATATAATATATCTTGCATATCTTCCGATAACGCATTGATAGCGAACCTAGCTAGATAAAAAATTCAAAAAACACACACATATACGTATATTTGTCTTTAATTGTTCTTTAATTAATTATTTATTTATTTAAATTGTTTTTATTTTTTAAAACATTGTTAAGTTTATCATTTATTTCATTATTTGCTTTTTGATGTACTTTATTTGTTAATTAATTTATTTATTAAAAATTATTTATTCATTTTATTGTTTTGTATGTTTAAAATAGTTGTTAAGTAAATTATTTATTTCATTATCATTTTGTTGAAGTTGGTTATTTGTTAATTTATCTATTTATTTATTTATTTATTTATTTTTTTGTACTTATTTATTTAAAAATTATTTATTGATTTCATTGTTTGTATACCTAAAACATTTGTTAATTAACTATGTATTTGACTATCCGTTTTGTTGATGTTCAATATTTGTTAATTCATTTATTTATTAATTAATTTATTAATTTATTTATTAATTAATTTATTTATTTATTCATTTATTTATTTATTTATTTATTTATTTATTTATTTATTTATTTATTTATTTATTTATTTATTTATTTATTTATTTATCTATTTATTCATTCATTTATTCATTCATTGTACATTGTAAAGCTTGGTTCTATCAAGAGCTTCACCGCCTCCCATTAGTTAAAACTATTTTAATGAAGGTTTTTAGTAGCTTTTCCTTCACTGTATTTGTTTTTATATTATCATTTGCTTAAAAATTATTCTTATTGTCAGTAGCAAGGTAGTTATATACCATAACTCTGTAAATTGTGCAATATAGGTTAAGAGAACTATGTAATATATTTTTGCTACAATAAATATATCTATCTATCTATCTATGTTGCCTTTATTATTTATTATTTCAAACTAAAAATATATTAAATTTTTAGTCAAACGCTTAAAACCAGATGCTTAAAAGTGTTCTTGTTTTTAAAGAAGCAAAAATAGCTAAATCTCCTATATTACTTACTAAATGGAAATAGGAAATAGGAAGCACAGGAAATTCGTGTAGACTTGTAGATTTCTGACTTACTTTAGTAATTTCAAAAATAATTCATTTATTATTATTGAAAAAAAAAAACATTTATTCTTCATTTTTTTAAGATGTGTACCGCTATAAATTGATGTTCCCGCGTCGTTTTCTTGGACATGTACCTACATCGGGTGGACCGCTTCGCGGGTTCAAAGAATTTTAACTCCCTTTTTGGGTCCTCTATACCGCTCACGCAACTCGGTTGCTCCCCTTAGAGTATGTTCAATCCTCAGGCAGGCACTAATGTCAACAGATCCATTTACCAAAATATCACTTTTCTTCTGCTTCGTTCGAATAGTTTTAGAATACTGTTGTATCATATGGGAATCAATCAATTAATTCCCTACGAATTAAAATTTGGATGATTTCTTATTGTTTGTTGTTAGGTATCCAATCTATGGAAGTGAAAAAATCATATTTTGAAATAATATTTCTTTGAGACATCTTTAACTTTCTTCAATATAATGCTTTTAACTCAAGTTCTAGGTCTCATTTTCAAGCCTCCTTAGTATAAATTACGAATTGAATGAGTCATTGACACGTTTTTTAACAGAAAAATCAGTTTGTAACGTTCTTGATTTTAATACGTACATAGGTATCTAAATACAAGTAGAGACTGTTTCATAAAAAAATTAATTTTAAACTCTGGTAGTTTTGCTTAAGTATTAAAATGTTGTTATTTATAGTAAAGGTATATGTATTCTGCAGTCTGTGGGGATCCACCAACTCATCATCAAACATACATTTATTTAAGAATTAAAATCTAATATATAAACATGCACTTAATAATTTCCATATATTTTAAATGATTTTTGTTCATACTGTACTCACCTTAGATACTAAATTTATTATGTACAAAATTTACTTGTATTTGTAATATAAGCAGAAGAAGCTGAAAGTATATTAATAAAGTAGATATAACTTTTAAGGTTTCCGCGGTTGTTTACATAAGACATTTTTAAATTACTCGGATTAGCCGCGTTATAAATATTAAATATTTAGCGAGTTCAATGTAATACTCATCCCGAACGTTTCGCTTCAAATTGCATTGAGCGTGGTCACCGGGACCACGAAATGTGAACGGACAAACTTGCTTAATTGATGACCTGAGGCAAAAAAATCAATCAACTAATAACTCCCCACAAGGTCACCTATTAAATATATTATAGTTTTTGGTTCAAATAGTTGTAGATAACTTTTTTCAAGTATCAAGTATAGAGTTTGAAATTGGAATTCCATCAGAATTCTGAAAGAATTTTTAGCTTGTTTCTATATTCACATCATCTAATGATTCCAATAAATGTGTGTTAAGTAATAAAAATCATCGAAGTACAAAAGCATTCAATCATAAAATAAGCAATATCCAACATCTAATTACATTAGGTATTATTTCCGTTTTCTTCAATACCATGTCATATAATAAAACATTGTAACCTCAAAATAATTGAATGTCCTTTTTTTACTTGTTTCAGGAATGTCTGCTGAGGACGAATGGTATAATAAAAGTTTATCAGCCCTACGAATGAACAGCTCACACCATCCAAACTTGTCGGCACCAATGTTACAATACCAAACATAATCCAGAACCTTTGATGATTTCTTTTAAGATTTTTTGGGACAGTATACAAAATTTTAAGTTCCAGTTGTTTTTTATTAATGTTTATAATTTACATTATTTATTTTGTTTCTACAGCCTAAATGTATGCTCTAGAAAGCTTTTTCCTATGCACAACATTGATATACAAGGAGTTGTAATAGAAGCTATGTGAATTATTTAAACCATCTCTTAGAGATTAAGATCTTAACAGAGTTAACCTTTTCCAGTTTGAGTTCACAATACTTTAGAAGGGCACGAGTTCGATAACTTGGGTGCCGAAAATTGATAACGGATTTTTGTAGAGGGGTCAAATATAAACATTTTTAACTATGGAAGGGGGGGGGGGGGTCTATCTGACCCCGTTTAGGTGGTAGGGGTGATTTTCGTAAAATACGACTTAAGTGGAAAAACAAATATTAAAAAACAACGGCAATATTTTATTTTAAGTATTGTCGTTGTTTTTTAATATTTGTTTTCCATTTAAGTCGTTTTTTTCGAAAATAGACTACCCCTCCCATAGTACAAAATGCTTGTATTTGACCCTTCTACAAAAATTCATTATCAATTTTCGGCGCCCAAGTTATCGAACTCTCCCCAAAAGAAGGTATTCATATGGATAACTTATCTTGACATTTGTCTATTTACCTAGAACCCTTCGCCTTCTTTCATTCTAATATATCAATTCCTTTATTTCTACAGGGTTATTTTATTTCCCGGATATTTGGTATTCATTTTTATGCTGTCTGTAGAGCATCAATGAAAATTGTTTTAGGTTCTTATTTTTATTATAAACTTTCGTCCATGTTCATACTTTACAAACTTTATAAGAACTCATAATAATTACAAGACATGATCCATATCACAACTTAATTTCAATGATCCGTAATAATGAAGATTTATAATAAAAATAGATATATATATGATATTGCTTAATTCCTTTTTTTTAATTAAAACAAATCATTTTTTAGACAATAGATGTCGTTATAGCAAAAATCTAAAAGGAACAACTTTTATGAGAAAAATCTGGACATTTTCATATTAAAAACAAAACAAATTCAAAAAGATTTTTGTTTCAATTTCAAATTTAAGGTTTAATTTAATTGAGTAATTTAGAAACTATGTATGAAAAACGTTTCATTTTACAAGTTATTTAATATGTACGGTAAAGAAATTTCATGTCTGCAATCCAAAGATTTGTTCACAAAATAAAAGGGCTAGATTCAAATTAATTGACAAATCAAGAGTTCCCTAGCGCTTTCGATTCCGAGTGCACCACACTTAAGTGGAACTGATACCTGGTTAAATATGGGTAGAAAAGGAATAGATGATTTTTCATTAACATACATAAGAATTATTATGGGTGAATTCTCCTTTTGATAACGTTGCCTTCATCTACGTAAATTCTGACTATTTTAATGTTTTACCATCAGTTTTGTTATGACATCTGGAATATTCATTTGTTTATGTAAACTTAAAACGTGAGTCTTACGTAAAATACGTTCTGTATCACAAATTACTGTCACACATTACGTGTCACACAATACGTTTATTACAAAACTCCGGCACTTAGACAAGCTTTGATTTCTACACATCTTAACCCATCTTGGTCCCAGCACTCACGAAATTTTTGTATTACAATTTACATTCTTCATCAACCATCACATTTATTATACGTGTATTTATTGAAAACTCGTGGCAATACCAATACAAATGTACATGGATAGGCTGTACATAGTTTGTTTTATTCCGTTTTTTTGAATACCAAATTTAAGTTTACAAACATCAAAGGTTATCTGCTGAAATTATGTTTTAATTACTTACTGCTAAGAATTTATAAAGAAAACAACCGACACGTATATACACTGTTATGGGTGCAGTATAAACTAAACAAATAAGATTTCAAATAATTATATAAGTATGTATTTGTAAAACTATTTCATAAACAAAATATCTAGGTAGATACTCACCTATTTGTTTATATTTATAAGAAAATAATAAGATGTAGGTATGTATAAGTTCCTTTTGAATTGTTTTTTTTTTCAGGATCTAAAAATTAAATGTATTTAACTATACTTTTAACTTAGGCATATTTAATTGTTTTGTAAATATTTTTTTCTTTAAAGAGCTCATAAGTTAATTGGTTTTGCTTAAAATTCTTTCACGAGCAATAAAATTGTGTAAACTTATTAAATTATATACATAAACATTACACATTATATTATATTATATAGCTTTGAACTTTGTCTCTAGATATAAATTTAATAAGATGAACTAAATTAGGTACATATATATAAAAAATCCGATTAAGAAATAAAAGTGAAAAATAACATAAAAGTGTACCGTTTATGTGTTGTAAGAAATAAAAATTATAAGAAAACAAAATAATAATAATAATAATAAAAGAGGATTTAATGAGTTTCAGTACGTTTGAGGTTCTATATTTTCAAGTTGCAAAATTAAATGTGGTAAGCGAAGAACCGTAACTTTACTGGCTATACTATACAATTTGCGCTTAAGGAAATAATACATAGGTCGAATTTTTCAGTGGTTAGTTGCACCATAGTTAACTAACTAACTCGGGACACAAATTAACCCAAAGTTACCTCATAAAGCAGTTTTCAATAATGGACGCTGATGCATGCGGAACAACTTCAAAAACTCGAAGGATACAACATAAAGCGCATCCGTAGACTCACAAAATGTTAGGTGTGTTTTTTTGCAAAAATATTTGGTTGAAAAAACAACAAGGGGAATGAACGACGCCATCACAGAAACAAAATGGAGTTTTCATAAAAACTATCGATAATAAGTACTAAGTACCTACATACATATGTATTTAATTCACGCCGAACACATAGGGTTTTAGTCCCGACGTTGTTTTGTTCGTCCAATTCCACCCGTGCTTGCAAAAAACACCCCTAAGTCTAAGAGTTGATAGAAGATATAGATATAGATATAGATATAGATATAGATATAGCTGATATAGATCAAGAATATGAGTAGATACCTACCTACCTATACGAGTTTGTATACCGACTCATAACGGTTTTCGATTAACGGTTGTTTTTTTAAATTTCGTAAAATCCCTACTTTTAACCAGGTTTTATGTCACCCTGTCCACTAGAGTATATACATATAACAGTAAGACAATTTTTTCACATTAAAATACAGTCACCGACTAGCTTTCGTGCTGTACGCATCGTTGCAATAGGCGGCTTTCTACTGTGTGCAAGTTCATACACTTTTTCCACTCTTTTGTACTTATCAGTTCTTACTCATCCCGCAAGTGAAAGTTTTTGATTTATAGCCATGGCCTCAGGACCGAAAATAAATACGGATAACAGGTTCAGTGCTCTCTCTGAAGTCGCACTTTCCGAACCCCAAAATAAAAGAAATAAAACAACAGCAAATTCCAATGATCCATTCCCTGAACTTCCTACAATCACTAATCATGAAAACCCAAGATTTATTGTTATCGCCCCTCAGAGTGAAAATAAACCCAAACGTCAGTGAGCATTTTTGCATTGAGAAACAGAAAAGCTATCACAACTCAGGACGGTAAAATCTTAATTCAAACAAAAAATAAAACTGTAGCAGACAGATTCATATCGACAAAAAATCTTTCAAACCTGTGCTCTGTTAACATCACTTTGCATAACCAACTTAATTCATCTAATTAACCCCCGAGGCAGAAATTATATCGGAAATGAAAATGCAAAAAGTAACGGTTGTCTACAAATTTACTAAACAAGTAGAGAAAATCCAAATTCCATCTGGATTAATGCTTTTCACTTTCGACACATTTCAAACTCCAAACACTGTCGAAATCGGCTGGTACAATGCCAGGGTCACCGAGTATATTCCAAATCCCATGCGTTGCCGGAATTGCCAGTTACTTGGGCATACCACCAAACGATGCAACGGTACGCCCATGTGCCATATATGTGACTTTCCACCACATACAGACTCTGAGTATTCCAGAACTTTTTCTGCAAATTGTTTTGCTTCCCATCCCTCCACATCTAAAGACTGTTCAAAGTTTATTCAAATGAAAGGAATCCTATAAATTAAAAAAAAAAAAAATGCAGTATAGCAGATGCTAAAAGCATCTACAATGATCAATTCCCCTCCCAAATTAATTGAAATCGTGAATCATTCGCCAATAAAGCAAAACAAACTAAGCCAACGCTAATCCATTCCACTCCTGTTGATCTGGCATCGACAGCACCCGTTGCAAATAACGTTGTAATACAAAACTCTAAGCTACCAAAAGAAATGGACACTCATACCATAAAAAAAAAAATAACTCCACTCAAAACGATAATAATGAAAAAAAATCTTCTGCTTCCTCCGACCTTCCGCCACTATAACTTCCAACAAAACCCCTTCAAATATCCACACAAGCAATTGTTGCTGAGCTAAAAAAAGCCAAACAAATTAACACAACCACACTTACCTACTTCTAACGAATACAATAACAAAGCAAAAACCTCATCAAATTCTTCCCCAACTAACAACACTAGTCAACAGAAAAAAACAAATCCAACTCTCGCATCGGTATAATGATAAAAAAAAAATATTCCACACAGACAGATTTCTATAAATTCCAACCTCCTAGTGCTAGCTCTAGAAGTTCCACTAAACTTAAAAATTACATTCATAAACCTATATTTTCCTCCAGAACAAGTCATCACGAGACATGATCTGGAAAATATACTAACGCAGGTTCATGGCCTTATAGTAATAGGAGGAGATATTAATGCTTGGAGTGTTCTTTGGGGCTCACCAAGCACAAATTAAAAAGGTGCTCTTTTAGAAAATTTTTTGACTAACTCCAACCTTTTCCTATTGAACGGCGGCTCGCCTACTCATTCCTCCACACACAACACCTTCACCCACATTGACATAACGTGCTTCTCCCCTGATCTATACCCTAAGATGCAATGGAAAACTCTAGACGATCTGCACAACAGCGATCATTTCCCCGTACTAACTACACTAACATTAAGTAGTAAAGACAACCCCACAACACCAATTTTAAAATATATGACAGATCATGCAAGCTAGGATAAATACAAAAAATCCACCATCGAAATGTCTCCTAGTTTTCCCTTAGACACAAACATCAACTTATCAGCTGCTATATTCCAAAATTCCCTCCGGAAAGCAGCTAATAAAACAATTCCACAACCTTATCCCAAAAAGTCCAAACATAATGTCCCCTGGTGGAATGCCGAACTGAGCTATTTAAGGGGTGAAAAAGTGAAAGCCTGGAAAAAATTCAAAAAAAATTCTACACTGGAAAATCTTATCTCATTTAAGAAAGCTAATGCAACCTTCAGAAGAACATTAAAAGCTAACAAAATTAAAAGTCTTAACGACTTTACTTCTTCTATTAATCCTATTTCTTCTGCAACCAATATCTAAAACAAAATCAAACGGTTCAGTGACTCAGCTATTTCTCTGCCCATCAAATGTATTGACACAGCCCATCTCTCTATCCGAACCAGAATCATGTCTTAGCAAACTGAAAGGTAAGACTCAGGAAGAGATAGACTCTCATATCCAATGTTCAAAAACCTGCCGACCCAGACAAAAACCATTCTTATCGATCTCTATAATAAATTCTTTGATACGAGTGTCATACCGCAATATTGGAAAGTCGACGGGTATAGACCAATCTCACTATTACCATGTATTTCAAAAATTCTGGAAAAGATAGTAGCAAAGCGTCTTCTCTGGTATACATAATCTTAAAAACTAATTACGTTAAATCAAGTAGCATTCAAACCCTAGAGGGGATGTCAAGATGCTTTGCTGCATAGACAGTTACATCTCAAATGCTATCTCAGCCAAAAACCATGTTTCAATTATCTTACTGGACTTCGAGAAAGCATTTGACAGAATAGGAGTACATTTAGACCTTAAAAAGTTGAGAGAATGGCGAATAGGGCCCAAAATATATGGATATATAAAGGCTTTTCTTTTAAATAGAAAATTTTGTGTTAGAGTTAATAATGCATACTCTCCTAACTTTCCTCTAATTAATGGCATCCCACAAGGATCACCGCTTTCTGTAATGCTCTTTTCTATCGCATTTTATGAAATCAGAAATATTATATCTAAATATAAAATTCTAGATCATTGTTGTTATGCTGATGACGTTTATATTCTTTGTAAAAACAATGACTTGAAAATAATCAAAACAACCTTTTCAAATTTATTAAAAGTTATTGAAGATTTGTCTACTTTTTCTGGTGCTTATATATCACTACAGAAATGTAAAACACTTCATATATGTAGAAAAAAAACTTTGTCCTAGTTTAAAATTAAGTATAAATGATGTATGTAGAATTACAACCTGTTAAAAACAAACACAAACATATATATGCCAGTAAGACCTAGGGTCTTATAAATTAGGTAATGGAAGGAATAGAAGGATAGGATAGATTTTTATTGGCACAGTGGATTGAGAAATTAGGTTTTGATTTTTCTCATTAAATCCCAGGGGTGGCGTTCAGTTGAGGGAATATAGAAAAGAATGCTGCCTAGACTGAGGATCGAACCCACACATCCAAGTTAGCAGTCAAGCACTATTTCCACTGCGCCGCCGCCGGGGCCACCCCGGCTATATTATTATTATTATTATTATTATTTTTCTTTATTTTCAAATAAAAATTACAAAATAAATATAAAAAGAATATACAGACATGGCAAGTTGCCGTCTGCCAGATAATGACATTTCATAAAAGAAAATATTAATACAAAATTGATAGATTTTATAATAATTTATAGATAGTGTTTTGAATTTAAAACAATGTTTATTTTTTTTTAATAGAGATTTTAACAAAATGTTTTTTTTACCTAAGGTTTATAATTTTATAATTAAAAAGAGATATAATCCTGCATAAAAATAAGAAAGTAAAAGGTTGAATGGATAAATAAAGTTGTTTCAGAAACTATTTCGATACATGAGAGCATGATCACAAAATTTGTAAAGATTTGTCTACGACCCCGGCTATAAAGGATTAACCTTTAACAATCAATTTAAGTGGACACATCATTTTATTGAACTAAAAAAAAAAACACTTTTTGCAAGGCTTAATATATTTAAATATCTCTCCTCCAAAAAATGTAAAATTCACATAAAAACACTAAGTTATCTCACAAAAATTTTAATATTAAATAAAATAGACTATGGGCTCAGAATTTACGGTAACTGTCCAAAATCAAAACTAAACATAATCAGCCCTATCGCGAAAGAAATTTCCCCGGAGTTTTTTTCCCATTTTGGGTAATTTGGCATCAGGGATTATCTTCAAAATTATTAGGAAAATATTCCTTTCAGCAAAATAGCTATCGTAAATAATGTTTCCAGGGAACTTTTTCCTTATATCAATGCAAACATTCCCCCAAGTAAGTTTTTGGGGATAAATTTATTTGTTGGAGATTCGCGATGGGAAACATTCTTCCCCGGTATTTTTTTGTTTTTCCGGGGAAGAAAAAGTTCCCTTTAAATTGGCTAAGGGCTGAATAAAACCAAACCGGAATCCTTTGAACTGTCACAATGCAAATTCTCTAAAGAACACACTCCAAAAAATGTGTACCGACAAATGTTTCGATTCTATCGAAAACGCCCTTAAAACCAAGAACTGGAAATTCATATTCTCCGACGGTTCAAAAACTGAAAAAAATACTGGTTTTGCTGTAACAGCACATAATGGCGAACTAATTAGACTGAGTCTACTGTCTGAACACGCATCAATTTTTTTCGCAGAAGTTCTAGCACTCTACGAATCCTTAAAATACGCTTGCAACACAAAAGGTCACTGGATCGTATGCACAGACAACCTCCCGGTCATCATGAACCTAAACAACAGCTCTCCAGCCATTACGAATCTTAGAGATATTGATATTCTGTTAGTAAATCACCAACGATTTTGTTCAACACGTTTAGTGAGTCGGATCTCTTAAGAACGATCAAATAAGAAATCAAAACCATCCAGAGGCAGAGGTGGTTGACCTATACTCATCACTACGCTGGTAGCAACAAGAATAAAACACAACCTATATACCCAATTGTCACACAGAAAGAAACAATTACCAATTTTGTTCGTCTGCGTTTAGCTAACTTCTGTGACTCATCAACATCTTCTGAAAAGGGAAAATCCTCCGATCTGTTCTACTTGCAATGAAACAATGGACATCCCACACCTTCTAGCCCACATAAACCGTCTTTTATCTAACAATAATCAAAACATTTACGAACTACTTACAAATATTAATTCACAAAATCTAGAAAATATTCAAAAAATAATTTTAAAACTTAACTTTAAATTGTAAACTTGCTCAAAATTTTCAAATTTATATCAGCGAGCCGAAAGCTTATGCAGCCTGTGGTCTCTAAAATCTGGTACTAACCTAGCAATTTAAGATTACTATGTTAGTCTTTATAAATAAATAAATAAATACTTTTAAATATTTTCGATTTCGTGCATCATTTTCGTCAAAATTAATAGAAAATATGACACTTTTATCAAATATATTTTTTTACTTAAAAGCCAGTACCATTGAGTCGTATGAATCAATACTGGTTTATACTTTTAGAAATTTACCATATTTTTCAACTTTCTTAAAAGGTGTAAAACGTCTCAGATCGAAAGTTATAACCATTTGAACTTAGAGAGAGGGTTCTAAAACCAATAAAAATAATTTTTTTTAAATAACTGCTGGTTTATTATTTTTTATTTTTACTGTGGGATCGATTTTTTTTTACTTTACTTACAAAAAATGTTTAAAATGGGCCGAAAAAGCCCGACAACGTCTTAAAAATTGTCGTGTCCTGCGCCCAAAACAAAAGCCGAACGCCAGCTAAGGGTACTATTTGAAGAATACGCGGTATTACAAACGATTCAGATTCAGTAGAAAATTGTCGCCCCTGCCGATAAAACACACATTGTTAAGAATTTTAAATCACTAGCCTCTGATTCCCCACGAGATTATTGATCAACTAGCGTTACTTTTATTCCAGCTTAATACATACAAGCATGCATATTACATACATCTTTAAAAGAAAACTTTAATCTAATCTTAAATCTATAGTGGGTTTTTCGATGTTTTTTTTTTTTTTAATTTTATTAGGTATTATTTATTATTGATCTAGACCTATCAGTACTTTACTTTGCATCCTGAAAAAACGTTTTATGTGGCTCTAGGCCCAGAAAATCACTTGATAAATTCCTTCTTTTTAAAACATTTGAAAACATACAGGATTATAACTTTCGCCAGTCTTCCATCAGGCATATTAAAAACTGTCAAAATATAGTAGATAAATATGTAGCTTAAGTCAATCGGCTCGCTGCTGTTGAAATTCAATTTTTCATTTCTGTCCAATATGAAAGAAATCGTCGCCAAACAGTAGTGCTTTTATCAGCATTTCAGCTAACTCTTTTCCACCTGGAAGATCGTCAATGAAATAATTCATTAAAAGGAGAAACAGATAGACACTGTTCAGATTGGGAAAATTGAGGCCGATATCACGGCAGTTCGAAGTGTGGAGTGTGGGGCGCCTAAAAGTTTCTAATTTAAACACGATGAGTCATCAGTCCAGGCTTAATATTCCCAATCTAAACAGATTCTTACTTACTCTAGAGGCATCCCTGTTTTAATCCTATAGTTGTTTGAAACTGGACTGTTAACAAAAGCCCGATTGTGGGATTACCATTCGAATCTACATTGTTAACTGTATCGGTTGAAAAAACCATGTCATTTTTTACATAAAATCACTTCTGATACCACGTGCTTAACGCATCAATCAGAATATCACAACCGATTGTGAATTCGACATTTCCATCATAACTAACAATCGCAGTAGGAAATAGTGGAATCGACAATCAAAAACGTCGTGCATCGATCGATAAATCGACTACCGCAATCGGGGCAAAATCCTTCATCGACTATTGAATAAAATTAAAACATCAATTTGTTGTTGTTAAGTCTACTTACATTTATTAATTTAATTATTATATCCGATTTATTCAGAGCAATATTTTACATTGTTTTAAAAAGAATGCGGCTTTACGCTTGTACACTAACCAAAAATTTATAATAAATCATTTTCATAATCTGCACACTAATATTGATTTGATACATAAAGCACTTAAAATTAATTCAATTGGCTAGTTAGTAAAATAAAGAAAAGGATTAAAAAAAAAACTAAATCAATATTAAAACCTAGTATTTACACTTATTTAGTAACTATTCGCTAAACCAACAACGATGTCCATTTTTATTGAAATTGTATTGCTTTCAAAAAATACATATAATTATGTATGTAAATGTAAATAAACAAAAATGAACACAAACCTTTTAAAATTATATGCAAAGTTTAATTAATACACAAGAATTTGTTGAACGATAAACTAAAAATCTCACAATATTTAAAAAAATTTCGAATGGTTTTGAATTTTAATTTTTTTTTATTTTTTTGATGCTACTGTTTTCAAATTATATTTTTTTAATGACAGTAAAATGATGTTAACTTAAAGATGTTTTAACGAATTTCATAGAAAAAGAAAGAAGTGATGCAAATTAATAATGGTGCTGAAACTATACCAACTTTCATAATTACTGCAGCCTCATTAATCTCAGCCCATTAGCGCTGTATTTTTATGGTATAAACAAGCTTAAATTCAAATAAATGTAATAATATAATCATATAATTATATAATTATATAAGTATGTACAGTTTGCGACTTAAGGAAATCTTAAAAAAAAATAATCTTATATATATGATGGTGATTAGATGGAGTATTTAGAAAAGACTTTTTAAAATATTTTAATCTCCAATTCATTTAATCATTTAAAAATGGATAAAAGTTTTTCAATATACATACATATATTTATGGTATTTATTCATATAGCATTTTGACTTAAACAAATTTCGTAAGGTAGCGTTATAGACTAAGAGCCCACAGCCAATTTTTGGTGTGAATCACTGCTATTTTTATATATAACTTTTCATTTCATATCCAAATATAAAAGTCTTACATTCTGTGCATCTGGCAGACAAGCAGCCCCATGGAAAAAAAGTCTTTGATTTCCATATTTGTTATCAGAGGGGAAGCTTTTTTCAGTGAGAACATATTTCTAAATTCTTCCATAATTTATTTAGAAATGGGTGTCATACTCATCTTTGAGTTCGTCTTGGATGCAAAAAGCCCCACCCAAGAACTCTTGGACCCCCATTTTTGTGACTAGGGCGTTCAAATCTTTTATTAAATATGTTTTAGTTGCTATACTTTTTATCTTGGCTTCCAAAACAAAACGCATTTTCAATGCACCGTTACTGACAAAGGCCCCAACCACGAAGTGCAAGACTTTTATATTTGCATATGAAAAGTAAAGATCTATATAAAAACACCAATACATTTTTGCTATCATTCACACCCAACATTTGCTGCGGGCTCTAGGTCTATTACATTTGGAGAATTTTTTACTTAATTATATTATTTGTATTTTTTTTTATTATAAAGCCTAGTACGCAGCTGAAGCGAAACGAAAATTTTCTTAGGTCTTAGGTATTAATGGAAAGTTTTATCAGATGATGCGTAACGAAATTTGTTTGTGGTGTCTCTTTTTCGCACACAATTCAATAATTCAGTGCCAAAAAGGAGCAAAGACTTCTCCAAATAATCTGCTATAATTATCGAATTTGCTCATTGAACAGCGTACCAAAACGTAGAGCAGAACGAAATTTTTCGTTTATGATTTCGTTGTGTTATTTTTGTATGGAAATTTTCGTTTCTCTTCAGCTGCGTACTATGTTTATAACGGCGTTCTTGTCTCCAAGATTTGAAATGGGAGAATTTTGGCCTAATTTAATTTTGGAAATCTTCCCAGCAGTTTATCTATTTTATTTATTAAGGTCAACTCACTAAAATTTCTGCATTATGAATTATCTCTATAACTAAGTAAGTAATTTACTGGTCCCAGGCGAATTCGCTTTAGGGAAGTTTGACTGTATTTTTTAAATAATCTGTATTTATATTTATGTATGTAGAGTTCTTAAAACTTCAACTTTTGAAAATTATTAGGAAGTTTTGTTTTGAAAAAAAATAAGGAAATTGATTTATTTATAGGGCCAAGCAAGAAATCTGTACTGTTTGTACTTCAATTTTTAGGAACATAAATTTCAGCAAATAAAAAGGAACAAGATGAGCTTTTCATTCCACGAAAGGGACAACGGAAAGACACAGGTTGTATGAGATCTACTATTATTGAACAAAAATCGGCCGGTATAAAATGACTCCCATTTTCAAAGCTATCAAAAGAAACCTACTCTATGAAAAAAATCCTTCTGTTTTTTGAACGAATAATAACTATTGTGGCGCAGATCCACTGCATATTTTTATTTTTCGGAATAAAATTGTATTCAAAATTTAAAATACAAACTAATGAAAATAAATTATGAACTATTTCAAATGTTAATAACATAAGGCTATTTAATGAAATTGTTATTTACCTTGATAATGATAATTGTTAACCGCTGGTTTTACAAACAAAATTATTTGGAGCGATTAGTGTCAATTGGGAAATTAAAAAGGTATAAGATTTTGTAATAAAGTGATAGGTACATAACATACTACTAATTTAATTTGGAGGGAACACATTTTTTTTTTGTGGGCTTAAGCCACTTTAGTTGAATCTTGTTGGATACCAGTTGCCAAACGTTTAGTCGGTGGCTGATCTGCTGTTTCATTGTCTAAGTCAATCTAAAAAAGAATAGATTTTAGAAAAAGAAATGGGAATGGATAAAAAAAATACGTTTGCATTACCTCAGTAACAAAGGTATCCTTTTGGGTAGAGCTTTGAGTGTCAAGTGACTTATTTGAGTTTGTATCATCGTTATTAATAGAATTGGTTTTGTCGGCATTTTGAAGATCTTTCTTTTTTTGCTCTTCTCGTAATTGTAATTCTTTTTCAGTTTCATGCTCTTTTAAAACCTGGTCTAAGTTATAGCGACGACGATAGTTGACGTAAAAAGTGCGGACATGTGCGTCGGTTTTGGTTCCAAGCATATCAGCAATGGTCTGTAAAATAAAATGTTAAGTTTCAAACAATTGTTTAGGTGTTTTAAATTTCAGCTTCACATACTGTTGAATTGAATACTATCTCAAATTATGTTGAATCGTCTAAAATAAAAACTAGTATGTTTTAAGTTATTACACTAAGTTATCATGCGTAGCAATAAATATTCATCGTTTCAACGAACATTATGCGTTAAAATATCAAAAACAAATACACGTTGTTATCTGACTGTTTTAGAGTTAAAATGTACATTAAAAACCGGCTATTTTCTGTGTGATATACGGAATCCATAACTTTTGAAAAACGACAGTAGAAATGAGCCGCTCGTATGTGAAATGGCGAACAAATTTCTACGTAATATTGTAACGAAAGTAAGTGGTGAATATTTTTACTAAAAATGTTATACTTAGCACAACATCAATTTTTGAGTAATGATGGTATCACAACATGTTGGTCGTATCATTTAAAAAAGGGCTCTATAACAAAATGCCATATTAAAAGTGAACGCATGTATATCGATGTAAGATAGTCACTTGGATAGTTCAAAAACGCTAGTAAAACTTTTAACAAGATTTATATTTTAGCTATTAATAACCAGTTACCAATTTTCAAAAAATTGGAACACAAACGACGAATTTCAGCCAGCGTACCTACATATTGATTATTGCCAACCGACGAGCTTTAATGGAGGATTTTTGAATTTATTTAAAATCCGAAAATAACTCGATATGAGCCAAACAACAAGAAACAAACAGAATATGTATGTACTAACTTCAGGTTGTGAATTTGTGAATTGCATACCGGTGAACTGATTACTAATCTTAATAAATAAAAGAAAATGAAACTATTTGTTGTATGTATGTTGCAATGTTTCAAAATTTATATATATGTATATTATTTAAAAGATATAACCGAAATAACTAGCTTAGCTTTTGTCGAATGTTCACAAAGAAATCGGTGAATAAATTTCAAAAAAAAAAAGAATGGAATTTATCTTTTCATCAAATTCTGTTGCCTAAATTAATTATTTCAAACTAAAAATGTCAAAAAATGTTTAAAAAAGATTTCTATCTACAAAGAAAGACATTCATTTCATAACAGGAGGTATTTTTTATTTATGTTTTTCCTGTTTTCGTTTTCTTATTGAAATTATTTTTGGGCCCTATTCTCTTCTGCATGTTCATAAATAACTTGCCATGTATGTACGAATGTTTCCATACATCTCTACGCAGATAATGTTCAATTTTATTTTCCAAGACCACTTGGCCTCATTGAGGATTTAGTCTATAGAGGACTGGTCCCAATCGAATAGACTTATATTGAATGCGGGAAAAACTAAGTTATTAACAATTACAAAAAGTTGCCTTAATGTAGAAACAATACCCTCAATATTCCTTTCTGACAACAGGCTGTCATTTGTACACAATGTCACTACTCTTGGGTTCAAATTAAATAGTAACTTATCTTGCAGTAACCACACAAACTTTATTGTTGGCCGAATTTATGGTTGACTTCGTAAACTCTGGCCTTCAGCAATATTCACTCCACAGAAACAAGATTGAAACTGTTTAAGACTCTTTTATTTCCATTAATATGTTATGCTGAAACTGTTTATTGTTAGCTGGACTCTATGTCGCAGAACAAACTTCAAGTTTCATTTAATAATACTGTTCGTTATAATATTCGCAGATATGATCATATAACACATTACAATTTACTTGCGTTGGGCTGTTCATTGACAAAGTTTTTAAATGCAAGAAAATTAATATTCTTGCATAAAGTAATTAACAAAAAAGAACCTTCTTATTTATTTGAAAAAGTGCAATTTGCGCAATCCAACAGAACTTTTAACCTTATTGACCATACAAGTCATTATATAAACTCATCACGGTTGTTTTTTATCTGTACCATAAAACTTTGGAATTCTCTGCCAACTGATATAAAACGAACTAATAGGGCAAAAGAATTTAAAAAGAAAATAATGCAATATGTATCGAAACAGCGTTAATTAAAAAAACGGACAATCTTGATCTCTTTCTATTTCTTTACTTCCCTACTCTTATGTCCCTTTACTGCTGTTTATTTCTATTTTCTTTTATTACCTTCTACGTCTTTAAATTTCTGGCTTTTAGTTTTTAAGTTTTTAACTTAAGTTAAGTCTTCACTTAATGTTAGTACTATAAAAGACTAGGTCTTACTTGTAACGGGTGATTTTTTGGCTGGTTTGGTTTTGGCAACACTGGTTTTGACAGCTGACGTGTGTTTAGTACCTTGTGTCACTGTCAAACAGCTTCAGTTTGGTTTGCAATTTAACCATGGATCGTCTTACAAATGAACAACGCTTGCAAATTATTGAATTTTACTATCAAAATTCGTGCTCGGTTCGAAATGTTCATCGCGCGCTGCTTCCATTCAGCGATGAGGCTCATTTTTGGTTGAATGGGTACGTAAATAAGCAAAATTGCCGCATTTGGAGTGAAGATCAGCCAGAAGCATTGCAACAGCTACCAATGCATCCCGAAAAAGCCACTGTTTGGTGCGGTTTATGGGCCGGCGGCATTATTGGGCCATATTTCTTCAAAGATGATGCGAATCGCAGCGTTACTGTCAATGGTGAACGCTACCGAGCGATGATAACAAACTTTTTTTTGCCCGAAATGGAAGTTCTTGACTTGCATGATATGTGGTTTCAACAAGACGGTGCCACATGCCACACAGCACGCGAAACAATGGCGCAATTGCGAGGCGAGTTTGGTGAACAGTTAATTTCACGTTTCGGGCCGGTCAATTGGCCGCCTAGATCGTGCGATTTGACACCATTAGATTATTTTTTGTGGGGGTATGTCAAGGCTAATGTCTATAGGGACAAGCCCGCTTCGATTGACGCACTGGAAGCCAACATCCATGCATTCATTCGTGAGATACCGGCCGATATGTGTGAAAGAGTATGCCAAAATTGGACTCAGCGGATGGGCTACCTGAGACGCAGCCGCGGTCAACATTTGCATGAAATTATCTTTAAACATTAAATTGCAAGGTTCAAACTATCGATTCAAATAAATATTTCATTCATTTTTTCGAATTTTTTGTGTTTTTTTTTTTTTTTTAAAGTTCTAAACCTCTTAAAAAATCACCCATTACATACAAATAAATAAAATGAATTGGATTGAATTGAATTGAGCCTCCCTCCCCTAAAAAGTAATCCTGCGTACGCTACTGTCTGTGATGTAAAACCAGCACTTTGAATATTTAATTTTATGTTTACACATCTTAACCGTGAGTCTCGGCACTCACACTTTTTTTTTCGTGTCAGCTGTTACTGGCCTTATCGATATTCATTCTGTTGTGTGAATATTTGAATGATTGAATTTATTTAAAAACGAGTTACATACCTGATAATCCTTTCCATATTTCCGTACACCGCTGACAGCAAGTAGCAGTTCTTCATTAGTCCAACGAGAATTTATACGGTTGGCAGATTCATGGGGGCGTAAGTCTTCCAAACTCTCTGAGTTTTTTCGTTTAATTGAAGATATATTTTGTTTGTTGAGTTGAACCTGCAACACATAACAAATCATTACTAAGAGAAAAAAAAATTTAATTTAATTTATAGCAAACATTGATTTATTTTAGCTGTGTTAGCAACAATATTCAACATTTTGCTGCTTAGAAAACGAGGGCACGTTATATTACTTGTTATGTTTTACAAATCATTGCCCTCGATTTCCTCCACTAAACACTAAAATTAAGTTGCAAAAAAAAAAAACAAACGAACTTGGACAGGAGTAAGGAGGTAGAGGACAATGACTTTGTTATTTAATATGAATGTGTACTGTGAATTAAAACGCCTCTTCTAAGGACATACTATGTAATTAAACTAGTAGAATAATAAATATTCTTACTTGACTTAGTAATGAGACAATTTCCCTTTCAGTATTTGCTAGCAACTGATCTTGATTATTGCTTGAACTAGCGAGCGCTACAATGTCATCGTGGTTAATGTGCATGCCGCGCGGTGGTTTACGCTTGTGCCGATCGACATTGCGGTCACGGTATCTTTTGCCAAAGTATGGACCAGCAGTTGGCCTTTTATTACCCGTTCGTCTTGAAGCACCCAAAAAAACATCATGGAGGAAGAGATTAAGAGAAAGAATTTCGATTTCAGCGGTTCTATTTTTTATATTTAAAAAAAATTATTTTAGATACCTCCAGTGATGATGGCAACTGTTGCACAGTTTTCCATGCGGCGTGTCATTTAACATATTACAAGCTACACCACAGCCTGAGCAACAGCCTCCAGCTGTGGTAGTAGATGAGGAATTCGCGCAACTAGCAGTGGCATTAGTGGTTTGATTGCTTGTAGTGACCTCATTATTTGAAGGATTTGTTTGATTAATATTCGGAGTCGGCTGTTGTTGATTTTGTTGGCGTTTGCTTGCAGAAGGGGATGCAGCGGGTGTAGTAGATGTAGGAGTAAGGCTCCTTTGGGTATTTGAAGCAGCAGCAGCAGTGTTACCAACATTGCCAATAGCTGTACTCGCTGTCGTCGGACTATTTGACGGTGTCGCAGTTGTGTTGTTTGATTGCTTGATATTCTTGTTGTCTCCAACAAGGCCAACTACATTGCCACTACTAACACCAAGCCCACCACCAACAGCACCAACACTACTACTACATAATTTTGAATCTTGTAAACCAGAAGAAGTGGCCTGATCCTATATTGGTAATTGGAAGAAAAAAAGAACGCAAATAAAACCCTCATAATGACAGGAAGAAGGATAAAATACAAAAAAGGTACAGCTAAAATACTAAACAAAGTTCACTGACTTTTTTTTGTAATTATAATAGTTTTTCCTACGATGCACAGCAACATATAGTTTGAAAGGTTTTAATTGAATTGATAATTTTGTTATTTTATTTTCATACCCGACGGTTATAATTGAGAATCAATACAATAGGTACTAAAGAGAATATAATTTCTTTGTGTATTAGCTGCGTTAGCAGTGGTACCAATTCAAAAGCAGAGCTAGTAAAACCCCTTTAGATGACAATTGTTAGTCTAGTTATACGAAAAAGAAGAAGCTAGATAACACTTTACACACCAGCATTCGTTGTTTGTCACTTGAGAAAAATTTCTACGTCTGAAATCAAGGGATTTTTGTCGGTGCACCAAAGGAAATTAATACGGCTATAAATTAAGTTCACAAAAAATTTACCGTTAAATGAGTTTTTCTTTCTTAATGATAAAAAAAATACAGTAACTTTTTATTTATTTGTTTAAATAATAAAACAAAGTTGAATTGAAATAGTATGAGAATATAATTAACAGCAATATTGGGTTTTATATATAAATAAATATATATAAATAAATAATAAAATATCATGGCAAAAGACTATACAGTTTGTCAATAGCCCCGATATGGGGCTCGTGTCGCCCGACCCGAGTCGTTTTGTTAGCATTCACATTCAACGACCGTTTTCTCAGTTTCATTTGCAAAGAAATGTTTAATGAGCAAACACGGGGGGGATTTTATTTTTTGGGCCAGTATTATTAATTAAATATATATCTACCGAATAAGTATATACTATATATTATAGATCATTTTTTTCAGTTGAAGTTTCCTTATTTCAATTCGATTTCAATCCATCCTCTTTACATCTTGCATACGAAATAGAAAGAAAGATGTAAAATTTTAATCATCGGTGGTTCGACTAGTTTTCACATTCATTACAGTTGTTGTCCAACAGAGCGAAATATTAAAATATTTCAAATAGACTGCCAGTCGATCGATCGACGGTCGTTCGACTGGTGCTCCCATTATAATATGATTATGATAAACACTCCTAGTCTTCTTTTTTTTTAAAAAAGACAAACTTTTTTGTGGGTTGTTTTACTGTCTTATTTTGGTTTATTAAATTCAGCGTTGAAAATTTGATTTAAATAAATGTACCATATATATACAGATCGATTATACCAAACTAAAATTTCAGTTCAAAAATCCACATTTTTTCTCCACACAAAAAAAATCTTGAAAGAATAAACTAGAGGGACAATCTTTCAAAGATTCGTTTATTACTCGTATACACCAACGATATTGACGTATTCAGCGAAGGTATGTTTAAACGTCAATGGGCGCAAGACCAAGTACATAATGTATATGCTGTAATTAAGAAATGAAATCAAACACTGAAGTTACGGAACGGTACCAAAAACAGCTATGACTTTGAAGAAGTTAGAGACTTTGTCTACCTAGGCCAAGAAAACTAGCACAATGATACCTCTTCGAACTATTTTAAGTTTAAACACACTTACTGACTGTTTAAAGAGTTAATATTTCTTTTGGTTAAATGATTAAAACAAAGACTCCGTTTACGTTTAATTTACTTTTATTTGGCACGTCCAAACACTCCGACTGCTTCTTTTTAACTGACTTGCGCTTCTTAAAAACTAGCTTATTACAAAGTATAACGAATACACAAATTATAACATACTCGGATAAATACAAATACTTAGATACCAAAGGGGTATATAGTACCGGCAACCCATATAATTTGACGAATACAAGCTCTTAAGAGCTTAACTCTTTTTTTTTTTTTACTTAGCTTTACTTAAACCCATATATCAAAACGAAGAAATGCTCAACGTTAGTCAGCTGACGTAGTGAATTTTGTGTTTTAACCGTATTTCAAAACTTTCCACTTTTATATAGCCAGCTGACTTATGTGTTTTTTTTTAACTTATGTGAGACCTAATGCATTATCTATTGTCATTGTGCCTGTTACTTGACAGTTTTATGTTGTACAGTGAAGACTTGCTTTGCACCTCACTTTGTGATTTTGTATTTTTATAAAACAAAATATGACCACCCTATTTATATTTCTTCAAATGTTTGGGAAGCTACTGTAGCCTGACTGCTGCTGCTGACTAATTGGTCATTTTTCTCGTTTTTGTCAAATTCCATAGTTTGTCCCCGTCTGACTCTAAAAAACAAAGATAATTCAATTTCCTATAGAAAAGGCTGTCAAAACTTTTAAGTGCGATCTGTCGTTCTCGAGATATTAGTTGAATAAGAATAATACTTAAAGTCACGGAATATTCTTATACCATATATATATACTAGACGAGATAGAGATAATGAAATAGAAATCGATAGAAAAATGAAAACGTGTTGCTTCTAACCAGCTAAATTAACGACTGGACTTAAATAATTTCACTGTAAAATGAAGATTGATGCAAACAAGTGTAACGATCTTATTTGCCTATCGGTCCAGGCTGGCAAATTAAGAACCCCTAGCTCAGCGTGGGTGTGGTTCTTGGACCGTTGACCATTACAAAAATTTTAAATTATTTTGCCAGGCTCATGCACCTCGGTGACACGGTGCGCGAGTTGTCTTTACATCTCCCTCCCTACCTGGTTGCTTTTCTCGCCAAAGCAACCCCTTTGCTAGGCTTCATCTTACCTCACCTCTTCATCCTTCTCTCCTCATCCCTCTCATCCTTTCTTTAATAAAAAATCAGTCACTCATTTTAAACTTTTAAAGTCACTTTCAAAAATCATTGAAAACTTTATTGAATTTCATTTCTCATTATATTTAAATAATCCTTATATATGTAATTTAATTCGAAATACAAAAAAAATTTAAACAAAAAAAACAATTTATTATTTTCTTTATGAATTTATTTAAATATTACAATTTTCCTTTTTAGGTTTTTATCTAAGCAAACTAGCTCTGTGGCAACGCGGGGCCGAAATCAAAATTTTTACTTTAATAATACAACCACGTCTTCGATTTTATTAACAAATTTGGGAAGTTATCAATCCTCTTTTCCTTCAAGTATATTTTTTTATTTTTTTTTTTTATCAAATTTTCACTCCCCTTTAAACACACCCCCTTTAATCCGCGTAAGTTTTCGGTGGTTATATATGCGTATAAAAATTTAAATATATATCAATATAATTCAAAAAAGTTTAACTCACCCTTGTAATTCCCTCGAGGAGTGGCCACTGCAGCGGGATGTGAAGGAGGTTTTCTTGGATACACTTTTTGTATCGTTAGTTATAATGAACTTTATATTTTTATATATATATACAACGCACGCACTTTCGCGAATTAAAAATTTACCTACGGTTCGCGTAGCGGTAGAATTAAGCAAAAATATTGATTTTAATCCCGATCGCTTAGAGGCGGATACAAACAAATTAAAAAAAGATCGTAAATCAAGTTAATTTAAAAAATAAAAATTTAATTTAAAAATAAAAAAATTGAAATAAAAAAAATTTGAATTGGCTCGGGCGAGATTTGAACCTGGGATGTTCGAGTCTATTCACACTTTTGGCTGTTGGTTTTACCTCCTAGGCTATTCTCTCGTTGTAATTTTTTTCAACTAATTTGGTATGTGACTCGCCTGGGTTGCCACTGCTACTTGTTGATAGTACTGATTTCTGTATATATACGTAGGTATGAAACTGCCTACTTTTTTTTCTCTGCTGCGTACTGTTTGAGGGAAATTCCAGATGGTTGCGGGAATTGCTATCCCGGAAAAAGTTGAAGCAAAAGGAGACTTTTCTATCTCGGGCAGTCGTAACCTGTTACGATCTGCCGAATTTGCCTATATAAAAAAAACTATGTACAAAAAAAACTGTTGCCGATGAAATTATTTCTTTTTTTTTTCTTACCAGTTTATTTTTTTTAATTTTAGGTATCCTTTTTTTTCTTGTTTTTTTATATATTTAATTTGGTATTGCCACTAGTTTTTGTGACTTTAGAAATATTAGCAAAAAAGAACTAAAATTTTTCTGATATGCAAAGCCAAAATGGCTATGCTTTTAATTGTATATATATATATATATATATATAAAAAAATATGGTCAACTTAAAAAGCACGACAACGATGCACTTTATTGAATTCTCTAAATGCTATTGAATTTCGTTGTTCGATTTCCCTTTGTTTGCCCGCATATCCGCAGCTAAATAACAAAGGGAATATCTGCAAATACCCCTCCTTCCAGGATCACTGAACTCTCGAGTTAAAATTAATTAATCTCGGAGCTTAAGCTTTTCCAATCTCTGCACGCTCGGATTCCGATCCAAATCCGCACGACGGAAACCCTGCCAAAGACCTTCCTTGAGTTACGACTCAGAACATAGAAAATTCATTCCGAAGCTTAGAATGAGAAACCTACCGCAACTTAAATTCACGCTCATCGTTTTCTTTTATTCTCTGACCGTTTAGCCGATTTTACTTCTTTTGCCTTTCTTCTTCTTCTATCGCTAATTTGCATTCAGTCTGATCGCGTTTGTTTACCAGGCGGTTAGTGTTTGCTTTTTTTTTGTATTTATTATTACATGCGTAAACAAACAAAAAAAAAAACAATAATAATAAAAAAAGAATTGTGTTTACCACAAAATCGGTTACAGGGCTTTGCTTTTTCCAGATATCCTGATATCGGGAATATGCAAACGAACCCACGGGAATTCAAAATCGGTTAGTGTAAAAATAAGTGCAGTGTTTGTGTAAACATGTGAATAATAAAAATTGAATTCTACATCTGATTATGACAAAAAAAATAAAAAAAACTTATAATGTATTGAGTGCAATTGAAAAAGTAATTCTCTTTCATTATCCTGAATCCTAAAACAAATAAAAATAATAAACAAATGAAAATATCGACTACAACAAAAACAAACACCGAATTTGATTTTATATCGGTTACGAAAGAGACGGTTATATTTTTGTTCTAATCCGAGACAGTGTGTAAAACCTTGAATAACTAAAAAAAATAGAAGCATTTGATAAAAGAAAATAAAAGAACGATTGAAAATCAAAAAAAAATTTATGTAAACAAAAGTGCAATTAACTGATCGGTAATTTTCGTTTTGCCGTCGGGAAATACAAAAAATGTCTCTTTTTGTGTGGATGTGTTTTGCCGTCTTCAAAATTGAATGCAAAGGAAAATATATTGCTAAAACTGTTTGTTTACCTTTACGAGCGCAACGTTTTATTTTCTTTAATTAAAACAAATAAAAGAGAAAGTTTAATTTTTTTGTAAATAAAAAAAATTTGCTGCAAATTATAATGTACTTATCTAATAACGTGGGTCGCGAACCCATTTACCTAGCCGGGATACAACTAATATGTCAGATAAGTTAAAAATTTGTTTTCTTTAATTTGAATTCGATACTTTGTGTGTGTTTTCATTCTATTTCAGTGAATTTATTGGCGCATGTCTTTTGCATGGAATATGCCCAATGGTTTTCCTGTTAGTGTTTCGAGTTCATACATGCAATTACCAATCACTCTCCGTACGCGAGATTTTATGAACTTTGGAAGAAGTTTGGCGTTAACTCCTTTTACAAACGAACTCTGGGTGAAGTTTCGATGGAACACTTCTTGCCCAACACGGTAAGTAACTGGTTTTGAACGTGTGTTATACGTGTTTTTAGACTTAACGTGTGCCCTGAAAAGATTCTCCGACAACTTCTTTCTGGCTAAGGCAGTTTTAAGCGCGTTTGGCAAGACCAACATTTCCGGGTCTTCAAGAGCATTTAAATCGCGTAATATTCGGTATGTAGAGCCGTGAGATACCATGTTTTGTCCGAAAAGAGCATAGTACGGTTGGCAACCTATGGAATCATGCGTGTCTGAACGCAAAGCGCATGCTATGCTGGACAAGTGAGCATCCCAATCGTTCTGCTCTTTTGAAATTAAAACCCTAAGTTTGCTCAAAACACTACGATTAACTCGCTCAGAAATGTTGGCTTGCGGAGAATACACTGCCGTTCGCACATGCCGTACTCCATAGTCCGACAAAAAGTTTTTAAACTCTCTGGACACGAACTGCCGTCCGTTGTCGGAATGAATCAATTCAGGGGTGCCGAAAGTGTGAAAGATTTCTGTTTCTAGAAAGTTAATGATTCTGGAAGAAGTTGCTTTAGGCATTGGTTTCAGAAAAACGAATTTTGTGAAATGGTCTACCACAATGAAAACGTAAATATTTCCTCGCTTTGTACGTGGATATGGTCCCAGAAAGTCGACATATAGCCGCTGAATCGGTCTTTCCGTTACAACCTGCGTAGTTATGGGTGGACGAAGAATAGCGTTTGGGGCCTTTACCATTTTACATGTTTCACAATCATTGACGAACGCTTTGATGTCTCTAACCATTTTTGGCCAATAATATTTTTCTCTAATACGAGCATAAGTTTTCGCAAAGCCACTATGACAACTCAGCTTTGTATTATGAGATAACTCAATGCATTCCTGTGTGAGTGCATCAGGCAACCAAAGACGCCAAAGCGAATCCTCTTCGTTCACTTCGCCTGTCCTAAACCTAACTCTTTTGTAAATATATTTTCCCGATACAACTAGGTCAGGAAGCGCAGATTGATTTGAAGTAATGCTTTCTCTCAATTGGGAATATTGCTCCGAATCAAATTCAACTGAATCGAGATCAATCTCACCACTTAACATTGTCAAAGAAACCTCATCTATTTCGTGATCTACTTTCGCGGATATTTCTTCCATATCCATTCGAGATATGGTGTCCGGTACTACGTTGAGGGACCCCTTTCGATGTTCGATAGAAAAATCAAAACTTTGGAGCTCCAAACTCCATCGAGCGAGTCTGCCGCTCAACTCTTTCATTGACATTAGCCATTTAAGACTCGAATGGTCTGTTATCACTTTGAAAGGTAATCCATCAACGTAGGGCCGGAATTTTCTTATGCTCAAGACTGCGGCAAGACATTCCTGCTCGGTAACCGTGTAATTTTTCTGAGACTTATTTAGTTTCTTTGACATGTAAGCTATTGGTCTTTCGTTGTTGTTATCATCCAACTGAAAAAGCACCCCACCTACACCTTCCGAAGATGCATCGCACTGAATGGTAAACATTTTGTTAAAATCGGGTTGTGACAACACAGGTGCTGAAGAAAGTGCCGTTTTCAACTTATTAAATCCCTCTAGAGCATCAGGTGTTAGTTCGAACTTACTTTTCTTTTTCAGGCAATCTGTAAGCGGGGCAGCTAAGTCTGAATAGTTCTTAATAAACCGACGATACCATCCGGTCAGACCCAAAAATCTCCTAACTTGTCTTATAGTCGTGGGAATGGGAAAATTGACCATTGTCTCGATTTTGTCAGGGTTGGTTTTCAAAGTACCTTGGCCGACAATATATCCAAGATACTTAATCTCTCGCATGCAGAATTTACTTTTATCGAGATTAATAGTTAGATTTGCCCTGCGTAGACAAGCAGCCACTTCGTTAAGGATACGTATGTGTGACTCAAAATCGGCCGTACAAATTAACAAATCATCTAAATAGATGAAAACATTTTCACGAAGTGAACTTGGTACTACTTGATCGATTACCCTACTCATTGTTTGGCCAGCATTGCTCAAACCGAATGGCATAACCTTAAACTGGTAGAGTGGTCTACCAGGTACCGCGAATGCTGTCTTCTCTCTTGATTTTTCGTCTAAGGGTATTTGCCAATAAGCATCCTTTAAGTCGATTCCAGTAATGAAATGAGTGTCTTTGATACGGCTGAGTAAGCCTTCAATATGAGGCAAAGGATACGCATCCTTAACGGTGACTGCGTTAACTTTTCGGAAATCTAAACACAGGCGAACTTTACCGGGCTTCCTAACTAAAACGACTGGGCAACTCCAAGGAGAATTACTGACCTCGATAACACCAAGTCCTATCATACGGTCCAATTCTTTATATACCTCTTCCTGACGAACCGGAGACAATGGATAATGTCTGGATTTGATCGGGACCGCATTTCCCGTATCAATCACATGACAACCGAGATTTGTTTTTCCCAGACCTAACACGACAAAATTTGGAAAAAGTTTTTTTGTGTGTTCTAATTGTAAGTGTTGCTCAGGTGAAAGCTTGATTAATTCCGCTTCGTCTTTAAAGTTTACCTCTTCTTCATCTAATCCGACGTCGGCTTGTACTTCACCGATTTCTGGTATTAGATTAAAATTTCGCCAAAAATTCATTCCCAAATAAAGCTTTTGAGTCAAGTTGGGAATCAAGTAAAAAGTTAGAGATTTTGTAATCCCGTTGTATTTGGTTTCAATTTCGCAATAACCCACAATGTTATGTGACTTACCGTCCGCAGTACGTACAACGTTTTTATAAGGTTTCACTTCTAATCCCATCCTCTTTACTAACTCCCAACAATCACTCCCTAAAACTGAAATAGAAGCTCCGCTATCCAACAAGCCAAAAACGGATTCGTCATTCAATTGAACATTGGCGTACATTCTACCATCTGAGTTGGAGGTTATTATAGTCTCTACAATTTGCTTGCGAAATTTTCTTCTATTTCGAAACCGACGTCGACATTTTCGAACGTGAACGCTAGCTAAACTATTATTAGTTCCAAAAATTCGAGAACGAACTTTATAATAGTTTAGCTTTCGTTCGTGAAGGGATTTAAGTGAGTAGGTGTTCATCGGATGAGATTGAGGGATCTGAGAGCTGAGAGGCTCGGATCGTTCCAAGATCTTATTTGGAACGCTTTCTTTGCTGGTGTTAGAATTTTTATCTTTTTCTATTTCTGTGAGTGGTCGGGTTTGTTTCTCGAGGAACGAATCTCCCCACTCTTCCTTTCGTCCCTTGGCAAGTTTCCCGAATGTTTACCACATTCTACGGTGTTTACCCCTTTCGCACCACACAGAAAACAGAAAAGATTCCTTACATGTGAAGGACAAAAATGATATGCGTGACCTTTTTGGTCGCAATTCCAACAAATATAGTTCGCAGTTGAAACTGGTTTTCGAACTGAAGAAATGGCCGCGACTTCCTCCCCTTCGTAGTCGAAATCTGACTGCCCTTCTTCGACCGCAATCTCATGGACTGTCTTTTGAGAAGAAGTTCGTTTCGCCAAAAACCTTTCAGCTTCTCTCGCCTTATTTCTCAACTGCTCTAAAGTTTTAACCTCAGCTGACAACAAAATCTCACCTAGCTTATCTTTAGCATTATTTCGAATGACATCAATAAGTTTTCGATTATCGAAAGGCTCTTTTAACCGGTCGTTAAGAGTAAATACAGCATTATAAAAATCGTCAAAAGATTCTTTCACGCCTTGTTTCCTAGTAAGTAACCTCATATAAATGTCAACGTCACTTTCCAACCGACCGAATTCCTTCTTCATCGCAACCTTAATTTCCGACAACTTAGCTGTTTGGTTTCTCTTCAAAAAACCCCAAAACCATTTATTGGCTCTTCCACTGAGTAAGATATGAAATTTAGCGGTAATTTGTTCGTCGGTATAAGAAGACGATGACTGCATTCTATCTACTTTGAACAAAAAATCCTTAACGTTATCTGTCCCGTCATATTTGATATTCCATCTGTCTAGCCTACAAGTTTCAGAAGTGCTAAACATTGACGGAGTTCCGGAATTTCTCGGTCTAGGAATCGGTTGAGAAGTTTCGCTGGGTCTAGCCTCAGCACCTACACCTAAAGAGATATCTCTTGGAGGAGTGTTTGGCACCGGCGGTGGTGGTGCTACATTCAAATTTTCAAGTTTTTTTATAACGTTCATCATAAAAACATCCATTTGTTGAAATAATCTTACTTGGTTATCAATCATACTTCTTTCTATTCTTGCAGCTAATTCTTCCGACGAATTTACCCTTTGAACATTTGTAGGGTTTGCCCTAATGTCTGTTCCCTCATTCTGCATTGCATTTTGCAATACATCATCGTTGACTGGTGAGTTATTTTCGTTCGACATGTTTGAAGTTGAGTTGGAAATAATTGAGTTTAAACACTCCGAGAAACTAAAAGATGAATCTAGGTTGAAACGGTCGATTGTGTCTCTAAATTGTCTGTAGAACTCCTCAAATCTTGCTTCAGAATGCGCGTGAATTACACTTAGGTCGTCGTGGATTGAAATTCGACGCCTGCTGCTCATGCCTACTCAAAAAGAAGCTCCCACAGAATACCTTCCACCCAAACTCAAGACCAAAAATCCAGCCTTGCAGAAACCGGAAAAACAAACTCCGAAAATTATACCCAAAAAAATATCAAAGTCCTGAAAAGAGTTATATCCTCAGAAACCCCCCTGAAAATTCAGCTGCGAACAAAAAAAAGAAAAACCGAACCCGAAAACAACTTAAGCAAAATATTGAAAAATGAAAACTATATAAAAATAAAACGATTGCAATTCGCAATTAAAACCTGTTAATTCAGTTTTTGAACCAACCCAAAAATTCGAATTTCCGAAAACCCTGATTTCAAAATCACCAAAGCCAATTTTTGTTTTTGCAAAATAAACTTTATAACAAAATTTAAAAAAAAATATATAAAACAAATCAATAGAATGGTTTTTCAAAAATATATATATAATTTTTAAAAATAAAAAAAATCAATTCGAAATTTTCAAAAAAAATTCAAAATATTAACTATTTGTTCATAAAATTTAAAAAAAAGGATGAGAGAAAAAAATTTGAGAAGGATGGCTTCGATGAGGAAGAAGAAGCCGTAGTTCTGCGAGCCGACAAATCAAATGAGCAAAAAAAATGTATGTATGTAACTTTACTATTGAATCTAATTTTTATTAACAATTTGAATTCTTCTTGGTTTCCAGGACCTCGACAGACTAAAGACTTTTATCTGTGAAGACTCTGCTAAACCTTGAAGGAAGAAAAATGGGATTTTGTCAGAAGGACTTCCGAAAACACCTCTCGCATTAACGAGTCTCTTCCGACCGTAATTATTTTTGTATATGTATGTGTTAGATTGTCCTGCCATTTATGTACCTTCTATACAGATACATAAAGTCTCGAACTCTCTAGCTCACACTTTGTTTATTTATTATTGAATGTATGGTTGCATCTTCCTTGCGGCAGCGCGGTACCAAGTGCTATACACCCAATCACCGGGACTCACTAGGAAGCTGCAACCAAATTCGACTAATAAAAGTCGAAAACAAATCTGAAAAATTAAAGATAAGCTAACGAAAAAAAATAAAAAAAATTTATTGAAAATTGTGTAAAAAAAAAAATTTTGATTTGGCTCAAAAATTTAGCCTCACTATCACTAGATAGTGGGCTCCACGTTGGGCGCCATTTTGTAACGATCTTATTTGCCTATCGGTCCAGGCTGGCAAATTAAGAACCCCTAGCTCAGCGTGGGTGTGGTTCTTGGACCGTTGACCATTACAAAAATTTTAAATTATTTTGCCAGGCTTATGCACCTCGGTGACACGGTGCGCGAGTTGTCTTTACATCTCCCTCCCTACCTGGTTGCTTTTCTCGCCAAAGCAACCCCTTTGCTAGGCTTCATCTTACCTCACCTCTTCATCCTTCTCTCCTCATCCCTCTCATCCTTTCTTTAATAAAAAATCAGTCACTCATTTTAAACTTTTAAAGTCACTTTCAAAAATCATTGAAAACTTTATTGAATTTCATTTCTCATTATATTTAAATAATCCTTATATATGTAATTTAATTCGAAATACAAAAAAAATTTAAACAAAAAAAACAATTTATTATTTTCTTTATGAATTTATTTAAATATTACAATTTTCCTTTTTAGGTTTTTATCTAAGCAAACTAGCTCTGTGGCAACGCGGGGCCGAAATCAAAATTTTTACTTTAATAATACAACCACGTCTTCGATTTTATTAACAAATTTGGGAAGTTATCAATCCTCTTTTCCTTCAAGTATATTTTTTTATTTTTTTTTTTTATCAAATTTTCACTCCCCTTTAAACACACCCCCTTTAATCCGCGTAAGTTTTCGGTGGTTATATATGCGTATAAAAATTTAAATATATATCAATATAATTCAAAAAAGTTTAACTCACCCTTGTAATTCCCTCGAGGAGTGGCCACTGCAGCGGGATGTGAAGGAGGTTTTCTTGGATACACTTTTTGTATCGTTAGTTATAATGAACTTTATATTTTTATATATATATACAACGCACGCACTTTCGCGAATTAAAAATTTACCTACGGTTCGCGTAGCGGTAGAATTAAGCAAAAATATTGATTTTAATCCCGATCGCTTAGAGGCGGATACAAACAAATTAAAAAAAGATCGTAAATCAAGTTAATTTAAAAAATAAAAATTTAATTTAAAAATAAAAAAATTGAAATAAAAAAAATTTGAATTGGCTCGGGCGAGATTTGAACCTGGGATGTTCGAGTCTATTCACACTTTTGGCTGTTGGTTTTACCTCCTAGGCTATTCTCTCGTTGTAATTTTTTTCAACTAATTTGGTATGTGACTCGCCTGGGTTGCCACTGCTACTTGTTGATAGTACTGATTTCTGTATATATACGTAGGTATGAAACTGCCTACTTTTTTTTCTCTGCTGCGTACTGTTTGAGGGAAATTCCAGATGGTTGCGGGAATTGCTATCCCGGAAAAAGTTGAAGCAAAAGGAGACTTTTCTATCTCGGGCAGTCGTAACCTGTTACGATCTGCCGAATTTGCCTATATAAAAAAAACTATGTACAAAAAAAACTGTTGCCGATGAAATTATTTCTTTTTTTTTTCTTACCAGTTTATTTTTTTTAATTTTAGGTATCCTTTTTTTTCTTGTTTTTTTATATATTTAATTTGGTATTGCCACTAGTTTTTGTGACTTTAGAAATATTAGCAAAAAAGAACTAAAATTTTTCTGATATGCAAAGCCAAAATGGCTATGCTTTTAATTGTATATATATATATATATATATATAAAAAAATATGGTCAACTTAAAAAGCACGACAACGATGCACTTTATTGAATTCTCTAAATGCTATTGAATTTCGTTGTTCGATTTCCCTTTGTTTGCCCGCATATCCGCAGCTAAATAACAAAGGGAATATCTGCAAATACCCCTCCTTCCAGGATCACTGAACTCTCGAGTTAAAATTAATTAATCTCGGAGCTTAAGCTTTTCCAATCTCTGCACGCTCGGATTCCGATCCAAATCCGCACGACGGAAACCCTGCCAAAGACCTTCCTTGAGTTACGACTCAGAACATAGAAAATTCATTCCGAAGCTTAGAATGAGAAACCTACCGCAACTTAAATTCACGCTCATCGTTTTCTTTTATTCTCTGACCGTTTAGCCGATTTTACTTCTTTTGCCTTTCTTCTTCTTCTATCGCTAATTTGCATTCAGTCTGATCGCGTTTGTTTACCAGGCGGTTAGTGTTTGCTTTTTTTTTGTATTTATTATTACATGCGTAAACAAACAAAAAAAAAACAATAATAATAAAAAAAGAATTGTGTTTACCACAAAATCGGTTACACAAGAAAAAAAATTGGTGCGCCATTTTTTAGTGTTTATAATGCGGAGTTTAAAAATTAATTTAAAAAAAATCATCTACCCATTTTCGAAATGTCGAATTTTCAAAAACTAATTTTGATTTTGTTTTTTTAAATCCCAAATTTGTTTTTTTTTTTTAAATGCAAAATTATTCAAATTTATTAGAAGCTCTTTGATTCAAATCGGTTCAATAGAAAATGAGATAATAGAAAACCAAAAAAAAATAGTTCTATGAGAGATACCATTTTTAAACGATAGATAAAATTTTCTTTTCAATGATATGATAGATCGTACTTATATTAGCTGATATTAGCTGAAATGAGATTTTCCATACCGGTTTTATAACATTTGTATGGCGGGCGGCGTTATTTTTGGATATAAGAATAATTTGTATTTAAAATCTGCTAGATAATGTCAAAAAAATGCTGGATGCCAAGTTTAATAAAAATCGACCAACTCTTTTTGAATTATTAAGTTCTCAAACAAAAATTTTGAAACTTTTTTAAAAATCAAAAAAAAATTAATTCAAAAATTTGTTTAAACTTTTTAAAAAATACCCTATAAAAAAAATTATCAAATACAGTTGAACCATTTTTGAGAAAGTCGAAAATCAAATGGGAAGTACCATTTATAATCAATATTTGGTTTTTTTTTTTAAATGGTAGCCTTTTTGTAATAAAAAATCACTAGATATTTTTTATAAAGTTTTTTGCTAAAAAAAATTGTACGGCAGGTACCGTTATTTTTGGTCTTAAAAATGAAAAAAAACGCGTGGGGGAATGCCCAAAAAACGCTAGGTACCAAGTTCAAAGAAAATCGATCCACACGTTTAGGCTACAGCCGAAAGGAAAGACAGACAGACAGAATTGCGAGACCCACCATTTTTGTCTTCGCTTTCATCGTAATGTCAACTTTGATCAAAATCTCGAGTTCGTTTTTTTTACGAATCCATAACTTGCCATATAGTACCTATGTATGTATGTACATATGTATGTATGTATGTATGTATATACCGCAAGAGAAAATGACTTTAAGTCATGGTATAAGAATATAAGAATATTCCTTTTTTGTTTTTTTTCTAAGCGCATTATTATAGTATTAATTCTTACAATACAAGAAGAATCGGGAGTACTATAAAACAAAATTAATTCAATTTACAATGAAAAATAACTTGAACATTGAAAAAAACTAATTTGTTTGCTCCCTCCTGGGAAAAATCCTGCGGACGTCAATGGTCACAGCACCACTTTTGCACTCCCAGCCCCATATATGAATGATTGGAATTAAAAAAAAAATCATAACGTAGGTACTCGAAAGGCATTATATGATACTAAATTGTTCACAAATAATGCCTTTTTATCAGTCCTGAAGTTCTCTTTGAACCTTAACTTGTGCATAAATTACGAACGTAAACCTATTTTTTTTACACAATTAATGGGACAATTGAATAAACATACTGTAAACAAAAACACAGAACTTTTATATTGTTTTTGAATACACAAAATTTACACAAGAGAAAAATATAAATAAAAAGAACTGTGTCATCAGATTCGACGCTAGTTGCTGCTAAACTGGTAGTAGTTAAAACAAGCTGATACAAAATCTTAATGGCTAAAACGAAAAACAGATCAGAAATGAGGAAGCTCTTATTTCCCATAAGTTTTTTGACAATGTTGCAGCTGGCATTTGGAGGAACAAAATATTGCGGTGGAGGATTGCGGGATGCTTTGAACCTAGTGTGTCCATATGGAGCGAATGGATATCCCATGAAAGGGGGGTTGGGTGAGTTCACCGATTTAAAAAAAAAAAATAATTAATTAAATTTGAACTCAACAGTTATGCTGGACGACGACCATTTTTCAATAGCATGCAGCAAACCATTTGGCAAGGTTGCGCGGAAGAAGGCAAGGAATAGTTCATGAGTGCTGTTTAAAGCCATGTGGTAAAGAGGAATTGACTTCCAAATAAAGGAACTGTTTAAGCTTGCAAAAAAAAATGTATTATTTAATTTAAAAACACAAAGGTCTAATTATCATAAAACTTATTATAAATTATAATTTTTTATATGTAGTAGCTTCAAATAAATTTTAAATGAATATCTCTATATATTTTTGTTAGTGTACTTCATCTATTGGATTATGTATTAAACAATTGTTCGAGAAATTAGGTGTGTTCCATTGGGCCTTGCAAAGTACTTTTTAGCACTTCCCAGTAGATGATGAAATGAATGTAAAATCTAACCGTTAATGTAATTTTGTTTGTTTTATTTTTATTTTTATTTGTATGTAATTGTATTTCATTTTAGATTAGAGAAACATTAACAACAATAATTTACGATGTAATTTCTTTTTACTGATGATGTTGCTTTCTTTCGTGGACATAGCTTGTAACTACATTATGGAAGTACTTTGAAATAGTTTGGCCACAGAATAGAAGTAGTTGAATGCAGCCAGAAGTACTTGGCAGTAGATGCTGCTGCCCAAAGGGACACACCTATTGTAGATAGATACATAGAAATGTAAAAAAGAGTGGCCCGTACGTTTACTGTACATTTACCATCACCTTAATAGATGAATGGATTTGAAGGGCCCAAGGAAAACACGGTTGAGCCGTTTAAGTCGATTTTTTACAAAATGATAAAATAAATGTTAAATCATATCTTGTGTTTTTTTTTCAGAGTACTATCGGATGTAGTTTTGACCATCTTCGCAAAAGACTCTATCTCGAAGTCGAAATTTTTACTAAACTTTTATAATAATTTTGGAAAAGCATGTGACTAGAAATAGCGACATACTTGCTTGATATTTTTTAAATACACGATGCAGTCAAGGACTGTCCACGTTAGCGGTTGTGAAATTTTGTTTTGAAACTAAACTAATATTTTGAAAATGGAAGTATGAATACAAATCAAAATTCAATTTATTCGAAATCGATATCCCTATTCCTTCTGGAGATAGGATGAACGAAAAATGTACCACAAACGTACGAATGTACGATCGTACAAACGTAGGTACACACATACAGACATCTCTCTAAAAACGATGGGTTCGGGACCTCGAAACGTGGAGATATATCAACATTTTTGATTCGACAAATCGGACCAATTACAATAACTTCCAATGAGAAGTTAATAAACAGTTTCTAATTATCGTCTCTAATCTTTTAACGAGCCTTTCCTTTGTGATCGACTATTAAAGACCACAACCAAAATTAATGTGTTGAAATCTAAAAATTAAGTGAATAAAATATTAAATTCTTAATATAACAGGTTAAAATGGATGTCTAAAACAGTTTCTCCTAGCTCCATAAACTTAAAACCAAAAATTTGGGTGCATGCAATAGATATGTATATCGGTTGAACCGAACATATGGACATAGAAGAAAACGAAAAACGATTAAAACACCTCACCTCGATCGCCACTCGATTACAGTGGTCGCAAAATAAAAATTGGTAGAGGTAATTTGTAGGTCATACAATTCTTTACAAGATTGATTGAGAAGACTTTTGCTTTAAAATCTCATGTTATATAGTTACTGCTAAGTAATCTGGGAAGAAACTGAGAATTTTACAATAAACGGAATTTTAGCCCTTTTTGGGAGCTTCATACGTCGTTCTAAATCGGTTGTGCAAACAAAATATTAGGATCATATTTGGAGAAAAAAAGTTTTCTACAAGTCGCCAAATAAATTTTTTTCGTAAAAATATACCAGAAAGAAGTGATAAAGTAACGATTATCCGTTTGTGTAGGGCCGGAGGAGGTGTTTTTGAAAATTTGTTTTTTTTTTTTTATCTACCAACCATACTTAACATCAAAAATTTAGAACTGTCCGACATTTTGTTGATTGGGCTAATATAAATACATGCATACATAATGTAGGTGTATGTTGAAATATGAAAAATTACATGGGGCGTATTCATAGTCATGTTTAAGGCTTACTACATATGTATAAAAATTAAAAAACAGGTCTTAAAATAAAATATGGTAAAACATGGTTTTAGCAAATGGCTATGAATACGGGCCAATGTTTGTAATACGAAACCAAATATGTACGACCCATGAATAGTAATATAGGAGGTGTCGCATAAATTCTTTAAAGACTTTTTTGAAGGAACCTAAAGCTTACTAGTAAAAACTTTTACTAATATCTTAAGCTAGACAGTTTTAGCTTAAGCTAGAGAGTTTAAGCTTAAGCTTTGTTTTATGTGAAGAGAAAGATTACGGTAAATATCTTTTGCTTTAAATACCAAGTGGGAACTTTGTTTCAACAATCAATATCAATAGAGCGGACGGTGGCAATTAGTGTTTATTCTTGAGTAGTGATTTTGACAGGAACGCCAAAACTCATTTAAATCGTAAAATTTCGTTTTTAAATCATTATTTTAAAAACTTGCTTCTTATATTTGCAAAAAATCTGCAAAATTGATTTCAAATCAAAAACTAAATCAATTTTTTGGCGAATAAAATGTAAAAATGTACTAAATCGGTTTTTTGGTATTGTCCAAATCAAAAATTAATACATTTTTTTATCAATTGAAAAATCCATAATAACATTATGTATCAAGTCATAGCTAGGAAGTAGACGTCACTGAACTTTAGCGTTATCAGCTGAATATTATATCCTCATTGGCAACAGGAAGCTATTTGGGCTAAACCAACTTCCTAGAGAAATTGGAGAGGATATTGAATGCGTTGTAATATATTGTTACAGCAAGCGTGCAATCAATATTCCGCAGAATCAATCATAGAGTACAAGAACAAAAAATATAGATATTCGATATCATTTCGAAAAAAAACAGACAGGTCAATATCACTGCAATATCTAGACACTAACAATATGGTTGCGGACAATTTAACCAAAATTGAAAAAACACGATTTTTTTACAATATGGGTTTATCTTAATACGAAGAAGAAGAACAAATGTTATGTTATATTAAGCCATAAAGCCCCTGATTTCCTCTTTAAACAGAAAAAAGGATGAACTAGTATTAAAACGACCAATAACAAAATGTTATACTACATAATAAATGTAACATACAAAATTTGATAAATACACAGAAACAAAGATCGAGTTCATAAAAGTAAAAGATCGGCAACATTTTCACATTCAAGTCCCATTTCTGCAGGCAAATACTGTCCCTTTGAAATTTTGTTTAATGTTTTAGAAGGTTGATGTTGGTTTCATTGCTGAAAGGAACAGCAATGAAATCAAAATTTACCGAAAACGTACATCAATAGTAACATTTTGCAATTTTTTTTAGCAATGATTCAACATGTTCACTTTTACGAACTCGGACAAAGTCTAATTTAATTCAATACATAAAGTAGAAGACATAAATGTAGCAATTATTGTTGAAATTATTTAATCAAACGTTTTTGCACCTAATTGTATGTTTCTATGGAATACAAATCAAACAGCTGTTATAGATTTATATATATAAGAAAATAATGCACAGGAAATCAAATGTAATATGGGTAAAAATTGTCTAACGATGCATGTGATATTTTTCTCCTTAGCATATGATGAACCTTGATTAAAATTAATGGGAAGGGATGATGGATATAAATTCAATAGATAATTTTGTTATTTACTTAATTTGCGTTTGTATTTAAATATATTACCTTATCTTCATTGTCGGATTCTTCGTTGCTACCATTGTCGCTTCCGTTTTCAGAACCTTCTTTGCTAGCTTTGGCTTTTTCCTGGCGATCCATGACACTCTGACGATGGCGTGTCTTCTTCCAGGAGTAATAATATTTCACCAAACTCGCAATTGATTTATCTGGTAGCTGTTGGAGGAAAACAAATTTAATTAATACCCAAACTATATAAAAGAAAATATATATTTACCATTTGTCGTATGCGATGAAAACTCTTGCCGTGAAACTGAAAAGCTTGTTCAAATAGAACCTTATCCTCAACAGTCCATTCATCAGGGAAAGGAGTGAAATTTGCTAAATCCATAACAGCACGTTCTAGGTCATGTTTGTGCCAAAATAGCATTCCCAAAGCTTGTTCCCCATTATATCCATATTTTTCCTTGGCTACAGATATATACTCTTCCACTATTGAACCGGATTTCAGATATTAAGTCAAAGTTAACAAATCACTTACATTTTTAACAAGACTTACGTTTTGGGTCTGGAATTTCCTTTGTAGGCGACCATACCAAAAGTGCGCGATCGTTTAATACTTCCGGTTTGCGTTCTGGTTCTGGTACAAGCGGTGGACATACAGCTTGATAGTCACGTCCAACTCGAATTTTTTCTGCAATAAAGTAACAAACAAAATATTATTTTATTTTAGGCGAACTCATGATAACATGACGACAAGAGTTTTTCTACAACAAAGTAACAAACAAAATATTTTTTACTTTCAAGTCCAATAGTGGATAACTAACGACGATAGGATTACTTTGACTTAAGAAAAGCAAAGAGAAGTCGTAATTTGATACACAATTGTAACATCAATAGACCTTAATATTGATAATCCGACAGTTAGAACCAAATATATACAGTGTTGGAAAAAATAATAGAAACAAGTGTCTTCATCATTTTCAATACACAATATTTTTTTAGCAATTAAGTTTTTTGTCGTTAGTCTTTCTATATTTTAATCGTACATTATAATGCTCTCAAATGGTAAAATTGTTTTGTGAAAACAACTTTTTGTTTTCACTTAACGATAAAAAGTTTGAGGTCAATGATGATTTCGCCTGGAAAAAATAATAGAAACAAGCTACTTTAACTGTTATTCTAACGTAAGGATCAGTTTTTTTTTAATGCAAATAAGCGTTTGAGTTTCTTTATTAGTTTGTCAGATGTTTTATTTTCGATACTAAACAAAATTTTAAAAAGTCATCTATAATTTTAATAAATATGGGTCGTGGATTACATTGTACTCATTCTGAAAGCGAAGTGATGAAAAAACTAAGACAGGCTGGAAAAACGATGGATGAAATTGCCAAAAGCTTAAATTGTTCTAAGAAAAAAGTATTTACAGCTCTACATTCAAGCCCAAAAGAAGAAACAAGAGGAAGAAAAAGAAAAACTTCTTCGCGTTTTGATACACTATTGGTAAGAATATGTAAGAAGAAACCATTTCTTTCTTCAAGAGAACTGAAAAATGAATTAAACGGACCAGTGACAGCAAGAACAATTAGGAACCGACTAATTGAAGCAGGTCTTCCTGGTAGAAGTCCAAGAAAAGTGCCGTGTTTGAGCAAGAAAAACATTATGCAAAAACTTGCTTTTGCAAACAAACACCTGCATCGTTCTAATTGGAATAACGTATTGTGGTCGGATGAAACAAAGATCAATTTGTTTGGTTCTGATGGAAAAATGTATGTGAGAAGGCCAAAGAACAAGGAATTTGACCCAAAATACACAAAGAAGACAGTGAAACACGGTGGTGGGAATATAATGATTTGGGGGTGCTTTTCAGCCTCTGGTGTAGGTCCAATATTTTGGATCAAAGATAAGATGTGCGCTGTGGATTACGTCCACATCTTAAATTCAGTCATGCTTCCATTTACTGAAGAGGAGATGCCAATTAAATGGGAGTTCATGCAGGATAATGACCCGAAGCACTCCTCCAAATTAGCTAAAACATACTTCCAACAAAACAAAATCAATGTTATGGAATGGCCATCACAATCCCCCGACCTAAACCCGATTGAGCACTTATGGGGTATCCTAAAGCGAAGGATCGGAGATTGCAAAGCCAAAAATAAAGATGAGTTGTGGTCGAAAATTCAAAGGGAATGGTACTCCATACCCGTGGAGACATGTGCCAAATTGGTGAATTCGATGGGGCGAAGAGTGGAAGCAGTTATTAAAAATAATGGTGCCACTACAAAATACTAAAAGAATTTGAAATACTTTTACCGTTAAGTTACCTTCTCGCTACAAAAAGAGTACCATTCTAATTTTGTTTCTATTATTTTTTCCAGGCTGAAACAACATAATAATCACAGTTCTACTTTTTATCAATATTTCTCATTATTATATTTAAAAAAAATTGTTGCATTTAAGCAATAAATTATTAAAAATCTATCTGTGTAGTTTTAATTTTCCATCTCTTCACAAATACCTTTTTATGTGTTAAAAAGAATGAAGACGAAACCTGTTTCTATTATTTTTTCCATCATTGTAGGTATCAAAGTGCACTAATATCGGCTATTTCTATTCGAGGCCAATTTTTTTTTAATTTATAATTTTTTAAATTTTTTTTTTTAATTTACGTGGTCTTATTTCCATCCAATGTGCACATGCAATTGATACAGAGTGTGAGAGTAGTATGCATTCGCTTCACGGTTTTTTGTTTTAAACGTATCGGCCTAGGAGATAATTGTTTTATACATTTTAGTGCGTTTTGAAATCGTACTTTTGTACACCCCTATTAATAAAAAATGATTAACTGTATTCTAATTACAAAATTAAGTTAAACGTTGATAGTTAAAAACAATACAAGTTCTTCCAAAATATGAAGAAGATGTGAAAGTAGTGAATCACGAATAAAACCACGCGATTTCTTTAAACTCCATAATTATTTGTATTTTTGTACATAAATGTAGAATGACATATCCTATTATTATTGTTATTAGGATTGTTTTTATATTATTATTGACTTGCCAAAAATTTTTAAATGTACCCTATCTCTTTTTCAATCAATCACTTTGATAACTGTTCAATAATATTGGGAATATTCAATAAACGGTCAAGCTAAGTAGTCACTCGAAAAGATATTACAAAGTTTTAAATTAATTTTATTCTAAAATTACTCAATAATTATTTGCTATACTTAAATCTATTTTCTGTTACATTTTTTTGAATTATATTAAACATTTTTAAATTAAAAAAAATACGTTTTTAATTTATTCCCTGCCCTACAATTGGTGTCAGAAGTGTTAAACTGAACAGCAGTGCGGTACGTGTTGGACAGATCGAAAAAAAAATTATTACATGAAAAGTTAATTTTGTTATAATTATAAAAAACAAAATATTGCTAAAATTCTTAAAAAAGTGAAAGAAATAAAAATAATATATAATGTAGTTAAAAAATCAAATTTGTGTGAAAACAAGAAACGTGAATAATTGTGCCAAACTGAAAATAAACTACAAGTGAAAAGAGTGCTGCAAGTGTTAAAAAACGAATAAAAGTCACCTAAAAGTGAAAAAAAAATTGTTAAAATATAATAATCATGCATATGATCCAAACTGTGAAAAAAAATAAGTTCAGAATTATTATTATTATAATTTATTAACAATATAATTACATAAATAATCACAATGGTAATATTAATTAAAGAGCTCAAGCTGCAGAGCCTAACGGCTCTAATGTTATATAGAAAATTTATTGATTTAATTTTTTTTTTCCAAGTGCTTAATTTTAATTTATAATGTTTTTTTTTTTACTTTTAACAATATTATTTCTGTTGTTCCTTCAAAAAAGCTGTATTTTAGAAACTATTGGGTCTACAGAGATGTTTTTGGTCTCAAATGGAATGAAATATTGTCAATTTTAAATCGTAGAATGAAGATAATCGAAAACTGGTCGCTTAGGGTTAAAATTGTCAATAACTGAAAAAAGCAAAAATTTCGCGTTTTTTCGATTTTTGACAATGTTGCGATTGACGTCGAGGTCAAAAACTTGGATTATTTACAGCTCAGCGAAAAATCAGAACTACCGAATTTAAAGCAAGGCTGTCCTTTTTAAGGCAGCAAGTCTACTCGACTGTATTTATCAAAGTAGATTTCGGTATTTTTGTTTTTTATTTTTTTAAACTAGAAGACACACAAGCAATGTGGTTTTCGGTGTTTGACTATAAATTGATAAGGGCATTGAATATTAAACATAAAAGTATTGCTTAGTAACGTAAAATTTGGAAAAAAAAATAGTTTCAAAACAAATGCCTGTTTTTTTTTGTTTTTAATTTTGTGTTAAAAAATAAATTTTTTAAAAACTATTGATTAAAAAAACTTTATTTAAAAAGAAAATACAAGAAAGGATTTCTGGTTTTAAGGAAAGCTATAGGTTGTGCCCAGGCACGTAGCCAATGTACAGTATTATTTCCTTTGTAGAGCTCTTCAAATGCATCTCAATAAGTCTTGAAGAAATAACGAGCAGAACGTGGGCGATGTCTTCGAAGGCATCAACACTTTTGGAAGCGGTCCAAAAATGTGATTTCCTAGTTAGCCCCATTGTATGCGAAAAGCTGTTCAGTTTAACGCTGCCCTTATCAGTTTTCCTATAGAACAAATACTTAGATTTCGTTTCTGCAATCGAACGCACCAAAGAAGAGTTCTGAATTCTCTTGAGAACATCAGAGAAAAAGCCGAAGATTTTTTCAGAGAGGCTTTTCAATCCGTATCTAACCTTATTTAAAGTTGAATTAAGACTCCAAGAACTTCATTGAAACAAACCACGCGTTCCAATCCAGAAACCTCTTCTACTGAATCCTATTTTAGAGTGTCTGTATTGATTCCTTGAATAGATTCGTTAATACAAAATCTTACGGACAGATTCATGATCAACGAAGACGTTCTACCATCGTTTCAAGCTCTTCTTCAAGGTTTTTCTGCGGTTGGGCGAGTCAACGAAATGGAAAAGCTAACATGTTACTTTGATAATGCAATTTGGTTGTCAGCTGTGAAAGCTGAGTACATTCTCTGGTGCGAAAAAATATCGTCGATTGATCCTTCTATCGAAGTTTTAATTGCTTGATATATGTGACAAGACTTACTTTAGAGGTATAAACTTCTTGCTTACGGTTTTGGCCACGCCTCGAGTGACCACAGCTAGTGTTGAAAGAACCTTTTCAACTATGAAAAGGATTAAAACAGTGTCCCGAAGAGTTATGGGGAATGCAAGATTAAGCTCACTTGCTATGATATCTCCTCATTCAGATATTAATGTGGATCCAGATAAGGTGATTGATCTCATGTCAAAAAGAAAATCAAGACGTCTTCTGCTTTGATAATTTGTGTGTATAAAAAAAATTATTTAAGTATATGTTCGTTTGAGTACATACAATTTAAAAACTAATAAAAATCAATAAATTGGGATATATATAGTTTTTTGTTTAAAGAATTCCTCGTAAAATTTGGAAGCAAGCCCCCCCCCGAACCAAAATCCTGGCTACGGCACTGGTTGTGCCATTATTTATGTATGGTGCTTTTTATTTTTCAAGTTTTTTTTTTTTTTATAAAATTGCCCCTCCCCTTGAAACGGGGAGAGATAGACAATGTTTTTCTTCTTTTGATCTAGTCTACAAGCCTTAGTAGTTTGATGCATCTTATGCCGAAGACCCTAAATTTGTTATTGCATATTCTGTTTTTTATACTACTTGTTGTTATTAAGCAATTATTGCTAATTTTTGAGAAGCTGTATTTTGGAAACAGTTGGGTCTACAGACACGATTCATAGCTTAAATTAAAGAAAATTTAGTGAGTTTGAATTCCTTGAACAAAGTTAAAATCGAAAACTATCGTTTAGGGTTAGAATCGAAAATAACTTTAAAAAACGCGAAAATTTCGCGGTTTTTTCGATATTTGGCCATGATGCGTTCGGCGCTCGAGGTCGAAAACTTGGTTTCTTCATTAGGCCAACATCATAAACAACTCAGCAAAAAATCAGAACTACCAGATTTAACGCAAGGTCTTTCTCCTATGAGACGACAAAGTTACTGTACTATTCAGCTAAGCATATTATAATAAGCGAGTGAGATCGTTTTTTTTTTACTATTGCATGAAGAAAAATTATTATTATTCTTATATACATAATTGAGTGAAAGTCTCATTTTAAAGAAATGTACACGTAACGTATTCCAGAAGTCAACATTAATCTAAAAAAAAAAACTTTGCCTACAGATGTTTGTTTACTTTAGCATGCACTTATCTATTATATAATTTTGCATGATCGATTTATATTTTTTTTGCACAAAACAAGCACATTTGAATGGAAGATTACTAAATTACTTAAAGAAAGAAATTTATCTTACCGTTATAATGTAAAAAAAGAAAGGTGGTATAAGGATATTGTTAACGAAACGTCAGAAAATTTTGAAAATACAGAAGCGAAAAGGAATAATCGTTGGAAGATAATCAAGAAGCTAGAACTAGAGATAAAGTTGTTAAAGAAGTTGTTGTTGTTGCTGTTGTTAGGGCTCAAGAAAATGTGGCTGAAACAAATCATTTACTGGTGAATCAGGGAAACATTTTACGATATGGTTGAAGGATTTTGAGGATATTGCGACCGTTTGCAAATGGAATGATATTCAAAAGTATCTACATACATATATGCTAGGCGTTTGCTGAGAGGAGCTGTCGCTGTCGAAACCAGAAATGGAATTTACAGTTGGGACAAATTAAAAGTTTTTTTAGATAGTGAGTTTCAGGATGCACCCTCCTGTATAAGTTTACACAACGCATTACAATCTCGTAAGAAAAAGCCAAACGAATCTTTCTTGGAGTACATGTACTCTATGAAACCAATTTGAAAGGAAATTTTGTTGATCGCGGACAGTCCTTCCAACAAAACAGTTTTGTAAAATGCAACTACTTTGGATGAACTTAAGAAAAAGTTGATGGTGTACGAAACTATAAAAAGTCAAACAAATCTAAATAATAGGAATCTTGGTAATAATTCCCAAGGTGTTACGGCTTCGACGTCAAGTAATTTAAAAAAAAATTCGAACCAAAAGCAATGCACAAATTGTGGCTCAATGTCTCACCAACAACAGTCTTGTCCAAATAAAAGTAAGGGTGCTAGGTGTTTTTCTTGTAGTGAGTTTGGCCAAATTGTCGAAAAAAGGTGCGAGAAAACCGCAAGAGAAAACCAGCTGCAAAGTAGTCTTCACGATCTGGTGGTAATTATGAGATCGTCAAAGTAAAGAGAAACGATCGCTACGATGTGAGAGAAGTCGGAGCTCACTAAGGCCCAAACTCAACGTCAACCTCAGCTGATTTTATGAAGGTCTGGCGAGATGAAAATTGTTCTGAAAGCGAAGATGATGAAGATGTCAAGACTGTAGAGAGAATAAACCAAATGTTCGCCTCCAAAAAGAAGAATGACCGAGTGTAGGATGACACATCCTATTGTTATTATGATTATTATGATTGTTATTATATTATTATTGAATAGCCAAACATTTTAAAATGTATCCTTATCTCTTTTTCAATCAATAACTTTAATTACTGTTCAATAATATTGAGAACATTCAATGTCAAGCAGTAAAGCTAATGGTGAAGTTAAGAGAAAAAGTCACAAGTCAATTGTTACGGCCAAGCAAAGCAGTCACGCGAAAAGATATTGCAAAGTTTTAAATTATTCCAAAATTAACTAATTATTATTTGCTATTTTTAAACTTAAATCTATTTTCTGTTAATTTTTTTTGAATTACATTAAACATTTTTATCAAATTAAACAAAATACGTTTTTAATTTCTTCCCTGCCCTACATAAATGAAAGACAAATCAACATGAACTCATACAAAAAAATTCAAATAGTTATGGAAAATATTTCATCAAAATCATAAAAGGTGATCATTAAAAAAAAAAAAAAAACATTTAAGTTTTACAGCAATAGCCTTGTTGTATTATCTACGGATTTGGACTGTATTGGTGTTATTACTAAAAAATAATTTTTATTTTGTTATATTTTACTTAATTTGTTGGGGATTATTTGGGATTTTTGGCGCCTTTCCCCATTGGGATTTCGTCTTGTTGGAAGGCATTTTTTTGGGGATATCATCCGATTGAGATTTTGGTTTTTGGGGATTACGAATATTTCCCCATTTTCTTATGAGCTTAAAAATAGCTTTAATGTCACCAGCGTGTTTTCTTTTTATGTCTAGTTTTGAACAAAAAAATATCATAAGATTTTCTTCCATTGATTTTTATTTTCATTTCAAAAAATATTTTTAAATAAAGTAGGTGATCGTCAAGATGTTTAAAATGAATCGAATTCAAAATTTTAAGCGAACAAACAAACAAGAGGTTATAGACTTCAGTCAAATCAACTAATGCTGACCTAAGTTTCAGATTTCAAGTCTGTAACTCATCAGAAATTTAGATTTAAATCGATTTGAAAATTTGTACTGAAACAAACAGATGAAAAGAACATTTTTAAATTAATTTAATTAATTTTTAAGTTGATTTGACCTTATCTGAAACGAGTAGCTCCCATTTTGGTTTCTGCAAATTTTCTTAAAAACAACTAAAACGATTTTGATTTAAATTCGCACCTACAATGTCGAGAAAACACATAACAGAAATAGATTTTTGACATTTTTTGATAATATTGTCTTATTTTAAAATTTATTTGGCTTTCGAGGCTCTCTGCAAACGACGTATTGAACATTTGTAGACTAATGTGTTGGGGACCTGGAAAAAATGTCATAGTTATAATCAAGAACTGAAGGTGCTCTTATCGTTACTGACACGCGGATGTGTTTAGCAAACTTTTAACAGTGTTTATTTACAATGCTGTTGTATTAACAAAGTTCAGAACATAATTTTCAAAACAAAAATTTGAAAATATTTTTCTCTATAAATTGAATTACAAACAACTCATATAATTGGAAAGAAACAAATTTTTTCAGCATTAATTAAAACCAATGACTTGAATAAAAATACAAATATTTCAAGAAAAACATTCTTTTAAAATTTCTCTCGAGTGATTAAATCTATTTGATATAAAAATGTGTTCGCACATGGAAGGACATTAATATTTGTACGCACATGACAGGAGTCTGCGAGTTTTCAAAAATAGAATACTCAGAATTTCTGAACTATTACTCAAACGATTTTGATTAAAGTTATTTGAACCCGAATACTTTCAGGTTTTTGGCTAAAAATTCAAATATTAACGAGAACATTGTATTGACGCTTTTACGTTATATTTAAAGGGTGAGTTTTTTAGATGAACTTTTTTTACAAAGAAAGATTGAAAGATTTCAACGCGCAAACTTGCGATCACCTATTTTAAATCTTTTAATTTATCTCCCTCCTCGTGTGATATCCTCTCGTCGTTAGCTTATAAATCCAGTAGATATGGGAAGAATAGAATGAAAAAACTTATTCCTACTGATGTATGTTTGGACTGGTAAATATGCTAGTCAGTTCAATGCATTGGGATAAAGTTAATCACGTGGATTGGGCGTGATTCGAATCGGACAGCATAGTCTTGTGAAGAGCTTGGTTCTAAGTTCACTACTTGTTCATGGAAAAGCAGTATAAAACTGTAATGCATGTCTAGTCACTTTCTTTATTTTCAGTCGCAAAAAATCAGTTGATATCCACCAGTTTTTTTTTTTTTTTTTTTGCCAACCGGCGGAAAGCACTTTTATGAACAAAAGTATAATAAATTCCCTAAATAAGAATACTTGACGCTTCAAGCACATCCATTCATCTTAATGCTTCTCACCAACGGACCAACGATGAGATTGGCCACTCCATCATTCTAAACTCATACGGATCACTTTCAAGTGAAAACGTGATATCAATTACAGATATCTACATCATCGTAGATAGCCAAGTTCTTGGTCTCGCACGTTACTTTGTTAGGAAGTTTTGTGTTTGAACGTGTTGAGAGAACGTGTCCAAGAACCAACTCATGTTCGAAGTGCAGCAACCGTTCTTGCTGACAGCCACGTGAAACAACAAACCAAGCTACAATTAGATCTCTAATGACCTGCTTGGTACTTCTGAAAATAGCAATAACACCAGTTTATATACTTGGTCGTAGGACACTTAAGGTCTTTGTTTTATTTAAACTTTCAATAAAATAAAAAATTCTATTAGATAATAATTGATTTGTAGCTGTTGTGTTGTCTGCTAAAATTGAAAAAAATTATAATTACATATATATTGAAAAGAAGCTTCGTTGTATACATTGTTCTTCATAATTATGAATCCTCAAAATTAACCCTATATGTTATTTAAATATCGATACACATTTGGCTACTACAACAAACTTAAGTAGTAAAATGTTCAACTTGGTATTGAGGACGCCTTCCACAATGTAAATTTTTATAGTGAGTGCGATCATTATCGCTTTTTAAAAGATTATCAAAATGGTCTTCACTTTGGGCACGCCCTTCAAGGTAGCGATAAAGAAACTTATGGTATTGACAATTAAAATATATCAAACTACATAATGTCAACAAAAAGAACTAACTACTTTTTAAAATCTATTCTAACTAGCTAGTAGTTACTTTAAATTAAACCCACGAATTTGTTCTCTGAAAGCACTTACCTTCATATTCGCTTTGTTTCGTTTTGGCCTTGCCATTCCGTTTAATTGCTATAAGAACAAAATTTTATTTGAAAATATTATTTAAATTGATATTTAATCTAAATCTGCTCACAATTATCATCATCGGAACTCGTTTCAGGCGTCCCACCAGCACCCACCACATTTCCATTGGGACTCGGTCCCCTCGATCTTCGGCCATTTCGAACAATGTCCGAATTTCGTTCCGCCAGTACCATTTTATCACGAATTAATTTCGACCTGCTATTTTGTTTCTCCAGTTTTACTATTTTCAATTATCTTTCCTAGTTTAAATTAAAAACTCCAGAGAGCAAATAATAATTACGTTCTGAAAGATAGTTTTATGCACCCGCACACCAACTTTAATTCAAAATACAGCTTACAGTGCAGTGTTTTCAAAATCAGATAGAATTCCAAGCCACAGAAAAATTATAACGCCAACGACTGTCTGTGCAACGTAAGGCAGCACTTGCAATGCACGCCCGTAGTTTTTCGTTTGTCCAAATAAAACTGTCACTAAATTTTCTCTCTTGTGGCTTGGTGGCTTGGTAGATCTTTTGCAAATTCGTTAATAACTTCTTCGATTTAATTTGTAATATTTTTGTTTTAAGGAATAGTTTTCACCATAAAATTCATGGGAGACGAAATTAGTATTTAATCAAAATAGTTTAAAATTTTTAGGAATTGAAATGATGATGCGCCCGACCAAAGATTTGACAGTTCCGACTTCCGAGTGGAAAGAACAATTTTTGTTAAATAAGTCGACTTATTAATGAAAGAAAATTAAATACCATAAAATTAAAAAGAACAAACACCGAATATGCATTCAATAGCTACCTAGTTTTGATAAATTGAAATTAATTTATTTTAATTAAAAATGAAATCATTCACGAGACAAACGCGATTTGTAAAACACCATTTTAGAGCAACGTCTAATATTTCTGTTTGACAGATTGGGTACACTTTTTCAAGCTACCGTACAACACGTAATTTAAAAGCGAAGTCATGCGTTGCTGTACTTCGTTTTATTAGAAACGATTGTGGCAAAAGGTATTTTTGCACAACATTTTAACCTAAAGGCTGGATTTTATTTAGAAAAAACAGAACAGTTAAATTATATAAAATCACATACATCTCAGTATCAGCACTATTAAATAATTGAAACAATTGTTGACTATCACAAATTATGTTTCAATTTTTATTCAAAAGTTAATTTTTGGAAAACTGGAAAGTAAAACACCTAAATGTGTTCGTAGATACATCTTTCTACAAAAGCCGCTGTATTTGGTGAGACAACACAACAGTAGGGTCGCTACGTCTAAGTACAGGGTGTTCCGTGGCAATATTGATTTCAACATTAACGGACTTATTATTCACTCAATTCATCCAGATTAAAACTTAAACCCGGATGTAAATTATACAAATTCAATGAAAACAAATCGGGATTTAAGTTCAAATCTGGATGTATCGAGTAAATAATAGATAAAAAAGATACATTTAGCCGGAAAACCCAACTAACAATTTTACTTCTGATTTCCGAAACGTCAGAGTTATTAGTTGCTTTAAAGTTCATTTAATACTTCTGACGCGGAGTTAAGTCGTTATAGGGCTACAAAGTTCAAAAGTCATCCCAAAGATATTATCTGCAGCACTTTATATGTTAGCCTTCGATGCGATAGGACTCGGGTTCGATTCCCAGATTAACCTAGAAGTAGTATAATTTTTATAATTAAAATATCTATCTCATAAACTCTAATGGCCTTATATATAAACGTTGTCTAACTTTAGACAACTGTCCAACTTTGAAAAATATGTTCGAAAACCTTGTTTATTGTTGTCTTAAAGCTACCTAACTTAGACACAAAAGTAGATTGTCTTAACCGTGAATAATGGGATATTTATTTTTATTAAATAAAACATATTTCCATCAATTTGAAAATAGTTAGACAGTGTCTAAGTAGACAAAAATCTAATAAATACGACTGTAATGGTTTTATTTATAAACATTGTCTAACTTTAGACAACTGTCCAACTTTGGAAAATGTTTCAAAAACCATGTTGATTGTTGTCTGCTAACTTAGACACAAGAGTAGATTGTCTTAACCGTGAATAATATGATATTTATTTTTATTAAATAAAGCATATTGCCACCAATTTGAAAATAGTTAGACAGTGTCTAAGTAGACAAAAATGTAATAAATACGACTGTAAGATCTCATTTCAGATAAAAACTTTTATGTAAACAAATATCAAATAACAATAAAATAATAATAAATATAAATCAATATGAAATATTTTTTTTTTACTTTTCTAACTTCTATAAGCTTTCTTTATTTGAGTCCATTAAGTTGTTTTGGAAGTACATCCCCATAAAAGTGCAACTGAACTGGGAAAACTCTTTGACTGCTTTTAAACGCTGCAAATATGCTGCAATTATCCTTGCAATTTTTGAGCATGTAGGTGGGGGACGTATGCGGTGTCCGGGGTAGACAAAGTTGCAGAGGTTGAAATAATTGCAGAGTTATCGCTCTTTCTTCTTTGTGCTTTTTCTTATTGTTTGAGACATAATCGGAGTAAAGAGTGACGAGATATTATTTCCTTCTCATTTAACAAAAATTGCAGGTATTAAAATTTGCAGCGTTTAAATGGATGCTGCAATTGGAAAGAAACTCAAAAGAGAATTGCAGATAGAAATTGCAGTCGTCTAAAAGCAGTCTTTGGAGTGCTATAAATATAAATAAATACTTGTAAGAAGTATCTCTGGATGAATAAAGGAATAAAAAGTTTGACTCCATTTAAAGATTCTTAAGCATTGCTCAAACCAACGCGTTGGCGGTGGCGATCAAGATAACAAATATGGATGTCGCACATGTAATTCAATGACGAGGCACACATCTTCGCGATATGTGGATTGCGTTCACGTTCTACTGCTGCGTTCAGTTTCGATATCATAGCCAACCATTGAATTGGGCAGTTTATTGCTTAACAGATGGGCAACAAACTATATTTCGCGGTGTATTCAATATTTTGATCCAAATGTTATCCAAAAGCCCTATAAGAGGGCCAGTTATAGCTTTCATTGAAAACCATCATTGAAGCACAAATCAGGTGGAATTGTGGATTTTTTTCTGACAAGTAGGTTAAAGCAATCATTAAAACTTGTCTGTCATTAAAAAAATCTCTGGTGCGTGCCTGTATTGTTTTTTCTTAATGATTTGACACTCAGACCATTGACAGTTTTGACAATCGTCTGTACTTATGTTTTTAATTTTTGTGTATGCAGCGCATAAGTCAATTAAGGCTATGCAGGGTACTTTTGCAAACATGAGCAAATTTCGTTGGCTTTTTGACATTAGTTTATGTTTGCTTATGCGTATTATAGTTGAGCCTTTAGTACATTTGATTATAGGGAGACATTTATGTACATTTGACGTTTTGGAAAGTAACTTTTCGTTCGGTTCTGGCTTCCGACAGCTTCCAACTAAGTTCTACCTTTACACTTCATTTCCGAAAGCAAAAGTTAACGAAAACTGGACGAAACGAAGCATACCTCAATTATGGGGCATTGGCATGCATATGAAATCTTTGTATTCGTTTCGTTTCGTACGACCACGTACGTCGGTTTCCGACTAATATAGTTCTATACCTTTACAGAACGAATTCGCTTGCTCACCTTTCGAGTGAGAAAAATCTCTGAGATTTCATTTTTCTGACCGCGCCAAATGTGTAGTTTTGGACAGAAAATCAGAGTTCCAAGGACTGCTTTTAAACGCTGCAACTAACCCCTGCGATTTTTAAACACGTGGGTGGGGATGTATGCGGTGGCCGGGGTTAACAAAGTTGTAGAGGTTGAAATAATCGTTCTTTCTTCTTTGTGCTTTTTCCTATTTTTTGAGACATAAGCGGAGTAAAGAGTGTGAAGTGATGTTTCCTTCTCATTTAACAGAAATTGCAGCCATTAAAATTTGCAGCGTTTAAATGGATGCTGCAATCGGAAAGAAACTTAAAAGAGAATTGCGGATAGAAATTGCAGTCGTCTAAAAGCAGTCTCTGCAATTATTTCAACCTCTGCAACTTTGTCTACACCGGCCACCGCATACGTCGCTCGCCAACGTGCTTAAAAATTGCAGAGTTTAAAAGCAGTCAGTCCGAAAGAAACTCAAAAGAGAAACTCCGTTAAAATTTTCAGTCGTCTAAAAGCAGTCAAAGTAAAGGAACGCACCTATTGCCATTCTAGCACTTAGACTGCTTTTAAACGCTGCAAATATGCTGCAATTACCCTTGCAATTTTTAAGCATGTAGGCGGGGGACGTATGCGGTGTCCGGGGTAGACAAAGTTGCAGAGGTTGAAATAATTGCAGAGTTATCGCTCTTTCTTCTTTGTGCTTTTTCTTATTGTTTGAGACATAAGCGGAGTAAAGAGTGAGGAGATATTATTTCCTTCTCATTTAACAAAAATTGCAGGTATTAAAATTTGCAGCGTTTAAATGGATGCTGCAATCGGAAAGAAACTCAAAAGGGAATTGCGGATAGAAATTGCAGTCGTCTAAAAGCAGTCTTAAACAAAACCTCATAAAACAATGGTTTGTCACTTGTCAGCTGTTGTTTCTTACAAACATCGATGGCTGTCAAACATGCTGACCAACCCTTCCATTGACAATTTTCTTTTTTGGAAATTCTGTTTAGCATAGTGAAGTAAAAATGAAGCTTGTAACACAAATATTAATATTTTCTATTATTGCACATATTTCAAATGCAAAGGATGAAGGCGGTATTGATGTAAGACAATCTCAAACATTTATTTATTTATTTATTTTATTAATAAATAAAAGTTCAGCTCCCAGAAAAATATATAAAATCAGTGCAATCTTCTACTCACACCAACAACTGGGCAGTTCTTGTTGATGCATCACGGTTCTGGTTCAATTACCGACATGTTGCAAATGTACTCTCAATCTATAGATCTGTTAAGAGATTAGGCATTCCAGACAGTCAGATTATTCTTATGATTGCCGATGACATGGCGTGCAATCCGAGGAATCCACGTCCTGGCCATGTTTACAACAATGCCAATCAGCACATTAATGTGTATGGTGACGATGTAGAAGTTGACTATCGAGGATATGAAGTTACTGTAGAGAATTTCGTACGTCTCTTAACTGGTCGGACGCAAAACAGCACTGCTCGATCTAAGAAACTCCTCACAGATCCGGGAAGTAATGTTCTTATCTATTTAACGGGACACGGCGGAGATGGATTTCTCAAGTTCCAAGATTCTGAAGAAATAACAAGCCAGGAACTAGCCGATGCCGTGGAACAAATGTGGCAGAAAGAAAGGTAAATATCATTTTATGACTTGCTTCGTGATTATGATCAGATTTAAAACTATAAGTATTTAAACTTCTTATTGGGGTCGTTGCGTTTAGTTGTCTATTTATCCCTCGAAAATGTTCGTAGTGTGCTGACAATCATTGAAAAATAGTATCTTATTTGTACAGATGGAATTGCTTATAAAGCATGATTCGCCGAAGATGCGACAAAAGGCTAGGGCGTTTAGGTTACGTTAGGTTTATGGGTGGAATGCACTTCCCGAGTAAAAAAACAATTTACATATCACACAAATTAAAACAATATAAGATTTATAGTGATATATATTTAATTAAAAACCCACAAGAATATATGAAGTTAAATTTTAGTGTTAATAAATTTAAGATCAAGATACGAATATAAAGTTCATTAGTAGTTAGTTCTTAAGTCTCCAAAAACTACAATATTGATTATATAGATTACTTCAATATTCTTTTTGTCACTTTTTACATAGTTGCCACTCAACTGGAAAGTCAGGGAGAGTCAGGGAACGAAAATTTGGTCAGGGAATTTCAAAAGCGGTCAGGGAAATATTTGTTCAGCAGAGATTATTTTCATAATGAAATAAATTAAATATTTCGTTGAACTCTGTTGGGCCAAAAACTATGTTTATTTAGCGAGCTTATTAAATACTGCCATTGGATTTGTACATAGAAAGAATGGGAAGAAGGTTTATGTGAAATTCCTTTCAACCAAAGATTCGATTCTGTTTAGAAAAAGAATAGAATTTTTTCTGTCAAACACATCTTGCATATTTTGCAAGATTTCAAAAAGAATTTATACCGATTTGCACACACGCTAGCAAGATTTGACATTTCTTAAATCTCAAATAATTTTTCGCGTCCTTTTTTGTAAAAAAAATCACAAAAATATGAAAAAATACACCAAAATTGCATTTTTTTAAATAATCCCAGCATTTCCACCACTTTGAAATTTTTTTTTTAGCAAAACTTATTTAAGGACGTCGAGTGACAATTGTTAAAAGAAATTATACACCAAAAAGTCTGTCAGATAAAAAAATACAGCTAATCAAAGTGGTGGTAATGCTGGAATTATTAAAAAAAAGCAATGGGAGCTAAGTTGTCCGTCAAGTTAGCATTTTTTTCTTTCACGACAAATTAAAAACAAATTCACGACAATTAATCCAGTTATTAGAATCTTAAAATTTTGAAGTGGTAATGTTAATTTGACGGCCATATTTAATAAAAATAAATATCACATTATTCACGGTTAAGGCAATCTACTCTTATGTCTAAGTTAGGCAGCTATAACAAGGTTTTGGAACACAAGGTTAGACAACGTTTATAAATAAGAGCAAGTATTTATAATGTTTCTCAAAGAGTGATTGTTTTAATTTTTTTTTAGCATTTGGTCAGGGAAAATTTAAAATTGGTCAGGAAAAGTCAGGGAAATTTATTTTGAAAAAAAGTGGCAACTATGTTTTAATAAAGGATGCCAATTTATAGCAGGGCCCATCAGTAAAACATACTTCTGGTATTAAGTAATTTCTGCTTATCCCGATACCCACTTATATTGACTACAAAATGATATAACTTACACTTAGGTCGTCCTTAAAGTGAAAAAAATTTGTCTTTCATCAATTTGATTTTCCTTTTTAAAAGTGCAAAGTTGATTAAAAATTTCAGAATTTACCAATCGAATAAAATTTCATTTTTACTTTTATTGTGTTAATAAACATGTTTCCTAATCAGCATCGATATTACTCTGCCTCCGACTGTAATACTGAACTTTTTCCACTTTTTATACATAAGATGAACGTGTGTATATTATTTAAAGCTTTCACAAGTAATTGTTAATGATCATTATTCATTAATATTGTTTTAGGCACTGTACATCAATATACATATCGGTTTTTTTGCTAGTACGTTGTGATTACTTCCATATTTACCTATTTTATTTAGTTTTGATTTTTCTTGACTGAGGGTCGGTGGGTTAGTTTTTGTGTTTTGTTTTCATCTCAGTAAAAGAGAGATCAAATTCCAGCGATGGACTTCTTTTATAAGAAGTATGAACATGGTTTATAATGCAGATTTAAAAAAGTATTTCATATCTGGTGGGAGAACTGAGAACTGAGCGAAACTGAGCCAAAATCCATAAAATTATCACTAGGTTGGTGCGGTTCCATTAAAAATGCATTGGGCAACTACCACATACTTAGCCTTGTGGAGGAAATCCTCTCAGTGCAGCTTGTAGGGTGAAAGAGAAAAATCGCTGAAGTCGGTTCTCTAGATAATATAGGTACTCTATGAACCTAGAACTACTTTCGTGTATTAATTAAATCTAAAAAACATGGAATACACACTTTACTTTACACAAACAATTCTATTACAATTTAACTTTAAATAAGTATATTAGATAGTTTTATGTACTAAAATATAATTGTGTTGGCTTGAACACTGTTTCGCATTAACATCAGAAACAACAAAAAATTAAAGAAAGATGGCCGTGAAACGTTTAAAAATTTAGAAGCTTCGAAAGATAAGCTTCACGGAAGATAAAAAAAGACAAAACCCCAGAAAAGGATGCAAAATTCTGCAAACAGGGTACGGAGATTAATTTGTTTAGTATCTTGAATGAAATGAGACTTTAAATGAAGCGGTGGAAACAAACGGACTGAAATTTTTGTTTTATTGCAACTATTAAATTCCTTAAATTCAGTTAATATTATATAAATTATTTTTGGAATGTTTTGAATCATTACCAATGAAAAATGATCATTTGATATTTCGATCGTCATTTGCATCATTTGCATCGGCCATAGCTCACTGCCCGGCAATTAGTACATGGCCCCCTTGACAATAACTTAATATTTTTCTTGATTCATAGCCCAGATACTACATTTTTGTTTTCTTTCTTTTAGATACAATGAACTTTTGTTCATGGTTGACACTTGCCAGGCAGCCTCACTATACGAAAAATTCCAGTCTCCAAATGTACTGGCCATAGCCAGTAGCTTAGTAGGCGAAGATTCATTGTCGGTAAAAACTTAATCAAGCAAATATTTAAATAATTTCCTAATTTTTTGTATCCTAGCATCACGTAGATCCATCTATTGGCGTCTACATGATCGATAGATACACTTTTTACGCTCTTGAATTCCTAGAAAAAGTACAACCTAACAGCGACCGGACAATGGGAGAGTTCGTAGGTTTTTTAGACACGTTCAACTCCTCTTAATTCAATAATTTGTTTGTTTTAGCTGCAAGTGTGTCCGAAACGAGTGTGCATTTCAACAGTGAGCGTAAGAAAAGATCTTTACAATCGGGATCCTAATAAAGTGCCGATAACTGATTTCTTTGGGTCCATACGTCCGACAGAGATATCAGCTGGAAGGATTAACATAACACTCGCTGATGAAGAGTAAGATAAAATAAATTGATACCATACTCAATCGTCATACAGTATATTTTTATTTGATATTTACTGCTGCAGGGACTTCCTTGAACATCCAGTTGAAATTGAGCCAGCCGCATCTGCAATTAAGTATCAATTCGAACCACAGTTTCCAACTCACTTATTTGATGGAAAATGAAGGAACAAATGACAACCAAATCTAAATGGATATAATTGTTCTATCATATTTCTTAAAAAATTAGACAGAACAGTGTAGAACATTCAACCAAGGTTCCAGTGTGTAACCGAATCGGTTTTATATTTTTTTTTAATAAATTATTAAATGTATTCACTATAAATTACTTTCACATGATTTACATTCTTCAAAAGAACACAGGCAAAAATTCCATTAGGCGCACCAGCATACTGCTGTCTAAATGAACGGTGACCCTGTGTTTTTTGCAGGTGGTAAAGTCTTAGAATCGAGAGTACAGGTATATCACATTTACAGGGTACGTGAGTAAAGAAGCAAGATAAAAAAAATAAACAAATTGAGATACATACATATGCCATTTTGCAGAGTTATAGGAAAGTGTTTTGAGAACTTAAATTGTTAAAATAGTGAAAAAAGATCGTTAAACTAATAGCGAATTCCTTTCAACCAAAGAATTGATTCTGTTTAGAATTTATTTTTAAACAAAATTGATTTTTTTTTGTCAAAACACATCTTGCATATTTAGCAAGACATGTCCATTTTTATTTTCCTCCACACTTTCGGAAAATTTTACAGAATCTTCCTTCTCGTATGCCGTATATTACATACATATGTACATATTTGATAAAAAAAAAATCGAGTTGAATAAAGCGACTTAATAAATATACCGAAGTTCGTCCTCTTTGAATAGAACCCTAAAAGACCGGCGAGCTAAACCTCAGCCTTCGACAAAAGTGCATCACATTTCCAACGACAAACAGCCGCCGTAGTAGATTCAAAACAGCTTTTAACGGACTCATCAGTTGACTAGTGAATCTTCGTAGTTTTTTTTATTTTATTTTGCCCATCCCATCGCATATCTCGGATTGTCCCCGGCAATTGTTCGGCTGGACGTGAGGTATTAAGAAGTTTTCCATAGGAACTTTATAAAAGCATGTCAGTTCAGGTAGTTAACGTCAAATAGCTTCAAAAGTTCTTGAAATTGCCGCTACGAAATTTTATTGGTAATTGTATGCACAAGCTGGAACCATGGGTGTTAAACACACTAGGCATATTTCATGCAAAATACATTAACCCATAAATCACTTGAAAATAGATAGCATGTACAAAGTACCAACTCGATTTAAAATTTTAAGTTATCTAAAAACTTCCCGGCTAATTATCAGCACAATTCTTTAGTGGAAAATAATCTTTCTACATATAAATCTTTCAATAGGTCCTAACTTGTGTCCAACAGACTTTTCTGTATTGATGTTGGTTCAACATATTTAGATATGTTCGAATACACTGCTGGATGATAAAAGATATTTTTTATTGTATTTTGCCAACGTTTCGATGTTGGTTGCCGTCTTCTTCGGGAGATCTTTATTTGCAGAAATGAAAAACATATATGCAAATACGTATATGGCGGACAGAGTATGACTTACATTAAAATTGTTAAATAAAAATTTGTTATTAAAAAGGATTTTTTTTGTTTTTAATACTTAAAAAAAATTAACACTTCGTTAGAAGATTAGTCTGAGGGATGTCAACTTTCAGTTTTACTTCCTGATGTCTTGCTTCCGGTTCATGTTGTTAATTATTTGAAGTGTTCTAGCGTGTAGCGTTTGGATGTTGCAAGGATTTCCACTTCGAAGTCCAGTTTGTGATCAGCCTAGGCGCCGGCGTTACAAGCCAGTGTTGGGTACAAGTACGTTAACTTGGGCGCCGAAAATTGATAAAGGATTTTTGTAGAGGGGTCAAATACAAAAATTACTATGGTAGGGGGGGGGGGGGGGAGGTTGTCTATCTAGCCCCGTTTAGGAGGTAAGGGCGATTTTCGAAAAAAAAAACAAATATTAAATATTAAACGACAATACATAACGGTTTTAAATTATATTATTTGTGTCAATAGTTTTCAAAAAATTTGCATTCAACCTCAAAATTTTGGAAAGAGAGGAGCCTGAGAATTTGGAGAGAGCGATGAAGATAATAGAAGCGGAGTACTTTTATGTCTATTAGTTTTTGAGAAAAAAAAATTTAGCTTTACATTTCACAATTTTCAGTATCTTTGGTTATTCCGAACGGACCGACTCCTCCAATTTTGGGACAAGGGTAACGAACTATTCCTACAGCTGGTTGGGAATGCCGAAAGAGAGGAGCTGGAGAACTTGGAGAGTGCGATGGAGATAATAGAAGCGGAGTACTTTGAAGCTTCTGAGATTATGAGGAGAGTGATTAATGGATCCAAGGAGATACAAAAGAACGAGGCACATTCAAACGGAGACGAGGACCCTCAATAGGGTCAGTTAAATTCAAACTATATGAAAAACCGTACCACATAGTCAAGGAGTTTTTAAAACCAATCTTATAGGTTGGCAGTATTTTAGTAGAAGCCAAAGAAACATAGGAAATTGCAAAGAAATTCCGAGATACCAAAAGTAGAAGAAAACATAGATTTTCTTGATAAGCAAGCAGGTCTTGGAGAATTTAAAAACAGGTTGGAACTACCACCACGAAGCAGCATGAAGGGGGAGAATGGAGCCGGAGAAGTATTATAGGAGCGAGCCCTTGGTGTCAAAAGGAGTATCGAGGGGGCAGTGCGCTGGGGTTCCATGTGAGGCATGTGGGTAGGATTCCCACGTGCTTTTCCACCGCCCGGAGTTTTTGGGACTAAGCCCAAATGCAAGAAAGGATTTCGTGAAAAGGAGAAATATTTGTCCAAATTGCTTCAGGAGGGGACACAGGAAGGAAGCCTGCACAGCAGTTAAATGCAGAAATCCACAATGCCGAGAGGACCCAGCACAATAGCATGCTATCCCCGGTACAACAAAGCTTCAAGAACGTTTTGATTTTGTGAGCAGTATACACCAGAAGAGAGAACTTATTTGGTAAGAAAAAACTACCATGACTAAAGGAGTTACCAGCTAAAAGGAGAAAGCTGAACCAGGAGGTAAATTTAAATTAAATAAAAAAATTAAATGGTTAGAAACCCAAATAGAATTCTCTTTCACAATATGACAATGAGTTTATTTTTTTTTAGTTTCACGTCAACAGTTACGGTAGGTTTTGAACATTAGGGGTTTAGGTTTGGACCCCTTAGGGGGTTTGGCTCTCAGCCAAATTTAATTAGCTATAAATTAGTACAGGAGTACACATTTTCGGAGAACCTTTTAAATTTAGACAACTCATAAAGTAAGAAGTATTTTCATGGTATGGAGATCAGGCACAGGAGTGCTTGGAGGAGATACTTCGGGTTTTACTAAAAGGGAGCAATTGTTGATCAATAATGCCGTGCGTCGTCGGTATTAAATTCCACATTGGTAGAAAATCCAACCGGAGTATCCTCGTTGGACCCAGAATATCGAAGACCAAATTCAATAATGAGGTTTTTGGAGGGTGAGATTATCTTTATAATTCAGTATCTTTGGCACAAGTCATTTTGTGGCAGTGTGCGCATGGCAGTTGTTGTTAGTTTTTGTTGGTTGCTGAGTTGGTTTATTTGGGGGTTGTTGTTTTTTTCGTTTTACCATTGAAAGAGGAAAATATTTCTCCTGTTGAAGCTATACTAGCTGATTTTTTTTTTGCCGCTGCGCAAGAGTAAATACTCCTGCATTATCTCTTCTCCTTCCGACGATGTGTCAGTAATTCAACACACCATATGGCTAGTTAAGAACAGAGGTGATCCAAGTAACATTTTTTGAAAAACTGAGCTAAATATTTTATTGGACTTCTAAAACATTAATTCAGTTAATGTAAAAGATTCTAGGAAAGACTAAGTTACATTAATATCTATCATACAAAAAATAAATAGTAATAAACACATTAGCCACATTTGTGATAATACAGCAAACGCGTTTGGCTCATTATCTCAATAATCACAAAATGCTACTTGGATCAATTCTGTTCTTAACTAGCCATATATATGTATATACCTATGGTTTGTTGAAGCCTGAATAAAGAATAAAATAAAAACAATTATTTTGCTGAAAAAAGTAATTTCTCACCAGAAAAATTATATATTAAGTGAAATTGGTAAATATTTTAGATAAAATAAATCAAGATTTAATTGTGGATGGACTACACATATCCTTATGCGTAGTTTGCCTCCACATCCAAACCTTTTTCTCCAGAATCCGTTCACCTCCTGGTCAGAACAAATTTTCACAATTTCACTCGATCACTCCGATTTTTTTTTAATCCGCGACTCGAAGGACCATAATGTTAAAGACCCGGTTTAAATAAAAACACAACGAATTTTAATGTGGGAAAAATTATTTTAAAAAAACCACTTTTATTATTTTGTTTCGGAATGGCCAGTGTTGCCATTCGTAACACTCATGGAAAAATCATTTCTATTTTAAGGTACGCTGGGATTCGATCAAATTTCAAATTTAGTTTAAATACATGATTTTTTCCCACGTTTTTCACATGACGTGGTCAGTCTTTTTATAATAACGAAGATGAAGAAAATTAGAAATAATTATATTCAATTGCTGCACCATCTTCGTTATTAGTTCTTTTTATTTCATAATCAAAAAAGATTTAAGTTTTTGTCAACAGAATTTGTTTACCATTTTTTTTTCGTGAGCAAGATATACGTAAGTATGTTTTGTCAATTATGAGTGTTAAGATCCATACTGTGTCCCATTCTTAAAAACGGTTTTTGTAATAAGAAAACAATAAATTGAAATTCTTCTAAAAAAACTACTTTTATGGTCAACTGGATTAAGCACTATTTTATCCTCAATGTGTTTCTTTCCTTTGTGTTTGTAAGGCATTGCGAACGACCAATTGAATTTTCCATTTGGTTTCTTCCAAAATTCGATGATCCTCGATAGAATCCAACTCTTCGCTTATGAATTTTACCAACGCAGCATTTCTTGGCTTTTTTTTTACACTGATTCTTGCACTGAGGGCTTTAACAAGATTGCTAGTCGTTTCTAAAAGAGCATTTATAGGAGAAACTTCTTCACCGTTCAGGCCACAATCTGCAGACTGCTGTGATTCCTGATTGTGTGAAAAAATTTTACTCGTTCTTTTAAACTGAAAATTTTATACTCACCGATTTTTGGCAATTTATTGAACCAAGTTTTTGGAATTCTTGCTTGGTGCCAGTTCCACCAACAAGATTAGAGGAAGTCCTTTGTTCTTAAAACAAAACTTATTATAAGCTTACTTTTTATTAAATTATAGCATTTACACTCATATTCACCCCAAAGCAAATGAGTTTAACTCAATGAAAAATAAATTTAACTTAAACGGAAATATTATTTAACCTGTTTATAGTAAATAGCAATAGCAAATCAGTTAAAACGAGGATTGGGTTGTTGCGAGGCAAGAGGATGAGAGAGGATGTTAGGTATGAGGCTTAGGTAGAAATGAGGAAAAAGGAGGGAAACGGATCGGAAAAGGAACGGACCGGAATGCCTAGTTCGAGAACGCGGCCTGCTTGCGAAGCACGACTTAGCTCGCCGGAATGGGGGGGGATCTTGTCCCTGAAACTAGACCTCACCTCCCAACAAAACACTTATCAGGTCTAGATGAAATCTCTGAAAAAGAAAGAAAGACCACGGACGGACTTTCACCACACTAAGGCGCTGCTGATGTTGTTGCAGAGTGGCCATTTCCCTACCCAACCTCGGAATTCGGCGGCCGTATCTAAATTCCCCCAATAGAACGGTCCTATACCGTTTAAGTCACCACCGGCTACTTTAGCGGTCCATCCGCACCCCTGAACATTTTTTGATTAATAACGTAAGTTCTGCTTCAGCAAAACAAAGAAAACAAAGTTATTTATCTTAAAATTTTATTGAAGTAAAACTCTTATCTAACTCGCATATAACATACAATCCAGAAAAAAAAAATAAACGACCTCAAATTGTATCCCGGTAACATAAACTAACTGTGCCTTTTTGCACACTTTAGAAAAACTTTCCCACTTCCCTACCTCCAAAGAGTTCTCTAAAGATTCGTTTTATGGAATTATTTATGAAATTATAATTATAAGCAAACATAAATATACGTACGATGTAAATCATCTATTTTTAAGGTTTTTTTTTTTTTTAATTTTCAAGTAATTTTAGAAATAGTTTTTGTATGTATTGGAATATCTATAATCTTAAAATTTTACGGAGTTCTAGAAATTTGTATTTTAACATTAGAAATGTTTAAACGGAGGCATACAATATAAAAAAATCAAAAAAATATGAAACGCCTAGTAGACAAAGGGGGCGAAACGTGAGGGGAATAAACAAAATAAACAAAATCAACAAAATAAAAAAAATAAACAAACTAAACAAAATAAACAAAATTATTTCGTTCATGCTTTGTTGTTACTAGTTTGAGGAAACAGAAAACGAAGAAGATGATAAAACGGACAGAAAAAAAGGAGAAATGTTCGTAGGAAAAAAATGGGTATGTTTTTGATGATGATTTTTGCGAAATCCGAAAAATATCCGATTTGCGTTTACTTAAATGCTTATATCTTTCGATCCAATTATCCGATTTTCATTATTAAGGTATATAATTAAAGGAAAAATGACTGGCGTGTTAGAGCCAAAAATTTTCAAAATCATTCAAAATTTTATACTAAAAACATGAAAATAAATATCGGACAAATAATTTAATTCAACGAGGAAGTTGATTAAAAAAAAAAGCATTAAAATACTTTCAACCACCAATTGGCGAGAGGAATATAGTATTCTAAAGCCGGCGGCGGCGGAGTTTGTGCAATAAAAAACCACAATCGTGGCAAATTTGCTTCGCGTCGGAAAAAAAATGCTAAATGTTCATATCAAAATCATTCAAAATTTTATACTAAAAACATGAAAATAAATATCGGACAAATAATTTAATTCAACGAGGAAGTTGATTAAAAAAAAAAGCATTAAAATACTTTCAACCACCAATTGGCGAGAGGAATATAGTATTCTAAAGCCGGCGGCGGCGGAGTTTGTGCAATAAAAAACCACAATCGTGGCAAATTTGCTTCGCGTCGGAAAAAAATGCTAAATGTTCATATGTACCTACCTAAATTTGTAGTCGGTATAATAATTGTAAAGATACATTGTGTTTGGTTTGGCTTGCTTATAACTTCGGTTCTAATAATCCGTTCATTAAGGTCTTAAAATTTAGCTAGAATATCGGACTACATTTTTTGTATTATATCATTGCACAGTCACATAAAACTATATATGAAAAACCCTATTAAATTGCGTATTTAATAGAAACAAAAATTTAATACAAAACAATAATTTTTTAAACCACATGTATTTGACCCTTTTTAGGAAAGTTATGATGTTGGTACCTACATATGTTCAGAAAAGTTGCTCAACATTTAAATTTGACATTCAATGTACATACATAAATACATAAAGCTTTTTTCATTTCTAATGTTCCTCAACTATGCTGGAATGGCAAATCGGGTAAATTTTATTTTTATGTATTTAAAAGAAATAGTTTTAAGAATTTTTAAGTTTTTAAGTCGTTTTACGAATTTGTTTCTTTTTACGTATTTGACAATATCAAGTACATGGTAGGAAATAGTTTTTAAACATTTTTTATTTTTTTTTGAACAGTTTTAGAAATATTTTATCTCTTGGTATATGTATCTATTAGTTAGAAATAGATTTAAGGAATTTTAAAATTTTGAAAAGCTTTAAGAATATGTATTTATCTTTTTATTTTTGTATGTATTTTAAAACATTTAGTAGAAAGAAATAGATTTAATAACTTTTTAAATTTAGCTTTAGGATTCTTGTTTTCTTTTATATAATTTTGAAATGGAAGTAGAATAGCAGTAAGTTTAGGTAAAATTCTCGAATGGTTTTAAGTAGTTTTATAAGTTCCTTTCAGTAATTTTAAAAAGTGGTAGAAATAGTTTTAAGTTTTATAGACAACATAAGACTACCTTAGGACAATTAACATATAATAAGTCATTGAACCGATTACAATCAGTGCAACTCTATCGCTTAAGACTGGGTCATACACTGTTCAACAATCAAAAAAAAAATCAATCAGATTTAAAATTCATAATCCTTATAACTTAATTATTATTTCTTCTCCAAAATTTACTATTCTCCTTATACGTACATAAAATTCATAAATTTATTATCTTATCAATACGAACTACCTAAATTAAGAAGAAGAATGAAAAAGAGTTTTTGTTGGCACAGTGGACTGAGAAATAATGTGCTTATTTATCTTATGAAATCCCACGGGTGGTATTCAGTTGCAGCTGAGGGTATATATTGAAGAATGCTGCCTAGAGTGGGGCTCAAGGCTACCTTTCTAAGTTAGCAGTTAAGCACTACATCCACTGCGCCATTGCCACCCACGAAGTTAAGTCACAATCGTTGGAACCGTTTTTGATAAAAAAATTTTAAGAAAAAAAAACCCAAAATCGTTTTACCTATGTTAGCTACGGGTTCTAGATTTATTCTCTAGGGAATAACATTAAAAATGCTGTGTACATAATTTGAAACCAATCCGTCCATCGATGTACATCTGGACACACAGATAGACAATATTTTTTTTTTTATTTTTAACTGATTAATGATTAAAAGCTCGAACATTTTTTTGACCGGAAACCAAAACTTGATCTTAAGTACATAAATACGTACTCATATATGAATTTTTTTTTTAATAATACAAATTCTATATACTACTGAAATACATCAGCCAACTATTTTAATTGGACTTGTTGAAATATTGGATATAGTTCACACTAGATATTCGTCATGAATTCTATGTAAGAGGAACTGAACTTAACAAAAATTACGTATTGACAAGGCCCTCACTAGTCAACAGATGAGTTCAAGTGAAATCGCCAAAAACAAAACGCCAACATTTTTCTGGACTAAAGGCCGTTAAAATCTATTTTGAATCAATAAATACGTATTTTTTTCCGCGCAAAATAATGTCACTACACATACATATATGATATCATTTAAACTGACTAGATAAATCAATTTTGATTATTTTTTTTTTTTCCTCAGCAAAATTTCTTAGATTTACAGTCAAAGTGCTGTGAGATCTCATTTTTCTCAACGTGGCTTTTTTTGATTTACTTAAATCACTTACATTGTTATTTTATGCAATTATAATGTAGGAACAGGTTCATATAAAAGCACTAGTATCCGGACAGTACTAGTGCCTGGACACTTTTTCGTTTATTTGAAGATAATAAAGATATCACACAAATAGTGCCAAATAAAACTTTAAATACAATCCTTTATGTAAAAAAATAAATTAACAATCTAAGAGAACGGTTAAAATGACGATTTGATTAAAAAGAAATTAGTGTGAACATTTTGAAGATTTGAATATTTTACGCAGTATTTATCAATTTATTGATAAACAAAGTGACTTGTTTTCTTTTAAATATAATGAAGTTTAATAATTAAGCCATCAAAGTTAAATAAACTTATATTTTTAAAAAATATTTGGTGTCCGGATGAAACTTTAATTTTTATCATATTTTCAGTTTCCGGAAATAGTGTCCGGATATTAAAACTTTAGTAAGGTTCAGTATGCGGACAATAAAGGTTATTAATACAATTTACGGAATCTTTAAACTTTAAACATCGAAAGAATACTTAAGGGCTATTTTCTAATTTAAGGTCCTTGAACATATTAAAAAACTAGGCATATAAGGAAAGCAGCTGCTAATAATGACTTAGTCGATAAACATCCCAAAAAAGTCAAAATTTTAATTGGCACTATATACAAATTTTTAATAATTGACAAATGTCATAGTTTATCAATCAATTGCTATTTGAGAATTTAAATTATTCTAACTTGTAAAATAAAAATGAAATGCGTGCCTATGCAGCCTTCGGAATTTGAACCAGCTGTTCAGGACCATGAAGCATCGATTGACGATTATTTTTACATTAATAGATGATTTATCCAGGACATCTGTTTAGTTATAAACAAGAGGATGCAGTATGAACGTATTAACTTTCAACACTTAGAAGCGTTTAGTCCCTTTGAGAGTCAATATCAAGATTTAAAATCCGGTTTGAGGCTCAGTAATCAGTGTATCTAGATACCTTCACTAAATCTGGACTCTATTCAATAAGTGACTATACTAAGTTGACAAAAGGTTAACTTGCATATTACATTTTACAACAATTACCGGTTTTTCATGTATACCTACAAGCCTGAAATAGTACTTAAACTTCATAAAAAACTAATGCGTCCGGATATTGAAATAATTGTGTCCGGGAACTACCGCAAATCGAACTTTTTTGCAAAAAAAAAAAATGTATAAATTATGCAATTATAAATTAATAAGTTATTTAAATGTAATATTATCAACAAATATCTTAACTTTTACAAATAACCATAATTTTTTGCTGAAATCTTCATAGAATAAAAATAAATTGAGACCAAAGTGAAGAAATGTGTTAAGTGTCCAATACTAGTGCTTTTACCCTAGTAGAATTAATGATTTTCATGATCCATTATTGTAAAGCCGTTGGTGCCGTTGGTTTTTAATAACTTTGTTTACACCTTATGTAATTTTTAAGTAAATAATTGTCATCTGGCTTCAACCTACAAGCCAAAGCTTTTTTTATAGGTACATTGAAATATAGAATATTCAATTAACTATGGGATACAAACAAAAAAATTTATTTGGAGCCGATTAAGGCACATTTAATACAACACTTATTTTTAACATAAATGTATGTACATACCTATTATAGTAAAATGTAGTAGTTAGTTAAAATATATTTTGATACATGTTTATACTGATTTGCTTTTAAGTTATTAGATATTTGAATTTGAATTAAATAACGTCTTTGGGTAAAACATTTGCTGTGTTGGTGTTATTTGAATGCTATTACACGTAATCTTATTACTCTACCTGTTTTGTTTGAATGCAATGTTTTGTCAGTTCCATAGAGAAGTTTTAACTTGTCATAGCACCATAGCTTTGGTGTGTAGGCTTTATTGTTCTTTTGGAAAAGATGAAACCTTTCCCGCTCCTTTAAATATTGTGATTTTAACGTTTTGAGTTTAAGCCTCACGTCCCGTAATCCCGTCGTTGGTCGGATTGGTTTTAATTTATTTGCAATCATATGAAGTGCTCTTTCACGTACTACGCGATTTAAATAACAATTGTTTTTTTTGTCATATAAATGCGGACATTGTTTGTAAAATTTTATGAGCCATAACGTTTGTTCACGATTCCATGTAGTCATCATGACTTTTAATATATGTGTAGGTATTTATTTATTTGAAATTAAATTGAATTTTTACTGAGACTTTTAGAACATTTGATGAAGAGAGGAACACAATTCAATTGACGTGTTGTAAAATAGCAAAAATGCGACTGCTGTTTTTTGTAGTATTGCGTGCTTTATCTTACATATGTATATTACTTTTTCGATTTCCTTTGCCTCTTGGCTTGCTTGACCAAAGTTTTATCACGTTTATAAGTAAAATTGAATCTGAATTGAAACATGATTCGATACCATGTAGACCTGGATCGGATCGAAATAGGAATACTCGATCGGATTTAAGTCCCCTTTCACATGAGGAAACAAGTTGCTGGAGATTTGTTTGACGTTTTCTTTTAATTTCCTTAAAAACTTCTTGTAACTTTCACACGTGGAAACAAAATCGTAGAAATTTTCTGTAGTTTCCTTTCAAAGTTGAACACACACTACTGTGCATATTATCAAGAGAACCGACTTTTATTTGAGCACAGTAAGAAAAAAACTCTTCTAAATTCTCTGTCCGTGAATACGTATGAATTGTAGATATAGCGCAGCTCTCTTCAAATTTCTCTGCCCATCTTTTTAATTTTGAAAGATACACAAAAAAATTCAAAAATTAAATTATTGAAAAAAAGGATGTGCACGCGTCGGTGCATTATGGTTTTTGTGTTTTGTTTTCATCTCTTCTTTTATAAGAAATATGAACATGGTTTATAATGCAGTTTTAAAAAAAGTATTTCATATCTGGTGGGAGAACTGAGAACTGAGCAAAACTGAGCCAAAATCCATAAAATTATCACTATCTTGACGCTGTTCGATTTAAAATGCATTGGGCAGCTAGTACATGCTCAGCGTTGTGGAGCAAATTCTCTCAGTGCAGCTTATAGGGTGAAAAAGAAAAAGCACTGAAGTCGGTTCTCTAAATAATATACGCTACTGTGTGTGTGTGAAGAAAAAAGTCAAAAAATCTCCTGAAGTCGTTGACCAGGGAGATTTCGTTTCCCCCTTTTACTTCGTGCCCTTGTTAACATTACTTAAAAACTGAAATTTGATAGATAACCCATTCCAAAGTATGTCTAACTTTGGACAACAACGGTCCAAGTCCATAACTTTATTTATAATCATGTTCCATAGGTTGTCTAACTTAGACACTGAAATCGGTTGTCCAAACCTATTCTAAAGCGGGGATGTTCAATGAATAAAGAACTGTCAAATTATCTTGGAATGAATGAAATGTTTATTGAACGTATTCAAATGTTCACGAAATTGACAGATTACAGGGATGTCAGGAGGTATATGAGAACATATTTAGTCAATTGGTGGAATGCGTTTATAAATAAAGCGATGTCCACAACTATTTAGACAGTGGCTAGCTGGACAACTAACTGTCCAAGAGTGTTCTAAGTCCCCTTTCACACGAAGAAACTGATGGTCTTATTTATAAACGTTGTCTAACTTTAGACAACTGTCCAACTATGGAGAATGTGTTCATAAACCTTGTTTATTGTTGTCTTATAGCTGCCTAACTTAGACACAAGAGTAGATTGTCTTAACCGTGAATAATGTGATATTTATTTTTATTAAATAAAGCATATTTCCACCAATTTGAAAATAGTTAGACAGTGTCTAAGTAGACAAAAATCTAATAAATACGACTGTGAGTTTCCAGCTACTTTTAGTTTTTGGTGAGAAGGACACCAAGTAAGGAGAATGAACGGTCTATGATTGGTGGGAATTGGAAATTAAAAGAAAACGTCAAAAAATCTCCAGCAACTTGTTTCCTTGTGTGAAAGGGGACTAAGGAAATCTAATAAATACGACTGTCAGTTTTCACGTCTGAAAGGGACTGTCACTTCGATTTCGATTCCATTTGAATTCAATCTTTCGATCCGGCGTGGTAATATACCCTGGATTGAAATCTCAATTCGTATCCAATTGGGAAGTTCACCCTTACGCCAATGTAACAATGAAAATCAAGCAACAAAAAAAATAGCTCCAGCTGGGGAGAAAACAATACAATACAAACAAATATACAAATAACAATGTGCACACCAGTGGTGCCTTTGGAAAAGTGTTTGTATATGTAAGTATTTATAAATATCACATTATTCACGGTTTAGACAATCTATTCTTGTGCCTAAATAAGGCAGCTATAAGACAACAATAAACGAGGTTTTTGAAGACATTTTCCAAAGTTTTGTAGAGTTAGACAACGTTTACAAATGATACTATATAATTATATATAACAATACAATACAAACAAATATACTTACATATAAACGACAAATGACAAGAACACTAGTTGCGTCTTTGAAAAAGTGTTTGTTTTCCCTACAACTAGATCTGTTTTTTGTTGTTGTTTGTTTCACACTGTCACATTGACGTACAGTAAAACTTCAGAATCCGATCTGTCAATCCATACTTGGGGTATAAGTGCCTGTTTACACAGTCGTTTTACTGAAAGGCGGATCCAGTGAGACAGGTAGATTTATGTGTGCATAGAAACGAGAGGTCTAGATTCCGTCCCAATATCCTTCTCGTTTCTTCGCACATAAAATCTACCCTGTCTCGCTAGATGAGGGTGACCTGAAGTCACTGTTGCTTCTTCAGTAAAACGACTGTGTAAACATTAAACAAGCACTAAGGAAAACGTACTTGTGAGGAAGACGGAAGAACGACATATATTTATCAAAATTCAAATTGGGAAGTTCCCCCATACGTCAATGTGACAATGCGAAACAAACAACAACAAAGATTTCCTAGTTGGGGAGAAAACAATGCAATACAAACAAATATACTTACATATACAACGATAAATCACAATGTGCACACTAGTCGCGTCTTTGGAAAAATGTTTGGCTGTGTAAGTATGTTTGTTTGTATTGCATTGTTTTCTCCCCAACTAGAACTGCCATATATAGTATAGTTATAGATATATAGTTTTTGGAAAAGCCCAATTGTTATCGTATCTTATCTTCTGCTGCTTCTCTGTTCTGTTGTTTGTGTTTTGTTTTCCATAAGTGCTTACCTTTATTATTGACACAATTTTGTTTTTTTTGTATGACCCTCAATAAATGAATATTCATTAATTAAAAGTTATATACAGAAACCCTCATGGCTACATGGAATAGTGAACAAACTCTATTACTTATAGAACTGTACAAACAACTCAATTGTGGACATTTGTTTAGCCGCGAACAATACACAAAATCACTTCTCTTAATTGCAGAAAAATTACGAAAAATTCGACCAGGAACAACGATAATCGACGTGAAGACAAAAATCAAAACTCTTCGAACGCAATATGCAAAAGAAAAAGTAAAAGTAAAAGCTAGCCAAACACAAAACAAAGCCTATAAACCAAAACTCTGGTGTTATAATATTCTTAAATTTTTTGATGAAATTGACAAAAAGAGATTCCATAGGAACACAATAAGTAAACTTTATAATAAGAAGGTGTAATGCCCAATTAAATAAGTTTCTTCTTTTTAGCATTAAGGCCGGAATCACCGCAAAAAGAAGAGCACAATTACTGCGGTAATATTTCAGATGTGAATTCAAACCATGACAACATGGAAAACATGCAACTAGAGTCATACTTACTTGATTCAGTTGACAGCCAAACTTCGGTAAGTTTAAGATACTTTTTGCTTCTATATAAACTGTAATATTAACATATCAGCAGGAATCACAAAGTGAATCCGTTAGAAAAATCATAAATGATGAAGTTAATGCTGCGACAAACTATTTAGAAGAAACGGAAAACCAAGAAGAAACAACAATTGAATTATTAGAAAGAAGGAACTCTCTTGTAAACCCTATAAATCCTCTAGAAGAAACACAAACTTTGCAAATCAACGTTAACAGTCACTCAAGGAATTATACGTTCGCCTCATTTATATGCGAAGAACTCAGTAATATTGAAGATGAGGAAATTCTGGAAAATGCAAAATGGGCAATTCAGACGATATTACATAGTGCATCAAGAAAACATTAAAACGAAAAGAATAAATTAACATTCAAATCAAGTTGATTTTACTTATGTTTATATTATACATACATACATACATAGATTTCTCTGCTCTTTTGGTTTCTTTTTTTCGGAATAATTACAGAAAAGTGTATGACAGATAAAAAAAAACACTTAACTATGTAACTCCGAACATTTTTTTATTTGTTTAAACAAAATAGACTTATTATAAATTATAGTTAAATTTAAATTATTTTTTCCGGTCTTAACTTAGGAGCACAGAAAAATGGTGTTATCGGCGCAGTGGTCTAGAATAAATATTTAACAAATATTAAAAAAGAAATTTTCTTCAGTCTCACTTCTGTATATTTAGAAATTCAGTACATTTGAGATTTCATAGAATATACATGTTGGGGAAGTTTTGCTCAAATACTTAATAATTGTGGTCATGACTTATTAATTCATTTATTCTTAAGCTTGTTTGCGTACTACATATTTATTTCGATAGACATTTGCATACATCGTCCCTCTTAAAAATTTGGTTTTGCGGCCAAATATTTATATTTAAAATATTATTAATACCACTTGCATACCACGCTGATAATGTTTGTTGAATTGTTCATCTTTTTTTAAAAAAGAAATATCGATCTTTTAACAAAAGTATGCTATGTGTCCACTACATAGGTAACTTCTATAGAAGTATAATTTTGTTAAAAGATCACCGCAGAAAATATTCAGCTTATTGTGAGTTTCACTTGAGCAATATTCCACCCGAAATTTCATTTTCGAAAAAATTAACCTCATTTCGGGCGGAATGTAATGCCAGTCTAAATTTTCACTTACCTATGTTTAGTAGGCGAACGAAATTTCGTTCGGGCGAAACTCACAATATTCCATTGAAATGTTGCATTGACATCGTATTTAGTTTACGACAAGGTTTTTTTCTTTAAATGTATGAGAATGTAGTGTGCACAGTTGAAAAACGAGAATTCAATTGAACGAGAATTATGGAAAGGTAAATAGCGTAGCATATTTTTTAGGGTTGCTACTTATGCGTTCGCCAACCGATTGAACCGGTTGAAGTTTAAATCGAAGAGTTAGTTGTTTTGCTTCCATTTTTAAACTATCTTTAACGATAAATGGAAATAGTTCTATGTTAGTATAGGATGATCCAAAATAATAATGTCATAAAAATAAAAAAATCACATTTAAACTTATAATACAAAAGTTATAATAATAATAAAAAAGTAAAGAAAAAAAATATGAGTTGATGAAAAAAAATGTAATACAAAGTGTATTAAACTCAGGAAAAAAAAGATGCAGAAAAGCAAATTTCAATCTGGGTGTGCGGAAGGCGAATGATGGGACCGACAGTACCACGGGACCACGCTTAGGTATAGGAATTTTTTTTAATGTAACATTATTCAATACAACAAACTAAGCTATCCGACAAACGAATTATGAAGAAATATAAAAAAAATATAAAAAATTGAAGAAATGAAGAGTTTATAAAAATTCGTTAACTAACACCAAAAGATGAAATGGTATGTGTGGAAAATGATAAATGTGATTTTGGAATTTTTTTAAAAATAAATATAAAGTTTTTATGGTCAAATATCACAAAAAAATCCAATAAAAACTAAGGCCGCATCCAATTCTATGTTGGTCATCCACACTTTCGTCAACTTTAGAAAAAAAGTAGAAGGTACAGATTTGGGAAGAAATCACTAGTTGGTTACTGGATTCTGGAGCGTTATAATTGTGCGGTAAATGTTAAATTATTTATAATAAATTATAAAAATTACCAAAAAAACATACATACGGCAACTAGGTAAAAATCTAAGGTGTTGTGGAGAGAATCGTGGCAGTAATCAATTTGATTGATAATAATCAGCCTTATTATTCCACTTCTTACGTGTTTCTTTTGGTATATGAAATGCACCTGATCCAAAAATCTTTAGGTGATTAATCCTTGGTTTTGGGATATACCAAATTACATACGAAGAAGTTGGTACAACGGTGGTTGGTAAGATGTTTTGTAGATAGTTAGCAGTCATGACAGGTTCACCCCAATATTCTCGACCTAACTCCGCATCCAAAAGCATACATCTCGCCATTTCAACCAATGATCGATTCTTTCTTTCGGCCGTCCCATTTTGCTGTGGAGAGTACGGAGCTGTATGTTGATAACTTATTCCAAATAGCTTTTTACGGCCTTTAGTCCACAAAAATTTAGGCGTTTCGTCCCGGCGATCTCACTTGGACTCATCAGTTGACTAGTGAGGACCTTGTCAATACGCAATTTTTGTTAAGTTCAGTCCATCTAACATAGATTTCATGACGAATATCTAGTGTGAACTATATCCAACAAGACTAGAATTCCTAGTTGTTATAAAGTATAATGATTATGGCGGTGGATTGAGACATAAGTAAACAGAACTTTATTTCTGAACGCATTCATTCTGAATATGCCAACATAATTCTTTCTGGATGCAATCATCATCCCTTTTATTTTGAACTCGTCTAAATATTCGTTGGTCAAATTCAAATCACAAACGCCAGCAAAGCAAGAAGGTTCAATCCGCTGCCATATAAATCAACTAAAATTGTAAGTTATTTCCTATAAATATGTATAAATAAGCAATATTAACTGTTAATTTATTAGGAAATAAACCGATAAATACATTCGCTGTTTTATTCAAAAGATTTATTTGAACTTTCAATTTGCCACGCCAACAACATTTTTATTTCAATTTTATAAGTTAATTGAATAGTTCGTTGCCCTCTAATGATAAGAAAAAGTAAGCGACTGAATCCTCAAGAAGTGCCTGAAGATTCCGAACAACAAGAAGTGCCGGATTCGGAAAGCGATTCCGAGTCTGAAGTAAATAAAACCATCATGTTGGAGGAAGACAAGAAAATCGATTCAAAAAAAACTTTTGGAGGAGATGCAGGAGCTGCGTTCGCAATTGAAAGACGCAGTGGCGAATGCCATACAAGAAAAAGAGGAACGCTTGCTCCTGCAGGAACAGCTCCATCAGTTACAGAAGGTTATTCCTCCCATCGAGACACATTCAGTGTCCACAGCCGCCGCCACCGCCGCCGCCAAAACTTTCGAAACGCAGCCAGCGTCCTCGATTACGTCATTTATCGCCAACACATACGAAACACAGCCAGTGTATTCTGTCTCATCGTTTGTCGCCAACACATTCCAACCACAGCCAGTGTCATCCGTCTCGGCAATTGAAACAGCTGCAGGGTCCGCCATTTGCACCACTGCGGGTGCATACGCTATATACTCTTCTTCGGCGAGAAATATACAGCCGCCTATTCCAATAAGTTCTATATGCACTCCGAGGGTGGTCTCGTATCTTACACCCATGAATTCTCTTCAGACGTTTGCACAGCCTTCCACCCAGCCAACGCATTATTTGTCACCACCAGCTTCTACATTGCCGCCACCATTGGGACAAACTCATCTCGGCCAACAACACATAAGTAGTTACGGAAGTAGCAGACAATTGCAGCATTTGTGTGCATAGAAACGAGAGGTCTAGATTCCGTCCCAATATCCTTCTCGTTTCTTCGCACATAAAATCTACCCTGTCTCGCTAGATGAGGGTGACCTGAAGTCACTGTTGCTTCTTCAGTAAAACGACTGTGTAAACATTAAACAAGCACTAAGGAAAACGTACTTGTGAGGAAGACGGAAGAACGACATATATTTATCAAAATTCAAATTGTTATCGTATCTTATCTTCTGCTGCTTCTCTGTTCTGTTGTTTGTGTTTTGTTTTCCATAAGTGCTTACCTTTATTATTGACACAATTTTGTTTTTTTTGTATGACCCTCAATAAATGAATATTCATTAATTAAAAGTTATATACAGAAACCCTCATGGCTACATGGAATAGTGAACAAACTCTATTACTTATAGAACTGTACAAACAACTCAATTGTGGACATTTGTTTAGCCGCGAACAATACACAAAATCACTTCTCTTAATTGCAGAAAAATTACGAAAAATTCGACCAGAAACAACGATAATCGACGTGAAGACAAAAATCAAAACTCTTCGAACGCAATATGCAAAAGAAAAAGTAAAAGTAAAAGCTAGCCAAACACAAAACAAAGCCTATAAACCAAAACTCTGGTGTTATAATATTCTTAAATTTTTTGATGAAATTGACAAAAAGAGATTCCATAGGAACACAATAAGTAAACTTTATAATAAGAAGGTGTAATGCCCAATTAAATAAGTTTCTTCTTTTTAGCATTAAGGCCGGAATCACCGCAAAAAGAAGAGCACAATTACTGCGGTAATATTTCAGATGTGAATTCAAACCATGACAACATGGAAAACATGCAACTAGAGTCATACTTACTTGATTCAGTTGACAGCCAAACTTCGGTAAGTTTAAGATACTTTTTGCTTCTATATAAACTGTAATATTAACATATCAGCAGGAATCACAAAGTGAATCCGTTAGAAAAATCATAAATGATGAAGTTAATGCTGCGACAAACTATTTAGAAGAAACGGAAAACCAAGAAGAAACAACAATTGAATTATTAGAAAGAAGGAACTCTCTTGTAAACCCTATAAATCCTCTAGAAGAAACACAAACTTTGCAAATCAACGTTAACAGTCACTCAAGGAATTATACGTTCGCCTCATTTATATGCGAAGAACTCAGTAATATTGAAGATGAGGAAATTCTGGAAAATGCAAAATGGGCAATTCAGACGATATTACATAGTGCATCAAGAAAACATTAAAACGAAAAGAATAAATTAACATTCAAATCAAGTTGATTTTACTTATGTTTATATTATACATACATACATACATAGATTTCTCTGCTCTTTTGGTTTCTTTTTTTCGGAATAATTACAGAAAAGTGTATGACAGATAAAAAAAAACACTTAACTATGTAACTCCGAACATTTTTTTATTTGTTTAAACAAAATAGACTTATTATAAATTATAGTTAAATTTAAATTATTTTTTCCGGTCTTAACTTAGGAGCACAGAAAAATGGTGTTATCGGCGCAGTGGTCTAGAATAAATATTTAACAAATATTAAAAAAGAAATTTTCTTCAGTCTCACTTCTGTATATTTAGAAATTCAGTACATTTGAGATTTCATAGAATATACATGTTGGGGAAGTTTTGCTCAAATACTTAATAATTGTGGTCATGACTTATTAATTCATTTATTCTTAAGCTTGTTTGCGTACTACATATTTATTTCGATAGACATTTGCATACATCGTCCCTCTTAAAAATTTGGTTTTGCGGCCAAATATTTATATTTAAAATATTATTAATACCACTTGCATACCACGCTGATAATGTTTGTTGAATTGTTCATCTTTTTTTAAAAAAGAAATATCGATCTTTTAACAAAAGTATGCTATGTGTCCACTACATAGGTAACTTCTATAGAAGTATAATTTTGTTAAAAGATCACCGCAGAAAATATTCAGCTTATTGTGAGTTTCACTTGAGCAATATTCCACCCGAAATTTCATTTTCGAAAAAATTAACCTCATTTCGGGCGGAATGTAATGCCAGTCTAAATTTTCACTTACCTATGTTTAGTAGGCGAACGAAATTTCGTTCGGGCGAAACTCACAATATTCCATTGAAATGTTGCATTGACATCGTATTTAGTTTACGACAAGGTTTTTTTCTTTAAATGTATGAGAATGTAGTGTGCACAGTTGAAAAACGAGAATTCAATTGAACGAGAATTATGGAAAGGTAAATAGCGTAGCATATTTTTTAGGGTTGCTACTTATGCGTTCGCCAACCGATTGAACCGGTTGAAGTTTAAATCGAAGAGTTAGTTGTTTTGCTTCCATTTTTAAACTATCTTTAACGATAAATGGAAATAGTTCTATGTTAGTATAGGATGATCCAAAATAATAATGTCATAAAAATAAAAAAATCACATTTAAACTTATAATACAAAAGTTATAATAATAATAAAAAAGTAAAGAAAAAAAATATGAGTTGATGAAAAAAAATGTAATACAAAGTGTATTAAACTCAGGAAAAAAAAGATGCAGAAAAGCAAATTTCAATCTGGGTGTGCGGAAGGCGAATGATGGGACCGACAGTACCACGGGACCACGCTTAGGTATAGGAATTTTTTTTAATGTAACATTATTCAATACAACAAACTAAGCTATCCGACAAACGAATTATGAAGAAATATAAAAAAAATATAAAAAATTGAAGAAATGAAGAGTTTATAAAAATTCGTTAACTAACACCAAAAGATGAAATGGTATGTGTGGAAAATGATAAATGTGATTTTGGAATTTTTTTAAAAATAAATATAAAGTTTTTATGGTCAAATATCACAAAAAAATCCAATAAAAACTAAGGCCGCATCCAATTCTATGTTGGTCATCCACACTTTCGTCAACTTTAGAAAAAAAGTAGAAGGTACAGATTTGGGAAGAAATCACTAGTTGGTTACTGGATTCTGGAGCGTTATAATTGTGCGGTAAATGTTAAATTATTTATAATAAATTATAAAAATTACCAAAAAAACATACATACGGCAACTAGGTAAAAATCTAAGGTGTTGTGGAGAGAATCGTGGCAGTAATCAATTTGATTGATAATAATCAGCCTTATTATTCCACTTCTTACGTGTTTCTTTTGGTATATGAAATGCACCTGATCCAAAAATCTTTAGGTGATTAATCCTTGGTTTTGGGATATACCAAATTACATACGAAGAAGTTGGTACAACGGTGGTTGGTAAGATGTTTTGTAGATAGTTAGCAGTCATGACAGGTTCACCCCAATATTCTCGACCTAACTCCGCATCCAAAAGCATACATCTCGCCATTTCAACCAATGATCGATTCTTTCTTTCGGCCGTCCCATTTTGCTGTGGAGAGTACGGAGCTGTATGTTGATAACTTATTCCAAATAGCTTTTTACGGCCTTTAGTCCACAAAAATTTAGGCGTTTCGTCCCGGCGATCTCACTTGGACTCATCAGTTGACTAGTGAGGACCTTGTCAATACGCAATTTTTGTTAAGTTCAGTCCATCTAACATAGATTTCATGACGAATATCTAGTGTGAACTATATCCAACAAGACTAGAATTCCTAGTTGTTATAAAGTATAATGATTATGGCGGTGGATTGAGACATAAGTAAACAGAACTTTATTTCTGAACGCATTCATTCTGAATATGCCAACATAATTCTTTCTGGATGCAATCATCATCCCTTTTATTTTGAACTCGTCTAAATATTCGTTGGTCAAATTCAAATCACAAACGCCAGCAAAGCAAGAAGGTTCAATCCGCTGCCATATAAATCAACTAAAATTGTAAGTTATTTCCTATAAATATGTATAAATAAGCAATATTAACTGTTAATTTATTAGGAAATAAACCGATAAATACATTCGCTGTTTTATTCAAAAGATTTATTTGAACTTTCAATTTGCCACGCCAACAACATTTTTATTTCAATTTTATAAGTTAATTGAATAGTTCGTTGCCCTCTAATGATAAGAAAAAGTAAGCGACTGAATCCTCAAGAAGTGCCTGAAGATTCCGAACAACAAGAAGTGCCGGATTCGGAAAGCGATTCCGAGTCTGAAGTAAATAAAACCATCATGTTGGAGGAAGACAAGAAAATCGATTCAAAAAAAACTTTTGGAGGAGATGCAGGAGCTGCGTTCGCAATTGAAAGACGCAGTGGCGAATGCCATACAAGAAAAAGAGGAACGCTTGCTCCTGCAGGAACAGCTCCATCAGTTACAGAAGGTTATTCCTCCCATCGAGACACATTCAGTGTCCACAGCCGCCGCCACCGCCGCCGCCAAAACTTTCGAAACGCAGCCAGCGTCCTCGATTACGTCATTTATCGCCAACACATACGAAACACAGCCAGTGTATTCTGTCTCATCGTTTGTCGCCAACACATTCCAACCACAGCCAGTGTCATCCGTCTCGGCAATTGAAACAGCTGCAGGGTCCGCCATTTGCACCACTGCGGGTGCATACGCTATATACTCTTCTTCGGCGAGAAATATACAGCCGCCTATTCCAATAAGTTCTATATGCACTCCGAGGGTGGTCTCGTATCTTACACCCATGAATTCTCTTCAGACGTTTGCACAGCCTTCCACCCAGCCAACGCATTATTTGTCACCACCAGCTTCTACATTGCCGCCACCATTGGGACAAACTCATCTCGGCCAACAACACATAAGTAGTTACGGAAGTAGCAGACAATTGCAGCATTTGCCCGATTTCAATGGACGACCAGAAGAATGGCCAATGTTTTGTACTGCTTATCATGAATCCACGGCGATGTTTAACTACACCAAAGTGGAAAATAATTTTCGATTGCAGAAGTGCATTAAGGGTGATGCAAAAGAAGCTGTCGAATCATTGTTAATTCACCCCGACAACGTAGACCGAGTTATGTCTGCGTTGGAGTTCCTCTATGGTCGGCCAGAGATCCTACTGCGAAGTCAACTCATGAAGGTAAGAGAAATTGATCCAATTCCAGAAGGGAAGTTGGAACTTATAATTCCATTTGCAACGAAGGTTCAGAATCTCTCAACCTTCCTTGAGGCAAGCGGGTTACATCAACACATGGCCAATCCAACTCTTATCGATGAACTCACCAATAAACTTCCAATGAGTAAGCGATTGGAATGGGCGCAGCATAGTATTTATGTTCAACCATTTGTTACAGTTAGACATTTTGATGAATGGTTGACTTCAGTTGCCAGATTGGTCTGCCTGGTAACTCCAAGTTATTTGCCACCGCGAGTTGAGTCAAAGTCGAGACCAAAGAAGTAGTAGTAGTAGAAGTAGTCAAAGAAAAATGTCGACATTGCAAAGGGCAGAAACATCTGGTGGCCGAGTGTAGTTTTTATATTAATTTGAGCACAAAATGCAAGTGGGAATTTGCAAAGAAAAACCAACTATGCTTCAGTTGTCTACGGTTCGGCCACAGCGTACGTTCATGCAAACGTCGAAAGATATGTGGTATCGAAGGCTGCCATAAGGTACATCATTTTTCACTGCATGAAACCGAGCAACCGATGTCGTCGTCAATTGAGAATCCGGGACCAGAACAAGTATTCACAAATTCGTTACTCAACTGTGATACAGAAGTGAATTCTAAAATTCTCTTTCGTATACTGCCGGTCAGGTTGTATGGTTCGGGTGGCAACGTAGTGAAGACCCATGCTCTACTCGATGAAGGGTCGTCGGTTTCCATCTTGAGCGTAGAGTTGGCCAAAAAACTGTGCTTGAGTGGTCGTTCAATGAATCTCAGACTGAAATGGTTCGGCAAAGAGACGCTCACTGAAGATTCGTACGTGGTGAATCTTCGAATTAGTGCCGACAAAGACGGAGCCGAACAATATTCATTAAAGGGTGTACAGACAGTAGCCGATTTGAGTTTGCCAACACAGACGTTATCTAAAGAAGATTTGCAATCAATGTATCGACGCCTTGGTGACACTATTTTACCTTTGTACGAGAATATCGAGCCGCAAATCCTTATCGGACTTGATAACTGTCACCTTGGAACACCAATTCGAATTGTTGAAGCCGACGACCGTGGACCAATTGCTGCTGAGACCAAGCTTGGATGGACGGTATACGGACGAACATCAAGGGAGAATCCTATTCACGCCGACGCCGTTGTTCTTCTCAACTATAAGGAAGAAAAAGAAGATGCTAATCTAAATAAACTTGTTGATGATTTTTTCAATATAGATTCGTTCGGTGTGAGGAAACCGATAGAGCCATTAGTTTCTCCGGCCGAGAAAAGAGCGCAGCAAATTTTGTTAAATACTACGTCAAGAATCAACAATCGTTATCAGACAGGTCTATTGTGGAAAAATGATGCCTTTGAGATGCCATCAAGCTATGAAATGGCAAAACGAAGGCTTTGGAACTTGGAAAGTAAACTTCAAAGGGAACCAGAGTTCGCAATCGCATACAAAGGTATCATCACTAGTTACTTGGAAAAAGGGTATGCTAGGAAGTTGACAAATGCCGAAGCTAGTATAACCACACCGAGCACATGGTATCTCCCTCACTTTGGTGTAAAGAACCCAAACAAACCAGGCAAAATTCGTTTGGTATTTGACGCCGCAGCCAAGGTAAGAGATACTTCTTTGAATTCATATTTGTTAAAGGGACCCGATGATCTCAAGCCACTTATGGCCATTCTATACAATTTCCGTTTACGTCCCATCGCGGTTACTGGGGATGTTAGAGAAATGTTTCACCAAGTAGTGATCCGTCCTGAAGACCAGGACTCGCAACGTTTTCTCTGGAGAGAGAACAAAACCGATCCTATCAGTGTGTACGTCATGCAATCAATGATTTTTGGTGCCAGTTGTTCGCCATGTTCGGCGAATTATGTGAAAAACACAAACGCCTTGAGATTCATCAAGGATAGTCCACGCGCTGTGAAGTCTATCATCGATCACCACTACGTGGATGATTACGTCGACAGTTTTGACACGCTGGCCGAAGCAATTGAAGTCACTAGAGCTGTCATATCGATCCAAAAGCGTGGTGGTTTTGAATTACGGAATTTTGCGTCGAATTCCAGAGACGTATTGCAAGGAATTTATACCACAAAGAAAGTGAACGAGTTAAATCATTTGGTGGACATGAATGTTGAAGCTGTGACGGAAAAGGTGCTCGGGATGTGTTGGGATCCAGTCGATGATGTCTTCGTATTCAGGTTAAAGTTTCCCCGAGTAAGTCAAGATGTGATACTTGCTAACAGATGTCCAACAAAAAGGGAGTTTTTGAGCATTGCCATGTCGATATTCGATCCTTATGGCATGATTGCAAACTTCGTCATTTATGTTAAATTATTATTGCAATCTATATGGAGGTATGGTTTGGAATGGGACGAGCCGATTCCTAATGAGATCTTCAAGATGTGGCAGCTATGGAAAGGGGAGCTTTCAAAGCTAAAACAGTGTCGTGTGCCAAGATGTCACAATAACTAACTGTCTTTAGCTGACAAAATAGTTCTTCACACTTACGTCGATGCCAGTGAAGAGGCGTTTAGTGCTGTAACATATCTAAGGACCGAAGTTGGAGGTCAGGTATCTGTTTCATTCATATGCGGTAAAACGAAGTGCGCTCCAAAGAAATTGATTTCCATTCCGAGACTCGAGCTGTCAGCGGCTGTCTTGGGTATCAGACTTTATAATTCAGTTGTTGAACATCACCAATTGCCGTTTTGTGACAGGATGTTCTGGAGTGATTCGAAGACTCTTCTTAACTGGCTTAAATCAGAGCCCCGCCGTCAAAAGCAGTTTGTGGCCTTTCGGATCGCAGAAATTCTCGAAAGCAGCCAAGTGAGTCAGTGGCGCTGGATACCGTCAAAACTCAATCCAGCAGACGATGCTACGCGAGCCAGATACCCACCGAATTACAACTTTGAAAACAAATGGTTGAATGGTCCATCATTTCTCGCATTATCTGAAGACCACTGGCCTCCACGTCCTGACGACATTGAAAGCTTCGTTTGTAAAGAAGAAATGAGGCCAAAGTTTATTCTTCTCGCCAGAACTGTAAGTACACAACTTTTTAATCTATCCAGGTTTTCGAAATACTCGAAGTTGCTTAGAACATCAGCATGGGTTATCCGTTTTACTAAAAAGTGCCAAGAGAAGTCAGAAGAGAGGGGAGAACTCTCAGCTTCGGAGATAGAAACCGCAGAACGAGTCTTGTTATCTGCGGCACAGTACGACGCATTTGCAGATGACATTTTGGAACTCAGCCGCCAGCAGCACGTTGCCAAAACAAGTAGCCTTTTCAAATTAACACCTTATATGGATGATGATGGTCTCCTGCGCGTTTATGGGCGCATTGATGCTGCTTCTACAGTACCTTACGCCACCAGGCGTCCAATAATTTTACCAAAGCATCACCGACTCACTGAATTGTTGGTAGCCCATTATCACCATCGCCTACGTCATCAAAATGACGACACTATTGTAAACGAAATTCGTCAGAAGTTTTGGGTACCAAGTCTACGCGCTGCCGTGCAAAAGGCTAAATCTAAATGTTTGATATGTAAGTTTCGAGCTCTTTTACCATCGCCGCCACTGATGGGCCAGCTGCCTGAGGACCGCCTCACTCCATTCGTTAGACCATTTACCTATACAGGCCTGGATTATTTTGGTCCGGTCTATGTTACAATTGGACGACGACAAGAGAAAAGGTGGATAGCACTATTCACGTGTATGACTGTTCGGGCGGTTCACTTGGAAATTGCTGCCGACCTGTCAACCGATGCTTGTATCTTATGCATACGGAATTTCGTAAATCGACGTGGGGTTCCAAAGCGGATAAGAAGTGATAATGGCACAAACTTTCTTGGCGCTAAGAACGAGTTACTGAATGCAGAAATCTTCGACAGTGAAGCCATCAAATCTGAGCTTTCTTCAAGAAATATAGAATGGCTTTTCAACTGCCCATCAAACCCACACGCTGGGGGATGTTGGGAAAGACTCGTGCGCTCAGTAAAACGCGTTTTATCATACTCGCTAAAGGAGTTAGCTCCTCGACTGGAAACACTTTGTAGTGCATTAATTGAAGCGGAGAATATCATTAACAGCCGCCCACTCACACATCTTCCTGTGACTACTGATGATGAGGAGCCTCTTACACCAAATCATTTTTTAATTGGCTGCCCCAACTCCACACAAACACCTGGACCATTCGACCCAAAGGCTATTTGCCTTCGCAAACAATGGCGAGTAAGTCAGCAGATAAAAGATAGATTCTGGAGGAGATGGGTACGGGAGTATTTGCCGATGCTCACAAGAAGATGCAAATGGTTTCAGCAAGTTTCACCTCTGGAGGTTAATGATTTAGTCCTCATATGCGACGTCAACGTTCCGAGATCCGAATGGAGAAGAGGAAGAGTAGCTAAGGTGTTCCTTGGCCAAGATGGACAAGTACGAACAGCCGAAGTAAAGACAGCTGCAGGACTGTTTCGAAGACCAGCCGTTAAGTTGGCTAAATTGGACGTTGCTGTTAGTGAGGCTTCTGACGATTAGAGGGCGCCTCACGGGGGGTGGGGTGTTATAAAGTATAATGATTATGGCGGTGGATTGAGACATAAGTAAACAGAACTTTATTTCTGAACGCATTCATTCTGAATATGCCAACATAATTCTTTCTGGATGCAATCATCATCCCTTTTATTTTGAACTCGTCTAAATATTCGTTGGTCAAATTCAAATCACAAACGCCAGCAAAGCAAGAAGGTTCAATCCGCTGCCATATAAATCAACTAAAATTGTAAGTTATTTCCTATAAATATGTATAAATAAGCAATATTAACTGTTAATTTATTAGGAAATAAACCGATAAATACATTCGCTGTTTTATTCAAAAGATTTATTTGAACTTTCAATTTGCCACGCCAACAACACTAGTCATTAAATTGGAAGTTTTTGTTTTTGTTTTTTGCCCGTGGCCTGGCATTGTTTATAAGAAGGTTTTTTTTTTTTAATAATACAAACTCTATATACTACTGAAATACATCAGCCAAGTAGAAGACTTAGCACTATTTAATTGGACTTGTTGAATTAGTCTTAGCACTATTTAATTGGACTTGTTGAATTAGTCCAATTAAATAGTGCTAAGTCTTCTACTTGGCTGATGTATTTCAGTAGTATATAGAGTTTGTATTATTAAAAAAAAAAAAAAACCTTCTGATAACTTATGCCTTCAGCCTTTAAATATTGAACACCCAGCCTTGTATTCTCCTTCGTTATCTGACCGAATCATCTTAGGCTTCTTGAAAATCGAGTTTTGACCATTTCAACATGTTCTTGCAGACATTCAAAAACCTCCGACTTTTCTTTTAGCAAAAATACAGTTGTGAATCTACTAAAATTATCGATAAAAGTCAAAAGTATCTTTTCCCCCCAGATGTTGTATATTGCATTGAACCGCAAGTGTCACTATGCACCAGGTCCAGGATTGAAGTAGGTACTTTTGTTTGTCGATCGTGAGTTGAAAGGTAAGACTGCTTTTAGACGACTGCAATTTCTATCCGCAATTCTCCTTTGAGTTTCTTTCCGATTGCAGCATCCATTTAAACGCTGCAAATTTTAATACCTGCAATTTTTGTTAAATGAGAAGGAAATATATCTCCTCACTCTTTACTCCGCTTATGTCTCAAACAATAAGAAAAAGCACAAAGAAGAAAGAGCGATAACTCTGCAATTATTTCAACCTCTGCAACTTTGTCTACCCCGGACACCGCATACGTCTCCCGCCTACATGCTTAAAAATTGCAGGGGGTAATTGCAGAGTAATTGCAGCGTTTAAAAGCAGTCTAAGCGTGTCATTTTAGCTACAACTACTGATAAATAATTTGTATTCACTCACCGGTTTCTTAACAGCGTCCATACTTCTATGTCCAAACACTCTGTGCCAGTAATGTATGCAATATGATTTATTGTTTACCATCATTACCTTCTGAGATTGTGTTTTTTTGAAGCCTGTAGTGATTGAAAAGTCTGCATGTCCCTTTTACACTTGAAGAAATTTCTTGACCATTAGCAAGTACGACTTTTTCACTTCTTGAGTTGACATCCAAAAAGATGAAGTTACTCTTTTTGTTAGTGATATGACAAGTTGCTTCTGAATCCACAATCCATCCATTTAAAGGGTCAGAACAGGATTTTAAACAAAATTCGTTTGAAGTTGTCACATTGTTGGCAGATCCTTTTGGTTGATTTTTCTTCCATTGAGCATATCGTCGACAATCTCTTTTTATATGACCACTTTTCTGACAAAAGAAACATTTTTTATTAGAGGCAAAACTATTTACCTTCAGGACAGAATTCTCTATAGTAACGTCAGCATTCTTTCTGGAGAATTCTTTTAATAATTTTGCTTTTACCAGTGCCAATGTTAGTTCTGATTCTTGCCTAGCTTCTAATGCAGTCACCAAAGTATCGTATGAAGAAGGAAGACTGCTCAATAAAGCAGCGTCTTTCCAATTTTCGCAAAGTACGTCGCCTAACGCTGTCAGCTTCTCAAACAAGGTCGTCATCTTCTCGATATGAGCATCCATCCGTTTATTAACCATGAGCTGAGGCTACACATTTTTCTCATGAGCTGAACCTTATTGCTAAGAGTCGCTTTCTCATGATGGTTCTGCAGGTTGTTCTACGCCTTTTTGCAGATTTTGCTTTCCTTATGTGGATTAACTGGCTGTCTTCCACCAATAATCCAATAATGCCTATTGCATTGCTGTCCGCTTTGTTTCAAGCATCTGAATTTGTTGTAGGCTTTTCGGTGTCGATAGCTTGCCAGGAATTATCCCTCCGCAATAATAATTCGACCTTGAACTTGCAGGTATGATAGTTATTTTCATTTAGCTTAGCAACACAACTTTTGAAAACGTCCATCCTCAGCCCATAACCTGTAGATTCCTTAGAAATGATACGACTTGTCTTTTACAAAAGAGGACAATAATTTATTAAGTCTTTATAGAACAGCTTCAATAGGAATAAAATAAAATTCGAAAATTTCTCTAAACAAACAAATTTCAGAATACTTAATTTAAATACAATCAACAAGTAAAAAAACTAAGTTAAATTGTTAAACAAATGAATATTTTAACATAACAACCTATCTTCTTATATATGTCGATGATATCATTGTTTCCAGTACATCCGAGAATTGCTTAGATGACACAGAGAAACTTCTGAAATCTCACTTTGAAATAAAAAACCTTGGAGATAAACATCACTACTTAGGACTAGAAGTAATCAAGAGCGATGAAGGGGACTATTCAATTCGACAGAAACAATACATTGATAAGTTATCTGATGAGTATGGTCTTTAAGATTCAACGTATTCCAAAGTTCTACTTGACCCAGGCTATGGTAAAAGCAATAGCGCAAAATTTTAAACGATTTAGTACGATGTTAAAGCCTTTTTTAGTATGATAAAATGGGTTTAACATCGTACTAAATCGTTTAAAATTTTGCGCTAATGACTCAAACCCTATTATCAGCAATGAAAAGTACCAAAAGTTAGTTGGAAGTTTGCTTTATGTGAAGCCACTAATTCTCGACCGGATATTGCTGCATCAGTTTCAATTCTGGCTTGCAAGACGAGTTCACCAAGTCAAACCGATTGGACAGAGTTGAAACGTGTTCTTAAATATCTTCGTGGAACATCAAATTTTAAACTTCAATTGAGCAACAATAAAAACAAAGAAGAAAAAGTAGTACTTGTGGGATATGCATATGCAGACGCAAACTGGGCTGAAAATCAATGGTCTTATTTATAAACGTTGTCTAACTTTGGAAAATGTATTTAAAAACCTCGTTTATTTGTGTCTTATAGCTCCCAATCTTAGATAAAAGAGTAGATTGTCTTAACCGTGAATAATGTGACATTTATTTTTATTAAATAAAGCATATTTCCACCAATTTGAAAATATTTAGACACTGTCTAAGTAGCCAAAAATCTAATAAATACGACTACAAGTATCCAGAAAATCAAACTCGGGATACATCTTTTTATTAAATGGAGGTCCAATTAGCTGGACATGCCGAAAGCAAACAGAAGCTGAATTTGTCGCGTTGTCAGAAGCATGTAAAGAAGCAATTTGGATAAGAAGACTCCTTACATCTTTCAACTGCGAACAGTCTACTCAACTATTTTCTTTTAACACAACCAAAGTTGTTTAAAATTGATTCAGGAGGAGAAGCTTAGCAACAGGTCTAAGCATATTGATACAAAAACTTATTTCGTAAAAGATTATGTCGATAAAAATTTTATTTCATGTAAATATTGTTCTTCTGAAAATATGTTAGCCGATATGTTATCTCTTGCTGCTTCTCGCCTTGAATATTTACGAAACAAATGTGGATTGGTAAGCAAATGAGGAGGAATGTTAAAATATTCATTTGTTTAACAATTTAACTTTTAATTTGATTTATTTTACTTGTTGATTGTATTTAAATTAAGTATTCTGTTTAGAGAATTTTTCGAATTTTATTTTATTCCTACTGAAGCTGTTCCCTAACGACTTAATAAATTATTGTATTCTTTTGTAAAAGAGAAGTCGTATCATTTATAAAGAATCTACAGTTTTGAGACATTTGCCTGTTTGCAAAAATGCAAAGTAACTTGTTTTGAGTTTCCTTGCATACTGAAATTCGTTTGAAATGTCAAACGAAATCTGGATTACTAAATGCACAGCAATTTTCGATAGTTAATTTTTTTTCAAATTTGAAATCTAATTTTATGTATAGATAAAATATTCAAACAATAACAAAAGAGAAAAGCTAATCTCTAATCATTCCATCGAAGCAGTGCACCTCCTCGGCGGCTGAAGGAGAACAATTCCAAGGAACAAAAAATAATAAAGAAAGATACAAATTTGAAATAATGAAAAAATAAAAAAACAAACATACGCCACAGTAAATTTAAAAATTGGATTTGAAGGATAGTAAATTAGTATAGAAGAATTATTTGTAGTTAGATAAAATGAATCAGAATTCAACTGAATCATCGAATTTGTTAAAAGTACTAGTTTTTTTTTAATAAACAAAATCATTGATAATTTGACCTGTATTTTCTTATTATATTCACATTATTAGATTATTATTAGAATTTATAATAATTTATTATTATTAGAATCTACTTCTATCCAGTGTTGCCGCTGAAAAAATTTAAAGAGTGTCCCAAAAAGGGTCCCGCGACGAAAAAAGGGTCCCATATAGAAAAATGCCACAATGTATAAAATAAAATAGACATTTCATAAACATTTATTCAAAATCTCAATTAAAAATTAATTTCTTCTGATTATACATAAAACATCAAAAACTATTCGAATAACAGAAAACAAAATACCGTGTAGTGTCTTCTGTCAGTTTGCTTCTGCTGAATGCAAAGTTGGGTGCATGTCGAGATAAAATGACAGCGTTCAATACAAAATTTTGTGGAATTTAATTTTTTTTTTATGAGAAATGCAACTTTCAGAAGATTTCGAGTAAATCTTATTGAATTAATAAAAAGGGGCCAATTGGGTCATTTTCAAAAAAGTGGTAGCCACGGGTCCCAAACGCAAAATAGTGGCCATTTGGCCACTATAGTGGCCAAACGGCAACGCTGCTTCTATCCACAATGTGAATAAGGTGATATTTATTTTTTTTTTAAATAAAGCATATTTCGACCAATTTGCAAATAGTTAGAAAGTGTCTAAGTGGACAAAAATCTAATAAATACGACTGTAAGTTTTCATTAATATTTTAGCGTAATTATATTTTTGTTATATATTATTTAAACCTAAAATTGCTTTTAGTACAAAATTTTTTATATAACGTGATTTGAAAAATTAAGGATTTCTAAATTAGTTGTTTTTCTAAGAACTAACCCACACCTGACCTGACGAGCAGAGCAATGGCTTATAACTGGCATGCCCAGCCCAGCCGTATAAAAATTTGAACACCCTTCACTCCTGCCTTCAGGATTGGCCAATAGTTTCCTGTAGGCCAGAGGTCATAATGGTATAGTGTAAAGGGGTAAGGCCTCAGGGATTTTAGTGACTAATAATGTGCTTCTTTCTGTGTGTGTGTGTTTAAGCACCTCCTCTTTGGGATATACAAGGTCAGACTTCTTTTGAGTGTCCTTGCTGTAAGATCCTAACACCCAGGTTCCGTTACAAATGTGTAGGTTGCGACAGTGTGCGTGTACGAGATGATTTTCGGGGCTGTAACCCCCCCATTTGGTGGCTGGGTGAGGGGGGGTAAAAGTTTATATTCGCCATATCTAGAGAACCATAAGTTCCACAAACAAAAATGAACCACAGTTCGGCGCGGCGGCGGCGGCGGCGGCGTGAATTATATAATAGAGGTATTCGTCCTCGTAAACGTGGTAAACCTGTCAAATTTTCATACCTTATTTTGTATGTGGTGGCATTGCTAACAGTGTTACCGGTGAGAATTTGAAAAGGTCGTACAAAAAAGGGTCACGAGAAAAAAGTCGCATTAGAAAAATTTCAAAATAAATAGAAAAGTCCGTACTAATCGCAAGGAAATTAAAAAATATTCGAGCGAAATTTTAAACGATTTGGTACGATGTTGAAACATTTTTATCATACTAAAAACATCGTACTAAATTGGTTAGAACCTTAAGTTAAATAAATTTAAATATAAATTGTAAATTAAATTTATTTTAATTTTAAACGTTCTTTTATATTTTTAATTAAATATTGGTGCATTGAAATTTTACATTTAATATCATATTAAAGGGTTATAAAATTATCAGAAAAAAAATTATAACCCAGTTCCCCTGAAACTTTTCTTATATTTTGAATTTTAATTTCACTGTAAAAAAATGTGCGAAAATTTCTTCGCTTCTTGAATGGTAATAGGGACCTATATTAACTGACTTGTTGTGTGAGAATGTGGAATGCAATTGCTCGTTTGAACAAAAATAGATATTTTAATGAAACGTTGAAAATTTGTTTTCTTCAAAAAAGAAAACAATACATCTAGGTTATGCGATTGTCTAGACATAGAGTCAGAAAAGTCGCAAGATTCCTAAAAAAGGGGCAAATAATCCAGTTTTTTTAAAAAGTCGTTTGATGGTCGCACGAGGAAAAAAAAGAGTCAAAATTCGAATAAAGTCGTACAGAGGGAATCTTTGTCATTAATCTCCGTTGTGTTTTTTTCAACCAATTGTCTCCAGGATTGAAAAAAAGACACCTTCTAATAGCGTTTTCGTTTCGTTCGTTTGGCACTAGATGACAGTTCTTCTGAGCAGCAGAGAAAATCGACTAAAAGAATAAAAACCAGCATGCACAAATGCGCACGCTTTAGACTGTTGTTTAACGAAAACTGTTGACATTGGTGCATGCCTGACGACTGAACATCCTAAGCGGAGTAATGGAGTTGCCTGACCGGAACCTAAGAGGGGATTCAAAACCTTGAAGCCCACGTAGCTTGCCACCCAAGGTACTTATTTGTCCATGAAAAATGCTCACAAAAGTCTGGAATGAATTACATAATGTTTGTTTTAATAATTTATTCCAGTCATTTACGAATGTTGCTGAAAATTCCATGTTTTACCGTTAAGTTCTAAAATTTCAACATTTCGGTGTACAATATGTAAATACATTGTATTTCTACATAGAACTATGTATATCTGTGGCCACAAGGAAAAACAAATTGCTCTAGAATATTATTAGAAAATCATGATTGCCTTAAAACTATAGTATGGAAGGGAAGGTATTTTAGCTTCCCTTTGACATAAAATAATAAATATCATATTTTATTTACATTTTATTCGCAAAGAGAATTGCGTTCGCCATATTTAATTGTGAAAAAAATATTTGTCCTTCAATCACGCTCAAAGGATTGGGCTGATTCTGTTGAAATAAATACATACGTGCAAACAGTACACGATTTACCATATTATTAGAAAATTTGTTTAATTAATTAATTCATTCATTCGTTATATTATGTTGAACTGAATTTAATGAAATGTTTTACATAAGAGCTTCCTTTAAGTTTAAATGATATTGCATATCAAAATTAAAAAAAAAAATAGAATTTGACTCTTAACTGCTGTTATGAAATTTAGTTACGTATCTATGTAGATGTTGGTCCACTTGACTGGAGCCAGCATTTTTAAAATGGAAATACAAATGCATCAATAAATTATTTTATAAATATTTTTTGCTTGCGATATACAGGTACTATAATGGCAAGTTATGCCAAAAAAAATCGAACTCGAGATTTTGATCAAAGTTGACATTACGATGATAGCGAAGTCGAAAAAAGTGGGTTTCGCAATTCTGTCTGTCTGTCTGTCCTTTTGGCTGTAGCCTAAACGGGTGGGACGATTTTCTTTTAACTGGTACCTAGCGTTTTTTGGGCACTCCTCCCACACTTTTTTTAATTTTTTAAAAGACCTTAAATAACGGTATCTGCCGTAAAAATTTTATTACCATATTATGAAAATCTTATTTTTCTCAAAAACGTTTCCCCATTTTTTTTACAAATTATTTTTTTTGAAAAATGGTTTTTAACTACATATGTATATAGAACCATTTTCTTGATTTTCGATTTTCTCAACCGATTTTGATCAATGTTTTTGTAGAGAATATTTACAATAATTTTAAAAATATTGTTTACCAAAATTTTCGATTTTTTTTGATTTTTAATTTCAATTTTTTTTTTCAATTTTTTTTTGAGAACTTAATAATTTAAAAACCACTTGTCGATTTTCATTAAACTTAGCACCCAGCAGTTTTTTGACATTATCTAGCAGATTTTAAATAACAAGGACATCGCCTCTGGAAGAAGAACTTCAATACCAAAAATCAACTCCAATCGTAAGCTATGTTAACGATGAAATAATTTCAAGACGAATTTCTCAAATCAACACCTTGAAGGTTCTACATACACTCTTCTATAGCTCAGCAGTTACTATTACTATAAAAATGGGTTACAAGATTGGATATATGTATAAAATAAAAAGAAAAACAAAAGGACCAAATCAAAACAGTACCCTAAAAAGGATTGAAATGAAAATCCAAAACCTAAGAAAAGACCTGGAACGTCTCAACAGCTACATGACTGGTATTCGCTCAAGACGACTCAAAAACAAACTGCGAAAAATCTTTAGGATCCACAACAAACATTCGCGATACGAACTAAACAACTCTAGTACTATCTTGACTAGAGACGCAATTAGACAAGTCTACACAAATAACAAAACAACGTAAATACAAATTATCAAATCAAAGACACGAAAACAATGAACCTTCAAAAACAGCGAGAAAAGTTTTAGATTGAAAAAAGATGGCGACGAAGATACTTTACCTAATAAGGATGACACTGAGAACTACTGGTCAATATGGTCCACCCAAGCAAACCATAATACACACGCGCAGTGGATTAACAATGAAAAACAGAAAAACCAGAATCTTGAAGAGATGTCGTTGGACTGTCTTACAACTTCCCAAGTCAAAGAGATCATTGCTAAGACCCACAATTAGAAATCACCGGGACTAGATAAGATACAGAACTTCTGATTTAATCGACTACCCGCCACACACGAAAAACTTGCGGAACTGCTTAACGAATGTATACAAGACCCAGAGAAATTCCCATATGAATTTAGCAATGACATAACTTATTTGTTGCCAAAGGACGTCCAATAACCTGCTTGCCAACGATCTATCAAATTATGACTGCTTCCTTAAACCTTCTTATATGCAATCATCTAACGCAAAACAACATCATATGGGAGGAACAGAAGGGGTGCAGCAAATACGCTAAAGGATGCAAGAACAACTGACCATAGATCAACTAATATTGGAACAAACAGTTAAGCAATCTAGAAATGTACATGCATGTCAGTGCCGTAGCCAGGATTTTGGTTCGGGGGGGGGGGGGCTTGCTTCCAAATTTTACGAGGAAGTCTTTAAACAAAAAACTATATATATTCCAAATTTATTGATTTTTATTAGTTTTTAAATTGTATGTACTCAAACGAACATACATATACATACTTAAATTATTTTTTTAAACACACATTTTTTCAAAGCAGAAGACGTCTTGATTTTTTTTTAACATGAGATCAATCACCTTATCTGGATCCACATTAATATCTGAATGAACAGATATCATAGCTTGTAGTGAGCTTAATCTTTCATTCCCCATAACGCTTCGGGACACTGTTTTAATCCTTTTCATAGTTGAAAAGGTTCTTTCAACACTAACTGTGTCTTTCAAGTGAAAATATTGCAGCTGTTCAATTCATCGTCGTTCACAGCAGTTAAACTAACACTTTTGTTCTTAATTTCTTTTCACTTTTTAATAAAAACCAAATAGAAATTTCTCAAAATTTATATCTTTTATTTAAAATTTAAAAATATACCTCAAATTTGAACCCCCTTATTAAATGTAGAAATTTCAAAACATCGTCAAAATTGGAACTGAACTTTAAAAGTTCGAAGTAAAAACCTTTATTGACTCGACTAAGGTGTATAATCTTAAACCTAAATTCGGACACTGTTTTAATCCTTTTCATAGTTGAAAAGGTTTTTTCAACACTAACTGTGGTCACTGGAGGCGTGGCCAAAACCGTAAGCAAGAAGTTTATACCTCTAAAGTAAGTCTTGTCACATATATCATGCAATTTTAAAACTTCGATAGAAGGATCAATCGACAATATTTTTTCGCGCCAGAGAATGTAGTCAGCTTTCACAGCTGACAACGAAATTGCATTATCAAAGTAACATGTTAGCTTTTTCCATTTCGTTGACTCGCCCAACTGCAGAAAAACCTGGGAGAAGGGCTTGAAACGACGACGGTAAAACGTCCTCGTTGATCATGGATCTGTCCGTAAGATTTTTTATCAACGAATCTATGCAAGGAATCAATATAGACACTCTAAAATAGGATTCAGTAGAAGAGGTTTCTGGGTTGGAACACGTTGTGTGTTTCAATGAAGTTCTTGGAGCTCTTAATTCAACGTCAAATAAGTCTCCTAAATTCAATACAAAATTGTATGCATGCCTAAATAGTCTCTTGTTTCTTAACGAAGTGTTTTCAAGTAGTTGAGAACTTCAAATAAACTATACCTACCTGGATAGTCTCCTTATTTTTATAGATTTGAATTAGTATATTAGAAAGTTTTAGTTTTTATTTTAGACTTTCGGGGGGGGGGGCTTCAGCCCCTGAAGCCCCCCCTCTGGCTACGTGCCTGATGCATGTTCTATAGATTATCAAAAAGCATTCGACAGTGTCCCACATAAAAGTGATAAAAAAATACAAAATAAATTCAAAAACAATTGAAGGAAGTGAAGATAATTCCAATAATTATCAGTCCGGAGAGCGTAGTACATAACAACTTACAAGAGAACATGCAACTTCTAGGACTGAGAAAAAGCGTTATTGACGTTATGCAGAAATCTGTGATCATCGATACCGCCACATAACTCGGAACTTTATGAACATATGTACATATTTTAAGCTTATTATCTATAATTTTCTGTTTAATTAAGTATTATTATGTGATATATCTTGTATTAGACAAAGGCCCCCATATATGTATGTCATTGTTACAACCCAATAAGGAGAAAATAAAGGAAATAATAATAATAATAATAATTTAATAAATAAAAGAAAATATGGGTAGTAAAATTAATTTAGCAGAGTAAATACGATTCATTACATATCTATATATTCTACGTTTGAATCTTTTGCATATGACAAAGTCATGAAATGAAGACCTTCAAACCATAAAAAGGTATAGGAACTCAATAACTTCATACCCAACTTAATATATGTATATGTACATACATACAATCTGTGTAGGTGGACGGTTTACAAAATATTCTCAAGGTAACGATGTGAAAAATGGCAATAAGCGTCGGCGGTGTCGAGCGCCAATGCCATTACATTTTGCCGCAAAACAAAGTGCTCTGTATAAAATATAAATTAGTTTTGAAAATCATTCTCAAAAATCTTTTTTATATGCTTTAATAAAGTTTATTGGCCGCGTTGACTGTTGAGGCCCTGCCATCAACAAAATGTGAAACGAAAAATATATGTATGTATGTTTCACCACACTCATCCCAGCATATAAACCCTAGGGAGGCACTCACACTGGAGGCACACATCTTTCGTAAAAGCTTAAATATTTTAAAACATACACGTGACATTCATCCCCTTCACGAAAAAAAAATCGCGTCGCCATTTCGCCAATAATTTTGTAGCACAACGAATAACAGGACGACAACGACGATGAGACTTTTCATGGCTTTCACATTTTCGTTCATATTGTTGTCCTTCATGTAGGTTTTGCTTTTGTAGTTTTGGTGTTGCAGCTTGCTTAGCTTGGTCTAGTACAGTGGGAAGTACGACCCAATAATTAAATTCAAACTACGATTTTTGCTGTACACATTTAGTGTGTTAGATTGCCGATATCCGTATCTATTAATCTTAGAGGCGTAACTTGGGCGACTGTCTAAAGTTAGTTAACGTTTAAAAATATGACTGAATATTTACCATACAACGTACCTATAGATTCTTATATGTATCTACTTTTAAATTAAACTTATCTTACATATATGCTGATGAAAATGTTTTAATTAATTTAGTAGTATAATTGCCACAATTAGGAAAGAGAGATCCCCAAACTATTTTTGATATGGGCGCCCACAGGAAAGGGTTAGCTTCGCTACTGATCTATCTGAAGAAACTTACATTAAGAAAATTTGTAAATGGTCAAGTAGGTATGCATAATGGAATAAATGCTTATATTTTAAATAATATTTGACAAGGCTGTACATTTTTTCCAGATCTAATCTAGATCAGATCATGAAAAAAAAAATAATACAAAAACCCAGGATAACAGGGACAACGTTGTTATACACCCATCTCTAATTTGTTTTTTTTTTTTAATTTGTATTTATGTACATACATACATACATACTCGTTGTCTTTTTTCTATAAATTAATGGTAGCTGTATTTTATTTTCCCCAAGATCCAATTATCAGATTATGAAAATAAAGTAACCCAGGATTTCAGTGACAACATTTTTAAATACCTATCTCTTTTTTTTATTTCTATGTACCCGTTGTCTTTTATCCTCATACTACTTGCATCATTTGGAAATTAGGGATATGTATTCAAATTGGATTTGGAAATCCAAATTCAAAATAAAGTTCGATCTTGTGTTGTTTTTGTAATACATGTATTTTCGTAAGCAAATCCAATCTGGTTCAGATCTTGGAGAAAATAAAATACAACCGTTTGTGTTCAAAATGAAAACCTTCGCAAAAGTAAAGTTGGTTTTGGGAAACTATGTGAACCTGGGGTAATACAACAGAATTTTAAAGCAGGCAGCACCAGCGTCCCTATATTATGTTGATTTATGTAAAATAATTTATTTTTTGGCAAAAGAAAAATATCAGAAATAAAAAAATGAAAAATAAGCGCGTGTTTTTTTTTTTTCTTTAAAATATACAAAAGCTGTATACAGCTGCATTGTGGGTGAGTACATAAAAACTAGCACTAGCCACTGATTTCTATAATATACAAAAAAATTGACTCCTTTTGAAGAATTTTAGAACAGTTGTAAGGAGCATTTACATTTTTAAACTGTTCTACAGTATAACCGTATAACAAAACATAAATGCCAAATTTATCTTATAACCTCAAAATTTATTTGTGTTTTGTGTTGTTCTTATATGGTTTTTTTGTTTTTTTAAGATGGTAAGGATTTGGTATTGACAAGTTATATAATATGGTCTAAAACCTTTCCAAAAAAAAAAATTTAATTAGTTACGACTGTCTTATTTTTAATGAGCGATATGTTGTTTGGGATGGTTAGTAGATCAAAAAAAAAAAAAAAATACCTAACCAATACAAGTCAGTCCACCCCAAACGGGAGGTTTTTATTTACCTGTCGATGTCTCGGCGGTGGCTTCGCCATAAATAATAATGGAAAATTAACTTGAGATAGTTCAATTAAATTTTTTTAATTATATTAATTTTAACTTTTTCAACGGCATAGGACATATTGCTTAATGTTTATCCTATTTTTGCCCATTTTCAATTTTTTTTTCGAATTCCATTTGAAACAAACCGATTCTAATAAGAAAAAATTCGATTCTTTGGTAGAAAAGAATATTTTTTTTTTTTTGTATTTGCATGTGTTATTAGTTTGAATTATTTTTACTAATTTACTAACCACTAACACATGCACTTAATGATGAGCCTCTGATTGTAGCTTGCAGCTTGCTCTAAGCTCACTACAACAATAAATTCTAAAGTGTAAAAAAAAAATCTCACCTTTCACTTATAATTCAGTTTTATTTTTGGCGGGAAAAAAACAAACTTTTTTTTGTGATTGGCAAAAATGTCAAAAAAGAGCTCCGTTGGGTAGTTTTTTTTCAGTTTTTAAAGCAAATCGCTGTGCAAGTTACCATTATGGGCGTTTTTCTTTTTTAGTTCAGAGCAGAGACTGAACTGTCAAAAAAAATCGTGTTTTTTTTAGCTCAGAGCATTCAGAGCTCCAATTTTGTATTTCTTTTTTCGCTCTGAGCATGTTCAGAGCACGCTCTATGAGCTCAAAATAAATTGATAGAGCAGACGGAGTTAAACAGCTGAACACAAATTTGACAAGTGGAAAAAAACATCAAAATAGTAAAAATGACGGAAATAAATAAATCTGAACTCCCAAAGCGGAGCACGCTTAGTTCAGAGATCGCCTTATATAGTTAGTTGTTCAGGGCGGCAAATTTTGTTAAAATGGCTCGATGTGGCTAAAAATTGTTGTTTTGAAAAGTAGACATGTAACGGTAGAAAAGTTCTTCAAACTTAGTTTTGAATGTTGTCTGTTTTATCCATACAGACTGCACCACTGTGTATCCTCGTCATTGGTATTTATCACAAAGTGAGAGAAAATGTCGTAAACATTTATGACAAAGTCTCGTGCTTTTTTGATTCTTTCCAATTGTTGCCTTGTCGGAATAGTGTATAGAAACCACTCAAAAGTTCTTTCTGGTCCACTAGAGTTAATAATCCACACATACTGACATACATTCCTGTATGGAATGACAGTGCAGCGATGAATACACAAAAAGAAAATATATAAGCAAAACACTGAAATAATGTGAGCGGTAAGGTTTGAGGTTTTTATAACCAAGTACTTTTGCAACTTTTGTGTAAGCATCATAAACAATTTAACATAATACGAGCACTATGGAACCATTACATTGTCCTACTTCAGCGAGCATCCGGAAGAAAAATATGATGTGTAGGATTTCCTATTGACGATGGATATGGATACCAACATAAAATCGCCATTTGAATTTTAGATTTAGTGGATGTCAAATGTCAGCGTGAATTGATAGGTACGCGAAATGTTTTCTTTTCGTAAAATGTATTGCCTGTGAAATGTGTGTATTTGTAATATTGGTCGATTATGATCGTTAAACTACAGCTGTTCTCGCAAATTTTAGAACAAAGTAAATAACTTAGATACAGAGGGATTCCGATTCAAAATCTTCAAAAAAGGTAGAATATAAACAGCTGGATAACTTTTGGACACAACTTAGATTAAACAGACACTTTTTTACTTGCTCGACAAGGCAAGTACAAAAAGGATTGGTTTCGTGTAAAAGAAAATTAACACAAATGGCCAAAGTTTTAGACGATTATAAGAAGGTGCAATGTTAAAGCATTTTAAGTATGATGCTAAGTTAAATATAGGATTTTCCGAGTTTTAAACGAGTTATATTTTTAAAATTGTATTAAAGTTAAAATCACCAAATGCCTGCTTTAGTTTTTTAGTATCATAGACGCTGATTACACGATTTGTTTTTTCGTTCGTCTTTCGTCTTTTTAACAAGCACGTATCGTTGTGATTACATGGTTCTTTTTTACATTCGTGAAGACTCTCGTTATTTTGATGTTCAGCAACTTTGCGGTGGATTTATTGGAAAATAAAGAGAAGTAATAATTAAAAATGTTTTTTAAGCACTTCTTATTCATATGTACAGCTTATTTAAGTGTGAAAAATTGTCTTACAGCTCCAAATTAAAAGTATATAAGTTCTTCGCACAAAATGCTCTGATTTTAGGAATGGGTGATTAAATTATTCGGTGTTAAAATCTGTGAGAAAATTTACCAAACCTGAAACATCGATGTTTTTAAAAATCGATTCATTTCTTTCTTTTCTATTTTGGTAGCCAAATACGTTACAATATGTAAATTTACATCAAAACGTGTTTTGATTTAGGGCCGTTTGTTCATAGTATAGGTTAAATCTGTAATAAAGGTTCTGACTCTGGGTCTGATAATTAACATTTCAAATTAAGCATTCATTTAAGCGCAAAAAAATGTACTTTCACATTTAATATTTATATAGATTGATGTTTTTTCTAGAAAGCACACATAGAAGTTGCTTCTTTGCATTTGATTCACAGAAACCATTTTATTTGCATATTTGTAATTTTCTGTAGTCGATGTATTTAATCTTAAATCGATGATTTTTCTCTCAACTACGATTTTTTCTGACAACTGGCCATCACTCATCTCTATCCTGTTGTCAAACCATAAACGTCAATGTTCAACCAGAATAAAATTTTAAAATTTTCATTCCTGCTTTAATTACTTCATTCCCCCTACATTTCTACACCTCTCACCCAAGCTGTAAAAAACACGAAAGACGAAACGAACGAAAAAAGACTCATGTAATCAGTGTCATAGTAACATAAAATGTGACTTAAATGTTACTTAGACAGTTAAAAATGTGAAAATGGTATGACTGCTTTTGAACGCTGCAATTACCCCCTGCGATTTTTAAGCACGTAGGTGGGGGACGTATGCGGTGGCCGCGCTAAACAAAGTTGCAGAGGTTGAAATAATTGCAGAGTTATCGCTCTCTCTTCTTTGTGCTTTTTCCTATTGTTTGACACATAAGTGGAGTAAAGAGTGTGAAGAGATATTTCCTTCTCATTTAACAAAAATTGAAGCTATTAAAATTTTTAGCATTTAAATGTATGTTCCAATCCGAAAGAAACTCAAAAGCGAAACGCCGTTAAAATTTTCAGTCGTCTAAAAGTAGTCTGTGCCTTGTATATAAACTGTACACAATTGAATCTTATACTAAGTTTTCACATAGAGTTAATCTCGTTAAGATTTAATAAATCTTAAATAGTGTTTTCACCACACAAAAAGATTAAAAAGTGGATTAACTTTGACAGCATCTTTCAAGATACAAGAAGTGTTTCATTTTATCTTCTAAAGTTGAAGTGAGATAGATAGTTCTCGATTCTCGAATATTGTACTCAGCGAAATATGAAAATAGGTGTGTTCGATTTCTAAAACTATCAGCCCTATGAAGATTTAACAAGAGTAATTTTAAATCTACCAGATTTATGAAATCAATTTGTATGGTAAATCTTCGAGATTTGAAAAGGATTTAGGGTAAATCTAACTAAATCTCTGTTTAGCGGTCGGTGAAAACGTAGTATTACGGCCAACATAAGCAAATAAAAAGTAATGGTGGTCAAAAATGGTGGAGGCAGACCATGCATAAATGAAAAATGACACTTCTCTTGATTGAAGTCTGTAGAAGTTGTAAAAGAATATAGATACTTAGGTGTATATGTATATATAACCAAGAATCTGAATATGGAAAAGCATCTTGAAGAAAAACTTCAGAAATCTAAAACTGCAATGTGGCTTGAAGAAATTGTTTTAACGATAAATAAAGGGTTTTTCAATAAGAGCGCTACAAAAGTTTTTTTAAATAAAACAAAAACGGTTTTGGATATCAATGAAATTCTTTATTCCTGTGAAAATACGTTCGATGCCATTATGTATGGAACTTGATTTCTTTTGCATGGCCACCACGGGCACGCTTGCAGAAGTCCAGACGCTGAACCCAATTTTCGACGGTTTTCAAGCATAAATCGGCCGATACTGCTGCAATTTCATGTTCGATATTCGTACGAAGTTCATCAATCGTCGCTGGCTTGTTGGCATAGATCATAGACTTGACGTAGCCCCACAGGCAATAGTCTAACGTCGTCAAATCGCACGACCGAGGCGGCCAAGCGACTGGACCATTTCGTGAGATAACACGTTCTTCAAACTTGGTTTCCAATAAATTGATTGTGACATTCGCTGTGTGGCTTGTGGCGCCGTCCTGTTGGAGTTCAGAGTATTCGAGGCTATATCAGAGTCTTTATTATTCTATGCTACTCAGGTATGGGTAGTATGAGGCTTCTTAGGTTTAACATAAAAAGATTATTTCGCCTACCCAACTACATGATAATGATTTAAATGATTTTTCATCAAAACAATTAAACTGCATATCGACTATATAGTAAGGGTTTAAAAATGCCAAACCATCGATTGGTTACCAAAGAAAATAGCCCTGCAGGCAGTGCAAAGCCAATCGGGATGGTATAGTGAATGGATGGATCTGGCTCGTGAAAGCGGTGTTGTCTTAAATCTGAATGTGAATGAGGTTCTAAGCATGATGGGAACCAACAATGTATAAGGCTATTATAATACGGCTGAATGATCGGTTTAGAACGAGGTTTGTAGAAGAAGCATCGGGATCTCTACATACGGAAACCTAAGGTCAATTTGATCACAATCTACTACATAAAAACTATTTCCGAGATTCGTGCTGTATTGAAGAAATTTCCACCATATTCCGATTGAGAGGAGAACTTCTTCGGCTTATCCTAATACCACGTAGGCAGATTTTACTTCTAATATGTATGTTGTAGGTATCTGTAATATGAAGGAACGGGAAAACACTTTCCATTTTGTAGGGAGATGCCCAGTTTTAAGGAAAATAAGAAGGAATCTGTTAAGAAACGACTACCTAACCTATCAAATGAGGAAACTATTAAGATTTTGAATGCAGTGGATGTATCAAAAATACAACTTGCGTATAGAGAACAAATATTATTTGCAAACTTTTTTAAAAACGTAAACACAATGGCGCAAAAATTTAAACAACCTATTGTTAAGGGCTTAGCATATTACTAGTTAGCAATTTGCTAAACATTTAGTAAGTTACTAGCTCTTCGGAAGTTTTAATCCTTTTTTTTCGTTTCACTAACTAGTAAAATACTAATTCCATTTTATTAAAAATGGTGCATCTGAACACGTCCAAACAATGACAGTTCGTGAAAGAAAAACAAAGTAAACAAACCTTAACCTAGGGAACGGACCTAATAATTTGATTTAACGTTGGCCAGATATACTCCAAAACCTTTTTCAATTTTCTTAATTTTTGCCATCATGAAGAAAAATCAAAAACATTTTGAAGTGTATCTGACCAACCATAAACCGTACAGGGATGGTTGATACCTTTTTGGAATCAGCACATCCATTAGCTGCAGCAACTCCTGATGTCTTCCGAAAACATTTTATTTTATTTTATTTACTTTGAAAAACAACTAGCACACGAATCATAAAATTAAAACACAATTTAACTCTTTGCCAACAAATTTTTTTCGAGGACAATGACAGAGTTCATATGGATTTAGCAAGTTACTAAAAGTTAAAGTGGCCACTTTGTGATTTTAACTTTAGTAAAATGTTAAGAGATAGTAAGTTGCTAAAGTTGTTTAAAATTACCAAAATCTTCTTTTTAACTTAGTAACTTATTAAAATGGCTTTAACATTTTACTAAATCTACTAACCTATTGTTAAGGGCTTAGCATATTACTAGTTAGCAATTTGCTAAACATTTAGTAATTTACTAGCTCTTCGGAAATTTTAACCCTTTTTTTTCGTTTTACTAACTAGTAAAATACTAACTCCCTTTTATTAAAAATGGTGCATCTAAACACGTCCAAATAATGACAGTTCGTGAAAGAAAAACAAAGTAAACAAACCTAAACCTAGGGAACGGACCTAATAATTTGATTTATCGTTGGCCAGATACATTCCAAAACCTTTTTCAATTTTCTTAATTTTTGCCATCATGAAGAAAAATTTAAAACATTTTGGAGTGTACCTGACCAACCATAAACCGTGCAGGGATGGTTGATACCTTTTTGGAATCAGCACCTCCATTAGCTTCAGTAACTCTTGATGTCTTCCGAAAACATTTTATTTTATTTTATTTACTTTAAAAAACAATAGCACACGAATCATTAACAAAAAACACAATTTAACTCTTTGCCAACAATTTTTTTTCGAGGAAAATGACAGATTTCATATGGATTTAGCAAGTTACTAAAAGTTAAAGTAGCCATTTTGTGATTTTAACTTTAGTAAAATGTTAAGAGATAGTAAGTTGCTAAAATCGTTTAAAATTAGCTAAATCTTCTTTTTAACTTAGTAACTTACTAAAATGGCTTTAACATTTTACTAAATCGTTTAAAATTTTGCGCCAATCTCTTTAAATAGAATAAGAACTAAGGCCTGTATTCAACGAGCGCTCATATCAGCATCATAACTTTTTTTCGAAAACAATGGACAGCTGACTAATCAGCTGTTTGTCAAACGCAAATCGATAGATACTTTTGTTGGTCGCTGGTCGGTGTTTTATAATTAAATAGAAAATATAATCATATTTTTAATTGTTCATAGTGCTCATAATATTCACTAAATTTTTGCTTCGATCCGAAGAATCATACGGTCGAATTAAATAACGTAGCAGCTGCCCGAATGAAAAATCGCAATTGAAAAAAAGCAAGAAAAAAACCTATGTAGACGGTAAGGCCATATCTTATTAATATTTTGTAATAACATTTGTAAACTTTTTTTTTTAAATTTATATTAATAAAAATCGTTTAATCTAAATCTCTTTAATTTAACCTCTTTGGAGGAAGGTAACATCTCCGAACTATGCGTGTTTTTGGCAGATAAGTTGACAATTATATACATTTTCGAAAGAAGCAATGATACATTGTATTAAAAAAAAATCGTATGAAAAAAAAATAAAATACATTTTAGTTTTTATTTATGTGCACTGTGCATATTAATCGGGTCGTGTAGATTAGGATGTTAAGGCTTAGAGAGAATAATAATTTTTTACCCCCAATAAATCTTGAAAAAAAACCTGCTAAAGTTTTGTAAACCTACAAACCCTCGTACCCATACTTTAGTTACTTACGCATATAAAATAAATAAAATACATTAATTAGGTGGCGCGACAGCTCGTGATTTTGAGACTTTGCATTTTAATTCTAAACAGTTCTTTTAATTTCAAAACTAAAGTCAAAATAAATAAAACATACAAATAATAATAAGGCTATTATATACTGTTATACGATTGGTTAAAACTTAAAATTTATTGCAGACATCAATGTGTATTATACGAACATGACTTCTTTAATAAATTACAAATACCTACCAATTCATTATGAAACAACATACAAGTTCATGCCGTATAATGGCCATTAGATTCATTCAAGGGAACATAAGCTATTTCTATAGCTTCAATTCATTTAAAGGAACTTTTTCTAGTTTCTTTGAATTAAATGGCAGGACTAACATGGCAATGACCATGATGACGATAATAATGATGACATGATTGTAGGTACTCTATTCAGTTTATCCAATGGTTGTCATTGTATTCGTCTTCAACTTCAAAACAGAGGGCGCACAGGATTATATGTACCTACCTATGTATCCTAGCACACATTTCTAAACACTGTTAAGCTGAGATTAATTATAGACATGATGAGGGTACAGAATAGGAATAATAGTTACTACGGTAATTCTAGTGGACTCATCTGCCTTCAGTAGAATATAAAATGCACAAATAATGAATCACACATTCTTGCTCTTGTGATTCAAAACTATGAGAGGTAAGTATGTACAGTGTATACACATATGTACATACATATATAGTAAAGTTTTGGTTCATATATTTACACACAAAAATAAATTATTAATTATTATTAATTTATAACTGGCAAGTTCTGTAGGTATACTTAAATTATTGCAAAAACGAAACTTTTTATTACAAATTCAAAACATTAAAACACAAAAGCCGATCGAAATGAAATTTATTCCAAATTTCCCAAACTTTAAGTTTTTAGCAATCACTTTACTCAGAACAAAGAAAAGTTGATAATCAAAATTGACTATATTAAAACAGTGACAATCAGCTATCGCCTTATGCGATTCCACCCTAGTATTTCTTAAAAAAAATTATGGATAGAAGATAGAATAAGAATTTATTTCAATTTACGTCTTTCTTCTAATTTTACTGATAATTGTGGTTTTCAAGCATTTTTATCATTATCACTTAAAAAACTCATTGTTTTATTACATAATGTAAAGGGTGTCCAGCGGAATATTTTCAACTTTAAAATTCAATATAAAAAGAACTACATCGTTTTTATTTTTATTTCAATTAAATGCAGAGTAACAATGCGTATTATATTTTTTTAAAACGATATCATCCAAATGATGGTCGTTTTTTTTCAATGCACTCTTGCAGTCGGACCCTTACATTTGCGATTACGCGACGGCAAAGAGTTGTAGCTGTAGTAATGCTTTGAATTTCATGGCGAATATTTTCCTGCAGGGCCTGATTTGCCGGGGATTGTTATTGTAAAACTTTGATTTGAGGTATCCCCATAAAAAGAAATCGCAAGGTGTGAGGTCTGGCGACCGAGGCGGCCATGGAATGTCTCCGTACTTGCTGATCAATTTATTCGGAAAAACTGTCCTTAGCCGTTCATCGACACCTAGCTGTGTGCTGAGTGGCATCGTCCTGTTGAAATTGTGTTCGGTTGTTGTACCCTAAATACAGCTGCAATTGCGGTAACAGAAACTCATCAATCATACGGCAATATACCGAAGCACTAACTGTCTCACCCTGGTTAAAAAAAATAAGGGCCAATTACCACGCTCGCTGAAATGGCACACCAAACTGTCGTTTTTAAACAATGTAAACGTTTTTGATGGCATTCTCTAGGGTGGTTGGGGCACCAGTATCGCATATTTTGTTTGTTAACATATCCATCAATATGGAAATGGGCTTCGTCACTGAATAAAATGTTTCCAAGCGTAAGTGCTGTCCGAAAACGTTCCAGCATTGTTCTTGCGAAGAATTCTCGCAAAGGATAGTCACTTTCGTTGAGATACTGAACAATTTGCATTTTGTACGGGTGGAGCTTTAATTTCTTTTTTCAAAACAACATGCACTGTTGATTTTTTTATTCCTGTGGAGTCCGCAATCTTCTTCACCGATTTACGTGAATTTCGAATAATTTCATTTCGAACAAAGACACAATATGTTCTAGCGTTGTTGCTGACGTTGATGGTCCAGGAATAGGTTTATTGACCATTGTGCCTTCTTGCCTGAATCTTTGTACCCACGACCATATAATTTTGTTTAACTACATTGCAAATATAATTTGTAATATAATTTTACATTTTGTTTATAGGTATTGGGTGTCTTATTCTTTTCTCATTGTATATCACACATGTAATGGATAATTTGATTTTCAATGTTATATATTACTAGATTTAAAAATGAAATGGAAAATTAATTAATGGGTAGTTAGATTTATAAGATAGGTACAAAATTCAAACCTACGTTATGCAAAAATTATAGCGCAAAATTAACATTAATGAAAAAAAAGAATGTATAGTTATTGAGGAGATTTCAACTTTTTTATCAGTTGAACAAACGGAATATAACTGTAAAAAACAAACGAAAGATTTACATTTTTTCGATGTGTTATTGAATTTTTATACAAGTCAAATGAAATAGCTTAAGCAATCCTCCCCAAGAATGCCCATCAGTTTACCATTGAACATGTCATTCTGTACTTTCAACTGCAGCCTAAACGGGTGGGTCGATTTTCTTTAAACTTGGTATCTAACGTTTTTTGGGCATTTCCCCAATCGAAAATGATTTTAGTTAAAATTTGTATGTTAGCTAATATCAGTACGATCTACCATATTATTGAAAACAAAATTAATCGATTAATAATGGTTTCTCTGATAGAACCATCTTTTTTATAAATTTAATGAAATTGTTTACACATAATAGCTCCTAATAAGTTTAAATAATATAATAAAAAAGAGTCTGGGTGCGACCCACACTGGTAACTTCCCAATGGTGCCCGTGGCAACTGGACACCCAATGTTATTTTGTTATAAGGAAATTCCTAATTCAAAATCTTAAAAGACCTTATCAAATGTTCAATATGGGATCAAGTGAAAACCAATGTTGGGGCGTATTATATTTTTCAACTATTAAAGTTGTATTTTTGGCAAATGTTTTTGCTTTAAAAAAACTATCAATTTAATTTTTTTTACAAACCCCAACAATAGTTACAGCATTGTGTGTAAAATAAAATTATTCCGGAGCCAATAGCTTTGTTTGTTTTCGAGATATTCGAGTCGAAAAACATTTTTTTTATTTTTTTAGTGGTTTGAGTTTGAAAATTTGTTGATTTAAAAAAAAAACTATCAATTAAATAATTCTACAAATCTTATCAATTATTGACTACGTCACTATGTATAAAATAAAATTGGCCCCGCTTCTAATCTAGTGTTTGTTTTCAAAATATTGGAGCCGACAAATGTTTTTCAACGATTTTTAGTATTTTCTTGTATTTTTTTTTTGCTGAAAAAAACCGTCAATTGAATTTTTTTTTTAAATTTTATATCAGTAACCAAATATGGCATCGTGAATAGAATAAAATTATCCCGAAGTAAATATCGTTGTTTATTCTCAAAATATTACAACCGAAACACGTTTTTCTCAAAATGTTAGCATGTTTTTTGACCTAAAAAAAAACTGCCCACTGATTTTTTTTTTAAATTCAATTCTTTATTGCGCCATTACGTTATGTGTAGAATAAAATAAACCTGAAGTCGATGGCATTTTTTGTTCTCGAAATATTCGAGATGAAACATTTTTTGCAACTTTTTTTTAAAATTGCTGTTAGTAGAAAAACCGCTAATTGAATTTTTTGGAAATCCTTTCTGCACTTCGTGATGTTATTATCTATAAAATTAAATTTTCTCGAGGTCGATATCTCTATTCGTTCTTGAGATACAGTGAACGATAGAAAGGCTCACGAACGTATGAACGTACATAAGTACACATACAGACATCTCTCTAAAAATGATGGATTTGGATTCCTGGGACCTCGAAACGTCGAGAAATGTCAAAATTTTTAATTCGACAAATGGGACCAATAACAATAACTTCCAATGGAAAGTTAATAATTAAAAAATTATTTAATATTTTCGAAAATGGGTAGATGATTTTTTTTCAAAATTATTTTTCAACTCTGCATAATATGAATATGTACTTAAAAATGGCGTACCTAACAATTTTGTTTCTAATTTTTTTCATATAAAAAATTATTTGAAAAAAACTGTTCCTAACGTTTTTAAAAATTATTGTCTCATAAATTGAGATTTGCTTAAGAATTTAGATGGTGTACATCGCGTTGGTGTCAAAACAATTTCAGGGGTTGTTTAATTAATTTATTTCAATTCAATTTATTTCCAATTATATTTTTCGGTCTAAACTGTAAGTTCCATTCATGCGTGTGTGCAAGAAGGTACTACTGTTCATATTTATGTACTCACATAATACAACCTAAAACTAAGCTACTTTTTTGGCAGGTGGCATAAAATGTAGGGTCCCATAACAAATTTACTTCTTTTAAAATGAGACGATCTATTCTAAAGTATTCAGACTTTAAAACAGTGACCAGTATGATCGCACATAAGAGCAAGTTCTTGCAGCTCAGTCCTGCATTTTATTTAACATGTAAATGGTAGTCATAACTCGTAACCACTTGAGTTCGCGTATTCATTCATATATTATTTTTCTGCGTGCATAAATGCACAAGAGCAAACAATTTACCTATTTCAATTTAATTGACTATTTTCCTAGCCAAACTGACAAGCCTTATAGATCCTTATCAATTACGCACTATGGTTCTCTATTGCACACAAATATACATACAATGGTCAAGAAAAAATGAACATGAGTTATAAGGAGAGGTTACACATTTTCATCCACATACATACATTACATACATATGTGCAACATTTTAAAATCATTTTGAATACCCTTGCTTCATTTAAACAAGTATGAAAGAACAATTCATCCTGTTCAAAAATGTTCGCCGAAATTCCGCTGCAATTTGAACAAAGGGTCATAATGGAATAATACACCTATGTGTCTGTTTCGAGCATAAACCATCGGACCGAAGGGCATAGCATTCAGCAAAACGTGGAAATATTCGCAGATTATATCCGCATTGCAGGAGTGAATCACAAGAAAGGAAAGTACAGCCGAATAGGCAGGAACAGGAACAAGGGCATTATAATAGCTCTTTTCAAAAAACAACACATCACCATCGGTAAAACTTTGTGTTTGGACTTTTTACGCTTTCGTCCATCTAAAAACATCAACTTTGCCAGCATGGACCGCGATTTCTCTTTTATATGGTGCTGAAATGTATTTTGGAAACATCAGATAGTGAAGGCGAAGGCATAGAGTGTGTCGTTGCGTACTGGTCTGATGAGACAATTCAATAAATCAAAATTTGCGCTAAACTCACAAACCTGGAGATTTAAAAAAGGATTTCTCATTATCATTTACTAAAAATAATAGGCTTTGTTATTTGGAACTACATGGAAAGCACTGGATTTTCCTGCAAAAAAAAATATTCATAAGGAATAATGGTCAGAAAATCTCTTTGGAGGCTCATATGCTTACAAAAGGGATTTAAACTTCGGAACTCAGCTAACATATTTTGAAGTTTATGGAAATAATTATTTTAAATTATATTTAAATTCAATGGAAACTAACAGAATAGCTCTCTTAATAAAACCTGCATTCTTAATTTCCGCATACCGCAGCTAAGCCCATATAAAATCTATTATTAAATGGTTGTGTTTCAGCAAGAACGTTCAATTAATTCTAATTGTAATTTAATTGTTCATGGGAAAGTTGTATTTAGCGAGCTGGCTCCCATGTTTGTGTTGGGTCTTATGACAATACCATCAAAAACGTTCTCGCGTTGCGATATACAGCGTCGCCCATAATCGAAACTTGATTCAAATATTTTTGATTTAGTGCACCATTTTTGATCAAAATTTTTGAATGACTTTTTGATCAAACCTAATTTTTACTTCAATCTTTAAAAGAGAATCCGGAAAATAAATCATATGGCTCAATATTGGTAAATTTAGGTATTCCAGTTCTCCTTTCAACATATGAGACACAAAATTCGGGAATTACAAAATACCACAGTTTGAACAATATTTGTAAATTAAATAAAACAAATTTGAACACAGTAAAAATAAATTTACAAAAACATTTATTTTTATTTATTTTAGAACCCTCTCTGATTGAGTTCAAATTGTTATAACTTTCGATGTAAGCTTTGCTGGGTCTGTTTCTTTGGGAAAAAGTTTTGAATGAACTTTTTGATGTGTTGACCCGGGGTCTATAGCACAGAACAACAAGTCAACTAATTAACAACTACTTGTTTAACTAAACCTGTTCAACAAGTTCAATTAAACTTTGTAGCACAATGTAAATTGTAACAATTGTTAAAAAAATAAATTTCCCTCGACTTGTTGGACAAGTAAATCTTACTTGTTTATTCGTAGAGTAACCAAAGTTGAATTTTGGTATAGCTTTGCGAATGTACAAATTATTGTTTAATAATTTCCTTAAATATTGGGAGATATACCAAAATCAAAAAGAATATTAACGCCAATATTTTTGTATACCTATACGTAAATACTCGATAATCAGTTTTTCTGGGAATAAAAATAAATATTTTTTATTTAAAAACGATTAGTAAAGCTTTATAAATTAGCATATAATTTCTGCAGTGCTTTATAATCTACAACACACATTTGCATACAAGAAACTATGACAAAAATTAAAGGATATAATATGTATATTCAGCATAGATTTAGGAAACTCTAAAATTCTTATGCAAAAATAATGGACATAAAACTAAAAAAGGTTTATAAAAGGTACATATGTATTATTTTGACCATTCCAATCTAACCCACCAAAATTTTGAGATTATAGGTTGGCCTAAGCAAGCAAAATTTACTATAGGGAATGGAAATGCATTAGCTCCTCTTTAAAATACAAACTAGTTGTGATTTTTGTTTTCTATTTTTGCAATTTAGACGTTTCAAACGAAATTTTTCATACAAAATTAAATTATTATTTATACATTTTGTATTATCTTCCGTAAAATATATATTTATAATGTAGATATTATATAACAATATAAACCACTTTATAAAATGAACCCTATCCCAACTTGTTGGTTTCTAACAATTTTGAAATCGTCAGTTAGAATTTATTAACTACCCAACAATTAGAAGCATATTTATTCAAACACTTGTTGTATCCAGTTACAGAAACGTTAAATTTATCAAATTTCACACTTGTTAAAACACATAAAAACAATTGTTATATTAGGAAGACTTGTTGTTACGTGTTACAAAAATTTTTGACACGTGTTTAATTTTGCTTGTTAAACAAGTACTTGTTGTATTGTGTTATAGGCCCCATTGGAAAGCAAGGAAACGCATTTTTGAGATGTTTCTGATTTTTTTCTGGGTAAACGTCACAATATAAATTATTATTGGTTTGACAAACAGGAAAAGGCAGTAGGTAAAATGGTCGGGTTGATTCTTGCTGGAGGGGAAATGAAGTAAATTAAAAAAAAGTCAAAGCTCTGGCACTTTCATTCCAGAAAAATTTAAAAACACATTTTGGGTATATTTGGTAACCCGCGGGCGAGTATAAAGAAACAGACTTATTACATATATGTAAATACAAAGATCCTTTTCCGGAAAAATAAGTTTCTTTTCTTGATTTGATTTTTCCAAAAAAATTAATTTAAAAACAGAATTAATGGATGGATTTTTGGGTTTAAAAAAGGTATAACATATAATTGTAAGTGCTGCCGTTGATTTTTAATATTCGTTTTCTAATTCAAGTCGATTTTTTATAAAATGCCACTCCTGCCTAAACGGGTGGAAATAGAACCCCCGCCCATACGATTTTTGTCTTGTCTCGACCTAACCTAAACGCTCTAGTCTTTTTGTTGCATCTTATCACACTGTATATTTTTGGTCTGTTTAATTTTTTTCCACTATTCGACATGTAATCTAACACTTTTGATTTTTTTCCACTAATTGACTTGTAATCTATTAATAAAAGTTTGTTTTAGTGCAGTCTTTTATGTGAAATATGTTAAATATGCACTTATTTAACAAAAAATAAAAATAATATTTAAAAAAAAATGGTTTACTTTCTTTTTCCCCCACTGCCTAGCTCATATTGGTTTATTTTGTTTTTTTTTCCCACTGTTAAGCTTCAAAAAAACTCTGCTGTTGTGTAAATCTAAACATTTGACTTTTGTAAAGAGAATTACAAACTATGTCTATCGTCTTAAGTAAAAATTCTTTTTTCAACAGCATATTTTGACACACCATGTAGGTATAACTATTTTTTTGAAACTCACAGGATTGATAGTCTTAAAAATTCTCTTCAAGTTAAAATAATTTGTGACGGTATCTTTATTTGTTTAAGAGTTATGATTGTAGCAACAAAAAAAAATCTTAACGGGCCACTGTGCCAGGGTTATAAAAGCTTAAGCTTTTTCTTATTTTAAGCCCTCGTTCAATTCACAAGTCAGTAATGGGCTCGTGAATTTAAAAATATTTAATTCATAAGCTATTTGGGATTGGTGATTTAAATTTAAAATATTTTTAATTCGCAAGGTCTTTAGGATTTGTGATTTGAAATTTTTTTAATTCATAAGCTATTTGAGATTTGTCATTTGAATTACTTTAGATTGATAACCATTTTTCAGCTTATGATTTCTGAATTGAAGAATAAATGTGTAATTCAGTGTATGATGCACGTGCGGCTTTGTCATGAGACACCATGCATGCTACTTGGTTGATGGTTGCTACCTCAGTTTAGAGAATATTTAGGCTTATCTTTAAAAATAATTTCAACTTCTACCAAATAAAAACAAATAGCTTATGAATTAAAAAAAATTCAAATTACAAATCCTAAAGAGCTTGTGAATTAAAAATTTTTCAAATCACAAATCCCAATTAGCTTATGAATTAAAACATTTTTAAATCACAAATCCCAACTAGCTTGTGAATTAAATTTTTCTCAATTCACAAATCCAAAAGAGCTTGCGAATTGAAATTCATTCAATTCCCAAATCAAAAATAGCTTGTGAATTGAATATTTTTAAGCTCACAAAGTCACAAATCAAAAAGAGCTTCTGAATTAAATCTTTTTCAATTCACAAACGTTTTTTAATTAAAAAAATCACAACCCTGCACTGTGCGGTGCGTATATCTATAAGAGAAAAATACAAACAAAAATCCGGAAAATTTTAAAAAGTTAAATTTTGTAGGTATGTCTACTAATTCTATTAATTTTTCAAAATGGTGCACTAAATCCAATATTCAGTGGGTCATGGATTTTAAAATAAATTAATAAAAATTCTGTATGACCGAAATCCTGTTTTTGTTTTTTATTTTTTTTTTTCAAATACTGTAAGATCAATATTTTATATTTCAGATTTCTATATTTCAAAATCCTGAAGTTTAAACTTTTGTTTTGCAAAACGAAAAGCAGAACGAAATTTTATGATGTCGTTGCATATGTTTTGTATGCGAACTTTCGTTTCGGATCAGCAGCGTAGTTGGCTTTAAAATAGTTTTATGTTGAATTATTTAATTATTCAATCTGAAAAGCTTGCCCGACCCGCATCGGTTGATAGGTACATATGTATGTAGGCAACTTACGGCGATTTGTTAATGTCTATAGGTAGATGTAAGGAAAGGTACATAAATGTTGTTTAAATTGTTCGTGATTTTATGCGGTCAAATTTAGACCAATCGTGTAAAATTTTAAATGAAATATTTTAAATAAAATACAATTATTAGATCATATGATTATAAAATCATATTCCTTCAAGCACGTATTTCACAAAATGTATTTAATCCTCCCTTTTAACCACCTTACCAAAAAATACTACTCTTTTCTGTAATTACCAAACAACGTGCTACTCAACTCGAATTATATCAAAAAATATTTTTCATTTTATTCTTCGTCTTCTTAGTTTTTTTATTTTCAAACACAAATCGTGGAATCGTTTTAAAAACTCATTTGTTCAAAATGAATTATTCTTGAACAACACCATCTGCAAAAATTTCTTCATACGGTATGGGATCTCATTTTAAATAATAATTCTACACTAAGGATTGATTATACGGTTAAACATAAAAACGATGCTAAACGACAGCTTTTATAGCAATAAAGTTTAGCTAAAATTAAATCGCAATAAACCAACTTCATCTAACAACCTAAAATATGGCAGAAAGGATGAATGGTATTATTGTGTGTGGGTGCAGGGGTGTGAGGTGTGGTGAACAAAGAGGAGACTAGAACCCTTTCAGTGCGGAAGTGTGTAATTAATTGTTTTTGACTGTACCTACGTAACTGCCAATGTTATGCTAGCAATTTAATAAGGAATTTATTTACCATTCATTCTACATTTAAAAATTTAAGCATGGTAACTTTTACTTATAGGTACTTAGTGCCATATACCAACAGCCGTAATCCTTTTAAAGCAAACCGCATATCCGTCAAAAGCAACCATATCCTTTCCCACCAGCTGCAAGTCTATAACCATGATTATAAGGGTCTCTGTTTGTGGGTTCAATAAATAAAGTTATGCTGCCTTTTAGCATAGTTCCATGGGACATCAATTTTTGAAAACATTAAACGGAACTTAAAACTGGACAGGATTCACAATAAACAGTTACAAAACGCAGAATTGCAATTACAAAAGGAGATAGCGATCTTCTCATTTTTAGATGCACCCGGTTCTTCTTTACGGATTACCGATAAAAATTTAATTAAAATGTTCTAAAGACGCTTTATAAATAATAATGAATTAAGGTGGAAGTATATGTGTTTAAATTTATATTTTGTTTTGAATAATGAGTAAATTTGCTCAGCTAGTAAGTTCAAGATTGAGTTTGATTCAAATTTGATACAGAGCATTTTTATGTAATTCCATAGGAAATTCAACGATTCCGTTTGTTTTTTATTTAAAATGTTTAAAGTATTTAAAATTCCTAGGTAGTAGGTTAAAATTACGATTTTTGAAATAAGCCGTTTTATTGGAGTAAAGTTAAAGTCACGAAATTATGGAATGATTTACAAACAAAATTTAAAAAATAAAGCCGAAAACTATAACCTAAATTTAAAATAGTTCTGGTTTCAAAATTCCTTAGCACAGGCAAGGGTTAACATTGCCTATCTAACAAAAGGTAAATTGTAAAACGAGAAAAGAGCGTAAGCTGTCTTTGATAAACAACTTATAAAAAAACATCCACTCAAGGATTATTGCCATAGCTATAAAACTTTTCCAAAATTATTTTGATGTTTTCAATGAAAAGACGGATACAAAGTAAATAAACATGCAAAGCTCTACAACAACTAGTTTTAGGGTCGACTCACAAAAAATGCTGACTCAAAATACGATAATATCTTTGACGTTACGATACCTACAGAAATATTCAATGACCCCCCTTTTATGTATGGCGAACAAAAATAACTTTATGTACAGTACATTGTACATATACCTAGGTGTAATAGCCTAATCATTACATAATGACACCTTTCATTGATAGGAATTTCAAAGGATATTTTCCTCCAATAAGGGTAAAAAGGGACACTCTTATCAGTTAATGGCCAACATTCAGACGACTTTACTATGGACCGCGCGTCTATTTCCTTTACTAAGTGCCCCCATTTGGGAGCTGATTGAAGCCTTTTATCCTGATTCATCATTACGTTCCTTCTTGAATTCAATTCAATTAATAAAAAAAATTGAATTCTTCAAGGACGTAACAAGAGAAAGAGACCATTCATTTTATGTCAGGGATACCCCGTGTCGGGTATTCTTTAAAAATCCATTTGCAAACCTCATCCATTAAACAGCTGGAAACAAAACAACAAGAAGAAGACCGCACACATTAAATAAGCAATTTGATGCTGGAACACGTTCATTGAGTCTGCGAATGCGTTGATTTTTACTTGCTGTACCTACCTATAGGCACAATAAGGGTAATTTACGAATTCGAAAAAAATATATCAAACTAATGATTTAAATCAGGTACATATCTGTATCTGTATTTAAGGCATAACCAGGAACGCGAGGCGACAATCTGTTCGTCACAAGCACTTGAAAAATTTTTAATTAATTAATTAAGATCCGGAAAAATACATAAGAATCAAAAATATATGGAAAGATTCACTTATTTCAATTAAGTTTTCCATATAAAGAATACGCACGTAAACTTCACATTATTTTATGTGGCAAACCGAAAACAATGGTTTTACCTATTTCAACTATACCTACCTCGTTTTTATTTTAATGCTAGCATCTAGCATCTAAGAGCAAGTATGTTCGACATAGATAGCTACTCCTCAGATTTAAGTTTTTTGTTTAGTTTCGTAAAAAATTTTTTAATTGGGGATGGTTTTAATGACAATAGTTTTTCTATAGGATGGGATGAGACATAAATCATTTTATGACGTTATTTTGCATTCAATAGAAGGATTTTTTTCTTTTATTGTGGGGACCATATAGTGTACCTATACCTATATTATTATCTAGAGATGCGGCTCGTACCCCCCTCGCATAAAACACCGTCAAATTTTATTTGAGCACAGTAAGCGAAAACTCTCTTAAATAAAATACCCTGTCCGTGAATGCGTTTGAATTGTTGATGCAAATACAAAATGGCGTCAGTAGCACTTTGTGCAAAACTGGGCTACGGAATGTGGTGGATGTAACGGTGCATGCTCACTTTAAGGGTGGTTCTTAGGGAGCGCTTATACTATTAGATTCAATTTTTGGTTGTTTTCAGTCTAATTATTCATTTTACTTTATTCATATTTTTAAAGCAACAGAAAGCTTTATTTAATATATATTTTTATCGATAAGGACTTAAAAGAATTAATTTACCAATAAACTACTACTTTTATTTTACAGTTTTTGAATTAAACGGATTTATTTTTTGAATATCTTAACGACCTATCCAATTTATTTCAGCAAAACTGAGCCAAAATCCATAAAATTATCACTAGGTTGGTGCGGTCCAATTTAAAATGCATTGGGTGCATTGCTTGTAGGGTGAAAGAGAAAAATCCCTGAAGTCGGTTCTCTAGATAATATAGGTAGATATATAAAATAAGGTGGGGACAGGGACGAAAAAATTGGAAAGCTAAATCTATATTTTGGCCACGTACCGAGCAAAAAATAGGGACCTTTGTTAAATAGTGTTTAATTAAAAACATGAAGTGTGTGAAACAAAATAAATTACGAAAGGAAATGAGGGCAGTTGTAGAAAATACGTCCAGAAAATTAACAAAAAAACTCCTTGCAAATTAAATAATATTGATGATGGAATTTTTTCCGAAACGCGTAGCATAATCATTTTTTAAAAGTTGTGTCAGCAAAAACCTAAGTTTTTTAAATATAAAATAATGAATACAAAATTGAAGCTATTTAATTTTTTCATCTCGTTTTGTTATAAATTTACATTGTATTTATTTTATCATTTTCAAAAATAACCGGTACCTAGTATTTTGCATGGAAGGTGGGTACTACCTCCTACCATCCAACTGTTTAAAACCCGTTAGAGAGAGATGTCTGTATGTGTGTATGTAGTGTTTACGTACGTTCGTACCACAGTACCTACACATATTAAAGATAATATTATTAGCGTCATTAAGGGCACTTGAACAGCCATTTTTATTTTTTGACATTTTCAACTTTGACAACCGGCACATTATATAAGGCGTGTTCAGGAAAAGGAGATATCGTAGATCTCAGTTTTGCTGTCAAAGCTCTGAGGAAAAAAAATCTTGGATTCGCTTGCTTACCTTTTGAATGAGAAAAATCTCTGAGATCTCATTTTTATGAACGCACCAATAACCTTAGATCTGTGTACTGTGCGTTAATAGGTTCCTGATATATTCTTTGTTCACAGTATCTCGAGAACGAATAGAGATATTGGCTTCGAATATATATTTTATTTTACAGATAACAATGTCATAAAGTGCAGAAGAGGCTTTTGAAATAAATTCAGTTAGCAGTTATTTTCCTATACTTCAAAAAATGTTTTAAAATGTCTTCAGCTTAATTTTATTCTACATATTTGTAGACGTAATGAAAAATTGAAGGAAATTAAAAAAAAAATGAAAAAACATGCTAAAATTTTATAAAAAACCGTTTTCGGTTCTAATATGTTGAGAACAAACAATGATATTGACTTCCGCGTAATTTTTTTCTATACACAGTGCCATATTTGATTATACTGATGTGATTTAAAAAAAATACAATAATTGAAAGTTTTTTTTAAAGCTAAAAAATAAAATGCACGATTGGGTCGCACGAACTTGCTCTTAAATACGATAACACTGTCTGAATAATTTAGATCCATTCATCTGATTTTAAAAGAAATAAGTTAGTTATGGGAGCCTATAATTATGACGCCTGCAAAAAGTGAGTATATAAGTATGAACAAATTAGCACCGTGTGGCACATAAACAATACACATGTATGTATGAAGCTTATTTAGACTGAAAAATTGCTAAAAAATCAATAAAACTAGAAATAAATTGATAAACCAACTTCTGAAATTGTTTTGAAACCAATGCGATGTACCCCATTGATTTCTGACATACATAAAGCTCAATTTATGAGAAAAAAATATAAATCTATAGAGCGGTTTTTTAAAAATATATTTTTTATATATGTAGATAAGTATACAATTTTGAAAACATTATTAAGAAAAAAAATTGGTACGCCATTTCGTAAGGAAATCAATAATTATAGCCAATTTCTTTACTGTCTACCTTTTCTTAAATATTTGAAAAGTTGTTAAAAGGTAGAATTATTAGTTTTTCTCAAATCGAAAAACATTTATTTTTAAGTCCGAGTCAAAATGGTTTTAGAGCTAAAACATCAACAGAGAATGCTTTTTTAAGTTTATGTTCTGAAGTACATGATAGTCTGAACAGGAAAAAATTACAGCGTCGATCTTTGTGGACATAACGAAGGCATTTGGTATCGTGGACCATATAATAATAATAATACTTTTTATTATGATATTGTGTGTTCATCCAAATGTTTTAATATTCAATCAGTTTGAGAATTCAAATATCTTGGTCCTTTAATCGATAGCAAATTAAATTGGTATTCACACACTAATCTTATTAAAAATTATATTTTAAAAGCTACGTATATGTTGTATCATTTAAGAAAGTACTGTTCCAAAAAATTGTTAGAAACATTTTATTATAGTTTGGCCCAACCAAAACTACAATATGGACTTGTTTGCTGAGGTGGAATTTTAACTGTAACATTTAACACTTAATTAATATAATATCTAAAAAACATATCCTAAGAATAATCTGGAAAAAGAGACGAAAAGTGCATAGCTTTTTATTGCTTCAAATATACTTCCTTTAAAGCATCTTTATTTTTATAAGGTCTTAAAAATATTCTTTTTAAGAAGCGGTAATCTTCTTAATCAGGGCCCAACAGTTCATGATCTGCGAAGAAGGTAGAATCCTAGCTTCTAACAACTATCAAATGCTGACAGCGAGTTTTCCAATAAATTAACTGCTCACTTCTTAGAGCCTCTCGGTCTCGAGTCAACAAATGAATTGTTATGTTAAACCGCAGAATGAATTCTAGGTATCATATACATAAGTTGAACTGAACCTAACAAAAGTTGCATTATATCGTGGCCATTACAATTCTACTGATATAGTGATATCACCGGGAGCGGGACGGAAAGCCAAATTTTGTGGACTAAAGCCCGTTAAAAAATATTTGGAATCTAAGGACTTTCTCATATTCGAAGAAAGTAATGATTTTTTAAATGCTCTAAGTGGTTGGAAGCTTATATTACCGCAATAAAGTAGTGATTAGTATCTACCGCAAACGATTTTTGGAAAAAGTTTTATTATAATTTCTTAAATTTTCGAAATTTAACAATTATTATAATATATCATTTCATGTTATATATTTTACGTTTTTATTATTTGGTATTATTTATTTATTTACTTACTTTTTTTTCATTTCTTATTATCATACCTAAATAAATTTACTTATACTCTAAATCAACCGGTAGATGCTTTTATAAAACTATGTTTTTTTTTTTTGTTTAAAATACTAAATGAAATTAATTTTTAAATGATTAGGTAACAAGGAAAGTTATATAAATAATAAATATATATTTGATTTCAATGATATAATTATTCTTTTCTACGAAAACAACGAACATATATTTTCCTATTTTACTTAACAGTAGAAATTAAAGCGATTATTGAACGTTATGTGCTTGCAAGGTTATTTGTCTAGATTAATATTCAGGTTCAAATGGTTTCAACAATTATAGTTATTGTAACGTTAAGGTACGTGATTGTACGTGATTGTAGAATGCCCAAACCATCAGGAGACATTGTATTCATTTTTGGCTCACATTAATGTATAGAGTTAATGTTAAAAAAAATACGGTTTAAACTTTCGTACCGCCTCTTTAGAAAGTAACATGTCACATAAAAAAACAAAATATTACTCTCTGAGAAGTTTCAATTGAATTATGTATGTTGCTGTGTATCCTTTTCACTTGTTTTATTTCACTAACAATGCATCAGATGCCTTCATAGGAAACATGCCTGTTTTTTATGGCATCTTATCAAAGAAAATCCCGAAATCATGGACCATAAATAAGTTCAAAGAAAACTAGCACATATACCAAAAGCTACAGTTTGTTGCTTTATGAAGCATGAGATTGGCTCATATGGGGGAAGTAAAAGTATAGGAAGAAGAAGCTTTAACTATTAAACCTGGAGTTGTTTCTATGCATATACAAAAATTGCGAAGTAGCTAGCTTAAGTTATGTGAAACTACTAATGACATTTGAACTAAATATGTATGCATGTAAAGTATAAAAGTAAATTAATTATAACTAAAAATAATAAAATAAATAATATATAAACATAAAAGAGAAGTAGACTCAGATTGGGTTGTACAAACTTGCTGTTATGTACGATCACACTATGATTTTAAAGTCTTAATATTTTAAACAATATTCATCTGATAAAAAATGATAAATTAGTTATGGGAGCCTATTTTTATGCCACCTGTCAAAAAAGTATTTTAGGCACGATTATGATAACCGTGGCGACAAGAAATGATAACGGTTTTTTTTTACTTCCATACAAGCATTTTTTACTATTGGAGGGGGGTCTATCTCCCACCGTTTGGGCGGGAGGTGCAATTTTATGAAAAAAGTACTAAAAATGAAAAAAAAATCATTAAAAAATAACGGTAATATCTACAATTCAGTATTATGCCTTTTTTAAAAGCCAATACCCTGTTCTATTAGCCAGTTTTTGAATCAAGCGAAATCTATGCATAGTTTTTGAGAAAAACGAGTTTTAAACTCAAAATTTGGGAAAAAACATGAATAAAATGTTTAAAGATTCAAAATAGCTTTTTTACGGCCTTTAGTCCACAAAAATTTAGGCGTTTCGTCCCGGCACTTGGACTCATCAGTTGACTAGTGAGGACCTTGTCAATACGCAATTTTTGTTAAGTTCAGTCCATCTAACATAGATTTCATGACGAATATCTAGTGTGAACTATATCCAACAAGACTAGAATTCCTAGTCATTAAATTGGAAGTTTTTGTTTTTGTTTTTTGCCCAGGGCCTGGCATTGTTTATAAGAAGGTTTTTTTTTTTTTTTTTTTTTAATAATACAAACTCTATATACTACTGAAATACATCAGCCAAGTAGAAGACTTAGCACTATTTAATTGGACTTGTTGAATTATTGATTCAAAATAGCTTTTTACGGCCTTTAGTCCACAAAAATTTAGGCGTTTCGTCCCGGCGATCTCACTTGGACTCATCAGTTGACTAGAGAGGACCTTGTCAATACGCAATTTTTGTTAAGTTCAGTCCATCTAACATAGATTTCATGACGAATATCTAGTGTGAACTATATCCAACAAGACTAGAATTCCTAGTCATTAAATTGGAAGTTTTTGTTTTTGTTTTTTGCCCGTGGCCTGGCATTGTTTATAAGAAGGTTTTTTTTTTTTAATAATACAAACTCTATATACTACTGAAATACATCAGCCAAGTAGAAGACTTAGCACTATTTAATTGGACTTGTTGAATTAGTCTTAGCACTATTTAATTGGACTTGTTGAATTAGTCCAATTAAATAGTGCTAAGTCTTCTACTTGGCTGATGTATTTCAGTAGTATATAGAGTTTGTATTATTAAAAAAAAAAAAAAAAAACCTTCTTATAAAATGTTTAAAGTCACATTTTTCAATGCTTTGAGATTTTATTTAATTTTTTTTTCTTACAATTCATTGCTCTTATTAATTCTTAATCAAAACTGAAAACTAGATAATTTTATGTCTTCTAGTTTTCGAGAAAATTGTAAATTACCAATTTTTTTTATTTAATAAAATTTTGTTTTGCTTGAGTATTTACGTTGAATAAAAATAATAGAATATGTGATTAATTCTTATACAAATTTATATCATACTCTCCCCGCATCCAGCACCAGCTTTACGTCGTATACACAGTGAGGTATGTATGTATGGGGGGGCATGCTGCCCCCCTGTAACCCCCCTACTTGGGCTCACTATAGGATTTGGGGTAGGTGCAAGGTTGGGTGTATGCAAAGTTTCTTTTGCAAACGAAAAATTAATTGAATTAAAATAGTAGTTTTGGTAATTTCCAATTTTCTCGAAAACTAGAAGACATAAAATCATCTAGTTTTCAGTTTTTGATTAAGAATTAATAAGAGCAACGAATTGTAAGAAAAAAAGAAATAATATAAAATCTGAAAGTATTGAAAAATTTTACTTTAACCATTTTTTTATGTTTTTTTCCCAAATTTTGAGTTTGAAGTTCGGTTTTTCAAAAACTATGCATAGATTTCACTTGATTTAAAAACTGACTAATAGAACAGTGTATTGGCTTTAAAAAATGGTAAAATATTTAATTGTAGATATTACCGTTTTTTTTAAATAATTTTTTTCCATTTTTAGTACTTTTTTCATGAAATTGCCCCTCCCGCCCAAACGGGGGGAGGTAGACCCCCCCTCCAATACTAAAAAATGCTTGTATTAAAGTGTTCTACAAAAAACCGTTATCATTTCTTTTCGCCACGGTTATCATACTCTCCCCGTATTTTAGTCGAAGGTCGAATTATATAAGTACATACCTAAATGGTGGAGCTTATAGTAGAGTGATATTTTGATGGCCTGGTTGGTGGAATACGTTGCGTTTTTCTGTACGGGTCAATTCATTTCAACAGTTTTGGCTTCTTTTTCATTTCGTTCCATTAACTGTCTGCAATAAGAATATACAGGTCTGACAGGTGTCAGACGTTGCAATAAACGTCTGGCAAGGGATTGTTTAATTAAAAAAAAATCGAATATTAGGATTTTTATTCGGAGCAAAATTATTTAAAAAAAACTTACAATATTGTTTTATAGATTTTTGAAAACTTAAAAATCTATTCTTTTATTTTACATTTAAATAACATACTATATTTGAATGAACATTTTTTTTTAACATTAATTTTCGAAATCGAAATTAAAAACAACAAAAAATATGTTATAATCACTTAAAACCAGATGGTTCTAGCTATATCTTTTAGTTTTTGTGAAAATTGAAAATTATACTTTATTCATAACCAATTTGTCCAGGTAAGGCCAAATTAAAATATGTCCTATTAACAGTCTTATTTTTGTCTCATTGGGTTCTACAAGCATCTTTCAATATTTATTAACATGTCTCGCAGATATCGGAAGTTGCGAAAAACGTGGCACACATTTTTTGTTTTTAATATTCAATGCTCCCATCAATATTAAGTCAAACGCTAGAGTGTCACAACACCCGCGGCGGTTATTTCCGAGTACAAATAGTAGGTATCAATACCCACGTGTATCAATGCCTATTCAGAAATGGCTTAAACTCCCATTTTTGTTTGGTTTCATGTCCAGGTAACATTATTGAGATGTTTAAAAAAGAAGCTGTTTTGGAGAAATTTGGCACAAGTAAAGCTTGTTTTAGTCGGCCGATAAATTATGGCTTTGGTTTTGAAACCGTCTGCCAGTAATGATAGGTATAAATTGATAACCCAGGATATTAAAAGCCACTACCGTTTAGGAAAAAAATCAGAAGGGAAAAATCGAGCAATAAAAGTGACATTCGCAAATTATGAGAAAAAAAACAAGAAGTTCTTGTTTGGTGTATGGGGAGGATTTTCTGATGATCGTATTCTTCTGTTCGGATTTTCAGGTTGATGATTTGGTTGTTTTTTCCAAACTTTTCGTTCAACAATAGACTCATCGGGTTACTGTTATTTAAAATACTAATAATTACTGGCTTCAGTTCTTCTGTGTTGGTTTCAATTTCATTAACTTTGTATATTATTAAATTGCTCTTTCTTCCTCAATTGATCAATACGAATACCGCACAGCGATACCGCCCAAAAAAAAATGTCCGTTCCACATTTTCTAAAAAATCGTGTCATTTTCGTGCCATATGAAAAAAACTAAAATTCGTATGTTAACAAAAAATATATAAATCAATTGTGGGGTGAAATACAACAAAAAAAAAATAGTAAAAATAATTTTTTCTATAAAAAATATGAGTTTCTGCCAGTTTTTCATCCACCTGGCCTCCATTTGGAGCAATTTTCTCAAAATTTCTTCAAAATTCGCTTTATTTGGAGTAAAAAATGGAAAAAAAAAAGCGTGCCATATTGAATTTTTTCGTGCCACCGTGCCATGATAAAATTTTCGTGTCAAAAAGGCACGATCGTGCCACTTCGGCAACGCTGATACCGCATATAGTGCTCCTTGTTCCTCAATCATAATACGTTATGTTTCTACTATTTTTTTTACGTGTTTCAAATTTTTCGACCAGTTTCCTACTTTTTCGTCGGTATTTTGTATTACTCTATCCATAGCTTGTGCAATATCCAACAATCTCTTCTTTTTGCTCTCTTAAAAGACTTCAAACGTCAATTGTAAGAGCCATATTATTACTATTAAAATGTATTACTTTTAAAGTTTTGGTTGTCGACTCGGGTATATTTGTAGAAGTTATAGTGTCCGCCGGTAGGTGGCGGTATAAGAACAGAACACAGATTTTAGATGACAATTTATACATTATATATAGAAAACCAAAGTCCAACGATTGAAAAAAGACCAATGATTGGGGAAGGGTTTTACCATAGAGTACCTATATTATATTATATTATAGGTACTCTATGGGTTTTAAGAAGAATTTGTTTTTAGTGAATAACTTGACAGTTTTTAACTTTTGACAAAAAATAAAGGTAAAACTGGAAATAAATTTGATTCTATTCGACTTTAGTACATTTTCGTGTACTAAAGGCTGTTAAAACCTATTTTGAATCGAATGTTTCCGTAAGTTAGGCGTAAGAGATGCACTTTTCGCCTTTGGTTGTTTCTAGGTATTATATTTTATTCAGAGGGGTGGTGTATTTCCTCACGTTTAGGCGGGATGGCTAATTTTCTAAAAATCGACTTAAAATAGAAAAAAAATATTTTAAAACGACGGCAACACTTACAATGTCAATACTTAGGTATTATACATTTTTTTAAATCCGGAATCCATTAAATTGATCAGTTTATGCATATGTCAGAGTCCCCACTTATTTTGCTCCGTCAATAGTTGAGCGAATCCAAATTTTATCCTCAATATTTGACACAAAAACTTAGAAATTTCGCTATCCCGTTTTTATTTTGGAAGTTGCTGAGATCTTCGAGATCTCAGGACTATAAGTTGACCATTTGTGTGCCAAAAAATGGTATTAGAGTTTTGTTCGTGTTTGTGGTGCCGAACATGCCTGTAGGAAAAACAGGCAATAGCCCAGGGCAGCAAGTTTGGAGCATTTAGATAAATTGGGACAGTTTTCTCAGATAAACCGTTCTAAGGAATCTTTGTTTAAAAAATTATACAAGAACGCTGTAAACATAGCTAAATTTGAAATTAAATTATTATTAAATTTAAAACTATCTTATTTTGTATAATATGCTTATTAACTCTTATCTTAGTATTAATTCGAGCTGGTAGTCCTGGTAGCTAAGGCTCACAAATTATATATTAGCATTGTAATTTACTTACCTGTTAATAAAGATATAAATAAATAAAAAAAACTGACTAGTTATAAATAGGTACAGGTGCTGTACATTTTTATTTTTCTAGAGGAATTTGTTTAAATTCAGACAGGAGCGATTGAATATAATCATTTATTTTGAATTTTATTCAATACAGTCCAGAAAGGAAGAAACACAAATAAAAATAATAATTCTCTTATTACATGTTTGTGTTCTTCTTCTTCTATAATAATCACTGTATGTAAATATAAATATAAATCTAGATTTAGGTATATATGTACCTACAATGATACATATAATGAACCTACTTATGTAGGTATGTATAACGCAGTTAAAAGTTCAAGTGACCTCAACTTTAAAATGCGTTTTGCCCAGGTACGACAGTGGGTTCTTCATATGTATATGTAGATACTAGATAGGTATACTGTCCTAAAAATGACACATTCCCCTAGAAACATAAAAGTCGACAAGAAAAACGCCTTATAAGCTTATATAATTATTATCCAATATAGGTAGGTAATACATGTAGTTTGTACATAGATAAAAAGAGAAACATTGGGGCCAAAATAGTAGTTACAGTAAAGGTATACGGGCTCTGAATGGAAGACTATGTAATTGATTTTTTTACCTGTATTTTAGATAATATACAGCTTCTATTTCAATGTTATGGCCAAAGTTCGTCCTACATAATTTAAAAATGTATATATATATACCTACCAATGCATATTAACCATTCCAAATTACCATAGTTAATAGTATGTGTAGGTATATCACCAAAAATAATAATTTCCTTCTCTTCATTATCTCATATTGTTGATATTTTGGAGTCTGGAGAAAGTTATAATTACAACGACGGCCATGGTCATTATGTGAAATCAACACAAATTACACCGACCAAACCAGATGCCATAAATCATCAGCCGCTCCATGGAGTTCACTGGCTATAATAACCAACATTTCCTTTTTTTATTATACCTCACATACCTATGTATTTCCATAGTCAGCGGGTCAGCGGGGGTGAATACGTATAGACATAAAACATTGAAACAAAGGAGCAGGGTCCTTAAATATAAATAAAGCAACAGAGGGCGGGACAATATCTTAAGGTTCTGTCGGGCGAAAGTTCTCATTTTAACAATTCGGACACTCTCTCTCCTTTTTGTGTATACTTTATTTCACCCGCTAGCCACTACCCCTGGAAATAACGGTTAATTTTTGTGTGGTCTTCTATTTCATAAAATAATAATCTGTGTTTCAATCTTTGGGGGTTGCTGAATGGTTAGTTAGGTCTAGGTGCTTGTTTAAGGCACCACTTTTCTGGCATCCTTCATCTTAAGATTTGTTCTTTCTCCTAGTCTTTGTATTTCCTCGACAAATGCCTGAAGGGGATAGGCATCAAAATTACATACATAAATATGTAAGTATGTACTGTAAATTTATGCTAGAGATTGTTTTCCCGGCATTTTTTATGAGCAAAAATACACACATTCATCGATGCCCCAAGCTAGTTGTCAGAGTAGCACCCTGAGGAGGAACAATATTTGCCTGAATTCAATCAATAATGTTTAGTATACCTCTGAGGCAGAATTGGAATATATTTTTATAATCCGCGAACATAGCAAAATATTTAAAATGCCGACAAAAGCTTAACTATAGCTATATAACTATTAGAATCCAAATATGAGTAGCGCTGTGTATAGTTACAATCAAAATATTTGAATATTTCGCGAATATTTCTAGGAAAACAATCAAACTTTCGCCTTTACTTGATAAGGCCTTTGTATATATTTTGAAGTGGAAATTTTATTATAACAAAATAATATAGGGTCTCTTGCCTACTTACTTCATCTTTAATATTTCTCCACAAGTTGAGTTCTTTTAGGATATACCCATTGTATATGAAAACTATAGTCCTATCATAGTTGGGTGCGACAGCAGCGACCCCTACATCATCCACGCAATACTTTCTCTGAATATTCGAAAAATGAAAAACATAATAATATTATGTATATGTTAATTGGGATTTTTGATGCTAAATGCATTAAGTAAACAAGTCTGTGATAGTGATAGTAGTTCATAATTTGTGTTTTGTCTTTGTTTTTTAATTTATTTATTTATTTTTTCGTTCAATAAAATATAATATTGCAATATAAATGTTAAATTCAATCAATTAAAAAAATTCCCATAAGGATTAAATCAAAATTATAAATGTAAATGACAATAGTACAATAAAAAAAATACCCTTTTAAGAAGTTGGAAAATAACCAACGAAACGTCGAGAATTATTTACAAAAATTAATTAATTTGTTTTATAAATTGCATACAAAAATAAAAGATCATTTAGCCCAATTAACATACATAATAATTAATTTAAATATAACTGATCAATTCTTCATAATTGAAAAACATAATAATAGTAGAAGTACGGGAACGTTGTATACCTACTTAATTTATGAGAGTTCGAGGAAGCGAAAATAATAAACATTTTTAAGAATATGAAGAATAATGAAGATAATAAAGATGAGGGATATAATGAAGAAAAAACACAATTTTGTTTTTTTTCTGGCTGTTTACATTATTTTTTCATTTTGCAACCATGGCAACCATGGGCTGGCCATTCACGATACAAAAAAACTGGGCAAATTGGGTTTTTCGCAGTTGTGAATGTTGTGTGTGCTGTGTGACCAACGGGACCTAAACAGGAATTTGTATTTTTTTTGGAGTTTTTGCCTTCCTATTCTGGATTTTGCAGCTCACCAAATAGTGGGTGTAACCCCCTGTACCTACTGCTAACTTAACTGTGAAGTTGAAGCTATCAGTTTGAAATAGGGCTCCAAATTTGCAGTTCTAGAAAAAAAATAGAAACAAATTTGAAGTCATCAATTAAAAAAATTTCACTGTGAAGTTAGCAGTACATGATGGTTTTTCAACAACCACGAAAGCTAGGAATTTGGAGTAAGACTTCAAATTTGCAGCTCTTTTTGCAGTTCCAGAAAAATAATAGAAACAAATTTGAAGTCATCAGCTAAAAAAAAAATCATACTTTATCTTTAAGTTCACTGTGAAGTTAGCAGTACATAATATTTTTTCGACAACAAGACAAGCTATCACTTTGAATGAGGGATCCAAATTTTAAGTTTTTTTTTGCAGTTCAAGAAAAAATATTTACCAAAATTTTGAGGTCCTCATTTAGAAAAAAATCAAATAAATTTATATTACACCCCGACTTCAATATAAAGTTAGCATGAAAGTCCATTTCTCTGCAACCAAGATAAGAATTTGCGGTAAGCCTCCAACCTCCAAATTTGCAGTTCTTTTTGCATTTGAAGAAAAAAAATTACCAAAATTTTGAAGTCCTCATTTAAGAAAAAAAAAAATTGATAAATGTTATTCAATAGTAACACGAATAAAACTCAAATGTCACTTTTTTAATGGTGCAAGCAATTAATTAAAATCAAAAGCCTGAAAAATAAAGCAAGGAAATTTATGAAATAAAAAAAAAGTCATAAAGCAAAATGTCAAAAACATCCTTGAAGTATGCTGTTTGTAAAGTTGTTTACGTTATGTGATACTTCGGTGTTCGGTGATGCGAGTTAAAAAAAAAACCATACAAAAGTGACAATAACAAACGAAAAAAATCGTAATGCTTTTCGCTTTGCATTACGCTGTCCGATAATTGTAGCAGATTGTTTAGAGAAAAGAGGAGTTTCCACTCTTTTTTCACACAAAATTAATTGCTTGCATTTTATTTACTTTTCAGTTGTAAGATATAAAATTAAATATCATATCTCTGAGTAATACAAATTCTATACATATAAATACTACTGAAATACATCAGCCAAGCAAATAAATAGAAGATTTAGCAATTTTTTAATTGGACTTCTTGAATTATTGCTTTCAAATAGCTTTGAACGGCCTTTAGGTTAAAAAATTATATCTTTTTTATTAATAGTGAAAATTAACAACGTTGCGTTGGTTATTTGATTTTTCACCAAACTGAAAACTACAAATCAAGCACCTATCAACCAAAATATTGCGAAATATTGAAACAAAATATAATAAATGTATATATACATCTACATATGTATGTAAATTACGTAATTGCTTACGTCCGAAAGATTTTTAAAAAATACTAACTGTTCTCAGTGGTGGCTCGCTCTCGACTGCCAATTTTATTCATTATCAAAATATGTACATTAAAATTTCCTAATATTAATTAAACTGCATTTTCAGCTGATTTTTAGAAATAATAATATCTTAGGCAAACAAAATGCGCGTGCATTAAGTAAATGAACATGATGTCCGTGGGATATTAAGTTGAGTGTAATGAAATAACTATTATTTAGGATTTTGGATTGCGAATATGGATGGGTTTGAATGAATGGAATATGTAACCTGTATATCTACTATTTCATCCTTACATATTCTTCCTTAACGCTCAACTCCCATAGGCAATGCAAACATAATTTTTTTTTTTTTAATTCAAAGGAGATAGACACAAAAATATTTATCTTGAAACAGCTTACTCAGTTATCTCCTTTAGTCTCCTTATTGTAGCAGTAATTTAAATAATATGATTCTCTCGCTGTTTCTCCATTCCTTATCCTACCCTTATTCTAAGTATTCAAAGCTTAATTTGTAGCGATTCTAGCGCCGCGTATAGGCTCCGCGCAATCCTAAAAAACTGCCCATAGGCCATTTTAGTACTGTTTTCATATACAAAGATATACCGCAACGATTGCCGACACAAAGTAATGGATCAAAAAAAGTTACAAATTTTAAACTTAAAAGCAATTTATTATTATAGCCTTTTACTCTTAGCCCTCTGCATCATTATCCTCGCTAAAGGGCTGCATATAATTTATCATGGGGCAGACATGCTAACACGTTAGTTAAATGCGAGGGCATTTGTCCTCTGCACCTTTAGTCTTACAACAAAGATTCGCTGTCTAGTACCTTTACTATATAGGTATACAACATAGTTAATTTAAATCGTTACTTGATCTTGGCACTGCTACTGCACTGCTACTTTTGATGATGGAAACTTCGAAAAGATTTTTTATTCGGATTTCATGATTTCAATATCATGATTCGTGTACATTTACATAGGTTAATGAATCCAGGTTATTTTTTTTTAATTGAGAGGATAGGATAAGCATAGAAGTATGAAGTTGATAAAATATTTATTCATTTCCATACTTAATAGGTAGGTACCTATCAACAAGTTATAAGTTATATATAATTAAAAATATTATGTAAAATACAGTTAAGAACCAATTGTAAACGAATATTTCAGTTCAATATATCATTATTGGTTTTAATAAAAGTTTTATGATCAGTTTTAAGAAAATTCCTGCTGGTAAAGTTCCTTCACTCTAATTTATTTCGGTGTGGTATAACGCTACACTTATGAAATAAGTGTGTGCTGTGCTGTTTTCTCCATTGACTAAAGGCATAATTTAGACTTCTGGTTACACCAATCTTTCCCAAAGAAATTTAGGCTAAATTATTTCAAACCTCTGGACGTCTGCCTAAGAAGTGCTAATGCATGGAAGAAATGGCTCTCTCATCAAAATGGTCTAGTGGTTTCGTGATCGTTCGGTAACCGGAAGGAACTCAGTTCCAATAAATAAAATATAAAATTAATAAATAATTGTATCAAATTGCAATTTCTTAGTTCGAATTGTTGGTGCCAAAAAGTCAATATCTTCACTTAGAACAATTTTAAAATTGCAAACAAAAATATTGAATCAGTAAATCTTTAGCTAGGTATGCTAAACAGGATTCTTTTTGCGTGATTAATTAAACAAAATGAAAATACAATTTTTATTCGAGTCCTTCAGTTTCGCGAAAAAAAAATAATAAAAAACAGTTTTTATTTTTTATAAGTATTTTTATTGGAAGCTTTAGATCCCTTACCGTGGGTCGGGGGAAATCTTCAGCTTATACGTTGATTCAAATGCAAAGACTAAGACTAAAAGATAATAGCGCAAAATTTAAAACGATTTAGTACGATGTGAAAGCATTTTTAGTACGATAAAATGACTTTAACATCGTACTAAATCGTTTAAAATTTTGCGCCAATGAGATCGAGTGATCCCTTTTATAATACTTAAATGCTAACACAGCAAATCTTAGTTTGCCTGTGGACGATGCAATGCACAAGTTGCTGATGGCAAAAGTGCTGATATGCAATTTGATGCTATTGAAAGATGATTGTATCATCTTTGTTTATAGTTTGAAATTGTGAGTTTATATTGGTTGAGTATGGAATTTAAAGTCAAGTGTTTGTGGGGGCGCACAAGTTGACTCTGATATAACATTTATACGGTACAAAATAACAGGCAAAGATATCTAATAATTTACAGTCTACCTTACAAATAATCTGCCATTCATTTTTACGTCTATTAAAATTATCAGACATAAAGAATCTAACCTCACATTTTATTGGGAATGAACAAGGCTCTATTATTTTACATGATCCTTAAGTTCTTAAATGTGTAGTATGATACATATTGCCCCTGACTTATTAAATATTTTATTACGCCTTAAATCTAATCATTATACATTACGAAGATACCTAATTCATAATATATTAATGAACAAACTTCCAGACTTGAAAACCCCTTGCAAAGATGGGAGTATTCGAAATCCAAGGTCAACCAACACCCAGGTATAGTATAATTCTGACTCCCTCCCTTGCTCGTTCAAAAACAACATGTTGCTTCTTCTCCCGGCAGGCAAGTACAACAACATTTGAGATTCCTTATTCCTTGGGCTTGTCGACAACTTCAGACTCCTTAGTGCTCCTTTGGTAAATCTTTGCCAAACACACAAATGTTAAATTGCACACGGGGATAGCTCTGAATCTGGTATAGCGAAACGAGAAGTGATCAAATATTTCTGAATCTGTGGAAGCGCATTTTAGGTTGTACGTGTTCACATAAATTCATTTTTACTGGCCCTGGTACTCCTCCAGTAAGGCAGTGCCTGTGCCTGCCTTGTGAGTCCAAAGATACCATATGATAGGTATTATTGCACCACACCATCACTTGGGAGAACATTTTTATTTCATTTTCACCTTTTTGATGATGGCTCTCTTGAGAACTGTCAAATCAAATGGTTGTGCTTATTTCGTATTTGATTAAAGTCCTTTTACTCTGGAGAAAATAAAAATTGAAAGAAAGATGCACACAGAAACCGTAACGATGTCGTGAATTAAATATTGCTATTTTGGGAAGAAACGTATTCGTTCATAATTAATGGAAAGTTCTATCATAATTTTGTGAATTGGGTTATACTATACATAAATAAGAGGTGCTACATGGTACGTAAGACCGTGGCATTGCGTGGCCCTATTAAACTGACAAAGTGACAATAAGATAAAACTCTCTAAAACAGTTAAATGGTCAAATGAGGTACCTACGCAAAAGATGGTTTCGTGTAAGACAAGTGTTCAAGTCGTTTATCCGTCCCGTCGTATATCGGTCTGTGCGTTTGATTTACAACGAGCTGTATGGATGTATTCTAATTTAGCAACAGATCATTTTCTTTATGAAAAGTCTCTGCCAAATAGGCTATTGAATGTTATTTCTTTCCGCATCGCTGTCTCTGTGTTTATTTGTTTTTAATTTTTCGTGTTCTAAAAGCAATTTAATTTAAAAAGCAAGTATTGTGAAATGTACATACATATGTACATATGTATTTTCGTCAACTCACTAGGTACTCGCTCGCGAACTGGCTTGAGCAGCGAATAATGTGAAAAAAAATAGGAATTCGACAATTAACCTAGATAGCGTGTGTCTAATTTAATAGGTAATTTCCTCCACAACAAATTTGATTCAAAAAGTAGCAAGCTACATTGACAGGTTTTAATAAAAATTCACCAAACATCACAAATCATTTGAGAAAATAGTCTTCGAGTTTTCAACAAAAATAATTAAAGTCATCAAACTCAGTTGATGGGTATAAGCATATTGATGATCTTACCACGAGTTTTGAGACATTTGAGCTATTACGTTTTTGAAGTTTAACGTCAATAGTGATTTTTCTAGGCTTTGTAGAGAAAAGTTAAGCCTCATTCACAATTCAACGAAAAACGAAACCCGGTGGAACTGTACTTCAACGGAACTGCGTGACACTATACACGACAATTTTTTGATATACCACACTTGAACTGCAGCGGTGGGAAACCATATGGCAAATCATCTTAAGGCCAATTGAAATGTTACAAATTTTAGCCCAAATTTGCATTTTGGAAAGGACACGTTTTTCTTTTGTTTCTTGAAAAATTATCTAACTATTATGATAAAATTTGTTTTTTTTTGTAATTATCAAAATCATTAGAATAAAAAAGGTGCACATAACGAAATTTTTTTGAGGAAATTGCTTTATTTTTGAGTTTATAACTTGTAAGGTTTCCGCGGTAGTTTACATAAGACATTTTTAATTACTTGGATTAGCAATTTGAAGCGAAACGTTCGGGGTGAGTACCTCGTACATTGAACTCGCTAAATATTTAATATTTATAACGCGGCTAATCCGAGTAATTAAAAATGTCTTATTTTTGAGTTATTTAATTGCTGCATATCTCGTTAATGGCTGAACTTATTTTTTTACACTTTTGTAATATATGACCTTGGGCTGTATTACCGCATCAGATCATAGCAAGTACCTAATATGTTACTCAGTTATTTGCATTTGGTATTACTGCTTAAGATATCGAAAATGGTATTGAGTTTCGAAGTTTATGGGACACACTTTTATTTTCACTGCTTTTTATATCTTGCATTGCCATTATCTTAAAAAGTCGCAAAAAGCTGCAATATTTTTTGATTGATTCTTTATGAGAATACTTCAATGTAAATTTAAAGCTTAATTTCAGTGCTCAACAATGCCGAGAAGTCAAACTTTTTCTTTACGGAACAAAAGTACGATTTTTACCGAAAAGCCATTTTTTTAACAAATAAAAAGTCTGATCCAAAAAAAAAAATGATTCTACTTTACTAGCAACAGATACCATAATGATTTTATAACAAAGCATAAATAAAAACGAAAAACAAAGTAAATCTTTGTTATAGCATGCCAAAATTGCTGCTACATGTGCTCTCTAAAAGCTTCCAATTAAAACGCATCAACTGACAAAACGGTTGCAATCTGCAATCTGAAATATTGCATATGCGGATTCATTTTCTTCTGAAAACCGCTCTTTAAGGGACATCATTAAAGAATCCAAGTAAGGAATGAAAATTGATGTTCTAAAATAGTTTTCGGGTGAAGACGAGGGAATATTGATGGACCGGTGAATTTGTTTCAAATTCGACAAATGCCGTATCTTGGAGGCAGTGGGGCGCCTGCGGGAATTTTGTATTTTGATCCTCCGGGATCTTTTTTAAAAAGATTTTAAAATAAAACGCAAGATTAAAATTTAAACAAGTATTTTATTTATTAATTTGAGCATCGGATCCCTTACCACTGGTGGGGGGAAATCTTCTGCTAAACGTAGGAGTGTCAAGATGGAACTAAACTAATCTGCCAGGAAAAACCCTGCTTATATGTAATACATTGATATTCTTAATTCTTCTTACAGACTATAAGTATGTGTGTATTGGTACACATGCATTATCATCATATTCTATGATGATTCAATTTTATTGTTTTTGATCGTTGACGATCTTTGTTTACGTTTGATTTTATATTTATTCTTTGTTTACGTTACTTTTAATATTTTATGTCTATTCACATAAATTATGTTCAACGAAATATGCTTGGTGGGCATTTAATATTTAATGGTATTTTTATTAAGCGATATGGAAATATTGAATGGTATTTTTATTAAGCGATCTGGAATACGCTTGGTATGGTTTGGTTGTTATGATTGGGAAGCAATTCTGTAACTCCTCCCCCCTTTGATTTTTGTTTCTCCTGGAACAAATTTTTGTATAGAATTATAAGTATAATACAAATTACAACAATTACAAATATATTTACACCAAAGTGAATAAAGGATTGGTCAGAAACTTTTTCTACTATTTCTTTAATATTTTCAATGTTTGTTATATTATAATCTTCAATTTTTAAGTTAATGTCTGTTAAATTATAATTATCTTCCACATAAATATTTATTGGTTGTTTTAAAATTGAATGTTTGTTAACATATTCTTTTTCGTTTATCTTGATTTCACAGTTTTCAAAATTTATTAATACATTTCTTTTTATTGGAATAACTTTTCTTTCATCACAAGAACTTTGTATTTTAGAGTTGCTATTTTTAACAATTAGTATTCCATTTTGTAGTTCTTTTACAATATTTTTTTCTTCATTCTTTCTTTTAAGACAATTATTTTTTATTTATACAATTAGTATAGGTTTTAAGATGTTTTAATTCTTTATTTTCAAGATATTTATAAAAGGTATCATTTATTTTTATAATATTTTCATCATCTATTTCTAATTCAATATTTTCCTCGTTAGGAATAGAAGTTATAAGATATTTATCAAAACTATAAATTCCATCTGGTATTTGAATTATAAAAATTAAAAGATCATTATCATATTCACTTATAGAGAGTTTAATGTTTTTTAGTTTGAACAAATCAATATCATAATATTCTATTTCTTCCGCCGTTAATAAGCTATTTGTCATTATTTGTAATCTACTTGCTAAAATGATATTTTGTATTTTTTCAATGATTTCTTTCAATTTGTCAACTCTTCTAGTATATTCTAGAAATATAATTCTTTTTTCCAATTGTTTAAATTTCTCTTCAGAACCGGAATATTTTTTTATTTTTGTATCAATTAAATTTTGTAATGTTTTTATTTCCTGTTGAAGTTGATTATTTATATCTATCTGTTTATTATTATTAATTATTAACTCGTGATTATTTACGGTTAGTGTTTTTAATCGATTTTCTATGTCAGATTTGTCTTCGTCATCCAAGGTTCCAAAAAGGAAATTTAATACTCTACCTCCTATATTTATAAGACTTCTAGTTTTTCTTGTAATAGGCTTATGTCCCTTAATACTTCTTAATTCTTCTTCAATTAAATTTAGTTCACTGTCTATGTATGTTGTAATTATAATATCTTCTGGAGATTTCACTATAAAATTCTTTTGTTCTAACCACTGTTTGTTTGTTTTTGTTAATAACACTTTTATTTCCGTTAAATTAATTATATGTATTATAAAATTAAATTCGTTTACTATGTTTACTTCGTCATATTTGATTACCGCGTAACCATTATTGTTTATTACTTCTTCAATAATTAATTTGCTGCTTATTAAGCCAATAATAGTGAACAATACCACGAGACTTTTCATTATTGCGATTTGTTTGAATTACTTATGAATCTAAACTAAATTCTTCTCTGAGATTTTCTATTGACTTGGTTTGCTTTGATTAGATTGTCTTGGTTTATATGCCTACTCTTTCTTTCTTTCTGAATATTTCTTGAATGCTGATTTTCGAGTTTATCATGCTTATATCTTGGTGCTGTCTTATGACGGTCTGTTCTGGAATTTTTAACAAATCCTTCCGTTCTCTTTTCATTATATTCCTCTCTATTTGTATTTAGTTTACCGATTATTTTTTCTTTATTTTTGATCATAAGATCATGAAGTTTATTTTTATCTATACTACCTTTCTGTATATCATATGGTTTTTGTTTAGTAGTAGAATGTATCGAAGTATTATAAAAGAGATTAGCTTTGTGAACAGCTACTCGAATTTCATGTATATTCGGGTTAGTTTTTCCGTTCAAGAGTGCTCTTACTTTTTCAGCTAATGTTCTATGAAAGACTTCAATGTCTGAATTTCCTGTATGACTATTAGGTTTAGTAAAATGTATTTCTATATCGAGGTCTTCTAATAATTTTATTATTCTTGGAAAGTTAAATTCGTTGTCCATTACAAGTCTTTTTGGTTTACCGTTGGTTGCTAATAATTGTAAGATAGTTTCTTCTAAAGTTTCATGAGAAACATTTGGAACATATGTAGCAGTAGTTAGCTTACTAAATTTATCTATTGAAGTTAAGTATTTTGTTTTATTAATACAATAAATATCTAAGTGAACTATTTCATTAATATCTTTTGGGGTTTCTGTCAAATGAAATTTTTCTTTAACTGGTCGTCTATCATACTTTGATTGTTTGCATATGTTGCAACTATTGATTACGTCATTAATTAATTCTTTTAATTTCTTAAAATAGATTTTTGTTCTAAGTCCTCTATAATTTTCTTCAATTCCTGAGTGACCTGTTTCTTTTTCATGATGCAGTTTTATTTGTTTAATGGCTTCTTCTTCTGTCTCTAAGTCTTTAGCAAAATGTTCACATTTATAAAATTTTATTCTTGTTCCAAATAACTCGATCAATTTTTGTTGAAGAATATTATATTCACTGTCTGTTAATTCAGTATAAATTCCTGTACTAACTTGTTCTATTAATGGTATTATTAAATCATTAAAATTATCTTTATATAATTCATTTATTCCAATATGTATTCTTTTATATTTAGGGCTTTTGTTCAATCCATTTCCTGCTTTTAATATGATTTGTTGCTTAAAAATATTCACTGCACTATCTTTTGTTGGAAAGTGATCATTAATTTCTTCATGTTGTGAATGTACTGTAGGTCTGACTGAGTCCTGTTCTAACATGTTAATTTCTTGTGTGTCTTTAATTTCTCTACTCAAAAAATCTGCTACAGTATTACATGTACCTTTTAAATATTCGATTTGCATATCGTATTCTCCTAATTGGAGTACCCATCTTTGTAATCTGGGTGAAATATCTCTGCCTAAATTTTTTGTCTGAAGCCATTTTAAAGGTTGATGATCTGTTTTAAGGTCAAACCGTCTCCCATATAAATACGGTCGTAAATATTTAACTGACCAAACTATAGCTAGTAACTCTTTTTCTGTTGTACTGTAATTCCTTTCATGTTCGTTAAGAGTTCTACTTATAAACGTAATTGGGTGACCCTTTTGCATGAGCACTGCTCCAATTGCATAATTGGATGCATCTGTCGTTAAGACAAATTTTTCATTAAAATCAGGATATGCAAGTACTGGCTCTGTTTGAAGTGCGTTTTTTAGTTCTTGATGCGCTTTAATATAATTTATATCATTTTTGTTAATTTGTGTATCTTTTTTTAAATATTTAGTTATTGGTTGTGCAATTTTCGCATAATCTTTGATAAATTTTCTATAATAACCTGTTATACCCAAAAATGATTTAATTTCTTTAGCTGTAGTAGGGAGTTGTATTTTGTCTATAGCTTCTATTTTGTCTGAATTAGGTTTCACACCTTTCTCTGTAACTGTGTGTCCTAAAAATTTAGTTTCTCTCTTAAGAAAATTGCATTTGTCTACCTGTACTTTAAGGTTATATTTTTTCAATTGTTGAAAGACTAATCGAAGATTAATCATGTGCTCTTGCAATGAAGTGCTAAAAATCAGTATATCATCAAGGTATACTACACAAATTTTATTTATAAGTCCATCTAAAACCTCATTCATCATTCGTTGGAATGTGGCTGGTGTATTTTTTAAACCAAATGGCATTCGTAGTGACCATATGGAGTTGAAAAAGCTGTTTTTTCAGAATCAGCGGGATTCATTTTAATTTGATGAAAACCTTTTGCAAGGTCAAGGGTTGAAAAATATTGAGCTCGTCCTAATTTATCTAATATTTCATCGATATTAGGTATAGGATGCTTAAATTCGATTGTTTTTTCATTTAATTTTCTATAATCGACCACCATGCGCCATTTTTGCTCACCAGAATTGTCTATTTTCTTCGGCACTACCCAAATGGGTGCATTGTAAGGTGAAACACTTTTTCTTATTATACCTTGTTCTAATAAATCTTTAACTTGACGTTCAATTTCTTGTTCGTGAATTTTAGGATATCTATATATCTTACTAAATATTGGGCTATCATGCTCAGTCCTAATACTATGCATGGTTTGTGTTGTTGAAGTAAGTTTATCACCTTCTTTGTAAAATACATATTTATATTCGTCAATAAATTTTTTTAATTCCTGCTTTTCCTCAAAATTTAAACTCTCGTCTACTAATTGGCTCCTATGCGTTGAGTTACAATATTCTAGATTTTGAATTTCTTCATATTCATATAAACATGCTATTTCTGTACTTTCTTTATAATAATTTTCAAAAAATATTTTCCTTCCGTTTATTTCCATAAATCCTTCTTCTAAATTTAATTTTGCTCCTATAGGTTTTAATAAGTTTTGTCTTATTATTCCCAAAAATTTGTTATTTCGTATTTTCATCAACTTCCATGCCATTGTAGCCTCATCTTCGTTGAACTCTACTGGCACCTCAGTTATAATTTCATTTTTTATAATATTTTCATAATTCAAGGATTTTATTCTTATTGGAACCTTCTTTAAAATTCTAGGAATTTCTAATAGTTGTGACTCATCAAGTATACTTGTTGTTGAACCACTGTCTATTAGAATTTTAAATTGTTTATTATGCATTGTTATTTTTACTATGGGAAGTGTTTCTTCTTCCCGGTTATGGTAAAATTTACCTCTTCATGTTTAATTTCTGTATTGTTTACGTCCATATCTTCTTGTCTGGGATTCCTATTATTGTCATAATTGTTATTCCTATACTGTCCTGAATTTTGGGGTCTTTGATTATTATTATTAAAATTTGCCTGGTGGTTATTTCTATTAAATCCGAATCTAAAATTATTTGGATTTGCGTTTCCAAATATTCTGTGATTATTTTGTCTAACTTGTTCTGAAGATATTCTATCATGTTGCGGCCTAAAATTGTTATTGACATTATTTTGTCTAAATGAGTTGTTGGGATGCAAATTATTTCTAAAAGGATTCCGATTTAGATTTTGATTAAAATTATTTTGATTTGATTTTGGTATATTTTGATATTTAATTTGTTCAGGGATTTTTCTTATCATATTATTACTCTCTAACAGGTCAAAAGCCTCCATAATATTATTTGGTTGGCTTGCAATCACTATTGCCTTTTGGCTAGGTGACAATGTATTTTTAAATGATTCTAAAGCTATACATTCATTTTTTTTCTGAGTATAAACATTATCGGGTTCTTCTTACGTTACTTTTAATATTTTATGTCTATTCACATAAATTATGTTCAACGAAATATGCTTGGTGGGCATTTAATATTTAATGGTATTTTTATTAAGCGATATGGAAATATTGAATGGTATTTTTATTAAGCGATCTGGAATACGCTTGGTATGGTTTGGTTGTTATGATTGGGAAGCAATTCTATAACTCGGGCGCCTAAGAGTGAACGTATCTTTTTTCATTTCATATATGTTAAGCAGACGAGTTTCAGGAAAATGGGAAACAAAGTATAAGTAAGTTAGTTTATTGTGATGTCAGGAAGAATTTAAATGCAATGGAAATACTAGGTCTGTTTCTTTGCTGGACCGCGGGATCCCGTAGTTTTCCAAATCTACCTAAAATATGTTTCTTTATTTTTTTCTGGTACGAACATGCCACAGGTTTTGACTTTTTTTAATTTGTTTAATTTCCACTCCAGCAAGAATCTACCCGAAAATTTTACTTTCTGCTTTTTTTGCTTGTCAACCTACTGATAATTTCTTTTGTCAAATGTGTATAGTTTACCCAAAACAAATCAGAAACATCCCTTTCCTTACTTTCTTAACTTGTCATTTCTGGTCAAAAATTACAACAACAATATCAAAAAGCACGAGCCCAAACTTTTTCCCGGACTTTTTCCCAAACAGTAAAGAAACAGACCCATCATCGTAAACCCTGAAAATTCTCTCGGTTTAGCCTCACAGGGGATAAGTTGTTGTTACATTTCACATGGTTGATTGTTTAGCCCTGACGTCGTTTTTGTTTTCGTCAAATTCCCTCCGGGATTGCAAATAAACACGGCTATCATAACTTTATTGAACCTATACTGTATTATACTCAATTTTTTTCTGTGCCTAATACCATGAATCTAAAGTCCAGCCTGTTTCAAATGTGTGCTTTAAGGAATTTCTCAAATTTTGTCGGGCCTTCCAAAAACAATTGAATTTTATCGACTTTAAATATATGTACATACATACATATCTTTAATTCATCAAGATTCAGATTTCACTTTTGATGTCCTGATTAAAAGGAATCTTTTATAACAGTGCACAACTGTTTGCATATACATAAAGGAATTAGACGTTGAAATTACAGCAAGAAAAGAAGGATGAATCGAGACGAACCAGAATAAATGAATGAATTTTCTCCCAGTCTATGTTGACACATAAATCTGTTCACTAAATTCTCAACTGTCATGTTACTTTATCACAGAAGGGGTCTCTTTTGACTATGTTCAGGTTTATTTGTTTTTATTCCTTTTGGGGGAGGAATTCAGGACAACTGAAATGGAGGAGCAAAAGGTCGCGAACTATAGTGACTTTTTTAATTAAATGAAAAGATCTTTGGTACATGAATGTGAAATGTTAAACTCAGGATATAATTCCATCTGTGACAACCAGTGAATTGGTTTGAGGGGAAGCTGAGCAGCAGGTGAATGTGCTAACGAAACAAGGGCAACAACGGAATGTATGGGTGAAAAACATCAAGAATGTCTCTTACACAAACGAGTTACTTCGGTATAGCTAGAGGGATGTGTTAATTACTTTAATTATTACGTACATTCTTCTGTTTTTGGAGGCTAAAATATTTTTGCTACGAGGATTTCTTAAGATTGACTCAGTGTTATCTTTATAATTTTTCACGTGAACCTAGTTTGTATGTATGTTCCGAATTTTGTATATATGTAGATAGAATTTCTTTTCTACAAAATAATCTTTTGTGATTTCTAAGTTCCACATCAAAATTGAAGTGAAATATTAAAAGCTCTCGCATCATCTCACGAATAGATAAGTCCTTTTGGGTTATGTTATATGGAAAAAAATATATTTCTTTATTTCTTTTCGGTAATTTTTTACTTGAGATTTTTTGCTTTGAGACAGTTTACAATAAATCGTGATACCAATCTCAATTATAATAGTAGATATTGACTAACCCCTTAATAATGTACATTTACATATTCAGAGATTTGTTTTTCACTTTTTTTTATCAAATCGCATACTTATTATTTTAAGGACAAAATTTCAATAAATATACATGATAGATTCTGTGCCACTATTTGGCTAACTTCCTTCTCAGTCAAACTTATATTAAACTCCAGAAGCACAGATTCTCCTTTTTATACAATTTTTATCTGACTTATCAAACAAAATATTTCTTCAAAGTATAATCGATCATTTTAAAAATGATCGAACAGAGTAAATAAGCACAAAGTACTTTTCATCTATAACATACATATACAAATGAAGAAAATATATTATTGATTTAATACTTTTTAAATTTGAAAGTACAATAGCTAGATTCATGTCCAAATATTTTAAATAATTAATTTAAATTAGATATCAAAACCATTGCACGAAATATTTCTTTTGCACATTTTCCAAAATGTATTTACATACAAACAAATTGGGAGGTTTACAGACGATCTTTTGAATTGTATGGCCAGATTTTTCGAGTCACACATCGAGTGCATTAAACGCGATTTTTATGTCCCAAACATTTTGAAAAATTGATTAAAATGGAAACAAAACAAAAATTATAACGATTGGATTGGAAACGTTTTAAAACGGTAATCAATGTAACTGCATTTACAAATTTGTTGAGAGATAAAGTACCTATATAGGTGGATCGAGCTCCGTGTTCATATCCGATTTTTTTTTATAATTATTTAAAAACAGAAACCAAGGATTGAATTTTTATCAAAAATTTTACAAAAATTTAAACAAAAATGTTGAGGAAAAAAAAATTTGTGACATAGAAAAAACCAAAAAAAAAAAAACAAAACTATAATCTATCGAACCGTTTTTCTAGATTTTTTGACCAATAAAGTTGGTGGGCCAAACTCCGTAAAATGTTTTGAAGTATCTCTATAAAAAAAAACAGTGAGTGTGACAATGTTGTACAAACGTGTATAAACGATGTACAAACGATTGCCATAACCAGGGGTGGAATCGGCTAAGGTGAAAGTTGACTGTCGCTGTTTTGATTGTCGTTTTTGACTATCAACTATTTTTTCATCTGTGTAAATCACTAAAAATGTTTGGGTGTTTGGTAGCACTTACAATTCTCAAAAGAAGAAAATGTGATTTCGGTCAGCTGTTTTGTTTGTGAAAATTTTTTGCAATTGTCAGTGCTGAAAGTTTTGTTTTGTCTGAAAGAAATGTAAGTTTGTGGAGAAGTGAAATATTTATTCAATAATGTTTTGTTTGGTTTTATTGCTGATGAATGTGTATACAAACAAATATTAGAGAATAAAATACTTAACAACTTTTTGTGGAATTTGTATATTTGATATTCATTAAATTTAAAGTTATTTTGAAATTCTTAGATGGAAATAAACTCCTCAGCATAATTTATTGTCAAAAACTTTATTTTACGAGTAACTTTAAATTGTTGTGAGTTTTTTTTTGTATTGATTCAAAGTTTTCTTCAAAGTAAAATATGAGTGGAAAGAAGATTATCGACGCATTTATTTGTCAAGATAATGATTTTGTTCCAATTTCATATCACTTAAAATCAACACAAAACACTTAAATAAACATCGGTTAATTTCTTTCATGAATAAAGTATCAACTGTTGATGAAAATTGAACTGCACAGTGCACGTAAATAATTGCATAAATTAAAATTATATGTAGGTATATTATGTAGTCGTAAACTATTTTTTAAATAAGCGTACTTGCAAAGATTCAAAGGTTAAAATAAAAATGATGCAGAAATGTGGGCAAAATGATCTTTTTTTTTTTAATTTGACATAAAAGAAAAACCTTGAAGACAATTTTTTGAAGTTCTTCTATATTAAAATAAACATACTATAAAACTAAACCCCACTAAAAGAGTAATATGATATTGGTTTTCACCAGTGGAAAAATATCTGTAGGTAAAGTAACTCGAATATGTTCACAGACTCAGGAGAAAGTTTTAAAAATCAAAATAATTTTAATTTAATGTAATCAACAAATTGAGGTTTTAACACTTGGTGGAAATTAATTTTAGACATTTTGAAAAATTATGATTAAATGAAACACTTGTTGTTTCCACAGATAAGTTTTATTAAAAAAATGTATCTGTGGAAAAAAAAAGTGTTTCATTTAATCATAATTTTTCAAAATGTCTTTAAATTAATGCTTTCGATTGAAAACAAATTTCACAAATACACTTACCTACTTGTGAAATAAAATTAAATTCAAAATTCAAAATAGCTTTTAACGTCCTTTAGTCCTCAAAAATTGGTGATGAGTCGTGTCGAAACGCCAATTTTTGTGGACCGAAAGCCGTTAAGTAATCTTTAATTTTTAATCAAGACAAAAAAAACTATATGTATTTATAATTACTACCTAGATACAATAGAAATATTAACCCTATGAAACGACAGGCTGATTGCCCCAAAGTTTTGTCAGTACAAGTAGTTAGCACACGTCATCAATAATCTGCATTGACCATTGCAGTAGTGCCCCATGTGAAACGGTCTCATCTTTTATATGTTCTATTATATGCTCTATTCATTGCATAAATCATGGCAACGAATACAGAAAAAAAATAACATTAAAAAAATGAAATAAGAAATGTAGTCGCAGCATAGGGTAGTGCAAAAATGTTGGACAAAATATTTAAATTAAAAATTAAATTAAAAATTAATTAAATAGCAAATAAATTATTATAAACTGCATTCCTCAAAACAATTATTTAAATTATAATAGGTAAGAGGTAGAATGGCTGTTTATATATCTACCTAACCTATGTGCATATGTATATAAAATTGGAAATCTAAAACACATTTTTTTGAAAATTTAATTTAAAACAGTTTAATGAGAAATGTCAAACTCAAAAATATTATTCCATAAGATGCACTATTAATGGTAGTTTGGTTTTAAATTAAAAGTACGATTTTAAAATAAACAAATTTTAATCGAAATATGTAGTAGGATTCTTTTTCGACAAGAGTCAGCTTTTTCTTAATCATAATTGTATTGGCTATAAAAAAATATTCTAGATAATGTAAAAAATGGCATCGTACCAAGTCTGATAAGAGATTGACATGCTCATTTCAGAAACATTAAATTTTTCAAAAAAATTCAAAAAATTTTCAACGAAAAAAATTCTATTGGGAATCCATTAATATTATTATGTATACCTATCAGTTAAATGTATTATAGCGAATTAGGTATTCGAAAAACAAAATCAAACACGAGATTTTGAACAAACTTGACATTACAATGATAGAAATGATGAAAATATGGGGTCTACCAATTTTGTCCGTCAGCTACAACAGCCTAAGCAGTTATAAGGTCAGTTGTCTTAAAACTTTGTATCTAGCGACTTTTGGACATTCCGCACAAACATTTTTTTTCATAACTCCAACATAGATTTAAAAACAAAAGCTATGGCTATAGTTAAAAAAATATCGGAAAAATGGTTATTGATGTCACTTACTATAAGAAAATTTTTTGTTTTTTGCTTTTCGCTTTTTTCAAAACTGTGATCAATTTCTTTTCATGCAGCTTTTTTTTTGAAAAGTAAAAATAGTGTTATGTATTTAGTTAATTGGCAACTAAACATGTTACATGTATAACTGTGTAAAAAATCTATCGAAATCAAAATGCGACAATATGTAAAGGGCTTACACTATTCTATTTAGTAAATCCAGAGTTAACATATCAATCGTTGAGCTAGCTCAGAGCGCTCGAACAGCAATTTTTAATTTCTGATACTTTCAACTTTGACAATCTGCGCAATATATGGAACTAGTACAATAACTTTACCGCCCGAAAATAATAACGGATTCTTGTAGGGGCGCTTATGGGAGGCGTGGTGTATCTCCCTCGTTTAGGCAGGAAGGGGCACTTTAAAAAAGGCTTCAAATGGAAAACCAATATTGAAAAACAACGGCAAAAAAAAACAATAAAGTATTATACAAGTTCTGAAAACCAGAAGTCTGTTATCTAATATTATTTTTAAATCAAGCCATTTTTATCAGTAGTTTTTGAAAAATTTACTTTCAAGCTCAAAATTTTGAAAATCCTTACTCTTAAAAGTGGTATTCATTTTTCCATTTGAAGTACTTTATTTTGTAAACTTCCCCTCACGACTCAATGGGGGGGGGGGGGGGGGGGTGATAGTCCCACCTTCCATTGTAAAAATATTATCGTATTTTAAAAGTTATCGTAGTAAAAAGTTATCGTATTCTCGCTTTTCTTTTTTCTTATGCAAAATGATGGGAAAAAGTCGATGAGATACTTATTTGCTCTATGCATTCATGTAAAAGAGAAATACCTAGAACAAATATTGTCTCTGTATTTGTTTAATTCGTTGGATTTGCTTTTGAAGTTGCTCATGTGCTTGCTGAGTGGGCAACAAGTGATTAAAAAATTTACTTGTGTGTACCTGTACGCGCTTTGTCTTAATCTGTCGATTTCATTGTTTCAAGTTATTTTCACAAAAAATTCTTTAGATATACAGTACAAACTCGATTTACGCAACTAATAGAAATTGGGGCAGTTAACCGAGGTTGTTGCACTTACTGGGTTGTATTTTTTGATACAAATTATAGTTTAAATAGCTTATTTTCTCATAGATAACGACAATGTTATGAAAATCTTTAGTGAAACCAAAACAAACAATTCTTTTTATTAAATACGAAAACGACATGTTCAAAATTTATACAAAAATTATACAAAAATTAATCAAAAGGAGAGCATGCAAATAGAAAACAGATAAATAAACACAAGAAGTTGCACAAATCGAGGTACCTTGTATTTTTGAAAAGTTGCACTTATAGAGTCAAGACGTGCTACAAATTTAGTGTTGAGTTGCACGAATCGAGGGTTGCGTAAATCGAGTTCATACTGTATTTGTAGGAAATTTCGTAAGTTATCAAAACTTTTTCTTAAAAGGCGATCGCTCTGAAAAATAGTTTAAGAAGCTTTTGACCCACAGTAAAATTGTAAACGGCGCTAATATCAACAAGGAATTTGTATGGATCCTAAGAACGCCAAGATGGTGTTTACATACAAAAGTTTTGAAAAAAAAATATTTTTTGGTTCTTTAAGAAAGTTAAAAAAAACTTAATGTGTCTGACATAACAAAATTGCAGAGTAGCATTTTTTATTACGAGGCAAAATAATTTTTTGAAAATTCGAAAAAAACGGGTTAAAGAATTTTTTTTTTAATTTGTAAGTAGGTATTCCATATTAATAAAAACATTTTTAAAATTGGCGCTGCGATGTATACGAAATGTATGTTTTATAAAAAGCCGTTTTGTAAACAATTTTAAGGAGCAGAAGATTATACCTAAAGAAGAACGTAACTATATTTCAAACGTTTCGTTGAATATAAGTAACCAATTAAGCCTTAGGTCCACTTAACCTACCTATATGTAGGTTAGGTACAAAAAATGTACAAACACATATTTAAATTCTTTTGTTTTAGAAATTCCATCTTATAATTAATTTATTTATTTAATTTTAAAATAATTTTTCTAATTGGATATAACTATAGGATCCTGACTAAGTTAAGTATGTAGCTATGTTTCTAGGTAAGGTACATAGTACTTCTGCAAGCACAGTACATTACACAATTTAGCTACACGTTCATTGTTAATTTTTGAATTGCAATTATAAAAATAGAGAATTACTGACTAATCGATCAATGTGTAGAAACAATATACCTCCCTACTACTAGAAAGATACATCAGGTCTGAAAACTTATAAACTCTTTTGATTACCACTGTATGATACTATTATATCACTATTAATAATTTGCCTATGCAAAACCTGACTCTAATTTAAAAATAACATAACAACATACAAATCCAATGCGTTTCACAGTCCAAGATACTGCTTTACTAGTGCTGGTGGTGAAAGATACTCTCTTCACATGTTTTACTCTTTTTTTTAAGGCAATTACATTACATTACACATTGAAGATTCCATTCAACATCAACACGACCTTCGTTAAGTTTCTTTTCTATCTTCTGTACTTCTGTGCTGTCAGTCTCAGTCGCTCCTACTAAAAAGTAAAAAGACAACAAGTCCACTCATCTCTCTCGATGAGGGGTCTTCGCCTCAGTGTTGCCGGGAAGAAATATTTCAAGGTAGTACTGAAGCCAAAAAAGAGGAGTATTTTGAAAAAAATAGTAGTACAGAAATTTTTTAGTCTTCAAACTTTATTAAAAAAAAAAAAATCATCTGGAAAAAAAATCAGTTACAAAAAAAAAAAACATAAATAAATAAATTATTAATTCTAAGAACAAAAATAAGTAAATATCTCTTCTATCACACAAAATCTGTCTTGTGGCAGATAGCGTAATACATAGTTATATTTGCCTTTACCTGCTCCAAGGAATCCAATTTCACTAAATATATATACAATAAAAGTTTACTTTGAATTTTTCTAACAGGAATTACAATATTTCAAACATTAATTAACAAACCTTTTCATTTTATTGAACTATACATTTACAAATTTACGGAGCTCAAAAAAAAAAAAAAAAACAACCACCAAACTAAAATTTCAGGTAATGAGGTAACCATAAAATAAATACCGAACTGACAGATGTAAATTGAACGTAGACGTCCACGCCAACGAAAAACAAAAACAAACAAGAAAGAGGGAAATTCCCTTTTTGACGACAGTTTGGAAGATTGATGCCAAATTTAATTTAAATTTGAAGTGAATTAAATTTATTAAGGTTAACATTACACTTTGCTGCAAGTGTAAGATATTTTAGGTCTTTAAAAAAAATAGGAGTACGAATGTAAAAGGAGGAGTACAGGAGTACGGAGGTGTTGAAAGGAGTACAATACTCCTATGGGAGTACTTTCGGCAACACTGCTTCGCCTTTTCGGTATAGTCAATCGTCATAGCAAATACCAATAGAGATACGAGATAAGAGAGGCAGTTTTTCTTGTAGCATCTGTCAAAGTGGTCGACGGTCTCTGAACGATTTGTTGTGTTTTTCTTAATTTTGTATCTCCGGTTTTATCCAATTTTCTTAATTATAGCATAACATTATAATAAAAATCATATTTTATCTGCTAATAGGTAATTGATAAAGTTCTGTATCGCGTATGCTCGGCTCGTCGTATTTGTCCAAACAAATAAGTGGAAAGTAAGTGCTGACTTCAGCGGTGTATGGTGGATCAATAGAGCTGCAGTGTCAATCCCTTAAAAATAACATTGAAGTTGTGAAAGAGGGTGTAGTGACAGTGAATAGCAAGTGAATAGTGAAGTTAAAAATAATTCTAAACATATTGCATAAATCACTTCCATCAGAATTGAAAAGCAAACGTAGTTCCTTTTAATTAAAAATAATCCTTATTAAAGTATCTACCTATTGTGCGAGTTACCTTATCATCGGGTACCAGGATTATGCCCATTAACGGTTAGTGCAAAATTCAATACAAATCTTTTTATAGAATAGATTGTGTCAAGAGTTTTTCTGTTATTCTTTAATATAACCGAACAATTTACATAAATATGGAAAGCAATAATATTGTTAAAGAAAAAAATGCAAATTAGTTTTCGTTTGATAATTTCTTAATTTGCTAGTGCCTCTCTTCTGTTCCTCTGTATGTGTCTGTTTTTTCTTTGCGATTGCGGTTTGCAACCTCTTTTCGGCTCTTTTTATTTGTAGGTATGTTATTTTGTTTTGTATTTTGGATATAGAACGTAAGTCAACTATACTTTACTTTACACCCCACCCATTCGATAAAAAACAACAAACTACAAGCTGGGTTTCTGTTTTTAACTCTCTCTTATCATAGCCATAAGATTCTGTTGTTATTGTTTTGTTATAAACAGCAAGCGGTGGGGACTGAGCATGACTAACGTAGCATGAGTTCTCTTTTATGTATTTAGTTCTGTCAGAATACTCTTGCTGATGTTTTTATACCACCCCCACCGCACATAAACAAGAATCCTGCATTCCGATGCATAATGACAATTCCACATGTCGTGATGTCGATGTGTTTTTCATAACAGTGTCGTTTAAAAGTATCTACCTTACCTATGGCTTAAGCGAACCTAATACGTCCACATGACCAAAGGTTTTCTTTAAGAAAACAAAAATACCTATTGTTTTCGTAATTTTTAAATGGTTAAACCTAAAACTATGTGGTTAGTAAATATATTTAGTAAATATATACAGTATATATATTTAAAATTTACATATATGTATGTACATATGTATATGTACTTAAATTAAAAAAAAATTGAGATTGCTTGGTTTTTTCACAAACTGCCAATGTTGAGGCGTTATCGACTTCAGATAATAATACCTACTTTAACTTTATGCAGTTTTAACTTTTGTAACAGTAAGGCTTTCTGTCGCGGGGTTTGCTTTAATGTGATGTAGGTATTTAGTTTAAGTTTAAGTTGACTCTTTATTTCTATAGATTAATATTAACAATTTTACAATCTTACTTAAGTCCTTATGGTTTGGTCTATGACCGTCTACCAGATTGACTTTTTTTTGGTTTAAATACATTATTATTGCAAAAAAAAAATATTTAAATATTCATTATTCAAAACAAACAAAAATTTTAAAATATTCATAATACATAAATATAATTTTCAGTTACGAGTATAAATGTTATCGCAATTTATTTCTTAAAAATCTTCATTTATTATACAACTCCTATAACGAAGAGCGGCGACAGTATAATTATACTGGGCATTTCATCCAACATTTCCGTTAAGTACTTGAACAAGTTCGACTTCATTAAGGCATTGTTTTTCAAAATATCTTATCATGAAGTCTTTCGTGATGGGACGAATCGCAATCAAGTGATGAATGTCTTCACGGTAACAAATCGAAAATGATAATAATTTTTGAATAATTCTTGAAATAAACAATTTTTTTTTTAAATTAATTTCTTCATCTGTTCTGTTCTTCATAACATAATAAATTATTATTCTTTCCAAAAAATTATTTATTTAGATTGTTTGATAGTATTTAGATATATTAGTGGTCGACCACCAAAAAAGGGTTTTAATTGTTTAATATTTTTCATTTAAATGTTTTTTCATAGAAAATTTAAGGAAGATTAAGATTTATAAAAATAAATAAAATAAAAGTACAAATTAAATTTGTATTTCCATTTTTGAGGCTTAAGCCTAGTATACAGTTCTTTTCGACGAACAAAAAAATGGTGGTGAAAAAAATAATTTTTGTTTCCGCAAGAAAAATGTATGTGGTGCAATGCCGTAGCCAGGATTTTGGTTCGGGGGGGGCTTGCTTTCAAATTTTACGAGGAATTCTTTAAACAAAAAACTACCTATATATATTCCAATTTATTGATTTTTATTAGTTTTTAAATTTAAATTAAAAAATTCATGGCGTAGCAAAAATATCAGGTACCTCAAAATTCAAAGTTCGTAAAAAGTGACCCGATATTAGATATATTTTACTATAACTATGAGAGCTTATAGTTATTTTGTGGGATTCTTCCGTGGTTGATCTGATCTGTGGTTGATTATCTGATCTGTGGTTGATTATCTTTTTAAAAATAACTGTTTACTTACCACAATGGTCGCCATGTTTTGTTTTTTTTTTTTAAAGAAGTAATGGAACTTTGGCGTTTCATTTTTCTTAAGGAATGACAAAAAACAAATATGTATTAGGTACCTACTACAATACTTCGAAAAATATTTTCCGCAATCTGAAAGTTATTTTAAATCATATATGCATTTGTAACGCGCATATCACTATTTCTATTTAGGTTTTTGTGGTTTGTATTACAGTTAAACCCGCTTAAGGGAAACGGTAAAATGTCACAGTATTTCTTTCACTTAAGCGGGTTTTTCACTTAACCGAACCCCGCTTAAGTGAAAACAAATTTCACTTAAGCGGAGTCCGGATAAGTGAAAAAAAATGTCAATTAAGCGGATTTAAAAATTCCATTCAGCGGAAATTTAAAGCTAGAAAAAAATTGAATTTATCTTTTGGAGTTGCCTAAAAAAAATTAAATAAAATCCAACAACGATTTAATATGTAACACAAAAATAATTTATTGAATGTGTAATCTTCTTTTTAAAAAATGTTAAAATACGTACCTCTTGAGACATTGGAAATGTTGTTTTGGATTTTTGATAGCCAAACCAAAAAGCAATTTGTTTACAAAACGAGAATAAATGGTTGTGAAATACAGAAATTTAAATGTCATTTTTGTGGTGAAAATGGTGGAGGTGAAAAATAAAAAAGAAATGAAAGTGTTCAGCAAATTTTTTGTTCTGTTCGATTCAATTTTTTTTTTTCACTTAAGAGAGTTTTTTTTTCAATGAGAAATAATTATAAAATTTAACTGAAAATATTTTTCAGGTAAGCGGGTTTTTCACTTAAGCGAGTTTCTCTTAAGCGGAGTGTTTTATAGGTGATTGGTCGAAAAATGCTCGGGGATGAAAGATTTGTTTCATCTAAGCGGGTTTTTCTCTTAAGCGGGTTTCTCTTAAGCGGGTTTTACTGTATTCTGAGATCATATAAATAACTTATTGTTACTTTTATTTTGCATTTTTTTGGCAATAACTGAAGTCGTTAACTGATCCAAAATCAAATAAACTGTAGGTACCTAGAATATTCTCATTTTAATAGCTTTTAAAATTAAATTAAATACCTAAATAGTCTCCTAAATTCAATACAAAATTGTATGCATACCTAAATAGTCTAAATAGTGTTTTCAAGTAGTTGAGAGCTTCAAATAAACTATGCCTACCTGCATAGTTCTCATATTTTTATAGATTTGAATTTAGTATATTAGAAAGTTTTAGTTTTTATTTTAGACTTTCGGGGGGGGGGGGGCTTCAGCCCCTCAAGCCCCCCATCTGGCTACGTGCCTGCTGTGGTGAAACAAAAAATGTCGAATATCAAAACAATTATTATTAAAAACAAAACACTACCGACAAGCCGAACAATCGAAACCAATTCAAAAACGGTAAAATATTTTTTTTTCGCAAAACAATGTCACCAACATTTTTTTGCGCGAAAAAGTATCCATGGTGAATAAAAATTTTTTACAACAGGTTTGGTTCACAGCGATAAAATCACTCCCATAAGAAGTACGTGTATTTTTTTTTTTTTTGAGGAGGAATTGTATACAATGTAAATGTAAATTTAAATTTGTAAATAAATGAATTACTTACTTACTTACTAGGCTTTAAACAATAAAGAACAAAAAAACAATAAAGAAATCCTTACATTTATTTCAGTAAGGAACATTTTTTTAAAGCTAATTGGAATTGTAAAAATACATAATTGAATGAATATTAATTTTTTTTAATACACTTTAATGTATAAGTAACAAATGATCAATTTTGTTTCCCTTTCGGCGGCTCAACATTTCAAACGCTGCCGATATCACCGAGAATATCAGCAACACTTGACTATTGCTTAAAGCTTCTAATACGTTTTTAAATACATTTTGAGTAGGTAATCAACGACATTTGCATCGGTTACGTTAAGGCCTTTTTTCGCATATTAAACAAAAATTTCTTCCCGCATCCATCCACCCAGTCAAAAACCAAAGAACAGACTTCTTTTATTGGGCTGATTTCAGCGAGTTTGGCGACCTTTTGTAAGTCAAAACAACCAAAGGAGGAAGTGTTCTTCAATCTGCTAAAAAAATCTATAGCACAGTTAAGCAGAGAGTATGAATTATAAAGATAGGAATCTTTCGTACGTTCCACCCACCAAAACCCATTTGTTTACATTGTTGTTTTTGTAATTTCATCTCCAATCGATGAATAGATGTGAATTGCAACAACAATTTACGCGGTGGTGAATCCATATTTTTGCACTAGTGTGCGTTAAAACATAGACACTAGTGCAAAAATATGAACTCACCATCGTGTTTAGCTTGTAAGCAAACCAGAATGACAGCCGAGCTTTCCAATCTTAATAATTCATTATCTCTGCAGTTAAGTTCTCTTTTTCATTTGCTGCCTTAATTTCATAACAATTTTTTATCCCTTTTGGGACAATTACATTTCCAGTTTTTGGAGCCATACTAACTGTAATTCCCGTTTCGTCGACGTTGAAAATTCTAAAAGAATCCTAAAGAATCTCAATGCATCTTTGTATACCTAGAAATAATTTTTTTTTTAAAGTCATCAATTTTTGTTTGTGACAAGGTCCGAAAATGGTAATTTTTCATGTAATGCTCAATTTCACCTAAGATTACCTGTACTTCATTATTCCCGTCAGAAAACAGCTAAAGAATACTGAGAGATTTAAAATCTTCATAGATTGTTGGTTTCTGAATTCTCAAAATTTCCACATTCTAAAATACGTACCTCTTGAGACATTAGAAATTTTGTTTTGGATTTTTGATAGCAAAACCAAAAAGGAATCCGTTTACAAAACGGCAATTAATGGTTGTGATATATCAGAAATTCAAAGGTCATTTTTGTGGTGAAAATGGTGGAGGTGCAAAATAAAAAAGAAGTGAAAGCGTTCAGCAAATTTTTTGTTCTGTTCGCTTCGTAGGGTTTACTGTACTACCATAGAAAATGAATGGCTAAGAAACTTTTACGGGTTGTTTTCAAGTATTTTATGGGAGATGAAAGAAAAGTCAATTCGATGTATGTTATTTTTAATACAAACGAATTGGTTTTACCAACTAAATGATAGACTCAAAATTAACTAGAAAAAAAAAAAAAAAAAACAAATGCAGTTTGAGATTACTCCGAGCAGGGGTAGAAATGCTAACTTTATTGTTTAGTTTGCATTTCCAGGGGTTATTTAAAAAAATGCGCGCTAAAATATTTTTTTCTTTCAAGACAAATTTACGAAAATTAATCCAATTATTAGAACCTTAAAATTTGTAAGTGGAAATACTTACTTGCTGGATCTCTATTCGGGTACTTGCTAATAATATCTTCCTTCTAGTATAAATATTTTCAAAAGTAAAATATTCTATATCATTGCCTGTACTGTTATCTGTTATTATGTTGTTATTATTTTTTACTATTAACGCAGTAGGAATGTATAAATAAAAGTATTACATCAAATTTTAGTTTTCGGTTCAAAAAATATTTAAAAAATTTACCCGATTTGCCATTCCAGCATAGTTGACGAACATTAGAAATGAAAAAAGCTTTATGTATTTATGTATGTACATTGAATGTCAAATTTAAATGTTGAGCAACTTTTCTGAACATAGGTACCAACATCATAACTTTCCTAAAAAGGGTCAAATACATGTGGTTTAAAAAATTATTGTTTTGTATTAAATTTTTGTTTCTATTAAATACGCAATTTAATAAGGTTTTTCATATATAGTTTTATGTGACTGTGCAATGATATAATACAAAAAATGTAGTCCGATATTCTAGCTAAATTTTAAGACCTTAATGAACGGATTATTAGAACCGAAGTTATAAGCAAGCCAAACCAAACACAATGTATCTTTACAATTATTATACCGACTACAAATTTAGGTAGGTACATATGAACATTTAGCATTTTTTTTCCGACGCGAAGCAAATTTGCCACGATTGTGGTTTTTTATTGCACAAACTCCGCCGCCGCCGGCTTTAGAATACTATCTCTCTCGCCAATAGGTGGTTGAAAGTATTTTAATGCTTTTTTTTTAATCAACTTCCTCGTTGAATTAAATTATTTGTCCGATATTTATTTTCATGTTTTTAGTATAAAATTTTGAATGATTTTGAAATTTTTTTGCTCTAACACGCCAGTCATTTTTCCTTTAATTATATACCTTAATATTGAAAATCGGATAATTGGATCGAAAGATATAAGCATTTAAGTAAACGCAAATCGGATATTTTTCGGATTTCGCAAAAATCATCATCAAAAACATACCCATTTTTTTCCTACGAACATTTCTCCTTTTTTTCTGTCCGTTTTATTATCTTCTTCTTTTTCTGTTTCCTCAAACTAGTAACAACAAAGCATGAACGAAATAATTTTGTTTAGTTTGTTTATTTTTTTTATTTTGTTGATTTTGTTTATTTTGTTTATTCCCCTCACGTTTCGCCCCTTTGTCTACTAGGCGTTTCATATTTTTTTGATTTTTTTATATTGTATGCCTCCGTTTAAACATTTCTAATGTTAAAAAAAACAGTTTTTCTATATGGAATTTCTATAGGTATCTACAGTCAAACAAGGATTTAATATGACACCCATTTGTAACAGATTAGACTTTCCCTTTATAGTTCAACGAAGTCTTAAACATAACACAAAAAGGGGGTTCCCGACTGCTTTACCCTTTTTTGCCCCAGTACAGTAAATTTTCACCCTGGAATTTTGAAAATTCAACTTTTTTCTTTCAGACTACCTATTCTTTTCTTCCTAAATTTTTTGATACCTTTAACTTTTAATGCAAATTAGACCTCAAAACTACTATCATGCACTAGATGTGGACGAGCCAAGCAAAACAACATGTTCCACATGTAATGAAAGTCCTAAATTATATTTCTTTCATTCACACACATCTCTACCTTACTTAATTGATGTTTTGCTGCATTGATTTTATTATTTTGTATTAAATAATTATCTTCTTTAAGTTTCGTCCCTTTTTATATCCATTTCTTAGTTACATAAAATAGATTTTTCAAAAGCGGTTATCTAGTTTTATAAATAATAAATGATATTGTATTGTATATCGATTAGAGTTACTATATCAGTAACACATTAAAATTCTTCGTAGAACAAATAATGAACCTGTTCTTTCAATGTAATTAAATATAGTTATATAAACACAAATATATATTCAAGGTTGGTTTAACTTAAAATTTCAATCAAAGAATCACGGTGACTAATTAAATAATTTACCTCCTTTTAAACTAGTTCTTAAAACGAGATAGGAATTCAAATTGTATCCATATAAAAACCAGTCTCATTTTTGGGTATATTTATGTTATTAGTTGCCAGTTAAAAACAATTAAAAACACGTTAAAAAAATCGACTGAAACCGTTTTGGAATAAATGAAAGTTTAGCAATAAGACGGTGGTGTTTGTTATGTGAGTTATGTCGTTCCTAACAAAGCACTTTTCCAAAGAATGGGAAAAATTGAAGAACTTGAATATTTATTAAATTTATTTAATTAAAATTGCAAACATGTTCTAGATTTCTATAGCATAATAGCTGTTGGTATTATTTAATAAGACCTTTGATTTGGGGTAGCCTTCAACTCTGACATTTCATAAATGTCCAGAAATTTCTTAGGTTGTGTATTTTAAAATTTTGAAATACCTATAACTTCAATACAATTTGTAGGGATAATTGGTAAACTCTATATCGCAGCATAGATGCTGAGCATCAAATCATGGTAAGGCATCAGATTTATTGCAAAATTTTTACAATCAATACAATAATAAGGAAGAAGTTGATTCCAGTTAAAATTACATAAATTTAAAAGTTGTTCATAATAACATTTTTTAAAAATTAATCTCAAGTTTTTCGTCAGGATTTGGGATAAGTTAAGATTTTTCTGAGGAATCCTATTCGTATATCTGAGATTGGGAATATGATTACCTCACTTGGTAATTGTATTCGAAAATTTAAAAATAATTTTTAAATAGCTACCTATGTCCTAAACGGAAAGAACTGTTTGACAAAGTTCAAATCCAAACACTCCGGGAAGCTTGTTGTTATAAAAAATATCGGGTGGAAAAGACTGTTATTATTAAATCTTCTCATGTAGATACCCAAACGGGATCCGTGGTATTTTGAGGGTTGTGAGTTTGCTCTTAAAATTCATATGATACCTAGGTTTTATTGAAAAATGATAATCACGAAACTGACCTGGAACAATAGCTTAACATACAACCGTTCATAATCCGTTGCTCTTGTTGATGTCGCATTTTTCTTACGTGTTTGGATGTAACCATTTTTCGTTTCCAACCCCATTATCCATATCCATACCATTTTCAATACAAACAAAACAAAATTAAAGCCAGTGCTTTTTTAATCCTCTCATGCTCATGGTTTTCGTTCAGTTTTATCATTTCAAAGAGAAACTGGTCAAGTAGTTGTAATAAGAGAACCCCACAAAGAGTGTGTGTGCGCGGCAACGGCAATCATCTCGCGAAATGTCAAATTTATTATGTATACACAAAAATGTGGAAAAGAAAAAATAATCCATATATGTAAATGGTTGAGGGGAATCTAAAGTAGCACAGTAGTACTAGATTGCAATAAATTAAATTGGCAATAAAATTAAAATTTTATTTTTTAAATACTCAAGACTAAAGGTAAATCAATTTTACGCCGTTCGTCGTGTCGTAGGTTACTTGTTTTAATTTAATTTATTTTTATTTTTTTGTAGGTAGGTAAGTACATGTAAGTAGTCTGGGAGCTGGTGTCATTAATTTGCATAGTCATGATTTTATGTTTTTCGATTAATGTAGGTGCTCCACAAACAGGAAGTCGACTGCTTCAAGCTCATCCGTGTCTAAGATGAGTAGTCTGGAAACCTGCCCAAAACGTTAGTTCCCCTAAGACCTCGTGGAACAAAATAGTGCGTTTGAATTTCATAGATAATAAGATGAAAATTACGAGAAAAAAGCGTGCGCTTTGAAAAGTGATCTATTACCCAAAAAAGGGTCAAAAGGGGGAAGGTTTTCTCTTTGTATCTTAGCGATTATATATATTTTATACAAGCATAGATCAATTAATAAAAATATAGAAAAAAGGGAGACCCAGGGATAAAAGTACCTACCGTTTTTACTATTTTTAGGCATCTCAAAAACATTACATTTTAAGTAACTGATGAGGTTTATTCAAGACTCAAAAGATAAGGATAGTCACATACCAACATACCTACCATTTTTTTTAGTATACTTTCTTGTCCGTTTTCATCGTGTTTCTGATTACATACTTTGTGTTTTGTTCTCGTAATAAGTAGAAGTCCAATCAATAGATAGGTAAGTTTTACCCTAAAAAAGATCGTGCAGTTCTTAATTTTTTGATATGGTTTGAAAATAACAGATTTCGTCCCCTTCACAATCTTGAAAAAACACTGAAAATCAACACTTTTCAGTCTTTTGCCTTCAATTTCGGGTGTACTTTTTCGAAAAAAAGCTTGTAGAAAACAAACATTTTTTAGAAATATGTATTTTTGTACAACAAATATCTACGACGCTATGAAGCTCCAAAAAAGGATAAAATTCCGTTTTTTTTGGCAACATTTTCAGTTTCTTCCGCATTTTGCAGCGCAATAACTCCTTAAGTTGTGTTTTAAAGCAAAGGACTTCTGAATCAATCTTGTAGAGAATTTGGTGACCTACAAATTACGTGTACCACTTTTTATTTTGTGACGAATATAATCTTATAATAAAAAAAAGTTAATTACCTCTTAAGTTTTCCGACTTGAAATGACCTCAGGAACTTATGGTTTTCTTCTGTGGCGGTGATTTCGGAACACCCTGTATATATTTGGTATCGGAAATGGCTCTAACGATTTTGATGAAATTTTGTTCTTATGTTCTATTTCTCTTAAACGACTCAAATAATTTAGATGAAATTTTCAGGGCTTATTTTTATGAACAAGAAAAAACATTTTATATCAAATTTTGTATTTTGAAAACTTTCAAAGCTAATAAAATTTAAATCATCCAGGCTCGTAACTTGTTCTTATGAACGAGTAAGTTTTGTTTCAGAAGATGTTATTATAAACAAAAAAACAAATTTAAAAATTAGTTTTGGTAAAATCCATCTTTTGCCATGCCCACTTTTCAATATATTTAGTTTTTCTAAAAAAGCTCTAACGATTTTGATGCAATTTTAACAGTTATGTTTTTATAAATGAGAAAAAAATTTGCTAAGTAAAATCCGCGGACAGCCACCCATACTTTTTTAATTTCTTGGTTTCACAGAAATGATTCTATTTCTCTTAAATGATTTGCATGAAAAGGCGTGGCCAGGGGGTGCTAAAGGAGGCGCTTGGCACTAAGCAACCAGTTAATACAACTGGGATAAAGTTTGTGATTTTTTTCCCTGCTTTATGTTTTTGGGGTATTGAATCTGAATCTAATGTTTCCCAACAAAATTTTGTGACGAAACATGCAAAAAAAGTCTTAAAAAAAGGAATTTTTTCATTTTTGGCTTATAACACGAAACTATCAATTTTTCGTAAATGACGTCCAAGTACAACTAAAAGTATATAAAATTACCTACGAATTGTACGGAAATTCTTTTTTTCTCTGTCAAATTGTTGTGCTCAATCCTACAACTTTCCCCCAAAAGCCTTACTCAGAATAAATTCATTAGAATACATTTTCAACTCGTATTTGGGCATGAACGGTTTTACAGAGAAAAAATTTTACATATTCATAGGTAAATCTGAAACCGCATCAACGGCATATCCCCCATCGCCATCGCCACTGCCGCGCCGCGAGATTCTTTTCAATAGTTGAAAAAGACCTACCTTAATTTGAATAGTGATAAACAGCCTGGTCATAAAGGAATTCCTCCATTCATTCTTAAAAAGTGTGCTGCGGTGCTTTCAGGACCTCTGTCTCATTTTTTATTTAATAACATTCAAGAGGTCACCTATAATTCTTAATACTCTGTCTCATATATTTAATAGCTCTCTTTCTCAACGTGAGTTTCTGAGTTATTTCACCTTCCCAAAATGGGTTTGTTGCTGGAAGATCAACAACTACTAATTTTTCTTGTTCTCAATAAACTTGAAGGCTATCAAATTGGTGTGATATACAGACGTGATATATAAACGTATTTTGCAAAAGCCTTTGATAGAGTCAATCACACAACTTCAATAAGAAAATTGGAAAGATTAGGTTTCCATTCTAATATTTTGAATTGGTGTGTTTCCTACCTTATAAGGCATGTTCAGTTCGTGATCGCTTTCTGTTTCTTTCAAATCCAGTTCCATTTTTATCAGGTGTCCCTCTTAAATTCACTTCGGCTTCTGTTTGCAGATGATCTTAATGATCTTAAATTTCTAAAATGTACTAAATCCCTTAACGATTGCCTTCTTTTGCAAGATGACCTTGAAAGGCTGACGGAATGGTGTAGAATAAATGACTTGTTTTTAAATGTCTCTGAACGTAAATGTTTTTCTTTCAACCGAAATTCTTCGTTAATTTACTTTAATTATGAAACTGGTAATAAAGTTCTCAAAAGAGTTTTTGAAAAAATATCTAGGTGTAGGTAATTTTTTTTAAAAATCGTTGGAGCGGTTTTTTAATAAAATAATTTTTTATATACATATTATACAATTTTGAATATATTTTTAAGAAAAATTGGTAGGCCAATATTTAGTACTTATTACTTATTATTGTTTTTGCGGTGTTTAAAAATTAATTTAAAAAAAAAAATCATCCACCCATTTTGAGATATTGAATTTTCAAAAAATTATTTTGAAAACTTTTTTAAAAATCCAAAATTTGATTATTTCAAAATTTTTATGTGCAAGGAGCCTTTTTGGAGAAAAATGAGGTTGTTTAGTACCGGTTTTTAGACATTTGTATGGGAAGTACCGTTATTTTCGGTTATAAAAATAAATTTTATTTAAAAACTGCTAGATAATGACAAAAAACCGCTGGGTGCTAAGTTTAATGAAAATCGTCCAAGTAATTTTCGAATTATTAAGTTCCCAACAAAAAAATTTCAAACTTTTTTTTTTAAATCCAAAAAAAAAGGACTGAAAAATTTGTCACACAATATTTTTAAAATTATTATAAACATTCTTTGTTGATTGAGTTGAATCATTTTTGAGAAAATCAAAAATCAAAAATCAAAAAATAGGAGGTACCATTTAAAACCATTCTTTCGAAATTTTTTTTAATAAAATGGTACCATTTTTGTTGTGGGTTGTAGGTACGTTGTGGGTACGTTTTTGAAAAAAAATAAGATTTTCATACTTTGGTAAAAAAATTTGTACGGCAAGTACCGTTATTTTTGGTCTTAAAAAATATGAAAAAAACGAAATGCCCAAAAAACGCTAGGTTTAAAGAAAATCGATCCAGCGGTATAGCCTACAGCCGGAAGGACAGAGAGACAGACAGAATTGCGAGACCCAAATTTTTCGACTTGGCTATCATCGCAATGTCAACTTTGATCAAAATCTGGAGTTCGGTTTTTTTTCGAATGAATAACTTGCCATATAGTACCTATACATACATCGCAAATTAAAATAGTCATCACTCATCTCTCATCAGTGTCGACTTTATCATAATATGGATAAGATTTTTCTCGGAATTCATCGCTCATTGCGTCAGTCGAGTTTGTTAAACATGCAAGTTATCAAATTCATTTTCAGTTCATCATATTCATAATTGAAATTAACAGCTCTCAATCCTACATAATGCATACCCTGCAATACGTAGGTCTTTTTTACATCTACTAAGTACTAAGGTATATAATGGGTGATTTTTTAATGTTTGATTTTCATGCAAATGTTGACCGCGGCTGCGTCTCAGGTAGCCCATCCGCTGAGTCTAATTTTGGCATACTCTTTCACACATATCGGCCGGTATCTCACGAATGAATGCATGGATGTTGGCTTCCAGTGCGTCAATCGAAGCGGGCTTGTCCCTATAGACATTAGCCTTGACATACCCCCACAAAAAATAATCTAATGGTGTCAAATCGCACGATCTAGGCGGCCAATTGACCGGCCCGAAACGTGAAATTAACTGTTCACCAAACTCGCCTCGCAATTGCGCCATTGTTTCGCGTGCTGTGTGGCATGTGGCACCGTCTTGTTGAAACCACATATCATGCAAGTCAAGAACTTCCATTTCGGGCAAAAAAAAGTTTGTTATCATCGCTCGGTAGCGTTCACCATTGACAGTAACGCTGCGATTCGCATCATCTTTGAAGAAATATGGCCCAATAATGCCGCCGGCCCATAAACCGCACCAAACAGTGGCTTTTTCGGGATGCATTGGTAGCTGTTGCAATGCTTCTGGCTGATCTTCACTCCAAATGCGGCAATTTTGCTTATTTACGTACCCATTCAACCAAAAATGAGCCTCATCGCTGAACACAATTTTTCGATAAACAACATTTCGAACCGAGCACGAATTTTGATAGTAAAATTCAATAATTTGCAAGCGTTGTTCATTTGTAAGACGATCCATGGTTAAATTGCAAACCAAACTGAAGCTGTTTGACAGTGACACAAGGTACTAAACACACGTCAGCTGTCAAAACCAGTGTTGCCAAAACCAAACCAGCTTAAAAATCACCCGTTATAATTGAACGTACATTAGAGTGGGTAAAATTAAATAAAGCTGCTTAGAACTTCTTGATACCATGAAATTGTTTACTTGAATCTACTAATTGATAAAAGATCCTGTTCAAAAGATAATCCGTTCTTTAGTATAAGTCATATTGATTTTGCTTGAAAAAAACACAAAATTTTTGAGAAAATCATGAATTGATAAAACTATTTTTAAACCTATAGGTATTTTCATATTTTTTGTTTTTATTTTTTTCTAATTTTCTCAAAAATTAGAAGACAGGCGCAGAATCTTATTTACATAAATAAAATTTCGAAAAATTTCGTCCCAGGGTATATAGACCCCTCCCTAATTGCCTTGAAAAATTTGCACTCCCTACTGTTGTCATATAAAATAAAAAGTATTAAACAAAATATAGTATGTCTTATCTATTGTTTGAAAAAAAAATATATTGTAAAAATAAAAGTATATACATATATATAAAAATATTTTAAAAATATTTTTTATTTAATAAAACAATTTATTTAAAACTAAACTAACTACAGTATAAGTTATACTCAAGCACTGATTATCTTTTAAACGGTTACTTTTATCAACTATACGTTCATGAATGAGTTTTCGAGTGCCAATCAAAAAGTTCTTCAAGGTATCAAAAATTTTAAAGCAAGTTCGTCTAATTTAATACACACCCTATTGTTCATATAAGGTTTCGTCTCAAGTTTTTTGAATGGCTCATCATTTTTTTAAGTTAAATATCACGTAATCAATAATCATATATCTATGTATGTATGTACATATGTATTTTGATTTTCAAAACAACAATAAAACGTTGAACGAAGTAAACGCATTAAGTTCAGGCGTCTCTGGATCTGGGTGTACTACGATACGAATAATGTTTTATGAAACCAAAACACGTGGTCCCATGACTGGAGTGGTAATACCGCGCAGGATTCTTTGGCACTCGTTGGTTGCACATAGCATTTAATTTAGTGATATTCAGGAAATTGTATTTAAGCTATATTTCCTCTATGATACAACACGTTGTCACGATGTGCTGTGTATTAAATAATTTTAATCGACGTATAACGTATGTAGGTATATGTATATATTACTTCTGATGTTGACCACATTTAAAAAAGAGTGTTTTGATATGTAGGTATATCTTTTTGTTTAAATAAATTAGTACGAGTATATTATTGATTTTCAGAACTTGTTCCGATGATAATGAGTTGTTGATCTATACAAATTAGTGTGGCGCTGAACTAAAAAAATAATTTGTATTAAACACTTTGACACCATCATACTAATTCAGTTTTAAAATGCAAAAACTATCAACCACTTTTGAGTGTATGAGTGCTTTACCACCAATTTAATAGGTTGGAGGTATAGATATTTCGCCCCATCATCAGACTCTTTTTCGTCAAGTAGGTTTATTTTAAATAAAACTAGTTTCTTCAATGGGAAGACTCTCTTTTTGATATGTTAAACTATGTAGTTTTTGTTATTAACAATACAAAAATCTGGAAAAATTTCCATATACACCCGCCTTTAAAAGTTTGACCCAAAAAAAGAAAAGGCTGATTCACTTTTTTATTCAGCATATTTTTAAAAGGTGACAATAATGCGGCAGTATGATATCCATAGAGTCCCCCTTTAATAAATTTTGTTTGTGTTTTAACGAACATCTATCAGATTAGTTTAGATTAGATTTTATTATATACCTAGCCAAAGTTTTATTACGTTAAAACTAGATTGCACAATTTACAGAGATATGGTTTAATGCTACCTTACAACGGATAACTAACAATTTGTATTTAAATAATATTAATAAAAAAAAAGAAAGCACATATTCAGTTAATTCAGATCTAACTCACCAAATTCGATGGGTTAACTTGAGATCTTAATTAACTGGAAAACACGGAAAAACGGATAAGCCGCATTTAAATAATTAAATATATAGGGAGTGCAATTGTGTACTTACATGTTTCGCTACAAATTGCATAGGATTATGGTATCCTCTTGAATACACGTGTGTTCCCTTTGATTTTAACTTAAAATAAATAACAAATTTTGAGCATTCAAATTGTAAAAACTCCCCAAAGTTTATTAAAATTTTTTAGGCCTGTTTATTATTATCCATCAAAATTGGTTTTATACCCCTGCACTTGAAACTATAACATTGAGTGAGGCTCCTGGTACAATAATTTTTCTTAATGAAAATTACAAAAAACTCTCATTACATATTCATAAATGGGCCGATTGGCCTTTGTCCGATATGGATGGCCAAAAGTTACATACTTGCGAAATTCAGAAATGTACAAAAAGTCTTTGTAGGAAAAAGTTTCATACAAAAAGGGTTCAAAAGGACACTGGGGTTGGATCGAAAGTTATGTTTGGTGATCTGAATTACAGTGGAAATACTCAATGAAGCATGAAATTAAAAATTTATAAACGTAAATCTTGTCCGTACTCATCTATTACCCGTCTCTACCATTCTGGTTACCGCAATAAACGTTGATGAGGAGGAGTGTAACAGTAAAAAGTTTCTGGATCTGAATATCCATACCAGCTGTGTTGCTGCTTCCTTACACATTGTCGAATGTGGCACTTGTATTCTTGGGCGTAATGAAACGTTGCGGAAGTTAGATAGGTATGTAGATTCATTTTTTTTGAAAATTTATAATCTCTGCGTGTTGAATAAATAAATCGCTTCAATTGGGGGCATGTACTTACTTTTTAATCCAAAAAGGTTTTCAGTATTACAAATGGTATTTGCGGAGGTTTGAGACGGTAATTTACTTTTTCACTCATGCAGTAGCGCTGGCTCCGAGACGACAAGGCGATACGAGACTTTTTTATCGGTATCAGTCTCATATTGGATGTAAGGAAGTATTGTTTCGGCTCACCCAGACTAGACCAAGACTAGAACCAAAAATGTAAGTAGATACAATAAAAAAAATTATTTGGCCAGTTAACTTTTTTATCAATTTTCGTGCAATATACTCGTTTCTTGGGCCAATAAAAAGCAGTTTATTGGCCCAATAAACGTTTATTGATACAAGCAAAAGTTGTTGATTCAAGCAAACTTATTTGTTGAGCAAATGAAATAATTTATTAAATTGGAAAAAATTGCTTTCCATTTGCATTCCAACTTCAGTATACTTTTTTTTTATTTATTGGCCCAATAAAGTTTTTATATAAGGGTAAGCCAAATGCATTTTTCAAATTATAGTTTGTAGATGAGCCCAACTGTCGTACTTGGGCGAATGCGAAACACATTTTGAAGTTCAGGTCACTTGAACTTTTAAAATCAATGCAAGTGATCTCAACTCCAAAATGCGTTCTGCCTAAGTACGACACTTGGGCTCATCAGTAAAATGCGGACGTACCCTTCGAAAACGCAAAAAAAGGTCAACCATAATTTGAAAAAAGCATTTGGCTTACACTTATAAACTAAACTCTTTATTGGGCCAATACACAAAAAATGTATAAATCAATCAAAATATTTATTGACATTTAATAACTTTTTTAATTGCGCCAATAAAATAAACGCATTTATCAAAGTAAAAAAAAAATAGTTTGGTGCAATGTATGAGTTTATTGTGTCAAAAAAAGAGTTTATTAATACAAGCTACCGTTTATTAGTTTTTAAATTTTAAATTTTAAAAAGATTATTCAGAAAATGAAAAAACAGTCAATAAATGGTGTTTATTGATATTACTAACGATTGTTTTTTTAGTGTAGGCTCCCATATCTCTTCTGCACTACTTTCTAATCAAAAGAATCGGTTTTCAGGGAACATTCTTCTATGTAGGTAGTTATTCTTTTTCAATATTGTCAATACTCAGAAAAATAGTGTTGTTTGACATTATTTATCATTATAATATGGCTTGGCTAGGTTTTTGAAAACCAGAGTCAATCACTACAATTTTTTGTATTTTATTTCATCCAATCAAAGATATAAAGTCTGACATGAAAAAAATTCTAAAATTTTTCCGGTCTACAAATGCGAAACAAAAGTCATTCGAATGTTTGAAAACATAAAACAAAACTGCAAAACTATGATCTTATCTGTTGAATTTCTAAAAGTCTTCAATTTTCATGCGAATATGTTTTGGATTAATGCGTTAAACGTGACTTATCACACGGTCTTAAGGTGCACAAAGCCTTTCACTCATTTCATCACTAATAATAAGCCATAACACAAATCACTGCGTAGGCCTTATAAATTACAACTCCACTGGTATAGAACTGCGATAAGACAACAAACAAATTATGCAAGCAACGAACACGTGTTAACCATTTGACTTTAAATTTTCCATTAATGTATGTACATATATATTTTCCTGGCAGACTCGCATATAATTCATACGTGTCGCAGAATATTAACCTCGTGATAGTCTGAGAAAAAGAGTTACATTTTAAAAAGTGATTTTCGCCCGCATAATTTGTATAACAACAATGAAGCTAACTTAAAGCTGCTTCTGGAAAATTTTCATACGAGCTTCGTCCTTGAACATTTGTTTTTATATTTAAACAATGGAATGAAATAACTAAAGTTCGTAACAAAAACAACATGATGTGTGCTATACCTTAAAATAACCGCTACTACCGCTGTCTTTTATCGTTTATCTCTGCCTTTGTTTTCATTGTTCTTTTAATCAAGAAATTTTACTAAATCTGTATAATGATTCGCCAACAAGATATTAATTGGGTCCTTACGCCGCGTCGAGGTGGTGGAATCATGTCTTGGCTATGTCCTTCATCTTTACAACAAACAAAAAGCAGATATAGCATCATTTTGCTGTATCTGTTTTTTTTTATATTTCCTTTATTTGTATCAGATTTTTGACTTGGTGCAGTAGCACTACACTATTCATGCGCATCTGGAACCCATCTCGGATGTTTTGCATACATTTTACATTATTTGACATTTCGGAATGTATTTATATAAATTTTCTATTGTTTTTTTCCTTAGAAAATGGGAAATAGGGTTTTATTTCCTGAATTCTGTGCAGCACCCTTCGGGACAGGACATTTGGTTACTTGCGTTTGCTAATAAATTATTGATGTGTAAACATCTATGCCGGTGGTAGGGTAGACTAAAAACGTGGACATTTTTGTAGCACATTACGTTCTGCTGTTACACGTTACGATACGCTGATGTATATTGGATACGTTCAATATTGGGTACGTTCCTTCGTAGCTGTAACTAAATCGAAAGGTCGAGTTGAGTTTTGGTTGAAATTTGGCTGACAGTATGAACTCGCCGCATTCTGTGATGTAAAACCAGCAATTGAATATTTAATTGGATGTTTACACATTTTAACCGTGAGTCCCGGCACTCACACTTTTTTCCATGTTATTTTATTAAGAAAAAAACAAAAACTTTATTTAAAAATAAATAAAAATAAACAAGAACATAAACAACTTCATCGAAACAAAAATAAAAATAACGCAGTCTTTGAGCTCGTTTATTGTAACGGTGACTGCCTTGATTGATCTTTCGATATCTTTTTGGATGCAAATGAATTTTTTCTGTAATTCTATTTGCTGTTTAGCAAGCAGAATGCTTTGGTCTGCCTCCGCGTTGGGTTTTTCGTTTCTTTTGAAACTCACAGGGACGGAAGGCTGGGTTGACTTCACTGGTTCAACAATGGGGCAAATAGGTACGAACAAAACATATAAACTATACCTTGCTCATCACAGCCAAATGGAAACTCCACTTATTTCAGCTAATCATGTTTCAATGTCATGCGCTTGTAACTAAAATGGCTTCATCATTACTGTCCAGTCAAGAGAGTATTCTGTAAATTGAACTCCACCTGTTTGCATAATTAACTTTTTATTTGTAATGAGTTTTTTTTTTTCCACTGTATTCTCTTGTCGTCCAAATCTATATACATACATAAATAATAAATAATAAATAATAAATTAAATAAAATAAATTAGAGGCAAATCTTTTAATGACACACACTACACATCCCTACCCTTTTCCATTCTGCTAATGATTTTGTCAGTGGTCCATTAGTATTTAAGATCTGTGCCAGTCTTTCCCAGAGAATTTATGCAGTTCGCAGAAAGGGATTCGGGCAGTCAGTCATGGGTTCATTTGTACTTTATTGGCTTGCATCCTGTCAAAGATATAATTACTAGATTTTTTCGAAATCTTAAAATGTTTAAAATAATTTTTGCTTACATTTTTATTAACTCAACAAACGCAAAGGTGGTCAAATAAACGGATTTATGACAATTGTTAGTACTTGTCTCAGATAAATGCCAAGTGTTGAAAATTTTTGGTGATCACGACTTAATTAGCGGCTTTTTAAAAAAAATTATTTTCTATATGTGAAATTTTTGAAAACATTTAAAAAAAAACCGGTAGGTACATACGCCATTTCTTAGCCTTTAATTATGAAGAATTAAAAAAACTAATGTTGAAAAAATATCATCACCTCATTTTCAAAATATCGAATTTTCAAAAAATTTTGAAAGTTTTTTTTTTTAAATCCAAAATTTGTTTTTTTGAGAATTTTGATTTCTTTGAATTAGATTTTTGATGAATGGTATCTACCATAGAACCATTTTTTTGGTTTTCGACTCATTATCTGTTCAAGAAATTTTCGTGAAATTACACATGAGCTTCTGATAAAATCAAATAATATTGAATATCAAAATTTTCAAAAAAAACAAATTTTGAATTTAAAAAAAAAATCAAAATTAATTTTTGAAAATTAGATATTTCGAAAATGGGTGGTTAATTTTTTTTTTAAATAAATTAATTATATAAATAAATAATTAATATGTTCAATGGAGTACACATTTTTTTCAAAAATTTGTGCAAAAAAACGGATGGTTACATTGCCTTGGAAAACAGCTTCAGAAGTTGTTTAATCAATTTATTTATAATTACATTGATTTATCAACATTTTTTCAGTCTAAAGTGTTAGAACCATGTATACTATAAAACCACAGTGTGATCGCACATAAGAACAAGTTCGTGCGACCTAGGCGTGCATTTTATTTCTTTAAATGTGAAGTGTGCGTGTACGAGATGATTTTCGGGGCCTTGTAAAAATGTTACCTCAGTTTTGTATTTTCTACAATTTTGCTATACATTTTATTTATATCGAGAAATCAGAAATAAAAAGGTTAGGACTTTTTTTTTAAATCAAAAAATTTTTTTTTAATTTTGGTATAAAATACTTTTAAAACTTGTTGAAAGATTTTCTATTAAAATATCAGTTAAGCCGTTTGTGAGAAAATCGAAATAAAAAAAAATGTTTCAATGGAAAGTACCATTTTCAACCATTTTTCTGATTTTTTTTTAATTGGTAGCCTTTTTGTAAAAAAAATTACTTATTTTTTTTTTAATTTGTGGGCACGTTTTTCAGAAGCATAAGATTTTCATAATTTGGTAAAAAATTTGTATGGCAGGTGCCTTCATTTTTGGTCTTAAAAATATAATGAAAAAAACGTGTCGGGGGAATGCCTATAAGAAACGCTAGATACAAAGTTTAAAGATAATTGACCCACCCACAGGACAGACATATAGGAAGAATTGCGACTCACTTTTTTCGACTTCGCTGTCATCGTAATGATCGAAATTTCGAGTTCGATTTTTTTTACGAAATATATATGTAGTACCTACCTATCTACATATGTACATATGTATGTATCGCAAGTAAAAAAGTGGCCAGGTATATACCTATATCATATATGTTCATATGGGTAAAACAGCCAGGGCCTTACCGAAATTTTTTATATCAAACATCAAAGATATTCAATGCTCTCGGACCCAACTTCCGACCTCTCATAGCATCTCAAAGACTCTGGACATGTTGGTTCTATCACAGATACTATAGTTCCATCCTAGATATTGCAGAGCAAAAGCATTTTGATCGAACCCGTATGAAATATTTCAGGACGTCGACGTTAGTTTATTGCGTTGAATTATCATGTTATATTTACTTTTTTATTTTTGATCTATCTCTTCCTCCTATTTTTAATATTTGCGTAAGCTTAGTGTGCGTTTTTTTTGTTTTGTTGTATTTCAGGTTGATTTGATTTCTTTGTCATCATTTTAACGAAAGGATTTCTTCTTGATCAAGGTGGATTACATTTTTTTGCGGATAAGAGAACATTAGCGCAGGAAAGTAACAAAATAAAGTTTAGTGTAGGTACACAATTTGGTGGTTTTGAAAGAAGGAAATAATTAAGGAGAGGCCGGCAAGGACAAGTGATTAAAAAAAAAAAATTTAATGATGCTTAAATATTTTGTTTTGTTTTGAAATTGGTTTACAATTTTTATTGCCGGAGAAAAAAAAATTGTGTATCAAAGCCTTTTTTACAGGAGCAAACTCAGGGGATTTTCGACGTCTTCTAATTTCCGTAGCAGTAAAGTCAGAACTCAGAAACTATTTCTTAGGCTGGCCAAGCACACACAGCTCACTAAATTTCAACCCTCTAGCGTAAGTGGTTCCTGAGATATAAGACTCCAAAAATTGCAAAAACCGTATAACTGACCGACTGACTGACTGATTGAGCACTTCCCGACATCGCAGGAGTCGTGGTTGTTTTAATATTACTCTACTTTTAATATTTGATATTAAACTTTCATAAAGTAAGAACTTTGCGTACTTTAATTGTATATTTTAACTTTATTTTCTAACGTAAGCTAATACATATACACCTATAGTTTAAAATCAGTTTACAGTTGGAAATACAGGCTCTCCGGGTGCGAAAGATTCTGGTTAATATGTGACGGTCGAAGAATGTTCAAAGATTCGCATCGCGACAGTTTGGGTGTACTTTCATTATTCACCATGTAAATTGTTTTATACAGGCGAAAGTTTCGTTGTCGTTCCTAAGTATTGATTTGGCAGCAGTGATGCCAAATAAAACAAAACAATGTATCCTACCCAAAAGACAAAAAGCCCTACATTTTTCATGCATAAAAGGTGAAATCCGATCAATTTTCTCACTCCCATTAAATTTTGAAAGAGTCGTGAGGCACTCTGTTACCTCAAATCTGAGATAAGAAATAAAAAAGGTGGAAACAGATTACGGAATTAAGGGTTGTGGTAAAATGTTTAGAAAGAAAAATATCTTGGAAAATAATTTCTGCAGGGTGTCGATACGATTTTAAAAAGACAAATTATTTCGTAATAAAATTCTAAAAGTACGCTTTTACAGAAAAGTCTAATATTGAAAAAATCTGTCCTTTTTTGCCCACAGTGTAGTTTTCAAACCGAAAATCTGTACCCCTAAACGTACAGATTTTTCCCTTCGTTTGGCATCACTATTCAGCAAAGCCAACACTTTTGTTTTCTCCGACAAATGGAAAAAGAGATAAATCGCTGTGGCAGTCGTGAAATGTGAAATAGATATAAATAACTCCAGCCTATTGGAGCCTGGTTGGAGCTAACCCGCAAGCGTTTGCCGTTTTTCTGTATTTTTTAATGTACTACAAAGAGTTTATTTTTAAAATATCTATTAAAGTGCAACTCTTCCTCCTAGACTATAAATTTTTGTCTATGATTTTTCTTGTTTCTGTTGTTTGCCATAAAATGCAGTAGGTACTATACCTATCCTATATGTATACCTATCCTATATCTTCTTTCGAGTCTATAACTACAATTTCCTAAGAAGAAAATGAGCAAAGGCTTATTTTATTCAAAGCATATAATTCATTCAAGTCAAGTATAGGTATATAACGTGCAGAGGTGGATGAAAAGCGAACCCAGTTTGATGGAAAGACGAGAAACGAGATTTAACGAATTTTTCATCCCCTAATCAGTCAGTGTCCCACATTTTCCATTTCACCATTTTCACTAAATCTAAAATCAATACCCAACCCTTTCGTCTTCTTTTCGAGATAAAGGCTGTAGATAAAGTTGGAAAGTTGCAATTTAGACATGGATCCTGTCTCCTATCACAGCCTTTAGCAATTTATTCCCACATCAAACGTTAGTGGGTGGGTGAAATTATTGCCAAGTTTCTGGTTCACAAAGTCTGGTTATCATCATTTGAGGAAAACATTTCGAGTGACATAGACATACCGTCTCATGATAAGTTTCAAGAACATTTCCTCTCCGGTTCTCCCTTCTCTTCAAAAATAAAAACATTATGTCTTACGATTAAGACCCAGATATTTTGAGAGACATTCAACATATCAATTCAACTGTACAAGGCTGTGCTATTTAATATGCATATAAACAAAAGGTAGTTTATATACCTATTACAATTAACTGTTTTTTTTAAAGAAAAATCCGTTGATACATTTTAAAGAAAAATAATATAAGGTACCGTGTTTTTTTATATTATTTATTTTTTCTTCCGCCTTTTAAATGTTTTTAACGTTACTTACTGTTTAAAAGAATTAAAAGCCTATTTTTGTATGGAACATTTTGGGTTTCTAAACATTAACCAATAATGCAAATTGACAATAATAAATATTATATAATAATATAAATCAAAAAATAATGTAATAATTCAGCTACAATAATAAAAACCTAATCTAAAATAATTTATTTAGTTCAATTAAATCGGGCAGTCGAAGAACAAAACAAGAAATGCAGAAAACTTAAAAATCAAAATCTTTCTTAATCTAGATATATTTTTTAAGAAAGAATTCCCCCGATAATTGCACATTCGCAAAATGTATATTAGATGTAATTCATTAATTTCGAATGTGGATCAGGACAGGATCATCGCTTTCTTTTTATCTGGAAATACAATGAACCCAAAAATTATTTGTTACTCTGGCGGGAGATGGCCTAAGAATAAGAAGTAGGTAAACACATAAACAGTGTAGGTGAGTGAGACACCAAATAAAAAAAAAAAAAAACAACAAAATGATCCCGATCTGTCATTTTTGCGAGCTCTAGGAAAGTGTTTCGAGATTTTTAAACGTTAAAATAAACTAATTAAAAAAGTCAAATAAAAAACAAATTCCTCAAAATCAGAGCTAAAAATTTCTTTGGGCGCCCCAGCATTTAGCTGCCTCACTGCACGCCTACCCTGGGTCAATGCATTTGTGTTTGTGTGACTCACACTATTTTGAAAAAAGCCTCACTTCTTTTTCTAAGGAGGCTATATAATAGTTCTACAATAATGCTTTTCTTAGTGTATATGAAAGGGGACAGCAAATAGATACTAAAAGATAAACTGGCATAAAGAAAAATGAGATGTGTATATAGAACACTGTGTCACTCTGATCTGTATCGATTTATTTTCATGGGATAATCTATTTGGATCATTAAATCGATTACAAAACTCGTCTAATATTAATTTTATCGTACCCACACAAAAAAATAAATTCTTTTTCAGAAGGTTTTGATAAACTAATACCTTCCTATTTAGATGAGGGGAGGCCTAAATAAAGTGAGATATTAAATTTGGAAAAATATGTCGCCCTGGACTAGTGTCGCGGAATGCCCAAAAAACGCTAGGTACCAAGTTTTAAAAAAGTCGTTCCATTCGTTTAGGCTATATAGTCGAACAGACATACAGCATTGCGAGATCTACTTTTTGTCTTCCCTATCATCTTAATATCAAGTTTGATCAAAATCTTGAGTTTGATATTTTTACGAAACTTTTTTTTAGAGTAGATATACCTACATACATATATCGCCGTAAAATGAAAAAAAAATTAAAATTAATACAACGGATAAAATAAAATTGTGTTTATTTTCATTTTTCTTTAAAACATGGAGACAATTTAGATTCTTATTTTTAGAGTTTGAGTTTAGATAAACGCCTACTAAAAGAAGGGTGAATGATTAATTTGAGCTGTACTCAACATATGACAAATTTTAGAAACGTCGATTAAGATCTTTACATAAAGAATTAATTATTTTATATTTAATTTCCTTTTCAGAGTGACTCAGCATTGTGTGGTGTTCTATTTATCGTCCAAACTTAACAACATCTAGAAGAGGACAAGGCAATAATTCTTGAAAGTAAAATAGTTCGTATAAATGTCTGACGAAATTCCGTCAGGTCGTTTGTCGCAAATCTTTGAGTCTCTGTCATGCCTTGGTGAATTGCAACAGCGTCAAGTTAACTCTCCATCACCGTCATCATCATTGTTAGGATCTGTACCAACATCAACAAATGCTCAATCTGTCTCACATAATTATTACATTCGGCATCCTGATGGGTCGGGATATTATCTGTCTAGTGGAACGCAAACATTTCCATCGGCCTCGTCACAAAGTCATCACCTGACACAGCATCAGCAGTATTACCTACAGCAGCACCATCGGTCGCGATGCAATTCAGTTTCGTTAACATCATCACCATTAATGACAAAACGGGCTACATCGTTTAGTGGGCAGATTCCTTTAACAAGTACGCAAGGTACTCGAGTTCAAAGTGCTGCAGCCGTTGTCGGGGGAGGAGTTGTTGCAAGTGCAGCAGCTGCAATTCAACAGCAGCAAACATCACAATCAACTCCTAATAGCCCGCGATTGATGCCGCGTCGTTCACATAAGGCTCCACCGATACCAGCCAAGCCGAATGCCGCACTAATAGCAAGTCCTGCGTTAATGGCCATGGATGCCGATGCACCTTGGCCAAACTTTTCATCTCTAACCGATCATCTAGATGTTCATCAAGTTAATAACTATGCTCAAGCGGTGCCCGAAGTGAGTATCTACGTAGCCTTAAAATTATATATTGATACATTAAAGTTAAATCATTACCTGAAATAGTTTTGCTAATACGATTTTATTACAAACTTGAACGCCTCTGGCTGTATGAGTTGTTGACTTATAGAAACTTAACCTGAAATTTATAATAATTATTACAAAATTGTTCTTGCTTTCATTTAAATGATTGAATTTACCACCCAATTATACCTATAACAAGGTTTGCACAGCTACTTTTGTAGATGTTTTCACTGCTTCGGAGTCAAGGCCGTAGCCGGACAATTTTTTCGGGGGGGGATATAATTTTTCGGAAAGAAAAATTCACCAATTAGTAATCAAAAAAAGTCCACACAATTTTTTTTTAATATTTGGGCATGCAGGTTTATGCATATACATAATATGTACATATGTATATATCATGCAGTTCCGTTAAATAGGTACTGTCGTTGTCAATCTTATCGCCGAACAGACCTAAAACATAAAAACGTCAAAATAAAAGAATTAAAATCATTGGTTATGTTCAAATATATTGAACACCCGGATGATAGGTTTATCTATTGCTTCAGATGATAACAAACATATAAAAGATAAGACACAATAGATGTGAACACATACAGATTCCAATAACAAGCAAGCGATTATCTGAACTTGTGTTTGGAGGTTGTGTGTGATTTATCTTTTATTTGCAGTTGTTATCATCGAAAACATCCGAGGAAAATGTATATAAGCATAGGTTAAGAAGTAATTTAGTTAGATACAATAAAGAATTTATAGAACTTACAACTCTATTTTATTTTGTATACTCGCGGTTTATGAATCACCCCCCACCAGAGGTAAGGGAATTATAAACATTTGGTCCTTCGAAACGGATACTTATTTTATTTTCATAATCGTCAGTGAGGCGAAGAAAAAAAAAATAAGAAAATAAATTATATTAATTTATGATTTTTGAAAGCGTACTTTACGGCTAAACAGTGAAGTAAGTGTAATCGGGACTTAGACACCGATTGTGAATAAAAGTGAAAATCGTGAAACTCCAAAATCTAGCAGAATGGATAAAAAAGAGAAATTATACAAGGCCCAAAAACTAATTGGGGAAGAAATTTCGCTAATCCACACTAAGCTAAAAAATAAGACCACTCGAAAGTCTGATTTGGAGATAAAAAACAGATTAACAACTATATGGAGTGAATTCCAGCAAAATCATACAAAAATATTGGCAGTTGGCATCAATACTGACAAATATTTTGATATGAATTACTTCCAGTGCATTGAAAGTGAAGTAAGTAAAATAAATAACTTGCTAAAGGCACCAGAAGAGGATGAGCAGTCGGGATCAGTTGTAAACAAACAACCCAACGAGGAAGATCCAGAAAAAATAAAGGCTGCAAAAACACAACCAACCCTACTACCAATAATTTCAACAATAGAGGGTAGCCTAATAAAGAAGTTTCATAGGACGAATGAAAACTTCAAACGTAGACTGAATGAGGCTTACAAAGAGCACCAAATTTCATCTCGGGATGAAAAAGAAGTCGCAGCAGAATTCAGTGCGCTCAAATTAGTGTATGAAAAGCTAACAGTAGACATTGGTTTCTATGACGACAACATTGAAGACACCTTCGAAGAGTCGAAAACGTGCGTCAGGAACATGCACAAAATAGTTGAACAAAAATCTGCTAATTCTGAGACCAAAAACGATTTACACAAGCTAAAGCTCGAAGAAGTTCGAATCCCAGCATTCAATGGCGATATAAGCGAATGGATGTCTTTTCGGGATTTGTTCGTGAAATTGGTTCACGAAGCGGAACACATCTCAAATGTGGAGAAGATGTTCCGCTTAAAATCGTTAGTAAAAGGAGAAGCAGCAAAACTGATCTTGCATCTCAGCGTTACAGATGCAAATTATGAAGCAGCATGGAGTATGCTTAAACAGAGATACGAAAATCGAAGGCTGCTGTTCACATCTTTGGTTGACAGACTACTTGACCAGCCAACAACTATTAGCGAGTCGGCAGCCTCAATTAAAAGACTCTTGGATACTACAAATGAGTGTTTATTTGCACTTAAGAATATCAACATTTCGTTAACTGATGAATGTCCATTCATAGCAAGAGTGGTTATTAGAAAGTTGGATAGAGATACTCTAAGGCAGTTTGAACAAGGTGTGAAGAAATCGAAGGAGATCCAGACCTTAGATGACGTCCTAGGATTTCTAGACCAGCAATACCAAACGCTTGAGGCAGTTAGAGGAAAAGGCAGTTTAAATAACAGCGGTCAGAAAAATTATCAAAAGCAACACAACACGTTTTTTACCGAATCAACAAAATGCTTTTACTGTCAAATTTCCGGCCACCGCACAAAAGATTGTCGAAAGTTGTTACAAGTGAATGTAGCGGAGCGAAGAAGTTGGACTCGAAAATCAAAACTATGCTATGTGTGTTTAGACCATACAATCCACACAAAATGCACAAGTAAAACGGAAAAGTGCCAAATTTGCAAATGCAAACATAATACGATTCTCCACGATGAAAACTTTGCTGCAGAGAAAAAAGGGGAACATGTATCAACAATGGTGACAAAGGAACACGCTTCACCTGCAATTTTGCTGGCAACAGCACAAATAAAAGTAAAATCACAAACTGGTGATTTCGTGCTCATGCGAGCACTTATAGATCAAGGATCCCAAAAAACCATGATATCTGAAGAAGCCGCACAAATATTAGCTATTCCCCGCACTAAAGTTAGAACCGAACTTCAAGGAATTGGAAATACTACAGTGGGTATATCTAAAAACAAGGTTTGGCTTGAACTTAAGCCACGGTTTTTGAGTCAAAATGTGATCAGAGCTGAAGCTTTGGTTTTACCCACATTGGCTATGGCTCAACCGAGTAAAAATTTTGATTTTGATTTTACACAATGGAAGAATCACACTCTTGCAGATCCATTATTCAACAAATCGGATAGAATAGATGTGGTAATAGGAGGTGATATCTACGGCAAGATTCTCGAAGACAAAATAGAAAAAATTGAAGGTGTATTGGGACAATCCACGAAATTTGGCTGGATTTTATCCGGAATAATTAAAAGCTATAGAACGAGCACGAAAAAACTCTTCACTGCCGTCACAAATCTGGAGCAGTTTTGGGAACTTGAAGAGGTGTCACATAATGATCCGAATTCAAAAACAGAAGATCAGCTGTGTCTAGAAGTTTTTACAAAAAATAAAAAAGTTGACAACAATGGAAGGTATACAGTAACGCTCCCTCTCAAAGAAGACAAAGAACTGGGAGACTCTAAGCAGAACCCAGCAGATGTGGCATCAAGAGGAATATATGCGAACCAGCTAAGTGAACACAAACTTTGGTGGAACGGACCGGAATGGCTTAAGGAACCTAGAGAGAATTGGCCTAAACAGTATGAAGATAACCATCAACCAATTCAATCAATGTTAGCTGTAGGCAAACCCAATAATCACTTTTTAGATGATCTCATCACCAGATATTCAAGTTTTTCGAAATTACAAAGGATTGTAGCATTTCTCATACGCTTTATACGAAAAAAGATGCGTATAAGTGCTTTTTTAAACTATTCGCCAGTAGATGAGTTAGAATTAGCTTGGAAACTAATAGTGAAACATCATCAAGAAAGTGAATTCGGAACAGAAATAAAATTGTTACACCAACATAAATACATCAACCCAAACAACAAAATTCTGGATTTGGATCCATTCTTAGACAAGTATAGCATTCTAAGAGTCGGTGGCAGGTTGCATCACTCCAACTTGCAATACAATCAGAGGCATCCAGTAATTTTAAACAAATCATCTCTAACCACAGCAATAATTGAAGACACACACCGAGCAACATTACACGGAGGCATTCGAGTCATGGAAACTACAATAAGGCGAAGATACTGGATCATTGGGTTAAGAAATGCTGTAAAAAAATGCATAAGACTATGCCCAAGGTGTATTAGATATCGACAAGGAACAGCAGGACAGATAATGGGAAATCTACCAGAATATCGAGTTACTGTTTCACATCCTTTTGAGCATACTGGAATAGATTATGCTGGACCTGTACTCATGAGATGTTCGAAAGGAAGAGGTCAGAAATCATTTAAAGGCTATATAAGTGTTTTTGTGTGTATGTCAACAAAGGCAATACACTTAGAAGCAGTGAGCGATATGACAACAGAAGCTTTTATGGCAGCTTTAAGACGTTTTTTCGGCAGGAGAGGAAAAAGTGCTCACCTATATTCTGACAATGGATCCAATTTTGTTGGAGCAAGCAGACAAATGGATAAGGATTTTCAACAAGCGATCAAACGCAATACAGAAATTAGTCAGTTACTAGCAACAGAAAGAATTCAATGGCACTTCATCCCGCCGGCAGCCCCTCACTTTGGAGGTATTTGGGAAGCAGGGGTAAAAGCAGTTAAGCATCATCTCAAGCGAGTAGTTGGAGATTCAAAATTGACTTTCGAAGAAATGGCCACTCTCTTAGCCCAAATTGAAGGCGTATTAAATTCCCGGCCACTTTGTGCATTAAATAGCAACAATGTTGATGATATTGATGTTTTGACTCCAGGGCATTTTCTTATTGGAAGGCCATTGATTGATTGCCCTGAATCAGTAAATGACCTCACAATTAGTTCCACCGACAAATGGAAACTTATTCAAAAAATGAAAAGAGACTTTTGGAACCGCTGGAAAAACGAATATCTACATACGCTTCAACAGAGGAAGAAGTGGAATATACCGCAAACGAATGTTAAAGAAAATGATGTGGTCATCATCAAAGACGAGAATACGCCACCATCCAGATGGCCGTTAGGTAAAATAACGGAGGTTCATACTGGAAATGATGGAAAAGTACGAGTAGTGACCTTAAAAGTGAAAAATGGCACTTTGAAGCGACCGGTACACAAAATTCTTGTATGCCCACAAGAATCAACAAGGTAGAAGCCAAGAAAAACATTCAACAATTGACATCAGAAGTTCGAGCGATGCGGCAATACGAAGCAAACAAATTCCATCAAATAAGCGGACATGTGTCCTTATTCATTACGGCTATTTTAGTAATTATTTTGTTTGTTTTATATTAAAAAAAAAAAAAAATATCTGAAAATTGAATTCTCACTACCTGCACTATAAGGCGGGCAGAATGTTCAAATATATTGAACACCCGGATGATAGGTTTATCTATTGCTTCAGATGATAACAAACATATAAAAGATAAGACACAATAGATGTGAACACATACAGATTCCAATAACAAGCAAGCGATTATCTGAACTTGTGTTTGGAGGTTGTGTGTGATTTATCTTTTATTTGCAGTTGTTATCATCGAAAACATCCGAGGAAAATGTATATAAGCATAGGTTAAGAAGTAATTTAGTTAGATACAATAAAGAATTTATAGAACTTACAACTCTATTTTATTTTGTATACTCGCGGTTTATGAATCACCCCCCACCAGAGGTAAGGGAATTATAAACAGGTTAACCAATGAGAAAGGCCCTTGTATCGAAAAGTAGACTATAACCGATCATGAAAAGGGACGAGCTCTGTAAAAAAGAGGGTCAGATGCAGCGGTCGCAACTTTAAATTATAGAAAAAATCACAAATTTTTAAACATCCGTAGTACAAAATCTTTATCTTTTGCATTAATAAAGTACATAACTCAAAGACTGCCGAGTTTTTATTCAATGTTTTGCCCTCGTAACAGGTACCTTAGCAGAAAAATTTACGAAAAGGTATTATTTATACAAAATATAATCGAACAGTTATTATTTATTAGGTAGGTACATAATTAAATAGTATCATTACAAAATTATTACATATTTTTACAAAACTATATTCAGTCTTCTGGCCTTCTTAGCTGCAAATACATCGATAACTTCCTCAGTGTCAATCTCAATTTGTCGATGAACTGACATTAACGCCAATCCTGTTAGTTTTTCTTCACCGGTAGAATTTCTTAAATAAGTTTTCAGACGTTTCATTGTCGAAAATGTTCTTTCCGGTGTGCACGTTGAAACCGGTAATGTCGCCAGAATTTTTAGAAGCTTGTGGATGTTAGGAAACAGATCCTTGTTGCACTCTCCAAGAGCTGCTATTGCAATCTTTGACCGCTGTAACTAGTTATTTATGACATTTTGTCTTCCATAGCATTTATTCAGCATTTAAAGTGTCCCAATCCAAAAACTTTTTATAAAATTTGAAATTTTCTTCATTAAAATTTTGTTCATTTTTGCCCTGAATTGATGGAATCAGAATGCACAAAGAGGAAAGTATGGACTTATGGTTTTCAAATCGCATTTTAAGCTGACTTAAGAAATCATCTAAAAGAGGAATCATTATAATTATCCTAAAATAGGTTTCAGGATATGTTGTGCTAACGTTTTGGCTATGCTGCTGCCTTGATAGTATTCGTGGAATTTTCAGTTTCTCATCTGCAACATTTAGTAAGTTTTGTGCAGTCTCAAAAATTACTTTGAATTCCGTGGTGATATTTTTTTTGAATTCCTTGGAACGTGTTTGATATTAATTCAACATGCTCCAAACCAGATACAAAGTCGCATAAAGGGGATTGTAAGATCTTACAAAGTGGCAATGTATACGTAAAGAAAACGGTCAAACAACACAAACTTACTGCAAAATCACTAGCTAAAATAGATCTTAAAAAGCAGCTTGCCTTCGATGAAGTTTTAGAGTCCTTATCACTACACAACTCTTCCAAAGCATTGATTATCGCTTTAAAAATTTCCTTAAATCTCATCAACCCATCATGGTTTTCCACCCAGTGGGTTACGCACGTGGCAGTTAAATTTTTCCAGTTATTTTGCGGATAATTCTGTTTAATAATTTCCTGCAATAAATGTGTGCGCTTTGCCGATAATTTAAAAAAATTTCCAACGGATTTTATGATACCAATAGTATGACGAATAGGCTGAATTTGGCAGGAATGCCCTAAGGCCAGATTTAAAGAGTCTGCGCTACAATGCACGTATAAAGCTTCTGGATGAGACTCGCGTACTACAGCCATTAAAACTGCCATTCATAGCAGAAGCACCATCGTACCCTTGTCCAATCAAATTGCTGCAATTTATGCCCACGGTTTGAAGTGCAGAGAGAATTGTTCTATAATATACCTACTGAAGCAAAAAAGTGTGATTTAGAAATGCACTCCTCAAACATTCCGGGGGGGATCAAACCCCTGTGATCCCCCCCCCCCTGGCTAGGGCCTTGGTCGGAGTCACTATTAGTTTTTCAAAGCTGGAATCTTGGTTGTTGATAAAACCCTGTAAATAAAAAAGAAAAGGCCTGCAAACGTCCTTGCCATTATTAAGTCAGCTATTTTAATCCTCTTAATTTTCAAAATCGAAATTTATAAAAAACAACAAAAAATATGTTAGGTATACTTACTTTTGTTTTGTGCTAAAAAATTTTTTTTATGAAGTAGGTACCTATTTATCATTTAGTATTCAAAACTCTTATCAATTTTTAGTCGATCACTTAGAACCAGATGGTTTTATGTCTCTTAGTTTTTTAAGAAAATTGAATATTACGAAAACTATAATTTATTCATGACAAATTTGTATAGTTTAGGCCAACTCAAAATATGTCCTTTGAAGAGTCTTATTTTCTTATCCATTGGGTTCTGCAGGCATCTTTCAATATTTATCAACTCGTCTGGCAGGTATCTGACGTTGCGAAAAACGTGCTAAACTCTATTTTGTAACTTAAAGAAATGCATAATATGTTGTGGTTCAATTATCAAAGGATACCTATACAGGATGTTTTGCATAAGACGCGACAAAAGGCTAGGGCGTGTAGATTTGGTCAAGAGAAGAAAAACATATGGCGGAGGGCGGTTTATTCCCCCCTTGTTCAGGTGGGAGGGGGAATTTTCTGAAAAATCGGTTTTAAATGTAAAAAAATCACTGAAAACCAACTAACCAACCTAATATTTTTTGTGGTAAAAAATCCCTTATCAGGTCTGACACTTGCCAGACCTGTATATTCTTATTGCAAACAGTTTATAGAACGAAATGAAAAAGAAGCCAATACTGTTGAAATTAATTTTTTAACGTTACAAAAGTGACAGTACAGAAAAACGCAACGTATCCCACCAGCCAGGCCATCAAAATATCACTCGAGGTAGCGAGGAGTAGCTACAACATATTTTTAAAAAATCATGACTGATGTCTCGAAAACGTTGCTAGCTCTTAGACTAATCTTAATGTAGTTAAAAATAGTTTTATTCATTGTTGAAAAAATAGAGTATTTAGCTTGCCATTTATAAATCGAGTTGCGGCGTGATGTTTGTGCTTTAACAAATTTCCCAGCAACATTTTCCTTCAGAACTGTATCATAATTCATAATAGATTAAAATGGGCGAACAAAACCGTCGATTCTGAATTCATTTCTAAATCAATTAGGGTTACGATATGAATATTTTAAACGATGAAGAAATCCTGGTCATAAGTGAATGTAAAAAGGACGCAAACATTCGTTTTTGACCGCAATTGATGAGGCGTTTTTAAATCATTTAAATGATTCATAAGTAAAGTATCCTTACCGAGAAGTTTGGATGCAAATCGATTCAGAAATGCATTAAAAATCGAAGGTTTTGTTTAATTACATACATTACATACATTACATACATTACATACATTACATATATAATATATGTCAATTATAAAAGATACTGCTCCGAATATTTGCTTTGGTTATTTTTTTTCAAGTTGGCATCTGGGCATATGGCACATGATTTATGGTTTTCTTTAATGCTGGATGTAATAAACAACAAATAAAGATGCTTTGGTTATTTTTTTTCAAGTTGGCTATAATAAATAAATAATTAGATATAATTAATAGTTTTATAAATTTTATAAAATTACCCCTAAATCTATTGAAAACTGAGTTGAATTTTATGTTTGCATAACTTTTGTCTTAATTTCGGTTGCAAAAAGGTCCAGTTTTAGTTTTTCGGAGCGGAATAAAAAGAACATTCACTTTCCTTCATTTTTTATGAATAAAAGTGAATCCCCCTATTTACTTCTTTGAAGGTAAGTAGTCCTGGCCAAAGTTCGGAAAAATTATATACCGGGTTTTTATTGTGGAATCAGCCAACCATCGATCCCAGCTCCGCGTCATAAATTTTGGGGGGTTCAACGGTCACGCAAAAACCCCTTTTCACTGATACGGTGCTGTTAAAATGGAAAAAAAAGATTCGTATGTAAAATTGTTTCAATTATTATGAGAATGAAGAATAAAAAGGGCCCATAAATAAAACTGTGCGAAAGTGTTTAATTTTCGATGAGAAGAAAGACCATGAATATCTATGGTAGTGGTTTTTGAGGGGGAGGGGTAATGTGGGAGGTATTCGAAGCTGAAAAAAATAATTTCATAGAATCTGGGCATATGGCACATGATTTATGGTTTTCTTTAATGCTGGATGTAATAAACAACAAATAAAGATGCGGGTATTTCCGTAGTATCAGTATAACCAAAATCTAACACATAATAAGAAGGGCTAGAGATTTACACACATCATTTCAGCAAGGACAAAACCTTGGTCACAGAAAGATGCATGGCTATCAAATAAAAAAAAGCCAGTCTTACACTTCGGTTATCTCAATGAGATCTTCATTTTGATTCATTTTTATTCACCTACAATGAAGGAGAATCGAATCTCAATCATTTTTATCCACAAATCCTCTTTCCCCTCCATAAAGTAAAAATTATAGTCTTTTGGAGTATTTTCAGATTTCATTCAATAAAAATGAATATTTATCGAATGATATTCTTCATTTTAGCTCAGTGCTAAGTGAAAGTTCACCTAAATGTTTGCTGGGTTGTTTTGTTAGGAAACTAATATAAATATTATCGGTATCCCTTAAATTGTAAACCTTAATCAGTTTAAAATGTAATTACTCGCATATTTAAATTTGAGTTCGAAGTTGCATATATATTGTTTTTATTAGTAATTTTAAAGCCAACTCTGCCATATTATATTCAATTTAAGAAAATTTTGTTCGTGTCCGAAAATCTTAACTTTACGCTGTGTGTGTTTTTTCTTAAATTATTATTTAGATAAATTGGCAAGAGCGTTGTCTTGAGTTGCAATTGGAACTACATCGATCAAAAAATCAAGCTGGACGCATACGAGACATGCTGCGCGAAAAGGTGAGTGACAATCAACTAACTATTAGAAACAAAAATGCCATTATCTTTTACTTAACACAAACCTATAATATATATTGAATGGTATGCTAACTTGAGAAATTTTATAGAAAATAAAATGTTTATAAAAAATATTGCAGAATTCTTGAACAACCTATATTGTATAATAACTACCAAAATTATTGATAAATGATAATCATCTTATATTTAAATAGAACTAAATTATTTAATTAAAAATAAATAATAATACTAATATATTCAAATATTCTCATAATTAAGAAAAAAGTTACAAAACTGTATTTATTTAATGCAAAACAAAAAACATTTTCATGCAACGTACTACATATCATGTTAAATTGCATGCAATAGTTAGTTCACGTTTAGAACTAGTGGGCTTTATTTGTGCGGATATGGTTTTTCGGAAGAATTGTCTGGCAAACTGAAGTTTCACATTTTTTGTTAAGCATTTTTTATTTTGCGTTTGTGAATTTGTGTGAATCTGCGTTTCATGTACTTTTAATATATTTTTTAAAATTTGTTCCTTGCTCTTAAAAGTTTGAGAATTTGTGACTGTGAACTTCCAGCTGAAGTTGATATTGACGAAACGAAGCTACCTTCGGTCGACTTTTAATTGCTTATTTTTGACATTGACATTAATATTTTTGACATTATATATGAAAATTTGCGCATTTTTCAAATACCGAAAGAAATTGTGCGAAACATCTGCATACATTCATATCCAATGCAGTGCCTACGTTGTAACTCTCGCATCGATGAAACTATTCGAGAAACGATGAAAATTTAAACAAATCATATGAGTTTTGTTCCAGTTTTCAACGTTTCTCGAACATTTTATCGTTGCGCGATTTACAGAACATGTATTAAATTATTTCATTTTTTTTCTGTATAATAACTAAATAAAGACGATTTTTATTGCTGTTCTCCGTCCTTGTTCACTCCCACCTCACTTGCGAGAAATAAACAACATGCAACAATTTCAAAATAGCTTAAAAATTTCTTTCTTAATCAAAGCAACTAACTTCCTTTAACTTCTAACTTTTTCCTTCAATCTTTTATTCTAAATTTTTTTTTTTATTTTTCCTTAACCCTTCTGGTTTACAATTTCTCATAGAAAATTAAAAAAATCACCTCTTAGTTGATTTATTTCATTATTTAAATATTAACTATTTGTTTAGAAATCTATCTTTCTATACCAATCTCTCTCTCTCTATCTTTGTCTCCCTCTTGAACAGAAAGTATAGGTGTTCTTCAGAATGTTTTCGTACAAACCCATACACAATAGGAACATATACAATACATAGGTACTTAAAAATCCCATTCATTATTACTTCACAATCATGAACGTTAAGACTTGTCGATAAATTCCAACATCTCAAGAATAAACATAAAAACGATTTAATTTTAAAAGTGAAGAATGAAAAAAGGTAGGTACACCCTCCCTTCATGAACTCATTCCCTTAAAATTCCCATGCTCTTAGTTTGGGCTTATGAGAAAGAAAGTAAAAATTCGTTCAACAATAAGGAGGTAAGGCGAGGCGAGGCGAAGCATTAAGTCTGATGCATGAAATGAAAATGAATACATTTCATTCTACCAGGACTATGATGATAATCCTTTTTTGTTGTTATACTTAACTTTTCGCTCCGTTCCTGCTAGTTGATGTCCATTGAGTGATACATGTGAATTTTTTCTACTTGACTATAACAAATACTTCTATCTTAAGACGGGAGCTAGCAGTTTTTTTATCCGGCTTTACTTTCTTCCATGTCACACCAAACATTCCCATTCTCGACTTTCCTTATAAGAATTCCGCAAGAAAATTACGAGTGTTTCGCAACTACGTGGTAATCTTCACATGGGCATTAACATGATTGCGACTCGGTTAAGACGGATATAGGTTCCTTTCATTGTTCTGGGTCGGAACGGAACTTGGTAAGTGTCAAATCCTGACGAAGGAATAAAAGTGCAGAAAAAAAGAGTGGGGAGAAACTGTCATGTTGCATGACACGATGATGGGGTGTTAGTTGAATGTGCTTTATTTCTTTTTTATGGCTGCTTTGATGTTTTGTTTGCTTGGGGTTCCATTCTTTTTAACACTATGAATATCTTTCAAGAGTAGAAACTGTTGCACATCAAAGATCGATGTTGTTATTTGTGAAGTCATAACTCAAAGGCTGAAAGGCAAATAAATAGAATACATATATTTTTATTTAATTTATTTATTCTATAGGTATGGACGGATACAATATTATAAACCCCTTCAATTGGTTCAAAACCTAGGTTAGAACGATAAATCAAAGGATTTATAAGCTATAATAATGGCAAAAGTGCGCAATATAATATGTATATCTATATGTTCCAATCCAGACCACCACACACTACTTTATTGTATATATATATATATAGAATAGAATTATATATATAAATATATAGAATAGAATTATATATATAAATATATAGAATTTGTATTTGTGGGTTTGTTAGATTGTGGATTAAATGCTTGTAAAAAAAATGTCATTTAAGCTTTGAAAAAATGTGTAAAAATGCCCTACAAATCGCTTTTTAAAAAAGTTAAAAAAAGACGCTTTAATGGTACTTTAAGCGTTTTTGTTAATTTTCAGAGACGCTTAAAACTCTGGAAGAAATTAAAATAAAAAATATGCTTCACACTTAAAACCATTTTAAGCGTTTTGGTCAATTTATAGAGGATTTACAATAAAAAGCTAAAAAATTGGCAAAATGCGTAGAAGGTATTTTAAGCGTTTTAGTGACTTTTCACAATTTTTAAACCAAAAATTGTCAAAACGCTTAAAATGCATAAAATGAAATACATCAGTCAAGTAGAAGACTTAGCACTATTTTAATTGGACTTGTTGAATTATTGATTCAAAATAGCTTTTAATGAATGGCTTTTATTATTACTTTTCAGATATCCGGGTTTTTAAGTAAGCGGGTTTCAATAAAGCGTAGTAATTTGTAGGTAAATTTTTGGAAAATAAACGTGGGTAAATGAAATTGTTCAGACAAGCGGGGTTTTCAGTTAAACGGATTTCAGTTGAGCGGATTTGATTATAATTGATGGAAACAGTTATGACACTACAAAGTTCTTCTCTGCTGAGTTTCGTTGAGAGTTTTATTGTGAGTATTATGAGAGAATAATACTAATACTAATACATATGGCACACGAACTTGTTTGAATAATAAAATACTTTTATCACAAGCATTCTTTGGGGAATTTTTTCTTAATAATATAAATACTATTGTTCGTCGTTGATTTCATCTTTTAATAAGTACATTTCCACCGAAGTAAAATCTCGGATTTTAGTGATTTCCGTCCAAATCCTTACATTAGATTATAGTTTTAAGATTGTGAAATGCATGATTGAACATATCCGTTTTAAAATTCCACAACGCAGGGTAAAAAGCTTTTTAAAAGAAACTTAATTTATTTATTTACTTATGTCGTCAATTAAGTTTCTTAACTTTATTAAGACTACAGTAAAATAAAAATAAATATGATTTATAATAAGTTCAAATCTATAACAAATTCAATACTTCTTTTTTACTCAACCAAATCTTCCAGAAAAAGTACAAAAAGGAGGGGGCTCAGGTTACAGCCTTGTTTACTCCTTGATTCACATGAATCGTTTCTGATTTTTCTTTTCCGTTGTAAATGTATGCTGTTGTTTGTTGGTATAAACCTACGGACAAAATTAGTTGAAACCCCAAGGTTTAAGAGTTTATAAAACAATGCGTTTCGGTTGATCGAAACAAAAGCTGCATTGAAATCAACAAAAAAGAATGTCTCTCAAGTTAGCAGACCAAAGTGACCAGAATAAATTTTTTGTGATGTCATCATTAGGCGCTAATTAAGTGCTAATTAAGTACCCAACAACAAAATTAAGTGCTCCAGTACTTTGGTTGTAAATTAATGTTCTGCTAACTTGATTTCAAGGTAGCAGACCAATTCCCGAAAAATGCTTAAAACGCAAGTAAAAAAAAAAGTTTTTGTCTAGGATTTAGGAGCTATTTAAGTGCTCTAGGAATCAAAAAAAAAAATTTCAAAAAACTTATTTTTCAAAAAAAAAAAAAAAAAAAAATTCTAATTTCCCATATAAACCCATGTTCTGCTAACTTTGTTTCCATTTTTCTCGAACATTTCAACTTTTTTCGACCCAAATCTTTTGGATTCCTTAAAAGCTCGCCTAGCTCGAATTAAGTACCCCATTTTCAGAGAAAAATTCAAAGATTTAAAAAAAAATTAAAATTAATTCAATTTCCCTACAAAACCATGTTCTGCTAACTTTATTTCCATTTTTCTCGAACATTTCAACTTTTTTCGACCCAAATCTTTTAGATTCCTTAAAAGCTCGCCTAGCTCGAATTAAGTACCCCATTTTTAGAAAGAAAATCCAAGATTTAAAAAAAAATTAAAATTAATTCAATTTCCATACAAAACCATGTTCTGCTAACTTTATTTCCATTTTTCTCGAACATTTCAACTTTTTTCGACCCAAATCTTTTTGATTCCTTAAAAGCTCGCCTAGCTCGAATTAAGTACCCCATTTTCAGAGAAAAATTCAAAGATTTAAAAAAAAATTAAAATTAATTCAATTTCCATACAAAACCATGTTCTGCTAACTTTATTTCCATTTTTCTCGAACATTTCAACTTTTTTCGACCCAAATCTTTTAGATTCCTTAAAAGCTCGCCTAGCTCGAATTAAGTACCCCATTTTTAGAAAGAAAATCCAAGATTTAAAAAAAAATTAAAATTAATTCAATTTCCATACAAAACCATGTTCTGCTAACTTTATTTCCATTTTTCTCGAACATTTCAACTTTTTTCGACCCAAATCTTTTTGATTCCTTAAAAGCTCGCCTAGCTCGAATTAAGTACCCCATTTTTAGAAAGAAAATCCAAGATTTAAAAAAAAATTAAAATTAATTCAATTTCCATACAAAACCATGTTCTGCTAACTTTATTTCCATTTTTCTCGAACATTTCAACTTTTTTCGACCCAAATCTTTTTGATTCCTTAAAAGCTCGCCTAGCTCGAATTAAGTACCCCATTTTCAGAGAAAAATTCAAAGATTTAAAAAAAAATTAAAATTAATTCAATTTCCATACAAAACCATGTTCTGCTAACTTTATTTCCATTTTTCTCGAACATTTCAACTTTTTTCGACCCAAATCTTTTAGATTCCTTAAAAGCTCGCCTAGCTCGAATTAAGTACCCCATTTTTAGAAAGAAAATCCAAGATTTAAAAAAAAATTAAAATTAATTCAATTTCCATACAAAACCATGTTCTGCTAACTTTATTTCCATTTTTCTCGAACATTTCAACTTTTTTCGACCCAAATCTTTTTGATTCCTTAAAAGCTCGCCTAGCTCGAATTAAGTACCCCATTTTCAGAGAAAAATTCAAAGATTTAAAAAAAAATTAAAATTAATTCAATTTCCCTACAAAACCATGTTCTGCTAACTTTATTTCCATTTTTCTCGAACATTTCAACTTTTTTCGACCCAAATCTTTTAGATTCCTTAAAAGCTCGCCTAGCTCGAATTAAGTACCCCATTTTTAGAAAGAAAATCCAAGATTTAAAAAAAAATTAAAATTAATTCAATTTCCATACAAAACCATGTTCTGCTAACTTTATTTCCATTTTTCTCGAACATTTCAACTTTTTTCGACCCAAATCTTTTTGATTCCTTAAAAGCTCGCCTAGCTCGAATTAAGTACCCCATTTTCAGAGAAAAATTCAAAGATTTAAAAAAAAATTAAAATTAATTCAATTTCCATACAAAACCATGTTCTGCTAACTTTATTTCCATTTTTCAATAGCAAAAAAAAGATTTTTTTTCTAAAATCTTTGAATTTTTTTCTGAAAATGGGGTACTTAATTCGAGCTAGGCGAGCTTTTAAGGAATCAAAAAGATTTGGGTCGAAAAAAGTTGAAATGTTCGAGAAAAATGGAAATAAAGTTAGCAGAACATGGTTTTGTATGGAAATTGAATTAATTTTAATTTTTTTTTAAATCTTGGATTTTCTTTCTAAAAATGGGGTACTTAATTCGAGCTAGGCGAGCTTTTAAGGAATCTAAAAGATTTGGGTCGAAAAAAGTTGAAATGTTCGAGAAAAATGGAAATAAAGTTAGCAGAACATGGTTTTGTATGGAAATTGAATTAATTTTAATTTTTTTTTAAATCTTTGAATTTTTTTCTGAAAATGGGGTACTTAATTCGAGCTAGGCGAGCTTTTAAGGAATCAAAAAGATTTGGGTCGAAAAAAGTTGAAATGTTCGAGAAAAATGGAAATAAAGTTAGCAGAACATGGTTTTGTATGGAAATTGAATTAATTTTAATTTTTTTTTAAATCTTGGATTTTCTTTCTAAAAATGGGGTACTTAATTCGAGCTAGGCGAGCTTTTAAGGAATCTAAAAGATTTGGGTCGAAAAAAGTTGAAATGTTCGAGAAAAATGGAAATAAAGTTAGCAGAACATGGTTTTGTATGGAAATTGAATTAATTTTAATTTTTTTTTAAATCTTTGAATTTTTCTCTGAAAATGGGGTACTTAATTCGAGCTAGGCGAGCTTTTAAGGAATCCAAAAGATTTGGGTCGAAAAAAGTTGAAATGTTCGAGAAAAATGGAAACAAAGTTAGCAGAACATGGGTTTATATGGGAAATTAAAACATTTTTTTTTTTTTTTTGAAAAACAAGTTTTTTGAAAATTTTTTTTTGGATTCCTAGAGCACTTAAATAGCTCCTAAATACTAGACAAAAACTTTTTTTTTTTCCTTGAGTTTTAAGCATTTTTCGGGAATTGGTCTGCTAACTTGAAATCAAGTTAGCAGAACATTAATTTACAACCAAAGTACTGGAGCACTTAATTTTGTTGTTGGGTACTTAATTAGCACTTAATTAGCGCCTAATGATGACATCACAAAAAATTTGTTCTGCTCACTTTGGTCTGCTAACTTGAGGGACATCAAAAAAGACATATACTCGACTCCTAGAAATGTTAGTAAATAAATTTAATAATACCTTATAAACTCATAGATCTCATTTCTGATAAGCATTACAGAAAAATCTTAAAAGAATATCAAAAAAAAAAAAAAAACAATAGCCGTGTTTTTTTGGGAATCTATACATAGTACAGTAAGAAATTCCCAAAAAAACGCATCGGCAGTAGCCTGGTTTTTATATTTCACGTTTGGCACTACCGAATAACAGCTGTCAGAATAATTTAAAAAAAATATAAATAAAAGTAAGTTTGCTACAAATGAAAAGGAAAACAAAAAATAACTTGAGCCAAAAATTAATTATAGTTACATAAAATGGACAATTTTTCAGAAGATATGGTAAGAAAACATAGAAAAAGATATTATTTCTTAAATAATTTATTCATGAAATAATTGTAGATTTTGCGTGAACTGTTAGAGTCCAGTGAAAGTGGAAACGAAGCTGAAACTCTTCGGCCCTCGCCGCATAAAAATCCAATAACGCTTCAGTTCTTTTTTTTGTCCAGTTCGTTCTAACCCTCCTATCCTACTGATTAGAATTGTTTAATCATATAATTTATATTAATTTTCTTTTTACCTTTTTCCTTTGTCAGACATTTCGGTTTCAGCAATAAAAATAAATTTTTCAGGAAAAGGCAGCGATAAACATATGTTTCAGGAAAGGGGTTTGTTCGTAGATTATAGTCGAAGTAAGTTGTGGTTTATGTATCATGTAGTAGATGACGTCATCGGCGATCATTTTTGTTAGATCATATAATGATTTTTAAACTGAATTCTATGTAGTTCTTCAATCAGAAGTGCATTTAAATGCATTTTTATTTAAATCAAGTTTTAAAAAAACCGATAACGAATAAAATCAATTGATTTTTTTGGTTGAATCGAAAATGATAGATTGATTTTTTTGGTCAATGGAAAAACAGCCATTAAAAACACACAACTACTTTATAAACACAGCCATCGAGATGCAAATGATAGTCAATCCCACCAACATCTGAAAACAAAACCACCAAAATTCCATTCAATACTCGAATAAACGTCACAAACCTATCCGCAGTAGGATTCTACTTCTGCTTTTATTGGCAGTAATTCTACTGTGGATGTTGTATTTGTAACTCGTGTAAAATCCTACTGTACTGTGAATAGCTTTTCCAAGAAAACACGACTAATGTTAAAAAAGAAAATATTTTTTTTATTTTTAGAAATACTCGCTATAGCACTTTTATCAAGCTACTGATAAATTATTCTTCGGAGTAAATAAATAAGCAAGGACTGACGACTGACAGTTTTCATGAAACTACCAGTTCTGTATAAAATCTTTAGATGTACTCAACGCGTACAAAGATAATAATTTCAATAAATAAAAATACAAACACAAACCAATTATATATCACTTAGATATTAATTATTTAATTGTACACGTAGGTAGATAATTCAGCATCACATTTCATAACCATTGAATGCAAATATTCATTCAGTTTAAAAATAATGAGTTTTACAAAACCATTATAAATTTGGAAAGAGTTGAATACATACCTACATGCGACGGTAAAATAGGAATAATCTTCATCCAAAGTTGAATCCATGAAAGAACAATTATACTGCTTTGGAATTATGTGTTTTCAGATGTATGCATATCATCAGGTCTGTCAAGATTATTTGAATGCTCCTACGTTTATTAAATGCCCTATTATACCTCAAGGTACATTGCCTTTTCAAGAGTATTATCCTCATATAACAAAAACATTAAACACTACGCTTAAGTACTTCTCAGATCATTTAATGTCCTCCAAGAATAACAAAGAAGTTACCTGCTTATCGCAGACATCCTCCTTAAATTTAAAAACCTACTTTGAATATTGTTGCAATGCATGAAACAATAATACACACAATCGCCTACTGCTGTCGTTTAAATCCATTTGCAGACGTTGGATGATAACATTTTTCTGTTTTCCTTCAAGTATCCTTTTCTCTTCCACTGCATTACCATATTATAGACATCGCTGAATCTGGAATAAACAGTCCTTTCACATATCATATTTCCATATTTATATGTAGGTGCATATCTACCTATAGTTGTATCCCTTATATATATATTGTATATAGGAGGAGGAGGACACTCTATATAAGTTTAAACATTACCAATTCCACTGGCGCCAAATTTTAAACTATTAAGTACGATGTCAGAGCAATTTTAGTATGATACTTGTTAAAAAAAAGAAGGCTTTGCTAATTTTAAATAAGTTAGAATAGTATACTATCTTTTTGACATTATATTAAAATTAAAATCACCAAACGCCCAATTTTATCTTTGTAGTAGCTTTGTTTAAAGAAAAAAAAACTAGATAAGTATCCTTATCAGCTGTGAAATTGCAATGATTTTCAAATTGAATTTTATATTAACTCACATTTTTTTAATATTCTCTTATGTTTCGTTCTTTATTTTCAACCCAAAAAATATAAATGCACAAATGTTAGATTTTTGTTTTGACAAACACACAATTCAGTGATGCCCTGAAATTTCCAATTCAATTGCGCCACCTCAAAGGTGCAAACAAATTTTTAGACAAGTTTGGTACTTGTGACAGAATGTATAACAGTTTAGGGTAGGTTTTTTACTCATGAAGTTAGCCCCCCTCTTCTGGAATTTGATATTTTTGAACTTGTTCCAGGTTGTTCCCGATTTAAAAAATATTGAAAAATGGAGGTTTTAGACCCAAAAAACCATTTTTGACCTGGCCCCCCTTTTTTGAAAATCAAATTTTTTAAAGTTGTTCCAGGTTGTTCTGAAAATTTTTGGACCCCTTCAAAATTTCAAAAGTTATGAGCAAATTTCGAAAAAATTCTAGCCCTTCTTTTTCGAAATTCTTTTTTTTGAAATTTTTTTCGGGTTTCAAAGTGTTTTATAATTATTTTTCCACAAAAGTTCTAGTGCTTGTATTTTTAAAGATAAAACCTTCAAAAAGTTTTTTTTTTTTTAAATCCAAAAAAGGGTCTCCCAAATTTTTCATTTTTTAGAATACTTGATGGCAAATGCACCTGTTGAACAAATATTCTGACCCTACATTTTACTATCAGTCTAAAAATGAACTTTAAAAAAAATCTCCAAGGTTTTTCACTTTTAAAAAACTCCATTGGTCTCCATTTTTCAAAAATCAAAAATACAAAAGTTGTTCCAGGTCAAACACTGCTTTGTCTTAAGTGTACCCAAATAAAACTTCAATTTTGGCCCCTCTTTTAGAAATCCAAAATTCAAAAACTTGTTCCTGGTTGTTCTAGGGCTCTTCTAAATTGTTCCAAGCTTTCGTTTCTTAAAATTGCTATCTACTATGAAAATTTTTTTATTAAAATGCTCCCCCGCCCCTCTTTTTCCAAAACTCAAAAATCTTAAACTTGTTCCAAATGCAGAATCACTCAAATTCAATTGTTCCAAAGAATCATGCAAAAATATTGAAAATTGCAGATTTTAAGTCCAAAAAACACTTCAAATGGAAATACATAATATTGATATTTCATATTAAAATGTTTTACACTTAAAATGTTTTCATTTAAAGACAAAAAAAACATTTTAAATTTTAATCGCATGTGGGTATTTGTTTTGGAAATTTTACTTCCGGAAAAATTTACTATAACTGCGAGCAAAGTTTGAATGATGAGGAAGCTGTTGTTGTACCAAAAAGGGCTTCCATTCAAACAATACGCAGTTGCAAGCAAATTGCTGAAATCGCAAAGACTAGAAAAGCAGGTTCGTTAAAATAGATGTAGATTAGCTTATTGTTTGTAATGTGTGTAGCTATGGCCAAAATCATAATGATTTACGTATCACAAATGCGTTATAGTAAAAAATGCAGTAGTTATTGATTGTGGATCACAAATGCGTGGTCGTAATCAAAAGCAATTATGAGTCACAAATGCGTGATCGTAATCAAATGCAGAAAATATATGGGTCACAATTGCTCGGCCATAAATGAAACGGACTGATGTTTAATTTCTATTTTCGCATAGGTAAGCAGAAAAAAGCAAAAAAAACGAGCGGCCAATACAGAAATTGGTTTTATTGCCATTTGATAAAATTGAAGAATCCGCCGACTCTTCAAGGGGAGAATGTGTCGTAGCGGCAGCCACTGTTAATCATATACATACATCAGAATGCGGTAAAGTCCGAAAGTGGAGCGATGCAGTAACTGATTATGAGTGTGGAGATGATTATGACTTTAAGATCTAGCTCTACTTAAAATTTTAAGTAGTTTTCCTGTTTTGATGATATCAGTGTCAATCAATTATTATTATTTTTATTATTATTATTCGTTAAATGAAACTGATAAGTTCATTCTTGTGACCGGATTTTGATGAAATCCTTAAGAACATAAAAGGCAAATGGGTATAAAGATGCTTTTACTGTCCATATTTTTACTCTACTAGCTGAACTATCGACAGATTTTCTAATTTTTTATGAATAACAAGAATAGACAAACACGCCTTTTTTTTAAATATGTACATACATATGTAGGTTGTTTAGATATAATATAACTTTATTGTATAATAATTGCCTTTATTAGTCATTTTTGCGGTTTTACATTATAGGCTAAGGGTATAGTTTGAGGGATCCCTAGCGACTGCGCAGTTATCATGTTATATATATGTATATACATATACTGTCTTTAAAAGGTCCAGACAGGTATTTAATTACGTTCAGATTTTTAATGTTTCCATGTGCTTACTTACGTACATGTGTGCATTTCTCTGAAATAATTAAAATTTTAAAACAATACTAAAGCCCGATCAACACTTATTTCGTGTGGTGTGTTGTGGAGCCGTGTGTCGCTGTCGCTTCAATGTATTTAATATGCGTACAGTCAAATTTGTTTCGTGTGATGTGTTGTGGTGTGTTGTGTCGGAATCTTTTACCGATTGCGCCGTACCACGCTGTGTCTGAGGCATATTTTACAGTAGGAAAGATAGAAGAGCGTTCGGGGAAGAGAATAAGTAAATAGCGAACAATAAATGAAATTTTGCAAGACAAAATTCTGATTATTGTGACACAACACAACACATCACTCCACAACACACCACACGAGATATGTGTGGCTCAGGCTTAACGCGTTCTGAAATGTTATTTTTTTGTGATTTTTTATTTTCTGGTAAATTGGAAATTAGAATTTTTTTCCAAAAATCATAATTACTCTAAATTGTGAAAAATTCAAATAAACGTTACTTGCCTTAAGGCCTTCAGACTTAGATTATTTTTGGTTTATGCACACCTTAGGGACAAATACTTTTCAATCGTATATTGTATATGCCTCTCCGCTTATTATAAAACACAGCTCTTTTTCGGTAGGTATCTTTTTACTTTGTGCATTGCAATTTCTATATAGAATTATATTGATTTCGGTTGCAAACTAGGAAGATAGAGGTTCTAAAAGTCCTTCTGCGAGCTGGGCTTGCATAAAAGGTGCAAATGTACTTTGATTGTGTGGAAGGTGTCCATTTTACTGAGCCATAATTCTATTGCTATGTATACCTAACCTATACAAAATGCCTGGAGGTAAAAATTAATTTTCCTTTTCCTTAATTGAGGTGGAATGAATAGCTAGAAGGTTGACAGAATTAATAGGATACCAACGAACGACATAGCACTGAATATAGAAAAGAGAATTTCCATGCTGTGTCTGCTTTGGAGTTTTATTATACATATATACGTATATGTATCTTTTTTTTCTGCAGAGCGGATACATTTTGGAAAATTTCACAAAACAAAGAGATTTCCAGATGGAGTTATCTGGTTTTGAAATGTTTCTATTTGTATCTTTATACTCCTTTTGTTTTATTATACTAAATGAATACATAAAGAGTTTTCATATCATTTAGTTTAAATATTCATTTCTATTTTATTAAAACACCAGAAAAAAGTCTATAAACCAAACGCAAAAAAGTGACCAAAACCAAATTGTTCTTACAAGAAAACATAATATTTGCTGCCAAATATTAAGCTACAGACTTGAAACTTGAACAATATTATATTATAAAGTTTTGAACCATATTAAAAACATTGGTAAGATAGTCATATCATTGAAATAACAAAAGTAATTTCTTGGGAAAAGTTGGGCCAAAATAAAAGTTTGTTTGGTCAGATATAATCATTAAGTTATAAAATTAATTTTGGCATACAAATAATCATTGACTTTGTTGCTTTCTAAATTTCTCAGAATTAAAAATGTTGAGTTTCAGTCATTATAGCTATAACTTCCACAGAAGGTGTTGCAACATCTATTAAACTAGAGCTTTCGTATTTAGGCGTGTATCTAATTACACGTTTATTCGTGTCACGTGTACATAATCTTAATCATTCCAAATATTCTTCTTTCAAAATACGAGTTCCTATAATTCGGTTTTCCACTTAGTCAACTCTTCTTCACTCTGATGGCCTAATGGAATAATAATACATAATTTTTTTTAACAAACAACTGAATAAACTGACATTAAATCAAAATACTTACGTCAATGAAAAAGAACTAAGGCCAATATAATCTTTTTACACTTTAATACTGGCGGAAATTTAGATCAACATATCTTTCTTGGATACTGAACTTTTCAACACAACCTATTCAGGCGCGACCGACAAACACCACATTATTTTTGAAAACTCTATAATTGAAATAATTCCTGGACCCTATTCCCGGAGTCATTCGTCTTGTGTTGATGTTTTAATACCGGTTTACAAAAATAGATAAAAAACAAAACGGATAAAAAACTACCTATCGCTAAACTTCCGTTGTTCCAAAACTGTTTCGATCGATTATTTCTAACGTATTGTCATTTAACTGCAGTAACAAAATCTTAGGTAATAAACTGAAGATGTTGGGAATTAATTTGCCTTTAGTTAATACACTAAAATTGTTGATTTAAAGAACAGTATTTAATGTGGGTATCATCCTATTTAGAAGAAAGAAGTAATTATGTCACTTTTCGTAATGAGTGTTATGAACAATTTTTTTTAACTCCGGTGTTTCACACGATAGCCATTTAGGTACAATTGTAAAACAATGTGTTTTACATGCAAAAAAAACTTGTAGAACATTTAGTTATATGATACATTCTTCTCCTCTTTGTCTGCTTTTTTCAACTTGGGTATTTTTGACACTAAATTGTCATTTACCGACCATTTTATTACTAAACAAGCTAACAAAATACTGGGGTTCATTAAACAATTTCATCATGATCTCCAATATCTATAAGTCTACAGTCTTCCTTCCAAAAGATATTGTTATACCAATCCTTCAATATGAACGTATAGTATGGGTACCGTAATATTCAGTATATATTACAAATTAATAGACTTGAGGAGGGTCAGAAAAGATTACAGCTTTTTTGTCTCCTTTTTTCATGATCCCAGATTCCCAGAGTACGGCTCTGCCTCCCTATATTCAAAGTTGATAAATCTTCATGTTCTTTCGAAATAAAGAAAATATCTCCAGCTATGTTACATTATTGGCATAACCAATGGTGCCAAGAACATCTTCATCAGCTCTAAGGCGATTAAAATCCTTGGAATTCTCAAAGCGGGCCATCCAAGTTACTGTTGTCCAAGGAAAATAAAATGCACGAGCACGACTGGGTGCCACGAGCTTGCTCTTATGTGCGACCACACTATGCTTTTAAAGTCTGAGTAGTTTAGATCTATAGGTAATCTAGTTTCAAAGTATGCATGGGTAATTACACTTTAGACTGAAAAATCAATGTAGATAGTTACAAATAAATTGATTAATCAACTTCTGAAACTGTTTTGAGACCAACCATCTGATTACACACCATCTGATTTCTTACACAGACCTCAATTTATAAGAAAAAAAATTTAAAAATCGTTGGAGCGGTTTTTTTAAAAAAAATATTTTTTATATATAAAATTTTAAAAACATATTTAAGAAAAAAAATTGGTATTGGTCAAGAACTAAGTCCCATTGGGACCTAAATACTTCGGTGGACTTCGCAATAAAAAAAAAGGTTTAAAATAACTTAAGGAACCCAATCGCTGTTGTAATTATTGACTTACAAAGAAGGGCTTATCTCTGGCTACTGTACATTTTCTATGAGCCAACTTTCGGCAAATATGGGCATTGTATCCACTTCTAACCCGGAAGACTTATAGACAGATACATATAAAATACATATATTTAAATCAGCAGGGCTAGTTCCACCACCTGGTCCAATTGACCCCACACCTGTTTGATAAACATATTTCGTCATAAATAGAAAATAAATACAAAACTGTTCAATTTAACGCACAAAATATAAAAAAAGAACAATATACTCACAAAAAAACTTTACTTCAGTCCTTAATTCTGGCTCTTTCACTAAGAAAATAACAAAATCTATCTTATCCGTATTTGTAACTTTTGCCCCCAAAAAAGATAAAACTATGTGCGGTTTCCCTTCTGTGGACACAATGCAACAGATGCTGGTAACAGAGCACACTTTGTTCGTGTTTGATCACGTTCTTGTAGTACTTTCGGTTTCTAAGTAATTTGGTTGGTCCAATTTGCACCGTAGTTCAAGTAGTGATACGTTCTAGTTAAAAAATCTTTAAAACTAAGAAAATTTTAGTGAAGTGCTTTAAAGTTATTAAATTGTTAATTGACTGTTTGCGCCAGTAACTCTAAAATTCCTTTTAAAAAAGCTCTAAAATTCTCATTGAAACTTTTCTTTAAGTATAGTTCAACGTTTCAAAACGTTAAACGTTGCGATTTCGGAATTGGGTTAAATATTTATACAAAATGAAGGTAACTGCATCCTTAAAATTCCATTTCCGCAATAAATTTAGAAAACCTGCCCTTCCTATAATAGAAATTTTGTTGTGTGTTTTTTTTTTTAATACAACACACAATTGAAAATCATCGAATATGGTATACAATCGTTAATTAATAGCTGTTGATAAGTTAATTAAAATTGTTTGCTTGAAATAGATTATGTTTTATCATGATGCCTCACAGAAAGGGATCAGGTGAAGCATAACATTTTTGAATGTGGACAATAATTAATGCGTTTGTGGACAGACGATAATAATAGTATCAGATATCAATGCGAATAGCGTGACCATTGCGGTTGTCTTTTGTTTGATTAAGGTTAGTTAGTGATGACTAATAATATATTATGGATTTATTGGTTATTAATTTTTGAGAACAGGCATAAACAAAATAAAATAAATTTATTTTTTTTACTAAAATTATTTATTGGATGAACGCAGCTCATGGCCTAAAGTTCACAAACAAATTAGTTGAATATCTTTAAGCGGGTGTTAGGCCGTGTAGAATAGATGCTCCTATTTGTGTGTAGTGTAGGTATGTATTTTTCTAAATACATAGACATTTAAAATTTAAGTCGTCACAAATATAACATTTCCAATGCTGGTGCAAAAATTATTAAAACTTAATAATATATAACGAAGTAGATAATATGAAATGTACATGTAATGGGTGATTTTTTAAGAGGTTTAGAACTTTTTAAAAAAAAAAAACACAAAAAATTCGAAAAAATGAATGAAATATTTATTTGAATCGATAGTTTGAACCTTGCAATTTAATGTTTAAAGATAATTTCATGCAAATGTTGACCGCGGCTGCGTCTCAGGTAGCCCATCCTCTGAGTCCAATTTTGGCATACTCTTTCACACATATCGGCCGGTATCTCACGAATGAATGCATGGATGTTGGCTTCCAGTGCGTCAATCGAAGCGGGCTTGTCCCTATAGACATTAGCCTTGACATACCCCCACAAAAAATAATCTAATGGTGTCAAATCGCACGATCTAGGCGGCCAATTGACCAATTGGTCACAATCTTCCGAATAGACTGCTCAGAAGGTCGAGAATGCCGACCATAAAATGGAAGCAGCGCGCGATGAACATTTCGAACCGAGCACGAATTTTGATAGTAAAATTCAATAATTTGCAAGCGTTGTTCATTTGTAAGACGATCCATGGTTAAATTGCAAACCAAACTGAAGCTGTTTGACAGTGACACAAGGTACTAAACACACGTCAGCTGTCAAAACCAGTGTTGCCAAAACCAAACCAGCTTAAAAATCACCCGTTATAAACATACGCAGAATAGAAATCAACTCCAAATTTATCAACCATTTCAAATATTCAAAACATACGAGAAAAACAAATCAGACAATGAACTGGCGCAAAGTTTTAAACGATTTAGTATGATGTTAAAGCCATTTTATCATACTAAAAAAGGCTTTAACATCGTACTAAATCGTTTAAAATTTTGCGCTGTTTATTCTAGATTCTACTTGAATAATTCGAGGCTTAAATTTTAGGTTTTCGGGATTTTGAAGTTCAGGATTCTGACCCGAACCTGAATCCTTTTTATGAAAATGATTTCAATGGAAGGGAGGGATACCGACTGCGTTGTGCAATGATTGATGACTATAAATCTGTATGACTTATAAAAGGTGTGGTGAAGTTATATAAATTCATGATAATATACCCTTTCTGTTGTTTTTGTTTGAGCCGGCATGACGTAGTAAAAGCTCCTCAAAGAACTTGTATACCGATAGCATCCATTACATATGCTTAGAACGTCTTCTGGGTGTAAAAACCAGATAATTACTTCAGACCCTGGTATTTGATAAAAATCCAAAATAATCAAGCATATTCGACAAATAGCTCATAAATTAATTACGCCGAAGGTGGAGAACACACTAAAGAAGATAAAAAATACCCTTTCATTTCATCACTTCACTCTTTTCTTCGTATTTTATCTTAATTTCTTTGATATACTTCCGTCGCCCATTACGTCATACGTGTACCCTAACCATTAGACGGAAAATGATTTAAATTTTGCTGAACGGCAAGCAAATGGCTGAGATGATTTCATTACAAAAGCATATTCCCATGTATGATGTCCCATTTTGCATATGTGGGGACATGAATTGGGGCGTTATATGAGTAGGTATATCGGCAAACGAGAAGGTTATATATATGTTTAACCCCTGCAGCGCATTAAATCTTAATTATTCATGACAACCCTTTTAGAAAAGCTTATACATATTAGAAAGCAGAAGGTATTCGCTTGGCCGAGATACGGGCACAAGGCGTTTACAGGACGCGACTTTTGTTCGAAGCTAATGCTTTGGTGGTTTAACTGAAATTCTTTTAATTACGGATATGTGAGTGCGAATAATGATTGATCAAAATGCAAGAAGTGAAGCGGAATTATGTGTCGTAATACACCTAAGTTTGTTGAAGCTTATGAAGAAGTTTAGAGTCACTTGGGAAAATTGACTTTGAAGCTCGATTTAAAGTAAAAAATAGATTAATACATTTCAATTGGATGTTTAATATGCATAAGCATTTATTAAAAACAATTAATATTAAAAAATTCATTTGATTATATTTTTTGTTGCAGTTAAATTTCGGGTCCAACTGTTAATTTCGCCATAAAATCGATAAAAATCCTTTTAATTTTTTGAATGCTTTAGGTATATATTTTTAACGGCGTGTTTTCGTATTTCCTCCAAATTTAACGTTTAATGTTGCTGCATGTAACCTTATATTCTCCTCTCTTAATGGCAGAAGAAAAGCTGTTACAATGCACATGAAAACTTCGTCGATTTTTCCTCTTTATCGGGACGTTTCCCAAGGATCGATTTTGGGTCCAATCCTCTTCATAATGTTTGTGAATGATTTGCCTGCAGTCGTCAAACATAGCACTGTTTTTATATATGCGCACGACGACGTCCAGATACTTAATTCTTCTAAAAACTGTGATCCTAATATGGTTCTGAATTAGGCAAAGGAAAATTCATTGGTTCTACATGCTGCAAAATCTAAAGCCATTGCTTTTGGAATCTCTTTGGATTCTCAACCAATAAACATGCTTACTTTTCATCGCAATACAATTCCATACAAAAGTAGTTTTAATGTGCACGGCTTTTACCTTGATGGCAAGCTGTCATGGGAGGCCCATATAAATAGCCTATAATTAGAAGATTACATTCACACAAAGGAAACTACATATATTCACTAAACTATTATTTACCTTATAAAATTCGATGGAAGTTATGCAAGACCCTAGTTCTTCCTATATTATTATACGGCTGAGAAGTTTATATTAGCTGTAATATCAATTTACGTAATAAATTAAAAGTCTGTTTTAACTCCGTTGTGAGGTATGTTCTCAAAAGATGAAGATATGATCATATAAGTGATTTTGTTTTCAAGTTTCTTGGTTTATCTTTTGAAAATTTTCTAGAATTCCGTTCAATTTCCTTTTTCTTTAAAGTTATTAAAACCAAAACACCATCTTATATCTTCAATAACAATACTTTTAGTAGACTTCGACTCCACCCGACCAATATAATGACCGCTTCTCACAGAACTAATATAATGACCCGTTCATATACATACATAATATGTCTCGTTCAAATATATTATGGAACTCTTTGCCTGATCATATCAGAAACATTTCGATGTCTTTTCTTGTTTTCAAAAAAGATATGCTTCAACATTTATACAAATTACCGATTAAGGTTGAACTTAATATTTTTATTTATTAATATATACAACCTATTAAATTTGTATTGCTTTTTTTTCCCCTTATATATTAATGTTCATATATCTACTTTTTTATATTGTACGTTGGATGTGTTGGATTGATTGAGGGAGGGCAAGCAAATTAAAAAAAAATAAAATAAAAATAGTTTAATTTAAGTTGTTACTTTTTTTATATTTAAATGAAGTTTATTATATTTTGACTTAGTGGCCTCTTTGATGATCTGTAGATAAAGGTCCTAGGTTGCACTTTTGTAAAAAAAAAAAAAAAAAAAAAAAAATATCCCTAAAAGAAGCCCTTAAAAAATAATATTTTAGTTGAAATATAATATTGTATCGAATCTCTTAAATGTAAAACATGTGCGGTAACAATCCATTGTAAAACTTATAACGAAATAAAAATCTATCTATCTATCTGAAGTGAGATCATGACGTTATATAAAATGACAAAAATCTCGAATGGACAAAACTCAAAAAAAAAAAATATCTCGAATGTAAAAATCTAGAATAACAATCCTGAACGACAAAGAATATGGATTTACATAATCCAGAATTATTAAATAAAATCTCGAAAAATATAGAAACAAATTCTTTTTTCAACATTAGCTGTTTTTAACTATGGAAATTGGAGGCTGGCGGTAAAATTGTCGTATATGTTCGTTTGGTATATGTTCCAATCTTAAATTGTGTAAGCTGTGTTTATTTTCAAAAGATGCATTGCCTCTGCCACATTTTTGGAGATTGGACGTTTTACCTTTACCACTATGCATTTGTTAAGCGAGTCGCACAAAATACTCTTGTCCAAGAAAACTGATGACATTGGCGCGCCTGGCGACTGAACATACCCTAAGCGGAGAAACGTAGTTTCGTGAGCGCCACATAGGACTCAAAAAGGAAGTTAAAATACTTGAAACCAAGCGGGCCACCAAAGGTACTGTTGTCCCACACAAAAGTCTGGAATGAATTATGTTTTGTTTTTATTATTCATTCAGGATATTTACGAATGTTGCTAAAAAAATTTGTGTTTTAACGGTAAATTCAAGAATTTCCACATTTCGGTATTTGACAGTAAGACATAAATACATATAAGTACATTGTATTTTCAAAACCATATGAGCATGATAGATCTTGAAAAACAATTCACTTTTGTGGGCTTCAGGTCAAATATAAAACAAGTTTTTGTTCACGGCGTTTCGTCCATGTCTATGGACATCATCAGGTGAAACCAAAAATTAAAACTATATTCGCTCTTTTTTGTTACTTTTGAGGCTAACTTTTTGGTGCTAAGTTCATCTTTTTTGTTTTGTTCTTTCAATGGTTTACTTTTGGTTTAACTTTTGTAATATTAATTTTATATCAATGCGAATATAGATTTCATTTTTGGTTTCAGAAATTAAAAAAAAAAATGTTATGATACTGATTATTTATATCTTTTTTTTTTAAATGTGTAATAAAAGTTCGCCTGAAGAATGCAGCAACCCCTGTTGAAATGGCAGGAAAATCTACTGTTAACTAAACTGTTGTATTGCCACATCCATTGTGACCAAAAAAAAGCCGACGGAAAAACAAAATTTTATCTACTTTTTCAACTTTTTTAGGCTTGGATAACAAAAATAAAGATTGCGCTAATCTGATTCCTTCTGTTTCTACAGCTTCTAAAAATAGTTTTAATGTCCTTAAATTTACCTTTCGTAGAATGAATAGTGTACTATTTGGTTTTTAGGTCACATATGAACTTCTTCGCAACATGAGAATATATACAGTGCTGCATTGCCACCCTTTCCGCCCATGGCTATTTCCTAGAAATTGCTTTGAACGATAAAAATACATCTCTCCTTCATATATATGAATATTATGTAGTGTAGTTTCTTTCTTCACGTTTCAGCCTTTTACATTGATTGTGTGTGTTAATACATATGTATTACCAAAATGAGAAAAGAAAATCATTCCATTGCGGTTGACCGGATTCTGTCCCAGGTTTTAACTGGCATTGAAGCTTCCATCTAGATAAATCAACAAAACCGGAAATCGATGAAACCCTCTGAGACCAAGAGTATAATGTATTTTCTAGCTTAATGATAGGTCTACAATTCCTGGGCATTACATCATACATAATATGTACACATGTATGTATAAAAAGAAACCTAGGATAATGGGACAGTAACATATTTCGGATAATTTGGAAGTTTTAAATTGACAAGGGGTGATAAGGGTTACTAGATTTAAGGAATGAAGTTTTGCCTGACAATTACACGTTTGTATATATGGTTGCTCACCCAAAAATAATTGTTAGCCAAAGGATTATGCAACTGACTTGTAGTGAAACCATTAATAAAGAATTAATTTCGCTTCGCTGAAAAATGATAAACAATTTAAATATTTTTAAAGATAAATTCAGCTTTTCACATTTTTAAATTGTCGCTGCAAAATAGCATTTCTCTTCATAACAAATAGATCAACTCATATTCTCTTACCAATATTCAGCTCAATATTATACAGGGTGTCCGCCGAGAAGGTATACTACTTTGTTTGTTTATAATTTTTGATTAAATGAAAGAGAATGGATCTTATATTGATAAATGTTTCATTTAATGTCGGCAATTATGTATGGAATACAATATCAGGTAAATGTCCGCCTCTGTTAGTCTTACAAATGCGAGCCCTCTTGAGCACATTTTTCATTACATTTTCACACATTTCATGCGGTATTTCATTAATTTCATCACAAATATTTTGTTTGAGTTGCTCAAGCGTTTCTGGTTTGTTTACGAAAACCTTGCTTTTCATATATCCCCACAAAAAGAAGTCCGTAGCAGTCAAATCAGGCGACCGTGGAGGCCAATCAACATCACTATTTCTTGAAATAACTTGTTGTGAAAAGAGGTCTCGCAGTAATTCCATTGTATATCCAGGCTGTACGCGATGTGGCACCGTCTTGTTGATACCACATGTTAATCGCTCCCTATTCACAGATACCGCCGAAGCCGAATTGAGGTTGATGGATTGTTTTGAACACTTCCTTGAGCAGCAGAAATGTTTTCAACCGATCTTGCAGTACGTTGTGATCCATGCTTGGGCCTATCAACTACAGACCATCTTTCTTCGAAATCGTTCACTACACGAAAAATAGTGCGTTTTGTTGGCACGTTGTTTCTCCCAAAAATTTCACGTAACTTTCTCATCGTCACAGTAATCGATGATTAATTTTGATAAAATGTGTTAACGATTAAAACACGTTGTTTTATCGAATATTTTTCCATAATAAATAAATAAATGGGGTGGTCGTTAGGGTAGGTGCGTTAAAATAAAAAAAAAAAAATAATTCCATAATTTTTTTTTAGATTTTATATGTGCATTCCCTATAGTCCCTACAATATTCTGGACGGTGGGGCTTGTAAAAAAAATATTAGGCTTGAGCAAAAAACACATTTTAAAGAGATCATTTCATCTTGGTGACTAAAACTAGACGTGGTAACAAAACCTCCCATTCCTCTTTTTAGAATTAACCCTCTGCGACCGTTAGAAAGGGAGCAACGACCTTTCTAAATCCAGCGTCTGCTGCGCGGCACCCTGTAGATTATTAAAAAGGTGAATTAATTAACCGCTTACAGCGACCATAGGTAACGACCACCCTATTGTTTTTAGTTTTCGGGGAATCATGTCTCATTTATTTATTTCAAATTAAGAAACTTTTTGTAGCTTCTTCATTGGGTTTAACTATTTTAGTTTGACTTGAAACCAAATCTAAATCAAAACGGTTATAGTATGAGCACTGAACAAGCAAGTGTAACGCTCTACAGCAACTTTTACTTGTGCTTATATTTTAAGTCATTTTATCTGTGAAAAGTTAATGTTGCATTTAATTGACGAAATGAAAATATCAAAATTCCCCCTCAATACGTTTGCCATTATTTTCATAGTTCTTGTCTTCATCGCCCGAGGTATTTCAAATGACTTAGAAATAAAATTTTTTTGGAACATAAAACGTTTATAGAGAAGAACAGTTCATTTTTAGAATTTATTTCGTTTAACTTACATCTTTAAAACCCTGCCTTCAGACAGACAATTTTCAAAATATTTACTTTTAATTGTTTTATCATAGTATTTCGGAGTCGGTAGCCCGAAACCACCCAGAGCTACCATTACCAGTCATCTTTTTCAAACCCCCAAACCAGACATTCCCATTTGATGTCATACCCAGAGAATATTTTCATCTTTGACGTTTCTCACGAACATCCATCCAGGTTCCAGCATACCTTATCTGCCCCATCATCCTCCCCGTCACCATCGCCGGCCCATAATATTCCAATTTCTTAGAAGATGTGTTTGCATTTAACCCACTGATCTTTGAGTGGAAATTCAAAATTCGACGACATCGCCCCTTATTGTACACAGCGGTGCATTTGGTTAGCTGCAATAAACATTTATAAATTGGTTGAAAATTCGTTTAAAAACATCGTAGTACAGGCAACGTGGAGTCATTTACAGAATGAAAATTTGAAAGTGGTCTAAGTTTGAATGAAGTATTGTACGGGGGTGATTTTGAGTATAAATCTGAGTTTTCGGGAAATTCGGGTTTTTGGGGTTCCCGTCATCTAAAATTTTTTGGTTGGATCTTATTTTCACGATAACGCGAATCACACAAACCCGAATTTCACGCAAACTCAGATTTAAATTTCTGACTTCAATTACATTTTAATGCGACTAGCAAATATTAAGGCAATTCAGGTTGCAGCACTTGTCTGACTTTAATAAAATAATAACAGTCAGTTGATATTTGCTCTGTCGTATAACAATAAAACTATAGTGCAGGAAATGTTCTCGGAAAAGGATTTTGAAAACTTTGATGATTTCAAGTTTTGTTAAAAGACAGAACCAACGTATATTACTGTGAGATTGTAATATTTTTTTTTTTAATTTTAGATAATTAAAATGGCTACAAAATTAGTACAAACAATAGGTATACAAACACATCTATAGCTAAGCTGTCATACAACGGTTTTAACTAAACTTTATACATCACTGGAATGTAAGTTTTCGTCAACAAATTCGTGTAACAGAAATAAGTTTAGCTTTTAACGGCCTTTAGGCCACAAAAATTTTGGCGTTTCGTCCCGGCGATCTCATTTGGATTCATCAGTTGACTAGTAAGGACTCGCCGGGACGAAACGCCTAAATTTTTGTGGACTAAAGGCCGTAAAAAGCTATTTTGAACCAATAATTCAACAAGTCCAATTAAAATAGTGCTAAGTCTTCTACTTGGCTGATGTATTTCAGTAGTATATAGAATTTGTATTATTAAAAAAACCTTCAGAAATAAGTTTAGTTTTTGAAAAAGTTCCCTTTATTTTGGCTTATATTCATTATGTCATTTCAACATACATTTTAAGAAAGTCAAGTTAAAATGTACAATAGGATCCGTTTTAGGCGTTTAATTAAAACATTTGATCTCGTTACAATTCCCCATAATTTCTTGGTTTCTGAACGACAATTCCTTAACTATATGCAATTCGGATGCAAAACATTGTTTAAAGTGGAAATCAAGCTTTTTCTGATGGAAAATTTCGATGATGACTGTTTTAGTAGGTATACCTATATGTATAATACTGTTTTTTTTTTTATATTTAGGTATACATATTACATATACGTTTTTATTTGTTATGATTATTTTTAATTGAATATTTATTTATTTTCTTGAATTTGTAAAAATCTGTTCACAACACTTACATCAAATAATGTTGATTGGAATTTCCAGTGAAGCTTATTTCGTTATACGTTTCTTGTCCGTTCGACTTTATTCACATATCAACTTAATTCGTCTTATTAAAATTACTTGTCTTCCTCTTTCTTATTAATCTTTAAAAATAAACCTGAGACTTATTTCAAGGTGATGCACAGAATATAACAGAAATATTTACCAACAAATTTTACCACCAAACTGAGAGCGTGTGAAGTTAGCCCACCTAACTTGGAACTTGTTCCAGGTTGTTCCCGATTTGTTCCGCATTGTTCCAAATTTTTTTTTAATATTTACAATTGGGGGTTTTAGACCCAAAAAACCGTTTTTGACCTAGGCCCCTTTTTTCGAAATTCTTGTTTTTGAAATTTTTTTCGGGTTTTAAAAAGTGTTCTAACCATTGTTCCAAAAATTTAAAGTTGTATAGTGCTTGTATTTTTAAAGGCCTTAGCCTTGAAACTTTTTTTAAAGTTCAAAAGACGTGCCTCAAAAATTTTATTTTGTTTTTTTTTTTTTAAATCATCTGTTTTAGAATACTTGATGGTAAATGCATCTGTTGAAACAAATTTCTGATCTTAGATACGTTCCGACGCTTGACGAACAGTAGATTCAAATAAACAGCATTTAACAAAAAAAGGGCGTTCATGCAAACATTTGTGTAACCTTATCATTTTACACAATTTGTCAACTTACGACGTTCGTATTAACCACCGACGCAGCGGCTAATATACTTTGCATTGCACTTCGCAATACAATTGCGGCTTATATACTATGGATTGCACTTCGCAATGCAGGATATAAGCCGCGTTTTATTATGTACGGGCATGGGTTTGGTTTGTCCTTTAAGACGTATTATAAAAACAACTTGTAGGTTTTTATCGGAGTTTCCTTTATGGATCCAGAAATTAGTTTTTTCTCTGATGGACAGATGGATTTTTCAGTTTTACAAATGTTAAGGTAGTGCAAATTGTAGAGTAAAGAAAACAGACAGTTATGCCGATTATGGAATCCGCAATACTAGATCCGTAGTGATCAGCGTTGCCACTGGGCTTCACGAAAGTGTAACACATTTTTTAAAAAAACGTAACAAAAGCGAAAAAAATGTAACAAATTGAAAAAATGATTTAAATGCAAAGAATGCTCTTGAACTCAATTTTTTATTTTTAATGGGAACATAAGTTTTCTTCATCACAGTTTTTAAATTCAGTACAAAACTATAAATTAAATAATAAGTTAATAAATTATTTTTTTGGAATGTGGAAACTGGAATACTTTGAGGAATGGTTTGAATTTGAAGTGAAAGATAGCAAGATTTCGACTAAACTGTAACTGAACGAGTTCGATCGAGTCGAATGAAGGTGATTTCAAATCAATTTAGGGCGTAGGTGTACAAATAGGTGAAAGTATTGTTTAAGCGCACTTCACACTGATTAAAAAAATGATAAAGTAAAATTAAAAAAAAAAAAAAAAATGGAGAAAAAAGTGTAACAAAAAGAAAAAAAAAGTAGCATAGTAACAAATACAAAAAAAATTAAGAAAACTTTTGTTACACTTGTAACATTGTGGCAACGTTGGTAGTGATTCGCAGTGCAGGGCTCTCTCTTCTCTTTACTCATTTATCGTGAAAAGAAGAGAGAACACTATACTGCGAATCACTGCGGATTCCATAATTGGCAAGAGTATCTATATAATCTATATAATAAAAAAACAAGAAAAAAAGATATGAGCTTACAACATATCTATATATAAATTAAAGTTTGGTTTTGTGTACGTTCGCTAACCAGCCAAACCGGTTGACCGATTTTTTTTTTTTTAATTAAAGAGGCATAAGGGTAGAAGGTTTAGGACAAAAAAAATTATAAAAAAATAAAGAAAATCTGTTAAAAAAAGAAATGAAATTTCAATTGGTCACATGGGTCAATGATTTGAAAATATTTAGAAATTTGCGTAATTCAAAAGTAATAGAGTTCGTGGTGTAGTGGAAAGATCTCCGCTTTAAGTTTAACTTAGAGCGCCCGCATAGGGCCAGTAAGTTAGTTGTAAGTTATTGATAAGTAGGCTAGTTTTAATGAATTTTTTTCTAGCTTTAAGTTAGTTGTAAGTTTTTTGGAAAAAAAATGAATTTAAAATAAAAAAAAGATCTTCGCTTTAGACGTGAGGAGTCTCAGGTTCGATTCCTGTCACCGACAACATTTTTTTTTTTGAATTTGTAATAATTTTCTCTTTTTTTCAACATATTCGCTGCAAAACAAATAAAAAAACTATTTTTTTTAACGCCCTGCGAAGCGGGCGGGGGTTTTGCTAGTCATGTATATAACATATCTTTCGCGTCCGTATCGTTTTATTTTTTCGTGGTGAACCATATGGGTTATTGGCATTGAAGTAAATTTAGTGTAGGGAGTAGGAATGTAGGGTCTAATATTTTAAAAATTAAAGCTGAAATAATTAAAGCTGAAATAATTTATTTTAAATTTCGTGCGATGAAACTGCGAATAAGTAAATCAATTTTAACACGGGTATCCTGTTCCTAGAAAAACGATTTCTTTAAATAATGTATATAACGAAGCGCACCGCACTGTATGTTTTTGCAGGATATAGCAAGCTATAGAAACTTAGGAAGGATATTTATGTACATACCTTCCATACGGCAGAGCAGGTTAGCTACCAGAAGAATGAGACAGTTGTGTAAATACACTCATTTTATTCATTGACTCTGTAACTTTGCTCACCATTAATTCGCTACTCATCGATGCGAGAACCTCACACAAGATTTCTTGAGTTTCCTTTTGGGAAGAACTTTTGTGTGCATCAAATTGTTTCAATGTTTCTCTAAGGAACACAGGTGTGGTGGTGATGCTGCCGCTTCAAAACTGTGTTGACGATGCAAACCTGAGGGATTGGCGTTGTACATAAAGTCCTTTACTCTTTGTACAAGGAAAACAATGAAAATATGTGTCTGCCCAAGTTTTCTGATGTAATGACATGAACCTTGGGTCTGGGGGGTCATAGTAAGTTTTCACTCTGTTTGCAGTTACGGTAAGTCAATGCGGAGCTTGATGCATTATTCAGAGAGATTTTAAAATTTTCTCCGTGGGGATAGTGTAAATGGATCCAGGCTATTGTACCATCTGGTTTCGATAATTGAATCGAAACAAGTTATAATATTCAGCAATATATACATATGTCTACCAATCCACATATTTAAATAGATACTTTAAAAATATATGTCCACAGCTCTCTGGAGAGGGTAATATGTCACAAAATTCATCGAATTTATTATAAACATAGGGCTATCGCTTTAATTGTATAATTTACATTTTTCTTTTATATAATTACATACATAGGTATCGTGTAAAACAGTTTCGAGGTTTTAATCAAACTACAATATACAAATTATGACAAACGTATTCTGTTCAAATAGAGAATTGTTCGTTCCCTAGCCTTGGGGATATATTTATTTCTTTTGTTTCATGTTATCTAGAATAGCAGACTTCATTATATCGGGTTTTCCAATAGGGACTTGACAACTTTGAATTTAATTTGTGAACGCAACCTTTCACTAATCATCGTCATTGTCAATTTATTCAGTAAACTCAACATTTTCATCATGGTAAAGTACACAAAGGAGCAACGTCTGCAAATTATAAAATTTTTGTTACCAAAATTCGGAGTCGCTGACCGCAACTTTAACAGCGTTAACTCCAATTTTCGGTCGTAAATGACGAAGCTCATTTTTGGCTCAATGGGTTCGTCAATAAGCAAAATATGCGTTATTGGTCGGCCTTTAGACTCTTTTCTTTGGTCATTGGTTTATGCTAACAAGCCGACGAAGTTGGAAGAGCTCAGAGCCAACATTGAACGCGAAATAGCGGCCGTTTCGGCCCAAATGTGTGGCCGAGTCATCGAAAATTGGGTCCAACGAATCGACCGCTGCAAACGTGCCCGCGGTGGCCATATGACCAAGTCGAGTTCGATTCATAAATGTTTTAATTGTACTTCAGGCCGATAATAAAATTTTACAAGGATTTTGAGTTTTTCGAATTTTCTCGAAAACGCCTTTTTTGGACTGGTGTTTCCTTGTTTTCCTATGCATCTTATAAAATCAATTTCTCCTTTTTATGATTATATCTCGCATATAATAGTTCTAAGATACAATCTAAGTTCTAAGCAGATCTTGTTTATTTATTTTTACTTTTTGTATATAAAAGATCTCCTCCTATTTTTTTTCCTTTTAAGAGTTTTTTCTAAATATTGCGAAAATGTGTAGTTTTTGCACAAGTTTACTGGTTTGCTCGTTAATTTTATTCGTTACTTTTTTTCTCATCTCTACAATTTATTTCGTTAAATACCTACCTAATCTGATTTATTTTCTTTGTAATTATTGATAAATTGTGTAAATATGTGATGTTTATTGCAGAGTGTTTAGATAATGAGAATGGCTTGAGAAAAAAAAAAAAACAATTACATATATGTGAATCAGGTTGGCAGTAAGGTTGAACTATGCATCGACTCCCTTGTAAATCTGGCATGAGTTTTTACTCCATGCTTCGAAAAACGGTGATCAGAAGAAAAAACTTTCATTTCTGCATATACCGCCGCCGCCGCCGGTCAGAGTTGTCGAATGTTAAAATGACAAGTAGGCACTGTCTCTTAAAAATTTTTCTAATCACCTCCACCCCAAATTTTATTAAGATTATGTACTGTACTTTTGTTATCGTAAATGTAGACCCTTGCGTACATAAGTTATGTTATGATAAACAAGTTGTATACAAAATTACCAAGCTCTTTCTCAGTATATGCTCTACCTTTACTCTACTTTATAGAATTCTTAACATAAAGTCTCAAAACTCAACCAATAACTCATTGCCAAAACTAAGCATCGTATATACCTACCAAACAATAGAATTTTTCATTCCTACACCACCCTACATGACACCCATTTGGAGCGTTTTTAAAGTCCTTTATCATCCTGTAAATTACATAAAATCCACATTCTATAAGAAAATCGATAGCCAGATGTGAATTTCTGTCATTGATATTATATTATCGAAAACATGAAAACATCACACACACATTCTCCGAAAACGATTCAAGTGAATGTTCTTTTTTTTGGATTTGTGTTAAAATAAAATAAAATTTAAAAGAAAAACTCAATTTCGCTTTGAAAAAAAAAAATAAAATAAATAAACTTAAGCAATATCCGAAAGGCTTTCTGGGAGTTCATAAATTTAACATCAAGGTCCTTTTGAAAAAAAGAAAAGAAATGATATAACAAGATTCTTTGTCAACTATTGGAATCCCCATTCTTTCAGTTAGCGCCACATTAGCCACCAGCTGCTTCCTTTTGATTCTTCCACCAATGTTGTGGGAACATTCTATATTTTCAATGGAAAACCTGGGAAATTCATCCAATATATTCTTCTTTCTTCGTACAAGACTTTCCAAATAAGTCATTTTGTTCGTGCGCATGAATTTTAAAATAGCCTTTGAGGACTTTTTGAAATATCCCTCTAATTTTGCTTCACGCCTCCTTTGAACTTGATTTTTTATTCATCTCCCTGAGCATAGAAATTTTCTTAATTTTTGCTGTCCCCTTGGATTTGGCTACCAATGCTGTAAGTAAAGGGGGTTGTAGTTTGAGAAACAAGACCTCTCCAGGACGTTGTTTTGAGAATCTGGGGATATAAAATTTATAAATATTCCTGCTCAAACTACGCGCGCCAAATATAGGTATGATATCTGCTTTATTGTCAAAAACATGTTTTGTTTCCGGGAGCATAGTTTTTCGAGCAGTTTTCACTTTTTATTCTATTTGCAGTTGCAAGTAGCAAGAGCAAGCTCTTTTCTAACATCTCTCTCTCTCTCTCTCTCGATAGTGTTCTGCGCGACTTTTGGTACATTTTGGAAAGGATTTTCTCTCCCACTTTTTGTACAGGGCGAAAAGAAATATACCAAGGAAGTACTTGAAGGGTGCCAGTTCAGTTGCACTTGAGCTTTGATTCGTGTCGCCCGGAGTTCGTCCCTAAAGTCAATTATTTGCCTTTGTTTTCCCCAAAACAAAAAAAGTCACCATTCAAGAGAACTTTAATTAAAAATTTTGAATCAATAAAAATGAAGTTTTTAAAGACAATCCAAAACATAAACAATTTTCTCGTGAAAAAGAACCAAAATATTTTTTCTCCACCTTGCATGTCTCCATCCCATTTAAAGAAATCGAAAGTTTGAAAAAGAAACGACAAAAATAAAAAAAAAGTTCGCGCGGTTGTGATACCTAAATTGATTTCCTTATTCCTTCTGCTGAAAAAAAAGAAAACGTTAGTGAAAATTGTACAGGGAATGAGAGGAAGTTTTTTTTACAAATAATATAAATTCCTCAGGAAGCAGGAATATTCAAAAGTGCAGGTGTTTGTGAAAATTTTGTGATTTCTCTTGGCCTGTGTTCTGATATATACATAGATATATAGGGAGATGGTAAATGATGAATGTAGAAAAAGTTTTTAAAAGTTCAAGATTTATTTTCTTCGAAAACTTAGAAAGGATGTAAATCTTTGAATTTTTCGTTTAACCAAAAAATGATTTTTTTTTATTATTTATGTAATCTGCGTTGGATGGGGTACATTTGTAAATCCATTGTCTTTAATCTTTTATTTGTTAGTAAAAAAGTATAAGAATGGAATTGTGTTTTGAATAAGACTCGTTGAATGCTTTGGCGTGTGTGCAGAGTTTTGCGTGGAAATTATTTTCGTAATATGTAGTAATAAAGAGGTTTTGTGAAAATCCAACAAAATATATGTAGGTATAGGTGCAAGTTAAGATGGATAAATACAATATTCAAATCTAATAATTAACTAATAAATACGTTTTTGTCGGTATCTTTATGGTTAAATTATATCAGGAGGTGATTTGATTCGCACAAATTTCTGTAGTTATCTGAAACCACTTATCTTCCAGCTTAAAATCATTATTATGAATCTTTCAAACACTTGTCTTCGGCTAACGCCTATTTAATTCTAGCACGTGCAGAACTTATATATTTCACGAATGGATTGCTTAGAGAGGAAAATAAATATTAAACAAAAATTATATTAATTTGTCGATAGATATTTAGTTTCAGATGCATACATGCCGGTGCGAATTTTTCGAAACTTAACGCCATTTAACGCCTAACCTCAATAATACAAACAAAAAACAAGTTTCTTTGCTTTTATTATTAGAAATATAGAATATCTCAAAAATCGACATTCAGTAATTCCGAGGCCGGATACGAATTCAGTGCATCAAAAAACCTTCTTTAAATTTCCATTAAAACTCTCGAGAGCACTTTGTAAACGAGCAAGTCGAAATTATATCTCAGGTGTTGTGCCTGCATTATAATTTATAGGTCTTAGATAATAATATAAATGCCTAAAAAGGCTAAAGGAGAGCAATTTTCTACTTGTCACGCGTTTGACAGTAGACAATGGGAGCGCTGTACCTATATCACTTACATATCGTTTTGTCAATCAATGGTCAATAAACGAATCATAACTCAGGTGACGTCGTGTTTTTCTCTAAAAATACATAGAAAAGACTTAACGGCACCTTATTATTGTATGTACTGTACATTGTACATATCTACTTAGATACATATGTATATGTTAAAGTTTTCTTGGCATTCCCTCCACACATTTTTTTTTTATTTTTTTATTTAGAAAAAATAACTGCACCTGCCGAAAAATTATTTTTGAGCAAAAAATAAAAACCTTATTTTTCTTAAAAACGTGCCCACAACTTAAAAAAAAAATCAGTAATTTTGTTTACTAAAATGCTACCATTTTATAAAAAAAAAAAAAACCAAAAATGGTTATAAATGGTACCTCCCATAGAACCATTTTATTGATTTTCGATTTTCTCATAATCGGTTCAACTGATTTTGATCAATTTTTTTATAGAGAACGTTTACAATAATTTTAAAAATATTGTGTACCTAAATTTTCAATTTTTTTTTTTTATCTTTAAAAAAGTTTCAAATTTTTTTTGAGAACTTAATAATTCGAAAACGACTAGCAGATTTTAAATACATTTTTTTCTTCTAACCAAAAATAACGGTACCTCCCATATAAATTTTTAAAAACCGGTATTGAAAATCTCATTTTTCTCAAAAAAGGCTCCTAAGATTTTGATTCAAATTTTTGTGTGAACTCATATCAAAACTATCTACCATATTATACCTCCTAATAAGTTTGAATAATATTGCATATCAAAATTTTCAAAAATTCAAATTTTGGATTTAAAAAAAAAAAAATTTGAAAATCATTTTTTGAAAATTCGATATTTCGAAAATGGGTGGATGATTTTTTTTCAGAATTAATTTTTTAACTTCACATTAAAAAGTACTAAAAACTGGCTTACCAATTTTTTTTTTAATAAATTCAAAATTGTATATATGTACATATGTATAAAAAATTAATTTTTTAAAAAAACTGCTCCAACGATATTTAAAAATTTCTTCTCGTAAATTGAGATTTCTACAATAAATCACTTGGTGTACATTGCGTTGTTGTCAAATCGATTTCAGATACATATTTGTTTAATCAATTTATTTCTAATTTTATTTATTTTTAGCATACATAATACATATATGAGTTTAAACTGTAAATTCCATGCATATGTGCGAAGTGCCAGGCAGCATGGTGCTATATTTCTCATATTTATTTACTCACATAATACTTCTTTAAAGACTATCATTTTGGCAGGTGGTATAAAATATAATAATAATAACTAATAAATTTCTTTTATCAGTTTTTAAAATTATTAAGACTTTAAAACCACACTGTGATCGTACATAAAAGCAAGTTAGTGCGACCCAGTCGTGCATTTTATTTGTGTGGATTTCGTTAGTAATGGAATCTACAAAATTATAAAGAGAATATCGAATTATGAATATATTCATCTGCTGTGTAAATTGCTTTTCCCGAGAATAGTTTCTTTAATTCAGTTATTATTGGACAAACCTCTTTAAAATTAATTATCTTCTCAAGTGTTCACTGTTCAGGTTACATGAACTGCATTGGGTGGAGATAGGCTGACCAGGCGATCTCTTTAAAGAAGACAAGTCTCTTTTTTGAGTTAAGAAGCTTTTGTCCGGTATATTTTTGAAAAAAGCGTTTAGGTTTTTTCAATCTTGTTTTTTTTTTTTGTGTGAAACCAAACCACAACAAAAAATTAAATGTTGTCTGTTCTAACATCTACTTATTGATCATTGAACCCATTCATCTTACAGCTCATTCACTAACTGTAAACTGTTTTTCCAAGTGTTCTTCGTTGTGTGGTACCTACTTGTTTTATGAGAACTTTAGTACATAAATATGTACCGTCCTTAATGTATGTCATGTTATAAATTGTTTTTTATGACAATTGTTTTATATATTAAAAAAATCACTCATAACTACTCGTGAAAATAAATGCCCTTACATGGAACCATCAATTCGTCTTTTCAAACCCCTATCAATTAATGAAGGTATACTGTTAACAGTCAAAATAATTTATTTATTATTACTTAATACATAAACTTTAATGTATATGCATTTATGTACATATGTATGTATGTGCAATGTGCATATTATGTCACTGTAAGGCCCCGAAATGTGTACATTCTAGAATTTGGCGGAACCCTGGTACATATAAAAGTCCGAAATATTTTGTTTTCATAATTTATTCTACATTTGTATCACCATGCGTTTGCATTTGATTAGCGGTCTACCCAACGATGTTGTTTTTCAAGAATACTTTTGACAAAAGTCTGGAATTATGAAAACAAAACATTACGGACTTTTACCAATGTTGCTGAAAAATTCTTAGTTTTATACGGTAAATTCTAGAATTTCTACATTTCGGAGTTTTATAGTAACCAAAAATATACACTTCAGAATCCATATAATAATAATTTTTTTTGTAACGAGAGTATAACCAGACCTAGACTCCCAAGTGGTATCCACTTCAGTATAGCCAATGCAACAAAAATAAACAACTCCACGAGGCAATACAAATTATTATAGAAGTTGATTCGATTATGAATCATTTTTGTTTTCAATGATAAGAGCGGGATAAATGCTTTCTCCACATCAGCCATTAATCAAATTACGAAATGAATTTATTTGTTTTATTTGTTCAAGTATATATTTGTTATTTTCACTATTAAATGAAAAATTAAAGACATATCAATCCTTTTTCGATTGTATTTAAATCCATCTCAAACAGTTCAATTTAGGGTTAAACATAAATATTTTCGTATGCATACGTGTGAATTAAAAAAAAGTGAATCTAATACAAGACAGTGAAAAGTGAAACAAAATAAAATCTCTATGCTATTATTGCTCCTAATAACTTGTCTTTCAACAACACTCAAGGACTTGTCAATATGGATGCAGCAATTATGATAGATTCATCTGCTGTAGTGCTTGATGTACATCATAACCAGCATCCGTTGCAACAGCAGCATCATCAACCAAAACATTTGAAAATCTCCACAAGTAACACCATCTGCTCTTCGGTCACATCGACAACGACTGTTGCACCATCATCTGCAACCCAATCGCCATCGAAAATTGCCAACAACATCCATCAGCATCCGACGGTTGTCAATTTGAAAGCTTGTGCATCTAGTGTTGTTGCACATTCGGTTCACCATCACAGCACTGTTGGTGGAGGGGCTGGTGGAACAACTACACAAACAATAACGACGACAACAGCAGCGGTAGCAGTAAATTTTTTAAACGGTTTCGGTGGGACCAGTGGGAATTATTTACCCTTCAGTGGACCTAGTTCGTTGGTTAACTCACCAGCTTTGGGTAGAAGAAAGCGTTACACCAGTTCATCGTCCAATTGTTCCAGTCAGTTTAATAATAACTACACTGGACTAGATATGGAGTCGTTAGAGGAAATGTTAAGAAAGGTGAGTGAGTTTAATAAAGCATGACAAATCTGATAATGTTTTATTAAAAATGGTAAAAAACCATATTACGTTATAATGTTATGAAATTAATTTGATCATGTTGGGTTTCAAAGATTATTTTAGAAGAATTGTAAACACACTATCGTTAAGGCTAAGTTTGGTCGCATTTGTATATGTATTTGTGATGGATATCCACAAGAGGTATCAATTGATGGTAAAGCATTTTGGTTCAGCAGAGTTTAAAATAAAATAAAATAAAATAAAATAAAATAAAATAAAATAAAATAAAATAAAATAAAATAAAATAAAATAAAATAAAATAAAATAAAATAAAATAAAATAAAATAAAATAAAATAAAATAAAATAAAATATAAAAAAAATAAAATATAAAAAAAATAAAATAAAAATACCTAAGGTATTAGAGGTAAAAACAAAACAAATGCTAGCGACACACATCATGTTATGTATGGAATCAGACGCACATCATGTTATTTATGCAATCAGTACTGCTTAATACAAGCATTTGTGACATTACACTTCTTTTCTCTTCCGGGTTTTTTCATCTTCAGATACTTTTTTTTTTTAACTTTTGGAGGAATGCATAAAGAGGTATCCATACCTCTCCGTGTGCCGAACTCTCCAAGGGATTTCAACCGTAGCATACCGGCTAAACCTCCACTCACTTCCATACAGAAGAATGGCGTTGTCGCCATGAGTAATTTTCGCTTGCTTGCCGAAGGTCCGCCTGTGTTTGCCATAAGCCTGCTTAAGGACGCCTGCACCTTTGATGCCCGATCCGCTGCTTTCTTTATTTGTTGCCAGTAAGAAAGTTTAGAGTCGAGGGAAAGTCCTAGATATTTGATGGCTTCGCTGCTTCTGATTATTTCGGATCCAACCTGGAAATCAATACGGCGTGTAGGTATCCTCTTTCTGGTTAGCAGAACTATTTCTGTTTTTTCCGTTGCTAGGCTGAGGCCATGTTCGCTCATCCACAGGTGTACTCGGCGCATGACCTGGTTAAGCTTCCATTGAGCACTTTCTGGATCTTTTGCTGTAATCACAGCCGCATTGTCGTCGGCATACCCAACAAGAAAACAGTCTTCCGGCATGTCCATATAGAGGATGCCATTGTATGAGATGTTCCAGAGGTCAGGTCCCAGAATTGATCCTTGAGCTGCTTCGGAGTTTATTTTCTTCTTTTTCTGGCCGTCTGTGGTACCTATCTGTGGTGAAATAAATAAAACAAACAAATGAAAAGCGAAAATCGAGGTTGTCAAAATGCAAAATTTCACAGATTTAAAAAAAACAATTTTTTATAAAGTTGTTGGCCCAACGTTCCTTTAAAAAATTTTTTGGTAATTTTCAAAGGGGTTAATTTAGTACATTCATGTCGGCCACCAGGGGTGGAAGATTCGGTACAATTGTATCGAATTCGATACAATTGAATTTGGTCAAGTAAAAAGGTACAATTTCCCTTATTTCAGTACAATTTTATGAAACCTGTTTTCTTAAAATTTGTAAATTTTCTAGATCTTTAATAAGATATCTGTCGCGTCTGTTATAAAGTGCCAAGATATGTTTCTCGCGTTAACAGAAATAGAACACGGAAAAAGTTTTTCAAGAAAATAATATTCCGTTTAAAAACCTTATTGGGTTCACAGCTGACAATTGTTCAGTTATGATGGGCAGTTTTTCACTTTTTTTTTTTTAATTATAAAGTAATTAGTTATTTCTTTATATTTGATGTTTACTGTTTATTTATGTATGTACATACGTATATATTATGAATTGTTTTTGTTTGTGTTTTAAAGAATAAAATATTTTTGTTACATAAATTATGTTGCATAAATTAAGTTCCGTTAACATAAAAAAAAAAACATTTTTTATTATTTAAATAGATGTTGCTTTATTGAACACTGAACTTAAACTATACTATACTGAAAGGTAGCTTTAGTGGACGTAGACATAGTGTCAGCATTTTCCTATTCTCACGATCGTTCACCTTTCTATGGATTGCACTGAATGCAGCTGTTCAGAAATTTGGCGGTGTCGTGTCATCGTGTGCATCCGCTGACTCTTTGTACGATGAACTTTTCGAGTGTTAACCCATATAAAATATTTTTTCATTCAACAACAAAAAAAATTCAGTACAATTGACTTCATTTCAGTACAATTTTAAAGAAGTTTTCAGTACATTAAAAAATTTCATTTTCCATCCCTGCTGGCCGCATGCACAAAAAATTGTTGCTGTATTTAAAAGTAGGTACAATAAGAACTTTACTTCTTTGTGATACAGGAAAAATAAATTTGTCACATAAGCATGCAGGATTTTTACCATGTATAAGTTTAAAAAGAATATATTGTATATATTGTTATTGTATGGCTCAGAAAAAGTTCATCTTGGGTGGGCCTAAATCAGCTCCAAATTAAGAAAAAATAATTCTCTATTTTTTCAAATGTTTTATTTTCATCCCCGACTAGCGCTGTTATTATTTATTAATCTATAATAAATTGAATTCACGGTGATTCCCGTAGAATCTCATAAAAAGCTAGAGCATGGTAGGTTGAAACCAGACAAGAAAAAAGTTTTTTGGGAGGGGGGTAGTATTTTTCACCGTAAACAGGAGGGGCATTTTTCTAAATAAAATTACTTAAAATGGATCAAAATTTAAAATCAACGAAAATACTTACAGCATTATGTCATAGCTTTTTTAAAAGTCAAAAATCTATTCTAATATTTGTTTTTTGTTTTAAATTAAGTTATTTTGATGAATAATTTTTGCAAAAATTATTTTCAAACTCCTGGGTAATGGTGTTTGAAAAAAAGGCTTGTTCACAAAAACACGTTGTTAAACAGACCACGCCCCTCCCCTTCGAGGTGTCTTTATAAAACTTACTTTTTATAACGCAAGGTGGCCAGGGGGAAGGGTCAGCGAAGCGGAGGGAAAAAATTAAAAATTGTTTTTTAAGAAAATCGGTATAACAATTATAAAAATTTTGTTAGCACAAATTTATACTTTTTCAAGAATTTAGCAACGCTGATTTTTATTCTTCTTTCTAATTTTCCATATAATTATGTATGCATATCTAAGTTTTATAATACAAAATCTTTAGTACAAGAGCCAGTTCATGTGATCCAGTTGAACATTCACCCAAACATTAGTAGGTATACCTTAGGTAGGTTAGGTATGGGTAGGTAAGGTACCTTACCCAACCATATTTCAGACAAACTGAAAACTTTGAAAACTTAAACCTACTTTTTTAACCGAAAAACATTGTCAAAAGCCTATGGTACACCACATAGCTCAAAAAGCAAGTACAGTTCCTGCACAGTACACTACACATCTACACAATATCCTTTCTCTTAACTAAGATATCATGTATTTTTAATCCTAAAAGAGGATGAAGTTTACATATTTTTCTGAAAATGGTAGAGGTATAATCTAGATACAAAATTTATGAAACTTTGTGTGAAAAACATTGCACGGCAATAGAGCACTTGGTTTTTTTTCGTATCATATGTATATAGCGTTAAATACTTTTTCTTACTCCATTGACAATGCGACAAAAAGTTGAAAGCCAAAGACACACGCGACGCACGATGAGTGCTATTTAAGAAAAGTAGTTGAACGTGGTTATTATTGTATATGGGTTCTCTGGTAAGAAAACACGCAAATGGTGTTACGGTCGTTACGAATTGGGTTGGTACATGATGGAAGATAGAGGACTAATTAAATGAGGTTTTTGGAATTTCGTTGCCGTGCAATAACGCCGGCTGTTGAACGGCGGCCGGTGGCAATTCGTGTTTTTTTTTCACTATGTGGTCCTTGTTCGCTCAAAATTTTAACAACAATATTTTTCAAATCCAGTTTCGCTTTTTGAAAATACCTACCCTTATATAAGAATTATTAACTTAAACTTCGCAGGAATTGTTCATTTACAAAATCTATCACCGCACTTGCGTTGCAATATTTACATAGGACGACGACCTTTTGAACAAATTGATAATCGATGTTTTATGTAATTATTTTAATTCGAGAATCTGTATATTTGTAAAGTCAGAAAATAGTTAAGTTGCATATTTTTAGGGGAACATGTGTGTTGCACTGCAGAACAATCAATCAGCCGATAATTTCTTAGAACAACTGTTGGCAATTGGAAATGGCCAAATTCCGGTTGATGTTAATTTTTGTGAAATCACACCATCGAAGGAAGAACTAATCAGCAAAGTATTCCCAAACATCGGCCAAAATTATTGGAACTAAGATTTGTTGAGTGAACGCTCGAATTCAGCTGCGAAGAATAAGAATGTCGATGATTTGAATTCAATTATTCTAAATTAAATAGCAGCCAAAATGTATTCGTTCAAATCGGTTGGTTGATCGTGTTACAAATGATGACTATAAGCTACAAGCTATCCAATTGAATTTTTGAATTCGTTGGGTGAACCTGGTCTACCACTCCACCGTTTGCAACTCAAAGTTGGCACTATCATCATTATTCTGCGCAATCTGAACCAACCAAAAATTTGTAAAGAAACTGATGAACATCGTCACCCAAGTCACCATATTATTAAAGGCAAATTCAAAGGAATTGAAGTTCTTATTCCAAGAATTCCGATGATACCAACCGACTTGCTATTCGAGTTTAAGCGGATTAAATTTTCCGTTTGACTCGCGTTCACAACAATAATCAACAAATCGCAAGGCTAATCGTTGCATGTGTGTGGCCTTATTCTCGAATTTCTTTGCTTTTCGGACAGACAATATTGTACTTGGCGTCTTCGAGAGGCGTCTTCAGGAAAATGAGATCTCGGAAATCTCAGCAATTTTAGTTACATGAACAGGATTCCTCAGCAAATTTTTGCTGTCAAAATTGTGGGGAAAAAATTTTGGATTCGCTTGCTCACCTTTTGAGTGAGAAAAATCTCTGAGATCTCATATTTCTGAACGCGTCAATTGTTTATAACAGAATTTAATTTCAAAAAAGTTTCATTCATTCAACATAGAGGCTCGAATATCGAAAGGGACATTAATAATTAAATCGATTTAAGTCGGAACATACTTTGCCGGGCCAGCTAATACCTATATAGATATATAAATATTACTTTTTTTTTTCTCAAATCTTCACAATAATAGTTTGATTCTGATAAATTATCCGTTTTAAACACATTTTAATTAAGACTTCTTTCAAAGTTCTAAAGCAACTGACGGAACTCCAATTAAATTTTTATCGGCGAACATTGTTAACGAACATTTGTTTTTGTTAGGAGTAGGTGCCGTTTGCATTGATGATACAAATGTCTGGAATTCGGCCCTATTTAACCTTGCAAAATTTAAATACAGCCGAATTCGGTAGGTATTGTTTTGTTTCGGTTTATTTATCAAATAGCGGGCACCGTGTCGTTGGGCTTTATTTCATTTTGTCAAAAGTCGGTGTTATTACGGTTATTACGTTACTCCACGGCACCATTGGAAGTATGGAAAGGTGTTAGGAATACACACTCAGGGGCGGATTAAGACATGTAAAGGCCCCAAGTCAGTGGTAGCCTCGGGCCCCCTTCCTCTCTAAAAAAAAGCAATTTTTCTCAATTGAAAATTGACGAACAAAATTGTCAATTTAAAGTTAATGTTTTGAGAAAAAAATCAATGCGAACATTTCCAGTTTTCAATATTTTATTTTTTGTGTTTTTTTTCCTTCCGTCATTTTTTTCCGGTTCGAACGCCAATTTATCTTTTAATTTATTTATTTTGTTAGTCATTGACGTAATTTTTTTATTCTCTTCCTATGATTCTTTTCTTATTTGTAAATTTCATGTTTCTTAAAGAAAATGCAATTTTGAATTCGACAGTTGTGATTTTAAATTTAAAAATGGTTGTAATCAAATTGACAATCGTAATTTTAATTGATACGATCAAGGTTTACAATCGTATGGCTTTTAATATGGCATCTAAAATTATCAACATGGAAAATAATAATTGACAATTTTCGTTTTTTTTTGGAAAATACTTTTTCATAAATTTTAATAATGAAAATTTTCATTGTATATTTGTTGGTATTGTGTAGGTATATAAAGTATTGGTCGGAAGTATTAAGGTATACCAACACCAAATCTCGGCATTGATATTGAATATTAAACTTCCCTTAATTTTTTTTAAGTGAATGTTTTTACTATATCTTTAATGTCGATTTTCTCTAGGATATCGTTTTCATTGGCTATAGTGCTAAATTTCTAAAGAATTCAAGCGATTCTGAGTCATTGGTGACCGAAGACAGTTTTTTAAAAGTTTTATTTTAGAAAAATTTCGTTCCGCAGTTGCGTTTGAAATCGTAAGACTTTTTTAAATCTCTAATACCGTCATAAAATTTAGAAATGTTGATTGAGCCATATTATGAAAAACAATTTTGTATGATCCCTCTGCAGTCACTACTTTTTTATTTTTGTTGAAGTGAACTATTTCGGTTTTAAACTCAGACTCAAAATTTGATAGGTGACACTTAGGTGACACTGTAATTTTCTCAAATCAACTTTATAGTCATTTTGAATGTTAAAAATAAATAAATAGATAGGCACTACTTTTTCATAGAACAACCAAAATGAAGCCATTTCAGAAAAAAAAGAAAAACTGTTTTTATTTAAAATTTCCTTTCTGTTTTTTTTTTTTTTTTGATGTTTCAACACAAATGTTTTAGATGTGTTCATAATGTCCAACCTAATTAAGTAGACATTTAAATGAAAATATGTTTATTTTTGTAGGAATTGAAATGCCCTCAAAAAAGAATTTACTGTTTTATAATTAAAGTACCTCATTTGACTTTAATTAATTAAATTATTAAAATATTCTTCAACAAGTTGAATTTCGCCCGATTCGAATTGTTTTATTTTTGACACATAGCTTTGCAAAGTTTCGAAACAATACAGTTCCATTTAAACTCAACGAAGGTATTCAAATGGGTAGAAGCGTTCAAACACGCTTCAACTCTGCATAGTAACAAGAAATTTCTCAAAGTTATTTTTGTTCTGGTTAGTTCACAATAGTCAAGAGCCGCGCGGCCCTTTTAGGCAGGGTTGGGCCCCTAGGCAGATGCCTCTTTTGCCTTAGGGTTACTCCGGCTGCACACACTTTGGGTTGTTTCTAAATTAAAATATGTTTTTTTTTCATTAAAATGAATAAGGAGCTGTTTTAAGGGTGTGTTCATTTAGGCAGTTATTATTGTGTTTGTGTGTAGATAATTAGGAGCGGATATTCCTTCTTTTACGTAATAGTTTTGTTTTCTTTCTGCTTTTGTTTGTTCAGGCTGACAAAAAGCCTTTAGATATATAGGTTTATAAGGACGCTTTATTGCGCAAATAAAAAAATGATTTTAATTAGATGTTGTTTTTTGTGCTCGTTATCATATTTAATTATTTTTAAGTAATGTTTAAGGGACCCTATATTTCAACTAATATAATTTTTGTAACCTCCAGTTGTGATACATACATATAAGAGGGTATGAGTACAGATATACATTATGTACATATATACTAACCGTCTATGTTAGACCAAAACTCGCTAACGTTATCTTATCTTTGAAAAGATACTTTAACGGATCAAATGCGTGGTCGAATTTGCATAGGCTTCGGTGTAAGTAAACGTTTATCTTTGATTATTGATTACATCATTATTGAGTAATGAGTTATAGTCAACCGTAAACTACATTATGTTTATTATATAGAACAAATTGATTTAAAAAGTAAGTAAGAGGAATATATTTCTAGCTTTAATAGGATGCTATAATATAATATACATATTGTAAATGTAACTGTTTGTTTTTTGATTTTTTTTTTTTTCATTTTAAGTAAGTTTTTTCTAAAATTGCCTCTACAATATAAACGGACGGAAAAGAACACGAATACCATACAATTTTCTTTTGATCTGACAAACAGTCTAGCTCTTTGTCGTATCTTATAAGCAAATCACCCTGCATTCAAGCTAACGCACAGAGATATAATAGGAATCATTTTGAGAAATCATTTGTCAAACATAAGTTGACAAAACAATAAAATAAAAGTGTGCACTTTTTTCATTATTAGATATTATTTTGGAAAACATTATTTTGAAATACCTACAGAATTATAGATTAACGGAATTTTGAAAACTGAATATATACAGAATAATGACTCTGACACCATTCGAAATTGTGCTAAGTTGAACCGCATCGGCGATCCATACTCATCTGTCTAATTGGGGTTTGTGTATAGCAAAAAAGCTCCCAGCTTGATCAATCTTGAGCTTTTGTTAGTACTTACACAGCGCTTCACTTTCTGATTCTGTGGTACACATTAGATTCAATTTCCACACAACATTCGTAGCTTACCCTACACCCTTCGCTTTCATCAGTAAACTTTATATATTTAACCATAAAATGGTTATATGTAGGTATAACATATAAGATTTGGTAGGTAGGTACATATTATTTATACATGTACCGTTCCTATATAAGTATAGGTTATTAAAATGAATTATTAGTTTACCCGATCGAATCCGCAACACATGTTCACGCAATGCGGATAAGGATACTGCTTTCACCATACTCAAAACATAAATATTTCCGTTGGCGTTTAATTGTCATGGCAACTACTGGTAATGTATGAAGCTGTGTATACCGCAGCTTATTACGGGAAAAATAACAAAACCGAGACCATCAAAAAAGAAACATAAAATACTAAAATCCAAACAAAAATACGAAAAGCATGCAATTAACCCATATTAGCAACAAAAACACATAAAGCAGCACTCGGCAGTCAAACTCAAGCCTCTCCACCCAGGGCCGTCCCGTCGTCACCACTCCGTAGTCGTCTGACTATCTGTTAAATACTTACGTAACTTATAAATAACATTGCTCCAACCAATCCCCAATGTCGGACTTAGTCCGTATGCAAATAAGGATTGCTATCATATAGTATTGTGTGCCGTCGCGATGTTTTGGGAAGTTCCTTTTGTTACAGGTGCCTATTGTTGTTTTTGCTGGTGCTAGCAGTGTTGATATTTGGTTATGTTTTATGTATCTACAGAAACAAAAATTCTCGAGCTCATCATCGTAACACCCAATAAGCTGTTATTCTTAGAATAAATTTAAACCATCACCACCCCTTGTCTATTATGAACCGTATGTTTAAAGGCATGCCAGAAAGGGGCCTTCTTTTTGTATTCTGCAATGTGCCATATACAAGCATTAAAAGCAACCATTAATGCCTTTCACCCTTTGGCTGTTGTTTTTTCTGATTTTAATTACGAACTAACTAACTCACAATCCCGTCTGTGCTCCATTTCAACATCGATTAAAAAAAAGAGATCATTTCATAACTTATATTTTTGTTGTAGATATTGATATCTTTTTTGAAAAAAAAAAAAAAAAAAAACGAATCGAGTTTTTTATCCACAATATTTATATTTTAAGCGGTAAACCCATAAGATTGCTCGGAATTCCCCAAAATAAAATAAAATGCTGAATCATACCAACTTGCTCTTGTAGTTAAAGGCTATAACTAATACGTGGATAAGTTAAGTATTTATAAATAGAAAACACATGTGTGAAAAAAAAAATGAAATTGCCCGTATCAGTTGCTTCGATAAAACTGCTTTTAAACAATAAAACTACCTCTTGATTTTTTGAGGCCCGCAGCCAGGGGACGTACATATGTGCCATGTGGTGGCCAGGGTATACAAAATCTCAGTCAAATGAAAAAAGAATAAAAATCATAAAAACTGTTAGTTAATTCGAAAACGAAGCGAAAACGAGAAAATTACTTCTTAAGTTTTTCGACTTGCAATGCCCTCAGCAACTCATTGTTTTCTTCTGTGGCGGTGATTTCAGGACACCCTGTGTATTATGTATTTACTGTACATCCCTGTTTCCTCTCTTTAAGTCTAGTACGTTGCTGATACGAAACGAAATTTTTCATTGGTCTCCAACACAGGGTTGCCATGTCTTCACCTAGTTCGATAGCCCAATTTAGAAATTTTTGTAGCCCAAAATCGGAGCCGATAAAGTAGCCCAATATCAATTAAAAAAATGTTCTCATAACTTCAATTACAATTTATTTTAATTTAAAAAAAAACAACGAAAAAGAAAAAAAAACATTTTTTGTTCATAAAAAAGAAGAGTTAAGAATATTATCACATATTTAACTGCTGAGTCATTATCAGCATCGTGGTCATTGTCATCACATTTGTTCATATTTTGGTTAAATTTATTTATCATTTCAATTGATGGTAAAAAGTTTTTACGCAAACGCATAATTGCATCGAACGATGCTGTAGTTAATCGATTTCTTGGTTTTTTTTTATTTTTACACAACTCATGAAACAGAATGTTCTTTCTACTACAGCATTGCTGACAGGCAAAGTTAATAATTCTATAACAAAATACGACAAATCCCCGAAAACTTAAACATCAGAAATATTTTTTACGTTAATAGCCAATTCTGTCCAGAATTCTTCTAAATTTGTTGGAATTTTAGAAGGAAAAACCGAACTCCATTCATATAGAGGGAGTTTATTCCATTGTTCTTCCAATCGTTGAATATTTTCCACCGTTTTCTTAATGTTTGGAATTATGTCCAAAGGCAGATTTTCGCCCAATATTTGATTTGGGCTATTTATAGCCCAATTATGATTGGGCTGTCATAGTGAAATTGTTGTCAGTAATTTTGGAAAAAGATAGCCCAATTTCCGATAAATAGCCCAATCTGGCAAGACTGCGTCAAACATGACAACGAAATGTTTACGAAAACGACAACAAAAATTACCCACTCAAAGTGTCACCAAAACACCAATTGCAAAAACAAAATACAAAAACACAACGCACGCAAGTAAAAATAGTCAACGATTAAAGGGAACAGAGAACATATAAGAAAGCAAATAGACGAAAAAAAGAGAAAATGCAAAAATGGGAGAATGATAATGAAGTGAATAAAAGCAACAAAGCGACCCCATGATTGCGCACAAATCGAATTACTAAACCCAAACATTTTAAATTTTTATTAATACAAATTTCTGGTCAGTACTTGTAACGGGTGTTTTTTTTTATAGATATAGAACTTTAAGTTGGCAACACTATTTTAACTGGTGGCCATTTTGTCAGCTGTCAAGTGATTTATTTTTAGTTTGGTTTGGCATTTCAACATGAATCGACTGACGCCTGAATAGCAAGGCGTAGATTCGGTGAATGGGCCCAAAAAAAAAAGATTGCCGTTGATTCCAATTTTCATAAGCGAATTTTGTTTAGCGATGAAGCTCACTTTTGGTTGAATGGATACGTCAATAAACAAAACTGCCATATTTAGAGTGATGATAATCCTCAATTATTGTATGTTGAGACACCGTTACATCCACAAAAACTGACTGTTTGGTGTGCTTTATGGGTTGGTGGAATAATTGGTCCGTACTTCTTTAAAAACGATGCTGGCTAGAACGTTATAGTCAATGGTGACCGCTATAGAGAGACTTTTTCGTTCATCAATTGAACAACCATGATGAGCAGGAGCTGTGGTTTCAACAAAATGGCGCAACATGTCACACAGCTCGTGCCACAATTGATTAATTGATCGTGCGATTTAACGTGGCTTGACTATTTTCTGTGGGGTTATGTGAAGTCGCTAGTCTACGCCGATAAGCCCGAAACGATTGACCACTTGGAGGACAACATTCGCCGCGTTCATATGCCAGAAATCATATTTAAATTATAATGCCAGAAGATTATCTTTCGAATTAAGTAAATTCCATATCAATTTAAAAAAATCATCTTTGTTTTCTTCCATTTCAAAGTTCTATAGGCATACCTCTAAAAAAAAAAACCCTTTACTTACTCGAACAGGGATAGTTAATATATTTTATGAAATAGGAACAAGAGTAGTTATACAAATTTATATTTATAAAAATTCATACCACAATTTCCTTAAATGTAGATAATAAACAACTTTATTTAAAACAAAAGAAATACCAAAGCGTGCTATATTGAATGTTTTTGTGCAGCAATAAATCACGATCGTGCTACATCTGCTGCCGAATATTTTTAGAATGTAAATCGAAAGATAATTCGTGAAGTTTTCTTTATTTTAAATTAAATTATTGTGTGTTACACAGTTAGTTTTAGTATCATCCCAAACTAAAATATTGTTAACAACGAATAGCTACGAGTAAAATTAGTAGTTCAGTTTTAAATTTTTTAAACCAGCGAGTAAGAACGGTGCCGTTCCACAGTTCCAAGTGGTAGGGTAGGGTACAGGGTAGACAAGCCACCAACAAAAAGTAAAAAAAGAGAAGGTGTCACAATCAAGCGGAAACCGTAATGTAAGTTCAAGGTTTCTTAAGCAGCCCATATACACTACACTTGTGTCTGCACCGGTGTACTGACACCGGTATGGCATTCCGCCACACACGCCACACCGATCGAGACACCGACACCAAAAATCAAAAACTTTTGATTTTACTCGCACCGTGTCTGACACCGAAAATCGGTGTGCGCACCAGCCCACACACAGCACATATTTCCGTACACCGACACCGGTGCAGACACAAGTGTAGTGTCTATGGGCTGCTTTAGGCTAGTAAAATTATGTATAAATTATCATACGTGTATATGTATGTACATGTTTTTATATTTAACTTTATGAGTACGTACCATCTATTAATAAAAATATATTTTTATGAACATTTATTAAATAATTACAACCAGCCAACCTAAAAGAAAAAGTTGACAAAAACTTAAAATAAAATTGTTATTTTGATTAAACAAATTAGACACACAAAAAACAGCTTAAAACAATCTTACAAATATGGAGAATATTATAAAATTTGTTTCAAGTAAATCAATTAATTTAAGTGCTTAAGCCTGAAAATTTCTTTCTTCTTTATATTATGATAAAGTAAAGATATGGCGAGTTATGGATTCGTAAAATATACCTTAAAACCTGATTTCAGAAAAAATCATTGCAAATCAAAAAAAAATATTTCTTTGGACATTTTTGTATGCAACATTATTTGAACTTAAAAGGACCTCCTGTGTACATTTTTGTATTCAAATCAGTTAAGCCGTTAATGTGAAACTTTAAATTAAAAAAGAAAAAAACAGTTCTATGAAGTTGAAGTTGAACTTTATTGAGGCGTTTATAAATCAATACATTTTTCTTCTTAAAAACTAAAATTTAACAATTTGGTCGACTTAAAGATATGTCTGACTTTATCAATTATTATTAGATAATCTTACATAAACGTTTGAGACACTTAAATCGTTGACTTCAGTTTAAAATTATTTATAAGTTATTATTTTCTTTTTAAAGTGTACACTTGCTCCTGGCGTACAATATCAACTTTGCTTTTAAGGCATCTTAACTTATGACTAGAACTTAAAATTAACTTAAAACTAAATTGAAACTAAGAGGATATTCCTGCTCAAACAAAAAAAAAAGGCATGAAATCATGCATACATTGGGAGCACAAGTTTTAAATACTCTTAAAGATAAATATAAATCTTTATACTGTCCTAACAGTTCTATGATGGGGTAGGTATACCATTAATAACAGTTCTTGGTAACATTTGTGTGAACCATAATACAGAAAATTCATTCAATAATACAACCGATTTTTTTAAAATTAACTTCGTGTCTAGGAAATCAACTTAAAACTTCATTTTCCATGTTTGAAGAAAATTCAGACAGACATTCTAACTTACAGATTTCTAGACATACCTAAATACAGACAAGACATATGAAAATACACACTGCCATACATACACACATACATCAGGACATATATGAAAAAATTAACTATTTCAAAAACGGGTTGACAAATATGCATTTAAGTGAAATAGAAATATTTTTTCTTATAACATTTGATACAATCAAAAAATTTCTTTTATTATTTATTCTGCGTATTTCCATATTTTTTTTAAACCCCTTTAGATGGACAGATCAATAATATATTCAACATTGATTGTTTTTAAATGAAATTTTACTCTGTGTAACACTTTTAATAATGGAATTTTAACATTTTAATATTTTGAGACAACAACAATATAGTTAACATTTTAATGAAAAAGGACGCACCACAGATGTTGTCTAATTCCAGAAGTTTTTAATCAATTAATTTATAATTTTTCAGTTTAAATTGTAAGTTTCATACATTGTATACGTGTTACACAGTGACGGTGTAAGCGCACCATGTGTAATACTGCAGCACATATTTTATTATTACTGTGCAAATTTACCTTTTGTGTCTGGTAACAGCAAGATAAATGATATCCCACTAGTGGGGATTTCGCCAGGAACTCAGTTAATAATCTTAATCAGCTTTGAGCTTTCTTCTTTTTTGTCGCAGCAGTGACTGCTCTCCAACATTTGTTATCGAACGTGACGATATGATGAGAGTAAAGTTAGGCAAAAGAAAGAGCACTGATGTTAACCGGATAAGTACATATACGGAAGGATATAATTTATGCAAAACGGTTGCGAGGATCTCAGCCTTTTTTTTATTTTTATAGTGAATATGGCTACTTTGAATTTTAAACATTTGGTCATATACAATGTACATATAGGATTCTTGTTGGTTTGTTACAAAAATCCCTTAAGACTTTGCTCTATGGAGCAGAAACCTATTTGTTGTTAAAAAAACGAGTCAACGCGTATTTTACTCTAACGCCATAGTGCAGAAGGAAAGAGTCCTTTTCAATTTTGTTTTAAACTTTTACACAGACACACTTTTGCTTAAGACTATATTATATATGTTGTGTTTTGAACATTGTTTGAGTTGAATTGTTAGCCTCTTTCTTTCCAACTATATGGCTTTCCCGAGGGCAGTGCATTGTACCGAAGAATGGGTAAAGAAAATTGCATTTTGAATGTATGATGGGTGTTTTTATAATATATGTTAGATTGGATTTACGGAAGTAAATAGCAGCGTTTTCAGGGGAGGCGATGTGGATTTTAAAACTTTTTTTTGTGAAATGAAATAGTTTATTTTTTATTTTATTATAATAAATTATTCAAACACCTATTTTTTAATACATTTTTTGACTTAAATTTTAATGATATTAAACTTAAAAATGTAGTGAAAACGAGTGAACCACACACATAATTGTTTTTATTAATTTATACCTACGTTTGTTCTCATTTTTATTGTCTTCTTTTGTATTTTGTATGTTAATAAATGTATTTCTTAGAGTTCGTTTTATTGTAGTTTGTTATTTACTAACTACTAACACTATACTAAGTAATAAGCTAGCCTATATATTATATTTGTTTTGCCAAATCCTTGGGCGCGAGTTGCTGCTATGCGACAAAGATCTGATATTATAAAGTAGTTCTGATATTTTGCTGAGTTGTTTAAATATGTGGCCTAGTGAAATAACACAAGTTTTCGACCTCGAGCGCTGAAAGCAACATTGTCAAAAAACGGTAGATTTTTGGGCTGGGGTGCCAGCACGTAACTTGATACAACCGAGTTTAGTCGATTCAATCGAGCATTGGCAGCACATATTTTGGTTCATACGAGTGTCCTCGATTGTATCGTCAGATGTGGCAGCACACAAACTTCAAATTGACGTTTGAAACAAAAGTTTTCACTCGACAGAAATTAGTTATCGTCGGCAGTGATTTTTGTATAAGAAAAATGGAAAAACAAAATAATATGTCAATAAATAAAAGCAGACTGATATTTTGACCAATTTAATGAGTTCTCACGTTGATTTAGCTTATATCTTCTGGAAGATCTAACGAGCTGAGTATCATATGAAAGCATACCAAAGTAGTAAACTGCTGCACAAAGCTAAAAAAAATTGATTTACAAATGTTATACCTACATGATCTTTCTTTTCATTTTGAATATTTACTCATTTTCACTCAATTCGAATGGGTTGCTATTATCTCTCAAATATCTTCTTTTAATTATAGCATAGAACACTTCTTCGCCTTCACTTTCCGAATCAAAAAAAAACATTTCGAAATAATTTTAAATTGATACTAGAATGAAATAATTTTAAAGAAAACTCATTTGACATTTCATTTTACAGTTCACAATGACTTTTTTAAGTGAAAGTCACAATGAAACTCGTCTCAAATTACGTGCTGTCAAAAATAATTTGTTTCGAGTTGACCGACGATCGACAATCCTCGATTGTATAAAGTTACGTGCTGGCACCCCTGTTTTCTGTTATTGGTAATACCAACCCTAAATGACTAGGTTAAGTTAGGTTTACGTGGCTTTCAGCAGAGACACTTGACACACTAGGCTGCGCGTACAGTAGTGCGAGAAAGCGATGCGATGCGACAAGCGATTCGAGATGCGACAAAGTGCGCACAGGAAAAGCGATTTTGTGCGGTTGTGTTGCTCGATTGTTTTGTGTCGAAACAATATGGATTCGTCATCTGAAGATGAATTTTTAAATGAAAATTTATATTTGAAGCTGTGGTCAGAAGAGTTTTTGTGCGAGAAGCTTGCGAGAACCTTGCGACAGACTCGCAAGTGTCGCATCAAATATCCTTCCTTCACTGTACGCACGTGGAATGCGAGAAAAATGTTTACATGTAATCTTATCCACGTGCGTACAGTGAAGCGATATTTGATGCGACACTTGCGTGGATAAGATTACATGTAAACATTTTTCTCGCATTCAAACGCTTCTCGCTTCTCATCGCTTTCTCGCACTACTGTACGCGCAGCCTTAGACCATAAATGGGTCCATTGTGATACCATAAGTATCTTCCTACTCGATGAACCACTTAGAGCTTCTTAGTAGGCGTGTTTTTTTGTTTATAAGCCCGGAGGGAATTGCACAAAAAAAACGATCACAGGGATTAGCGACAGCATCACAGAAGCAAAATGGAGTTTTCATACAAACTATCGATAACAAGTATATAATTCACCCGGTAACACAGTTTTTCTGTGTGCTTAAGTTAGGCCCGGAGAATTTTCTTTTTGACATTTTTGACTCTTTATTTTAAAATATAAAATTAACTAATTTTTACTTCATAAATTTAACTTTTTCATATATTTTGAACTGCTTTTATTAGGTAGATACCCCATCTCTTGACTTCCGATGATACTTATATCGTCCATAAAAATTAATTATTGGGTTATGTTACTATCAACATAACAAAATAACTGATTTTATTTAATTAATTAACATCAAATAATTTAAATAAGTTCCGATACGACCTGCATTCGCACATGTCTTTGTACTCGGTGTAAATGGACCCCAGCGCGTGCGTTATCTGGGGGGGAAAGAGGTCTGGGATATTATTATTATAACCAAGACCCAGATCCAGACCCGTATTATGATTTTATTGGCCCCTTATTTCATACCACAGTACACATATTAAAGGTTATATCAAGGGTTTTCATTTTAGTTCAGTTCTGCGCATTTGTCAAAATCGAGGAAATCGTGCCCCTTTTCTAGTCTAATTTGTTGTTGTCTCTTATGATGCGGTGAGTAGTTCCTGTGGACACTCAAACAACCATTTTTAATTTCTGACACTTCCAACCTTGACAACCCGCCCAATTATTACCTTAGATCTGTGTACTGTTGTTTCATACAAATCAATGGCTCATTGGTGTGCCATAATTGGTACGATGGAAGTCGAGATGAAAAATGTCAGAGTTCCGAGAACTTTGACTTCTAACTGTTAAATTAATTTGGTCCAAAAGAACATGTGAATCAATGGAACCAACCCATAGGTGGTGTAAAAACAGAACATTGGTAACTTTCCGACGTTTTTCCAGAGTAATTCTGTTTAAGAGAAGAAGCCGATTGCTATATGGATTCGCATTATTCCAGTTCAAATGGCTTATTGCGAAACGTACATATTAACGCTGGACAGATTCGATGCGAATGCGATCAATGTGTAAAGAACAGAGTGAGGTGACCATAACGCACTAGTATATTCTAAGTGAGGACGAACAAAAGAAGAGTTGTATAAAGAAGACTACACGAAAATTCTGTGCTCCAATTTTTAATAAAATCAAGTAGGTATTACCTTGGCATTATTAACAATTTTCTCAATGTTTTCTCAAGATCAAATGTATACATTACTGTTTTAAGCACAGATTTATGATGTAATTAAAGGATATTGCATTTTTTCTTTTAAAAATGACATCGATTTTTATTTTGACACATTTAGAGAAAAATTTTTCTGCGTACCCGTACACCAATCAGAAAAGGTATTTAGGTCATTTTGAAACGTTTCAGAATCAGACTGGTCTTTGATGATTTTCAATAACTTAATATCGTCAGCGTAGTAAGCACCCTACAGAATTTTACTATTGAAACGACATCATTGATAGAAATAATAAAAAGGAGGGGACCTAGGTGACTACCTTGAGGTAAGTACACCAATGCCTGCGTTAATTGAATCAGAACTGATCCCTCTAAAAATGAACTATAGCACGGAACTTATCCATTTGATCTTTTGTTGTTGGTACTAATTTTACTTCAATTGAAGTAGATATACGTCTTTTTTTCCAAAATTTTTAGAATCTACTTCCTACTTTGCACCATCACCAAAATATTAAAATCTATAGGTACGTCATGTAGAAATAATTTAATTTTTTTGTTTTTAAATTAGTTTAAAAAATTTTATTAAACAATATACAATAATATTATGTAAACTGTTAGGAGCTTTAAATGAAAAGTCAAGTGTTCTGTTCGAGAGTTTATTAGCAACTAACTTACAATTGGTATAAAGTAAAGAGGAACAATTAAGAATTCATAAAAATGGTCTAATACTAATGATTGAGTATGAGCGTTGACATAAAAGGAAAACATAGAAAAGTTAATTCACAATAATCTTTCAACACTCTCCCTCAACGCGAATTAGAAATACATTTTAAAATATTATTAAATTCATAAAGATTATTTTTTATATCATTTTAACAATTATGCATCTATACAATTCAAAACTTTGTATTTAATTTTTTATTTAACTAGTCCTAAGAGTTTACAAAATTTATGATGTTTCACTTTTTGTAAGTTCTTAGTTAAGACATCTGCTATCATGTCATTTGTTGGAATGTAGTTTAAATTGATAGCACCGGTACTGTACACCTCCCTTATATGGTGATATTTAATGTCGATGTGTTTGCTCCGTGGATGGTGAACGGGGTTCTTCACCAGCTGTTGAGCACTGAGGTTGTCACCATTCAAAGTTATATGAGATGTTGCAAACTCGCTGCCTCCAAGCTCACAAACCAATCTTCTCAGATAAACAGCTTCTTTTGCTGATGCGGATAGGGCCATGTACTCTGCCTCGGTACTGCTCAATGCCACCGTTGGTTGCTTCTTGGACTCCCAAGATATGGCAGCACCACCAAGCATAAAAACAAAACCAGTGTACGACTTTCGGTCTAGGATGTCTCCACCCCAGTCGGCATCAACGAATCCTTCAAGTTGTTTCCCTGTAGGATAATAATACAATTTGTAATTAGTACAGTTTAAGTACCTCAATAAATGTTTGACTGCTGTATAGTGCTCTTCGTGCGGGTCTGAATTAAAACGAGCCAATTTGCTGACCGAATGAATGATGTCTGGTCGCGTTGAAATTGACAAATAGGTTAATGACCCAATGATGGACTGGTACTGCTCTCTGTTCGCTCGCTTACAGTTTTCATCTCGACATCCAAGCTGCTGTCCAGGTTCTAACGGAGTTTGGTTTTGTCTGCATTCCATCATTCCAGTTTCTTGTAGAAGATTCAAAATAAACTGTTTTTGACAAACAGTGATCGGGCCAGTGTCTCCTTCACGGCTAATTTCAAAACCAAGGAAATGGTGTAAAGGACCATTATCGACGACTTTAAACTCCTTTTTAAGCTGAGCCTTTATTTGTTGAATCGATTCCTCGCTTCTAGCAGCCAAAATAAAATCATCGACATACACCGCAATGATTCTCAAATCACCCTCATTATCTGTCACATAAACGCAACATTCGCTTGTACATTGGCGATATCCAATTCTCCTTAATACCGAGTCTAGTTTTTCGTTCCAAGCTCTCCCTGATTGCTTTAAACCGTACAAAGCTTTCCTCAACTTCAAAACTCGATCTGGATTTTTCGGGTTGACAAAACTCTCCGGCTGCTTCATATACACATCTTCTTGAAGTTCGCCATTCAAATACGCAGAGGACACATCCATTTGGTGCAGGAAAAGCTTCTTTTCAACAGCTAGGGCTAGAATCATTCGAATAGTAGAATATCTAACTACTGGTGAAAACGTTTCTTTATAATTCATTCCAAAAACCTGACTAAAACCTTTTGCGACCAGCCGTGCTTTAAACCTACGGAGTTTACCATGTTCGTCCTTCTTCACCGTAAAAACCCATCGACAGCCTATAGGTTTGACACCCTTGGGAAGCTCTACCAGATCCCATGTATTGTTGGCTATCAGATTTTGGTATTCTTCATTGACTGCGTTCATCCACATCGAAGACTCAGGAAGCGATAAAGCTTCTGACATGGTTTGGGGAATCGTAATGTTACTTCTTGTTTCAATACTATTTAACACATTAAATTGTTTTCTTGGTCTTCCAGGCTTGCCCGTTCTAATAATCTTCGGCCTACCTTTACCATATGTTGTCGTCGGCGTTTTCTGATTATCTTCTTCGCTGCTTGTATTCGATCGTTTTCGCTTTGGATACCGTCGGTTCACAATGTCTTGCTCACGTTGTACTTCTTGTTTTTGCTCTTCATTGGACTGTTTTTGTTCTAAGTTTTCTTTCTGTAATTCGATTTGGTGTCCCTGATCCGGCTGCTGTTTTTCCTGTTCTTCCAACGTCACCTTAGCATTACCCTCATTCTGCATGTCCAACTTCTGTCCGTCATCTTCATTGTCTTCTTCCAACAAAAAAATCCCTGAATCATTCAAATCATCTGCCATGCCTTCGGTTTCAATAAACGAAACATCTCTTCGTTCAATAACTCTTCTATTGGATCTATCAAATAATCGATATGCCTTTGAAGTTCCTGAGTAACCGACCATCAAATATTCTTCACCTTTTGGATGAAATTTTTGAAAAAGATTTGGCCTTATTTAGGGCTATAACTGTGCAACCAAAAGTTTTTAAATGGCTAACATTGGGCTTTCGACCGGTCCACACTTCTTCAGGTGTGACATTTACAAGAATTTTCGTCGGACATCGATTCCTCAGGTACACTGCTGTATTCACAGCCTCAGCCCACATGCTTTCATCGATCCCAGATTGAATTAGCATGCACCTTGCCATCTCCACGATAGTTCTGTTGGCCCTTTCGGCAACTCCATTTTGTTGCGGAGTGTAAACAACAGAAAACTGTCGCCCTATACCACAGTCCTCCAAGTAATTATTAAACTCTTGGCTACGGTACTCACTTCCGTTGTCACTTCGCAAAGTTTTTATTAATTTTCCAGTTTCACGTTCAACCAAGGACTTGAACTTTCGAAAAACCTCGAAAATTTCACTTCTCGATTTTATAAAATAGACGAAAACCTTGCGTGACCTATCATCAATAAAAGTTGCAAAATATCTAGCTCCTCCGAGAGACACCTTTCTCATAGGGCCGCAGATATCGGTATGGACGAGTTCCAATAAATCTTTCGACCTTGTGAATGATTCATTTGGAAAAGAATTTGCACAGATTTTTCCCTTCATGCAAATCTTACATTGGAAGTTTTCTGGGACATTACCTGACGAGAATCCATGGACCATCTTATTAGAGAAAACATTACTCATGCTGTTAACGTTAAGGTGGCCATATCTTTCATGCCATTTCTTAAAATTATTAATATTTGGGCTACATGCATATAAAGTCTTGATTTGACTATACTTGAACACAAAAAGATCATTGTCTAAGCATGCAATTAAAATTGTTTGACCATTCTGTTTGATTTTGGCATAATTTTTATCGAACTCAACATTACAACCATTTTCTATTGCCTTACTTACAGAAATAAAGTTTGCATTAAGGCCAGGAACAAACAAAACATTTTTTAATCGAAGCTCACAAAAATCTGTTTTGAGGACAACGGTACCAATACCGCTGGCCGTTATATGATTGTCACCAGCTAACTTGATTTGTTCTTCGCACGCTCGAATTGCAGTAAACAATGATTCATCGCAACATATATGTGCAGTGGCCCCGCTATCAAGGCACCAACATTGCGGACCAAGAACGTTGTTGTGCGAAGCCGAGAGCATAGAGAAAGAAGCGATCGCTTTATGTTCATAAGACTTTTTTGGTTCCATACACTTTGATGCGAAGTGCCCCCTCTTCCCGCAGTTATAGCATTTCCCAAACGGTTTCTTTTTATGTGCGAATTTGGGCTTACTACTTGATCGCGCTGCATAAGCCTGCTCGAAATTCTCTTCATCTTTGCCCAGAATTTTACCCTTTTCAAAGCGACGATCTCCCTCTTCCAAAAGTTTGACCTTGAGACTACTCAAAACTGGCAATGCATCGCGAGATTCTATGGCGACAACGAAACTCTCTAAACATTTTGGGAGGCTTGAGAGTAAAATTATTACAAGAAGCTCGTCATTTATAACAAAATCAATTTCACTAAGTTTTTCTACTATATCTGAGAAACGGTTTACATACTCTGTTATATTCTCCTTTTCTCCTAGTTTCATATGAAGTAATTGCTTAAAAAGAGTAATCTTTCTCGCCGGACCACGTGGTTGATGAATCTTCTTCAAACTGTCCCATGCTGATTTTGACGTTGAACAATGCTTCACGTGAATGACCTGAGACGATTTTATGTTTAAAATTATATTGGCAAGAGCTTTGCCATCTCTCGTTTCCCACTCGGAAACCTGAGCTGGAGTCATATTCTCCTGCTTCACAGTACTACCATCGACGTACGACCATAGATTAGAAATGATTAGTACACTTTTCATTTGAACGCACCACCCATCATAATTGTGGTCGTCCAACTTCTCAATTTGATAATGAGGCGAACTCATAATTTCAAATTTACCTCTACTCGAACTTTAAACAAATTAAATTAAACCGTTCACTTGACTTTATTTACCGAGCAATCCTGGGCCCATAACCTGTTAGGAGCTTTAAATGAAAAGTCAAGTGTTCTGTTCGAGAGTTTATTAGCAACTAACTTACAATTGGTATAAAGTAAAGAGGAACAATTAAGAATTCATAAAAATGGTCTAATACTAATGATTGAGTATGAGCGTTGACATAAAAGGAAAACATAGAAAAGTTAATTCACAATAATCTTTCAACAAAATTTATGATGTTTCACTTTTTGTAAGTTCTTAGTTAAGACATCTGCTATCATGTCATTTGTTGGAATGTAGTTTAAATTGATAGCACCGGTACTGTACACCTCCCTTATATGGTGATATTTAATGTCGATGTGTTTGCTCCGTGGATGGTGAACGGGGTTCTTCACCAGCTGTTGAGCACTGAGGTTGTCACCATTCAAAGTTATATGAGATGTTGCAAACTCGCTGCCTCCAAGCTCACAAACCAATCTTCTCAGATAAACAGCTTCTTTTGCTGATGCGGATAGGGCCATGTACTCTGCCTCGGTACTGCTCAATGCCACCGTTGGTTGCTTCTTGGACTCCCAAGATATGGCAGCACCACCAAGCATAAAAACAAAACCAGTGTACGACTTTCGGTCTAGGATGTCTCCACCCCAGTCGGCATCAACGAATCCTTCAAGTTGTTTCCCTGTAGGATAATAATACAATTTGTAATTAGTACAGTTTAAGTACCTCAATAAATGTTTGACTGCTGTATAGTGCTCTTCGTGCGGGTCTGAATTAAAACGAGCCAATTTGCTGACCGAATGAATGATGTCTGGTCGCGTTGAAATTGACAAATAGGTTAATGACCCAATGATGGACTGGTACTGCTCTCTGTTCGCTCGCTTACAGTTTTCATCTCGACATCCAAGCTGCTGTCCAGGTTCTAACGGAGTTTGGTTTTGTCTGCATTCCATCATTCCAGTTTCTTGTAGAAGATTCAAAATAAACTGTTTTTGACAAACAGTGATCGGGCCAGTGTCTCCTTCACGGCTAATTTCAAAACCAAGGAAATGGTGTAAAGGACCATTATCGACGACTTTAAACTCCTTTTTAAGCTGAGCCTTTATTTGTTGAATCGATTCCTCGCTTCTAGCAGCCAAAATAAAATCATCGACATACACCGCAATGATTCTCAAATCACCCTCATTATCTGTCACATAAACGCAACATTCGCTTGTACATTGGCGATATCCAATTCTCCTTAATACCGAGTCTAGTTTTTCGTTCCAAGCTCTCCCTGATTGCTTTAAACCGTACAAAGCTTTCCTCAACTTCAAAACTCGATCTGGATTTTTCGGGTTGACAAAACTCTCCGGCTGCTTCATATACACATCTTCTTGAAGTTCGCCATTCAAATACGCAGAGGACACATCCATTTGGTGCAGGAAAAGCTTCTTTTCAACAGCTAGGGCTAGAATCATTCGAATAGTAGAATATCTAACTACTGGTGAAAACGTTTCTTTATAATTCATTCCAAAAACCTGACTAAAACCTTTTGCGACCAGCCGTGCTTTAAACCTACGGAGTTTACCATGTTCGTCCTTCTTCACCGTAAAAACCCATCGACAGCCTATAGGTTTGACACCCTTGGGAAGCTCTACCAGATCCCATGTATTGTTGGCTATCAGATTTTGGTATTCTTCATTGACTGCGTTCATCCACATCGAAGACTCAGGAAGCGATAAAGCTTCTGACATGGTTTGGGGAATCGTAATGTTACTTCTTGTTTCAATACTATTTAACACATTAAATTGTTTTCTTGGTCTTCCAGGCTTGCCCGTTCTAATAATCTTCGGCCTACCTTTACCATATGTTGTCGTCGGCGTTTTCTGATTATCTTCTTCGCTGCTTGTATTCGATCGTTTTCGCTTTGGATACCGTCGGTTCACAATGTCTCACGTTGTACTTCTTGTTTTTGCTCTTCATTGGACTGTTTTTGTTCTAAGTTTTCTTTCTGTAATTCGATTTGGTGTCCCTGATCCGGCTGCTGTTTTTCCTGTTCTTCCAACGTCACCTTAGCATTACCCTCATTCTGCATGTCCAACTTCTGTCCGTCATCTTCATTGTCTTCTTCCAACAAAAAAATCCCTGAATCATTCAAATCATCTGCCATGCCTTCGGTTTCAATAAACGAAACATCTCTTCGTTCAATAACTCTTCTATTGGATCTATCAAATAATCGATATGCCTTTGAAGTTCCTGAGTAACCGACCATCAAATATTCTTCACCTTTTGGATGAAATTTTGAAAAAGATTTGGCCTTATTTAGGGCTATAACTGTGCAACCAAAAGTTTTTAAATGGCTAACATTGGGCTTTCGACCGGTCCACACTTCTTCAGGTGTGACATTTACAAGAATTTTCGTCGGACATCGATTCCTCAGGTACACTGCTGTATTCACAGCCTCAGCCCACATGCTTTCATCGATCCCAGATTGAATTAGCATGCACCTTGCCATCTCCACGATAGTTCTGTTGGCCCTTTCGGCAACTCCATTTTGTTGCGGAGTGTAAACAACAGAAAACTGTCGCCCTATACCACAGTCCTCCAAGTAATTATTAAACTCTTGGCTACGGTACTCACTTCCGTTGTCACTTCGCAAAGTTTTTATTAATTTTCCAGTTTCACGTTCAACCAAGGACTTGAACTTTCGAAAAACCTCGAAAATTTCACTTCTCGATTTTATAAAATAGACGAAAACCTTGCGTGACCTATCATCAATAAAAGTTGCAAAATATCTAGCTCCTCCGAGAGACACCTTTCTCATAGGGCCGCAGATATCGGTATGGACGAGTTCCAATAAATCTTTCGACCTTGTGAATGATTCATTTGGAAAAGAATTTGCACAGATTTTTCCCTTCATGCAAATCTTACATTGGAAGTTTTCTGGGACATTACCTGACGAGAATCCATGGACCATCTTATTAGAGAAAACATTACTCATGCTGTTAACGTTAAGGTGGCCATATCTTTCATGCCATTTCTTAAAATTATTAATATTTGGGCTACATGCATATAAAGTCTTGATTTGACTATACTTGAACACAAAAAGATCATTGTCTAAGCATGCAATTAAAATTGTTTGACCATTCTGTTTGATTTTGGCATAATTTTTATCGAACTCAACATTACAACCATTTTCTATTGCCTTACTTACAGAAATAAAGTTTGCATTAAGGCCAGGAACAAACAAAACATTTTTTAATCGAAGCTCACAAAAATCTGTTTTGAGGACAACGGTACCAATACCGCTGGCCGTTATATGATTGTCACCAGCTAACTTGATTTGTTCTTCGCACGCTCGAATTGCAGTAAACAATGATTCATCGCAACATATATGTGCAGTGGCCCCGCTATCAAGGCACCAACATTGCGGACCAAGAACGTTGTTGTGCGAAGCCGAGAGCATAGAGAAAGAAGCGATCGCTTTATGTTCATAAGACTTTTTTGGTTCCATACACTTTGATGCGAAGTGCCCCCTCTTCCCGCAGTTATAGCATTTCCCAAACGGTTTCTTTTTATGTGCGAATTTGGGCTTACTACTTGATCGCGCTGCATAAGCCTGCTCGAAATTCTCTTCATCTTTGCCCAGAATTTTACCCTTTTCAAAGCGACGATCTCCCTCTTCCAAAAGTTTGACCTTGAGACTACTCAAAACTGGCAATGCATCGCGAGATTCTATGGCGACAACGAAACTCTCTAAACATTTTGGGAGGCTTGAGAGTAAAATTATTACAAGAAGCTCGTCATTTATAACAAAATCAATTTCACTAAGTTTTTCTACTATATCTGAGAAACGGTTTACATACTCTGTTATATTCTCCTTTTCTCCTAGTTTCATATGAAGTAATTGCTTAAAAAGAGTAATCTTTCTCGCCGGACCACGTGGTTGATGAATCTTCTTCAAACTGTCCCATGCTGATTTTGACGTTGAACAATGCTTCACGTGAATGACCTGAGACGATTTTATGTTTAAAATTATATTGGCAAGAGCTTTGCCATCTCTCGTTTCCCACTCGGAAACCTGAGCTGGAGTCATATTCTCCTGCTTCACAGTACTACCATCGACGTACGACCATAGATTAGAAATGATTAGTACACTTTTCATTTGAACGCACCACCCATCATAATTGTGGTCGTCCAACTTCTCAATTTGATAATGAGGCGAACTCATAATTTCAAATTTACCTCTACTCGAACTTTAAACAAATTAAATTAAACCGTTCACTTGACTTTATTTACCGAGCAATCCTGGGCCCATAACCTGTTAGGAGCTTTAAATGAAAAGTCAAGTGTTCTGTTCGAGAGTTTATTAGCAACTAACTTACAATTGGTATAAAGTAAAGAGGAACAATTAAGAATTCATAAAAAATGGTCTAATACTAATGATTGAGTATGAGCGTTGACATAAAAGGAAAACATAGAAAAGTTAATTCACAATAATCTTTCAACACTCTCCCTCAACGCGAATTAGAAATACATTTTAAAATATTATTAAATTCATAAAGATTATTTTTTATATCATTTTAACAATTATGCATCTATACAATTCAAAACTTTGTATTTAATTTTTTATTTAACTAGTCCTAAGAGTTTACAAAATTTATGATGTTTCACTTTTTGTAAGTTCTTAGTTAAGACATCTGCTATCATGTCATTTGTTGGAATGTAGTTTAAATTGATAGCACCGGTACTGTACACCTCCCTTATATGGTGATATTTAATGTCGATGTGTTTGCTCCGTGGATGGTGAACGGGGTTCTTCACCAGCTGTTGAGCACTGAGGTTGTCACCATTCAAAGTTATATGAGATGTTGCAAACTCGCTGCCTCCAAGCTCCTAACTTTGTTATTACTTATTTTTTTATTATTTAATTATATTGATTTTAATGTTCTGATTTATAGAAAAAAGAATAATGAAAGTAGCCAAATAAGAAGTTTGAGATAATTTTTTGTTCCAATGTATTTTTTTTAAATCTACTTCGATTGTTCTCAATCTACTTCGCTTTTTTATTTAAATCTTCTTCGACTTTTTCTTCGGAAGTGGTAACGCTGGTTGTTGGTTGGTAAAATATAATTTAAGAGATCGTAAATATGTATAAACAATGTGTATTTAGCAACTCAGTTGTAGAAGTCACATTTTAATTTGAAAAATGTGTAAAGTTCTGATTAGTTACTCGACACATAAATATTGGCACAGGGTCATAAGTCCACAGGGGATGACCCAACGTACCCGCCCTAGCCGTTTGTCGCATCTTATCCAAAACACCCTGTATATCTATTTCACCTTAGCTGAACTTTGTTTTTGATGGAACGACAATGAAGATGCCGATGATCATAATAATTATCCTGAGTTCGCTTCGCGAATATATACATATCTATGGAATTTTCATTTTGCCGAAAAAAGTTGAAGACTTTTATTGGTTTCTCCTCCAGTCATCTCCTGCTGTTTGGATTAACGGGCGATAAAAACAGTCTGCCTGATTTACAGGACATAGCCAAAGATAAACCCAAAATGGAATTTTAGGGGAAAAATGCGAATAAGAGTCAAAGGGTGATGGTTCTTCATGATTTCCTCCCCACCAAAACCATAATTCAGCTGGGTTGTCGAAAATTATTGAAATAACAACGAACCCCAGGTGTGGTGGTAGCGCAGCCATGCTTTCGCTTTAATCATTTTTCGGTGAAAGTATAATGAGTATGAGTGATGATGAGGTGCTAAAGCTAACGAGGACGTTAGTTGAATGGAAAACTTCCTGGCTTTTGGATGAAAGATTTAATTCATCTGAAAAGCTTTTTGGTGGAATTAAACGTCGTCGCTTGGTGAATTCGAACTAAAGTATTGTCGAATAACCCTTAGTCCTAAAGTGCCCTGCTCTATGAGTTCTGTGGATTATTATTCTCTGTTAATTACTTATTTCTTTTTGATTAATATAAAAAAAGAAGTCAACAACACCACATCTCGCATATTGTTCAGATATGTAGCTGGTAATTTGTATTTTCTTTTTATGTGCGTATGGGCATGGGAGCAATGAATAGATGGTAATGTAGGTACATAATTTTTTAAAGACTATTTGATGGCTAGACACATATTTTGAATATATATATTTTTGTTTTGTTTTAATTAAATTTCATTATTTCAGATGAAAAATGTGAGCTCTATAAATATATTCAATTTATCGTTAGAACTTTGATTAACGTGTATGTATATGTAAGGTATATTTGTTTGTTCATTTGTGTAAGGTATAGGTACTATCAAAATAAAAAAAAATTGTACTGGGATCTCAATAACAGTGCAGTCAATTAATGAACCAAAAAAAAAACTATGATGAGATTTTAATATTTTTTTCAATCAAACGTGATACATATATACGGCCCTAACGATTTTGATGAAAACATTTTTTGTGTACCTACCTATTATATTGTTGGTATAGTCTGGATTTTGTTAAAAAAAAATACCAAGAACTGTTATTAACAGTCCTTCACATGGTTTAAGAATAAAGGAAATTTCGTAAATATATTTAAATATGAATAACATTTTCATATACCTACCCCTACTACCGTTGTTTACTTCGAGTCGATAAAAATAAAGTTTCATTTATCAAAAACCAGCTGTGGTATGCTTTTAGACAACATCGGTGAAAAAGGTTGTTTAACAAACATTGTTTTAAAAAAATTGTTTAATTTCCCTCTTCTTTATACATACATAAAACTAAGTTGATGTTTTGTGTGTGTACGTGTAAATCTCGTAATTTTCAATCAAATACAATTCTAGAAATGTTCATATTCAATAGCCAGTTGATACCGTTATAAATGAAGATGAGGTGGTCAATTATATACCACAGAATTTTTAAATTCATTGGATTTACCAAATATGATACCTACCAACCAGCGATTGGCTTTTGCAATGATCGTCAATAAAGCGCAGGGACAATCTTTGCAAGCGTGTGGTTTGAATTTGAACGATAATTCTTTCTTACATTCTATATGTGGCCTGTTCATGTGTAGGGAAACCTGCTGATTTTTTTTTTTGTTTACACGTGAAGGAAAAACCAAAAATATTGTTTATCACAGAGCCTTACAATGAATTTATTTAAAAGAAACACAATTCTTTTCTTATTTATCAAATAAAAAAAGGAAACGTCTAGCGAAGCGGACCGGGGTAACGCTAGTATAAGATATGGAAACAAATGTGGAACGATGATATAATCGTATATGTATAACTATACCAGTATAACAGCTTTACTTCCATTTTGCAATCCGGATTTGTATATCTACTTATTTGAGAAAAGTAATAATTGAAGTTCTTTGTGTGATACATGTGACGTCTGCAGAACCAGAACGTGGCTGATGCCACAATAATTTGAACCAGGCTTAACGGATTAGCTTTGTTGAATATTCACAAAGAAATCTAAGTAATCCCTGAAGATGTGGTAAATCAATATGCAAATAAAAGAAAGGAGAATGGATTTAATTTTGTGATCAAATTCTATTACAAGAATTTGTTATATCAAACTGAAAAGTTCCAAAAAGATACATATGTATGTAGCTACATACATATTTACAAAAAAAAAAAAATGAATACCTACAATTCATTTCGTAGGTAATTAGAGAGTGTTTTTCCTTTTATCGTTTTATTATTGAAATTTTACTTCTTATTCATATAAGGTGGTTAATACAGTAAAACCCGCTTAAGAGAAACCCGCTTAAGAGAAAAACCCGCTTACCTGAAAAATATTTTCAGTTAAATTTTATATTTCTCTATGAAAAAAACTCTCTTAAGTGAAAAAAAAAATTGAATCGAACAGAACAAAAAATTTGCTGAACGCTTTCACTTCCTTTTTTATTTTTCACATCCACCATTTTCACCACAGAAATGACATTTAAATTTCTGTATGTTACAACCATTTCATTCTCGTTTTGTAAACAAATCGCTTTTTGGATTTTATTTAATTTTTTTTAGGCAACTCCAAAAGATAAATTCAATTTTTTTCTAGCTTTAAATTTCCGCTGAATGGAATTTTTAAATCCGCTCAAGTGAATTTTTTTTTCACTTATCCGGACTCCGCTTAAGTGAAATTTTTTTTCACTTAAGCGGGGTTCGGTTAAGTGAAAAACCCGCTTAAGTGAAAGAAATACTGTGACATTTTGCCGTTTCTCTTAAGCGGGTTTTACTGTAATAAAAAAGGCTTTCTTTTTTGTGGTAGGTAAATTTAAAAAAAAATTTTACCAAAGTTGAGACAGTTTTGAATTGTTTTGTTCGTTTTATTTTTATTTTCCTTTTAGAAATCGTCTTTCTAAAAATGGCTTAAAAAGGTTTTGAAGTGAAAATTTTCTCATTGTACCTATAATAAATTTACTCATGTTCCTTTCATGCGTTCTAAATAAACTCGAAAATAAAGCACTGAATAGGGGTTGTGCTTGTGCGATTTCTTATTGAATATTATTCAAAAACACTCAAAATGCATTCATATGAAGCCGATAGAAATAACCAGGACGAATTTTTCTAGTAAAATAAAACTGTTCCCATCTTTATCCTTGTTGAATGAATCTCTTACGACAGTTCAAAACTGAATCGTTCAAATTGAGAATTAGGTAGGTCACACCTACTTGCTTTATACCAAAGTACAACTATTTATTTAATTTATTTAATTAAATAGGAATCTTATTTTATGTTTGCAAATCATTAAATTAAGCTTTAAATTTATAATTATTATCTTATTACCTACTTTAAACAAGCAATTCTTGTACATACATATGTACATACATATATGTATATATGATGTATATATATTTATATACATATATGTGGTTTATCGGAAATGGCTCTAACGATTTGGACGGAATTTTCACAGTTTATTTTTATACAAATGAGAAAAAATTTAAAAAATTTAGAAAATAGTTTTGGGAAAATCCGCCTCTGCCATACACACTTTTATCGTTTCTTTGCCAGACAGGTGCTTATATCAAAAGTTCGACGGATGGACCATTGAATAACACCAGTGAGATCTGGATTTACCATGAGAGTAAACAACACTTAAGGCCATTTTTTTTTTTAGTTTTTATATAGTGAATTTAATAAAATAAAAAATTAGCCGAGCCAAGCTTGGTCGCCCAGATATTAATTATTAAAGCTGTCATTTTCTAAAAATTGTAATTTGAAGAAAATTTAATCATAAAAATAAACTTCAATTTAACATAACTAAACTACAACTATTTATTTGAAGTTAAAACAAATAGATATACTGCCAATGATTTAAAAATTTTAGTTACAAAACGCATTTTTTCTTTTGAAAAACATTTGTTTTAATTTCAGATTTATTAATACAGTCGTCAGTTTCCTAACCTTAAAATAACAAACACAAATGTAAGAAAAAATCTTTTGTCTCTATGACGCAAGTATTGTTTTGATTCAAAATAAAGCTTAGGACTTAAATTACTATTTAAGTAAAAAAAAAAATAAAAGTCCGGGCCAGATTTCTACATGAAATGACTTATTATTTCAACAATCATATGAAATATTCCTATCAATGACCATTGAAATATTTAAAATCTATTTAGGTGGAAATAATAGCTATCATTGAACTAACTCATCATTCAAAAAATATAAATTTTTAATTTTAAGACGTTTCGAAAGCGAATGATGATTTGATTGATGGCAAAAAAAAGGTCATGACCATGACTTAATAGGTTCCTGTACTTTGAAACTTTGTCTGTCAATGTTTATTGTTTATATAAAAAAAATTTAAAGTCAAGTTTTGGACAGAAAATCACAAAGTTTCAAATTAAAGTAAAAGAGCGCATCGAATTATTCTATCTGACCATTTTCATTGGCGCACCAAATTATTTTATTTGACTAAAATAAAATTTAATTTTTTCACAACCTTCCACATATGTAAAGTTATTTACAGACAAAAATAGTGTGTTTCATTATTATTTCAATTTTGAAACCAATATAAGACCCTTGAAGAAAATAAAATCCAACATACTTTCTTATCGTCTTGCTCTCAGTTCTTAATCACAGAAAACTTTAACAACAGAGGGTTCCAGTCGATGGTCGCAGCCCATACTCACATATACAGACCCATACAGACATAAATTTCGCTTTTTTACTTCTTGATGTTGCTACGTTTTGAGGATTTCGATTGAAGTTTTTGACAAGTAGAGCATCTTCCCGTCCTTTGATGAGATTTTCGACGCGTTGATGGCGCCGGGAAGCAGGGCAGCAATGGTAGATTGAAATGAAACTCTGTCACAGTCAACTTAGGTACAATCAAAGGAAAAATCCCGGAAAATGGCCTTTCAACACCTCTACTCTAAGCAATATATGTATTATAAAGATAAGCTTGTTTATAGCATCATACGTTTATAAAGAAACAAACAAACAAAACTGACGTTGGGAACACTTTCTTTATATTCGCTTTAAAAATAGACATCATCAAAAGATGAAAATAAGATGGGTTTGTTTAACCATCTTCGTAGTGGCCTCATCTCATTATCTTGTGGGTGGAATTGGAGCATGAAAATGACACACACGTTTTCGGCCAATGAATTCAGATGGATTTGTATGTTAATTTAAAAATGTTGAAAAAGAATAAAAGCGACATCTCTTTCTGTTCGCAAAAAAGATTGAACATAATGAATTTCTTTATTTAAAAATTGTCATGGATTTGCAATAACGTTCAAAGCAGTATTTACTCTGAAAAAAACATCAGAAATAAATTTTTAAAAAATAATCCTGACTATTAAACAAAAAAACAACTTTAAGTCAAGTTATAAATCTTTTGAGTTTGTTTATAAAATAATTAATAATTGCAAAATAATGTTTAGACTAAAGCTATCGGTTGTTATCTTCTTTATCAACAGCCACGATGAGATACGTTTATTACGGTCGCTTTCCACAATATCGTTATTTAAAAACGAATTAAATATGTATATTTTAGTTAACTTAACTTTTTAACCTCAAGAGACATTTAAAGAAATTCTTATTTATATATTAATATAGTTAAGCATTTTCTTGTAGTTCCTTTTTACTTTACTTAAACCGAACGCCCGACATTAAAAAATAAACCATTTGAGGGGTAATATTAATTAGAAGTGACATCTTTGTATATTAACGCTACAGTACTATCATGGAGTCGATTTTTATTACGCCCTCTGGCAGTGGCGGACTAAGCTTGTTAGAGGCTCGGGGCGGCAATGTTAAATGGGGCCCTTTATGGTATCAGATATTTTTGTGGTTTCTATAACGCCAACTTTTACGTAAAAGCAAAAAAACATCAATCATATTAATTATAATAAACGTACGGGTTCAGAAAGAATGCACATCAGCATTAGGCAAAGCAACCAACAGGTAGAGTGCAAAAAAATAATGAATAGAAAACAAAATATATAGCTTTTATTTAATAGAAGCGACCCACCCGTTACATCATAGGATTTTAAGTTGGCCTAATCTGAAGATTGCCTGAACATCGTTGAAATCAATTTCTCTTGAAACTTTTCTCTCAATTGATAAAACGGAGAGATTGACTAGACGTTCTTGGGTCATAGTAGATCGAAGGTAATTTTGTATTCATTGCAACATACAAAAAAATTAAGTATACATGATGTTTTAAAGTCACAGTACATGGAAGTACGAGTATTTTGATGTTTATAAAATAAAAAAGTAGTTTTTCTTATTTTTAAATTTTTGGCAAACTAGCAGCCTTGTAAGCCTCTCAGTTTTAGAACTTTATTTAAAATTGAATTGAGCATTTAATATTGAAAACAAAACTAGTAGGTAGGTACTTATTAACGTAAATTTTTGAGAAAAAATATATTTTAGGTCACAAAAAAATAGAGACATCAAAATCGAACAAAAAGACACGTTTCTTTCGAACTGCATTTGCAGATTTTTTAAGCGATAAAAAATAGGTTGGTCAAACTCCGTAAATTTGTTGAAGTGTCTCTATGAAAATGATTGTGACTGTACAAATAATTTTAAAAGTCTTTAAAACGTGTATAAACGATGCACAAACCATTTTCATAACTAGTTTTACCCTATTTACTAAATAGTTGGTGGGCCAACTGTACATGCAAGCTGATAACTTGATATAAAACCACCAAATTATTATGTTCTAATCCAACCTTAACTAATAATTATTTTTTTTTTCGTTTCAGGTAATTGGTCCAGTAAAATTATATATTTTAAAGACTGGTTTGTATATGCATGATTTTAGATTACTACATATATTTACTATGCTATAGAGTAACAAGAAAAACAAATGGCGTTTTCATTAATGAAAGAACAACTAAAGTACATCCAGAATTTACTGGGAAAACTTGGGATTTTTCAACAACATTGTTCAAAGCACAGAGTACGTAGGTATATTGGCGCAAAATTTTAAACGATTTAGTAAAATGTTAAAGCCATTTTAGTAAGTTACTAAGATAAAAAGAAGATTTTGCTAATTTTAAACGATTTTAGCAACTTACTATCTCTTAACATTTTACTAAAGTTAAAATCACAAAATGGCTACTTTAACTTTTAGTAACTTGCTAAATCCATATGAAATCTGTCATTTTCCTCGAAAAAAATTTGTTGGCAAAGAGTTAAATTGTGTTTTTTTTTATGATTCCTTTGTTAATTGTTTTTTAAAGTAAATAAAATAAAATTAAATGTTTTCGGAAGACATCAAGAGTTACTGAAGCTAATGGAGGTGCTGATTCCATAAAGGTATCAACCATCCCTGCACGGTTTATGGTTGGTCAGATACACTCCAAAATGTTTTTGATTATTCTTCATGATGGCAAAAATTAAGAAAATTGAAAAAAGTTTTGGAGTGTATTTGGCCAAAGGTAAATCAAATTATTAGGTCGGTTCCCTAGGTTTAGGTTTGTTTGCTTTGTTTTTCTTTCACGAACTGTCATTGTTTGGACGTGTTCAGATGCACCATTTTTAATAAAAGGGAATTAGTATTTTACTAGTTAGTAAAACGAAAAAAAAGGATTAAAATTTCCGAAGAGCTAGTAAATTACTAAATGTTTAGCAAATTGCTAACTAGTAATATGCTAAACCCTTAACAATAGCTTGTTTAAAATTTTGCGCCATTATCTCTAGATAACTAGACGTTGACGTGTGGAGCTGGAGATCTCTTTGCAGATGTTCTCTCTTATAATCACGAATTTAAAACAACGAAATAGTACATATTAAAGCATTTCTCGTCATCACGTCATGTTAAAAATTTCGAAAAAAAGACGTGACGTGAAGACGAGAAATGCTTACTTATGTATTATTTCATTGTTTTAAGTTCGTCATTAGGAGAGGAAAGCTGTGGAGAGACTCGTCACGTCGACGTCTCGCTTTCTAGTCGCATTGTGAATCAGGCATAACTTTATGCACTCGCTATAAGGTGTTTATAAAATAATAAGGCTGATATTATTTAAAGCAATTATAATAAAAGTGCGTTTTAGCTTTTTGCGAAAAAAATCACACAGCGGAAGTATGATTTTACGTTTCTTGAATGGTAAATAATTAAATTAGAAAAATTTCCAAAAAATATTGCATTTAAAAATTTTACAAATATTTTTTTTTAAAACAAATAAAATCAAAGAACCTATTTTTAGTATTTTTGACTTCTTTCATATTCTGTAACGATACGTTACTTAACCAGTACACATTATAAACCTATGACAATGCTGATGTATATAACTAAGTGTTAAGACTTTCTGTAGTCTAATGTAAAAAGTTCTTACTCATAAACTTTTAAAATAACTCTTAACACACCCTTCCTTCTTACTTACTTTTTACTAAAGAAATAAATTGCTTTTATTAAATCATTCATTAGAGGTTCACATTAAACTGGTACACGTATTCCGTGTCCATCCAGACAAAAGAAAAAAAAAAACACTGAAGTATAACAATGCAATAAAATGAAAATATTTTCACAGGTAGGTACTCTGTCAATGGTTCTGTATTTGTTTTATTCTGACGACGGACGTCCCGTTTTTAAACTCAAAAAATATCCTTTCTGACGCACAACCATTGAAAACGGATATGCGTTGTTTGTTTGTTTGTTATATAATGCATTATTTATATTCTGGTTGGTTTTAACAAACGGTTCAGCCGACTTGAAAAAACGCTGGCTTACCTAGAGAATTTAAACGAGTTAACTTAAACATTTTATTTTCCCTCAAACAAATATAGAAAAATTGGAATGGCAGCTTCATCTCGTCCTTGTTTTGTTAAGAGATGTCCTTGTCATTTCTGTAGCAATTTATCAATGAATTGGATTTTAAATTGCCACTGGGCTCAATTTTGTATGCACCCAGTACAAATACAATTTTGTCATTTAAGCACAGGGGGAACAAGAGGTGGAATTATTTGTCGTTTCGTACTCTTGAAGTTGGAGTGAAAAGAAGAACAAAATATAAAAACATAACAAAACAAAAAAAGATAAAAACAGAGGGAAACATTGCCCCGAGGGCATCGAAAAGGTATGAAAAGTAAAGTGAACAGCAACATCCGGTAGATATATTATGTGATGGATCCAGTCAATCTCTGTTTAGCTGCATCAAATATAAATATAATAAGATGCAGAAGGATTTCAACGGATATGACGTTAATATATCTAAGTTCTTCCATTTTTCACTTTGGTACATATTTGATTTCATAGCGAGCTTTTGAATTTTTATTCAGGATTAAGGAACATATCTAATGTTAAATTAATTTCATGTGAGTGTGACTTTATTATTCTGTTTCACAAATATTTTGAGGAAGAGAATACAACCGACTAACATCATGCGAGTTCTGCCAAAAAATGGATGTAAGATATAATTTGTACATTTGTTGAAAAGATATAGAAGCCAAAATGCCACAGATCTTCATAAATACAGATTATATGAAGTGAATGAAGTAATGAAGTCGAATACTTTTGTTCAATAATATGAGTTGGCAAAGTGAAAATTCGAAAAGGGCACCTGAAACTATTAAAATGCCAATTTTCAAAACTACTTTAAAACTTTACAGGCAACCACCTTTGTCAGCCCAAATGACTGGATTACTATATGAGTTTGTGCTTGTTGCACAAGAACATTTTGTGGTGTTCGGAAGATTTCTGGACGAGCCATCGAAAATTCCACTCCTTCAAAACTGTATCATAAATGATTAACATATGTAAGTGAAAAAACCTTAGATTCTGAATTAATTTCTGAATGGATTTGAATCAAAACTCCTGGGTTATGACTTATAATACAGCAAATATGACAGAAATAAATTATTTAAAATGTCAATTGAAAGAAAAAAAAATAAATTTAATAATATTTTGGGGGCAGAAGTCAATTGAAATTTTTAGTTAAGGGATATCCAAAAAATTTCTTATAATAAATTTGTACACAGGGATTGTAAAGGATTTGGATGTCTTCATCAAACAAAAAGCTTTTACAAGCTTTCCAATATGTTCATAAAGAACTGCATCACTCATAAAGGTGTAATGAAGAACTCAGCTGATAAACTACAGGGTGTTTTCAATAAGCTGGAACGTGTGGATTGAATCTAAACATAAAAAATGGTATTAGAGGAGCGTCTATTTCTCCCTGTTTAGGTGATAAGGGCAATTTTCTAAAACATTAAATTATAAAAAAAAATTACTAAGGAACAATGGCAATACTAACAATGTCAAACATTGAAATATCACTCTTTAACTTGAACAAATAAATTTTATATCAACAGAAATTTGAATTTCCTCATTGTAGGTTACTACGTTTGTAAACTGTTTTTATTCAAGGGAAATTCCTTAGAATTCACAGTTTTCCAAAACCTCAGAGAAAGTGCGCTGAAAAATGTTTTGCTAGTTTTCAACAATGTAAAATACCAATTTTTTTCCAAAGTTAGTTTAAATACAATTGTGTTTAGTGTCATTTACATAAATTTATAATAATAAATTGAACATACATATATAAAAACGAAGACTTTTTTTTATTTTTTCCAGTAACTTGAACAATCCAATAACTTAAACATCAGCCTTCGTTTCGTATGTGTTCAAGTTAGCGAGATTCCACTGTATATGCACAAAATTTTAACACATGTAATATAATAAAAAAAAAAAGCTAAACAAATGAATGCCAATTAAAAAAAGCGAAACAACAAAATTCAGCATAGAGAACACAAAAAAATAATAGACATACAAAAGTAATTAAATGCTCATTTGTTGTTAAAAATTAACGTTATAGGAGTAAAATGTAAAATGAAAAGTATTTAATATGAAAAATACTCAAAAAAATATATAAAATATAAAATATTTGGCCAAATATTAAACAATGTAAAAAGAAACTTAACAGCAAATTGCCAAAATGACTTTTGCGAAATGATTGAAAACATATAATGAATAAAAAAGAAAATGCGAATTGCCAATTAAACGAAATATCTAACGACTAAAGCGAAAATAGAAATGCCAATAAATTTTGCCAAACAATGGTGACCTTTACTAGGTTAGGTATGCTATTTTATTTTATGTTGTTTTCAGTTGTATAAATCTTTTAAATACCCCTGGATGACAACTATCTTCATAAATTTCAAAACTAAAATATTAATTATACATACATACATGCATGCCTTTCTACATAAGCTTGAAAAATAAAATCTTATCTGAATACAAAATTTCAACCAAATCATTAAAGCAGTTGAGACACAAACCACTTCTAATGGCCCACCTGGCTACGGCCCTGAATAAAAGCAATAATAAACTACAATTTACAAAAAATATATATCAAGCGTGAAAAAACTATTTAAAATACTGGCAGTACCTACAATGATAAGTGTCATTTTTTTTAAAGCTAAGGTAGTTTTTTTTAATTTAATTTTTTCAATCAAGTTGTTTAAGTGAAGAGTTCTTGAAAAACTCATTTTCAAACTCCTAATTTTAGAAAAAAAGTTGCAAATTTACTTTATACCTAAATAGGTTTTTTGTTAACCTTAATTAATTCAATTAACTTTGTTTTTGTTGTTTAACCGATTTTTTCAACCAATCGCTCATGCATTTTAAATAGATTTGTGTTCTAGTCAATATGGAGGCCATTCAAAAATTTTAACCCTCTTTTCTACTCGAAATATTACGTCATTGCCCATAAAACATGAAATGGGGCTAAATTTCCTAAGGAAGTGTTTATCAAATTCGTTATTTGAACGAAGGAAATGAACTTGAGTATATAATTGATTGGATTTCTTAAGTGGCAATAGTTACATTACATTCTTCCAAACGCACTCAGGTTAAATTAAATTGCAACAAATCATTCAAAGCAACCACAAAGCTGATACATACATACATATTTATTACCATTGCATTACGCAACATAATTCAACCTCACTCAAGGCCATATGAAGACACGAGACTACGACACAGACTACCTCACATGAAATAAAATAAAAAAAATTATCATTTTGCAAGTGATTTCAAATTGATACAAATAGTCCAATAATCACCCCATTGCATTTTATTTACACGTCCTTCTCTGCCAGCTACCCCAATCTCTTAAAAAGGAACTCACCCCTATACACAGCTGAAGATACCACCGAACCGCACCGCACCGCACCGCCCCACCCTTTACCCATCCAGTTTGATCATAACATTTGTGTACCTACTGCCAATTTAACTGAATGCTGCCAAATTGAGTGTGAGGTGCCGTCGTTTCTTCTTTCTGTTCCACATATTTTATATTTCCTACTGTTGTTACCCGATATTCCGACACTCGGTATTATCAAAATACTGCCATGGACTTGTTCAGAGCTCCCTGGCCGCACCTCGATTTTATGTCACCATCACCAAAGCGGTGGAATGTAAGCTCAGTGTAGCATGTGAAAAGATTCGACTCTCTTTTCACCACGACATGAAGGGTAATTGCCGGCAGATCCTTAAAAGTGATAGATAGATGGGTGAAAAACAAAACAAGCCTCAACCAATCAACCCTCCTCCCAAAAGAAACACGTTCCCTGGTAAGAAGGAGTGTGTGATACTGAGCGAATCTTTTTCCAGAAAATGGCAAAATAGTTTTACGTGCACGAGAAACCAAATTTGATTGGAGTTGGAGTTGGGGTAGGTATATATAGGATTTTTATCGACTTGAATTCTCCGTCCGCCGCCGCGCCGCCGTCCGGACGGAATCCGAAACAGCAGACCACACCAGTACCGCAAAGAACTTAGCCTCACGTGGGGCCCAATCCCATATAATACCTCTTATCTTGTATTGCCTTCTCATTCCCATACAAGAAGACCCACCAGGCAGAGGCCGATATTTTATTCATGGTCTCGTTTCGTGCTTTGTAAAGATGCGGCACCATGGAATTGGACTCATAGTAGCCATCAACATCAATGGCTGTTGTATTATTTTTTGCAGTTCCTAAGAGATGTCGTGTGCGATGACGGTGGGTGAACTAGTTTTTGGGGCTTGCAAAGTATCACGTGTCCTTTTCTCAGCTTCAGCAAAACGAAACAGAGGAAGACGAAGTGTTAGACGAAAAGTTATTAATATTAATAATATAAAAGGATAATAAGTAGACGAAAAACCACTGCCAGGATGGATTTTTATTGCATATCTGTCAGATTTAATCCACTTTTGCGATTTAGGAGTTTGAAAATACAAGTTAGTTTCATTGGATTTTATGAGATCAATTTTAAGATATTGAATTAAATAAACTACATTATTAAATGATTTCAAATGATTGTATCTCACGTCTTACAAGTTTCCAATTTCGAGTAATAGTTATAAATGAATTTTCCAACTTTAAAGCATAATAAATCCACAATATTTACCTGTTTACCTGGTTCACATACCTTTCCATATCTTACTAAAGTGCTTACTCTACTTGTTTTGAATTATATTCATATTTTTGGAAAGAGAATGACAACAAACAAAACAACAACAAAATTCTGTATCAAAGAAAATATTAAATGTCAAACTCTGTTCTTTTCCGCTCTGTATAACAAAATTAAAAACCAGCATATAACGCGCACTGAAATCAAAAGAGCAGTTCCGAAAGGCAAATGACGAAGACAAAAAGAAACTCTGCCAAGGATACAATACAATTTGCATAATAGACATTAAAATGAGAATGACTTTAAATTCATTGTCATTGGTAGACTGGGAGGAAAAAAGTCCCTCTTAGGGACGAGACTGAGTCTGAAGATATAGTGATGTTTTTCGTGAAGAAATTTCTATGATTTTCCCTCAGGAACCAATTTAATTTCTTTTTCTAAAAATTCCTGAAAATCAACCGACCGTGATGTCAGTTTTACTTCTTCGTTTCCATTGTCATAGGACCAGTGTCGGACTTATCAGTTATCACATAGTGGTGTTCGCAGGTAGCTCATTGTTAAAGAAGTCCTTTTCTTTCACTTTGCCATTATAAACATTTTTTGAAAATTTAGAGAGATTTTTATGAAAAACCTGATTTTGTTTCAAAATGTTATCTAAAATAAATTACCATTCTTTGGTTAGGTGTTGTTGAAACCGGGAAATCACTGATTCCGTCAACATTGCATAATAAATCCACAATATTCATTACCGTAACGTGTTACTACTACACACCAATTGTGTCTATTTTATATTCAACCGCCGCGCCGGGTTCTGGTTTCGTTCACGCGGACTTGATATTCGTAACTGACAAGTTCCCCTTAGCAGTGGTATAAGTATATGAGTGACTGTACCGCATAAAGGTTGCAGAGGATGCATATGCGAAAATGCTGCAGCCTAAAACAAAAGCAGGAAAGTAATATTTGGCTAAATGTGTATAGGTAAAGATATTATCTATATTTCTATATCGGAAAATCTATTAAAAAAAATATTGTTAACAAACAAAATTTAATTCGCAAATTTAATTTAATTTATCAAATTACGTACACACAAAAAGAAATAATTAAATATTACTTGTACTTCAACTTCTCGCATAAACAGTTTCTTTATCATTAAAATTTACCATTACGCACAAAAAACAGTTAACTTCGAGGTAGTAATACATACCTACTCTTATATGTGTATACCTAGGTCCTAGGTACTAAAACTCACATATAATGTCAAATCAAGCAAAAAGCTTAAATAAAAAATGATTTTACGTGGCAATTTTCGAGGGCGAAATGCAAATTTGTTATCTACACGCTTCTTATTTATAGTCAAGTCGTAAATACATAAATTCTAAAAATAAGGTGTCTATTAGAGTTCATTTTCGAATGCTCCTGCTTATGCTGTTTTTCCGTTTTTTCAACGTTTGACAATGTGAAATCTAATCAAGGATGAATGAAGAAACATGAAAACCCAGTGTTGTTGAGAAAAATATAAGCCATAAAGCAAAATATTCATATACGTACCTTCAATAAACACACATACCATATACATACAAAACATAAAATGTTATGTTACATGTGATGTATATGTACTGTACACAATATATAAAAAAAAATCTATTCGTGATTGAAAACGCATCCCGAGGATATTCATCAACATCCGTTACCATGATACCATATTTTTATTCCGACCTCCAACATCATATTACTCATCTGACACATCACAACTTTGATACCTTCACGAAAATTGTAATACAATCCAAGCAAATATAAGACAGTCGTTTCAACCATTTACTCCAAGTAGCAAGGAGAAAAGATAAAACCCCTGGGAAGATGATATTAAACTAAAAAAAAAAAAACTCACAAATGCGTGAGAGATGTCTGCTTTTCATATTTTTACATATTGATTTTAAAGTTATTCGGTTTGTTGATAAAACAAACAAATATATTAAAATATAAAATAAAAAATGCCTAATATTTTACAGAATAAACAACAATTAATTTTGTGACCATTACCATGTATGTACATATTCTTGATTCAATAACTTTTGTTGCTCTGTGGGGTGGGGTAATGGGTGAAATGATGTATAGGCATTCATTGCAAGTATGGTTGCAGCATAATTTATAAAAGTTAGATTTTATTGACGTCATTGAGAGGATGTTGTGACCAATAGTCAATAGCTATGATTAAATTTTTTTTGTAAATATTTTGACATGGCTATTTTTAAAATAGCCGAATTAAATTAAATGACAACGAAACTTTCGGCTTTTCAAATTTAATTTAAATGGTAATTAATCGGGGTTTATATTCGACTTCATTTATACATTCCATTCATGTAAACAATTTGTATACCTTGATTTTATGTTTTTTTTCTACCTTAATGTTAATCTAGTCAATTGAAAGAGAGCAAAAAATGATTAATCCGTTTTGCATCAAAATGTCATATTAGATTTTTTTTAATTACAACTATGACCTATTCTCGATTTATGTACTCGAATTGTATATTTCATACTTATTTCACCGGGTCTCGAAATCCTGTCCGTCAGTCCTTTCGGCTGCAGCCTAAACGGGTTTGTTGATTTTCTTCAAACTTGTTACCTATAGGGTTTTTTAGCACGACGCGTCTTTTTTATTTTTTTTAAGGACCAAAAATAACGGCACCTGTCGTACTAATTTTTTTTTTAGCAAATAATTAAATTTTGTTTTTCTTAAAAACGTGGCTACCTACCACTTAAATAATTATTTTTTTTTTAAATCGTTACATCCTTTAGAACCATTTTTCTTTTTTTCAAACATTTGAAACATTGAAAACTGTTTATAGGGTGGTTTTGAGGTGTTACCAAAATGAACAAAGATAACATAGCTGCTTTTTAATATCTACGGGTTTGGGTTATCTTTTAACACGGAATACGAAAACATCATTAGATTTAGGTTTCTATATCTGGGTTTCCTTTATGGATCGAGAAATCAGATTTTACTCTGGCGGGTAGATGGCCTTTTCAGTTTTGCAAATGGTAAGGTAGTTCACTTTATAATGTAAATAAAAAAGACAGTATATACATACAAAATAAATAAACATTAGAAAAAAGGCGATGAGCATACAACACTGTTTTCATTTGGATCCGTAACGTTTTATTTTATCGGGGTGAATCATATGGGTTATTGGCGATAATAAAACGCGACTAATGAATAAACTCTAGCGTATAGGGAGAACACGATTTAATTTTTGGTTGGTGTTACAAAGAAATTACCAAAATTAATTAAATGAACACAAGCGGTAAATTTCACTATGTAATGTACGAAGATACAAAAAACTATTATTTTTGGATCAGTATAAAACTAAGATTCATCTAATTAAAAAAATGAAAAACATTATTTACAAATATTAATACTTTAGGTAGTAGAATGGTTTATTAGGGGCCTATTATAGCTTTCATTGAAAACCATCATTGATACACAAATCAGTGGAATTGTGGATTTTTTTCTGACAAGTAAGTAGGTTAAAGCAATCATTGAAACTTGACTGTCATTGAAAAGATCTGTGGTGCGTGCCTACGTTGTTTTTTTTTTAATGATTTCTGATACTTTAGCAACTCATTCTGGACATTTACCACCATGCATACTTTTGTTCAAGAAAACTGTTGGAAAAAGTCTAACTGAATTCTATCGTATGCAATTTTGGTCTCGGTAACTTGATCCATATAAACAATCATCCCATTAAACACAAACATAACAATAATATAGTTAACATTTGTAAAGAAAAAATGAAAAGGTTGTTATTGTGTATTGAGCTGAGCGGTGAATAATTGTGAGTTATAAATAAAAATTGATAATAAAATTGATTTTAAAAGAAAATAGTGAAGTTAATGAAATATTTTTTTAATAACAAAATTATGTAAGTATCTAATAAGCTTTATTTTGTCACCAAAATGCCATCAATTTTCTTTGTTAACTGTCTCAAAATCGAAAGACAAAACATAAATTGAGACATGTTTAAGAAATAAAATTAATTTCAGAAGTTGTTTCATCAATTTATTTATAATTATATTGATTTGTTAACAATTTTTTAGTCTAAACTGTAAATGCCTATAATGCAACAGAGATCTATATTTTCATATTTATGTACTCAGATAACTACCTTAAACTAAACTACGATTTTGGCAGGTGGCATAAAATATAGGCTACCAACAATTAATTTATTTCTTTTATCAGATGAAAAGTTTTTAAAATATTAAGCCTTTAAATCCAGAATGGTATTGTACAAATCATATGAGTCTTGTTCTATTTTTCCACGTTTTTCGATCAATTTTATCGATGCTAGAGTTAGGTACAGAACGTTGGCACTGGTCGAACAAAAGTGAATAAGAATAAAAAGAAATCTCATATAGAAAATTGCTCCTCTTCATGAAATGAAATTAAATAAAAAAATAGAACTTAATTTCAAGTCATTAATAGGCAAACAAACTGATATCCACGACAATGACTTCGATTATTTTGTTCTCATATAGAGAAAATTGTTTCAATTAACTCGAATAATTTGTCGTTTCCATACAAAATATCGATAGCAAAATGATAATTAGTGTCTGTAATACAGTTTTTAAGCTTAAGTTAAGTCCCGAAAATTATCTGGACTTAGCCTAGTTCACATGGATTTATTTACGTGTATTTACGTGAAAATTGCTTTGCTCCGATGTCGGTTTTTTCGTCTAATTTTGTATATGCTTCCAAAAAAACTCGCCCTTGGCCACGTTCAAAAAAAATAAGAAGCATGTTTAAACACAAGTTATCAAACAAAAAAGCACTCGAGTATGATCAAATTACTGCTCAGGTTTTGATAGAAATGCTTATTCTTAAGTATGCTAAGCCACCAACAGAAATAACTCCTTACAAGCCAAAATCGCTTATATGTACCAATTATGAAAAAAGTGCTCCTGAAAAGGCGTAATAGAAGAAAGAAAACTTATCCCAAACTATCAGTTTGGATTCAGAAATAATCATTCCACGATAAACCAACTGCATCGAATCAAATCAAGAATGTTCAATGTTGTTACCGATAGAATCTTCAGAGTACGGTACGAGCAAGAGTATTCAGAACTTAATAAAATTGAAGCAAGTCCCCCAAGGAAGTGTCCTAGGACCACCACTGTGTTTGTTATATAGAGTGGACAACACCTTTGCGGATGATACGCCCATTTTAGTGCCTGACAAATTCATTGTGAAGGTTAAACAAAATTTAAAAAATGCAACCGATTTAGTAAAAGATTGGATGCAACATTGGCGTATCGAACAAAAAGATTAATAATGTTCCAATTGTTATCAACAATAAGCTGAAGGCGTCCACTTCTACCCAGTAGCGTGACTCGTTCTTACGCGTTTCGCTTAGCCTCTTCTATCGCGACTGAAATAGAGGTACCTAAATTCTTACGCCGCCGCCGCGCGGTGGATCTTATTATGGGTTTCTTTTTACTGAACTTTTTACTTTGAACACAAGACACATCATCACTCACTACCTTCATCAAATCTTATCAGCTTCCATAAATAGTCTATGCAGGAGCCCTCATGCAATAAGTGGGCAATACAATACAAGGAATAAACTACAGCCACGGAACACATCATGCGGATTCATGACAAGAAAAATCATTCTTATTTTAACTATAATGGCAGTGCTATGATCATGGTGCATCTGCATCACTAGCGATGACAAGTCATGTTCTTCTAAAGAATACAGATACGTGCAATTTTCTCCAGTCCCAGGCTCGTTATGGAAACCTTCGTCGTCCTATCGAGGAATTATTTCCGCAACTTCTTACTGTAAGATGGCTTCCCTTCGATTCCGATTCGAATCACTCAAAATAAAACTAAAAAAGATACAAGACATGGGTTGGTCTTTGCAAAAAAAATTCCTCTATTTCTATAGGATACGTTTAAGTGAATGGATGAATATATAGAAGTATTTCTCAGCATGTATTGCATCTATGTTTTTCAGGAGGGGATGTGTTTGAAAATCAAATTGAATGTTAATTAAATAAAATGAAGTGTGCACTATTCGGGACAGGATGGCAAGAGTACAGTACGTGTCATGAATAGAAACTAAGTGAAATGGGAGGGCTAAAATCAGTGATATCAAATTACATAATTACATCACATTTTTCTTCCCTTAAAAAGGTTTTTTTTTCAAGAAAACTGGACTTTAAACACTTAAAATTGCAAAAAAATTCAAAAACGATTTGCAACTTTGTTGCATTTATCTATTTTTGGAGAAATAGATACTCCTGGCAAATCGCCCTTGTGGGTTGTGGCACCTGCCGCAAATGGGTTACATGTCTGTTTTGTAATTTTATTATAGGAATAAAACACTTATTTCGATTATGATAAAATGTTAATTTACTTAATAGCGACGTTATTTATAATTGATCGATGGTTACTGATATACATAACTGACATATTGATGAACTGATGCTGTTTCACGATGTTTCGCTTTCTCCTCGCATTGTGAATCAGGCGCGGATAGGCATGAGGGTGGGTTTTGTTTTTGTTTCGATCCAAGTAAAATAGGGATCACGTTTCAGCGATAGACTTTTTTTTTAGATGAGGTATGATCATGGTTTACTATCCAGTTTTGAAAAAAAGTATTTCATTTCTGGTGGGTGAAAAAAGAATGCCCTCATTAATTCCTTGCGCATCAATTTTGTTCTCTTGAATCCTCTCTGCGTAACCCCACCGTTGCGTTGGCCAACGCCAAGTGATATGAGTGAGTTCGTTTTGCAGTAAGAGCTTAAATGCATTAGCGCTTCTTGAGTGTATTCTAATTTCTAATTTTAAATTGAGAAGCGAAATTCTTTTATGAGAATCGTGCGTCGGATGACGGTTTTTTATGCCAATGGTTTCAGAAGAGTCTAATGGAAAACGATATCAATCATAATAAGCATGGCTTCAATATCCATCTGTCAGAGTTTCCGCTTGTCATTCATATACTAAAATATAGAAATAAAAATAATGTACCTACATTTACAAATTTTTCCTTTTTTTGTTTACATTTTCCGTTTAAAAATTTGTATATACCTAATATTTGAAGTCTGCATTTTTTTGCCTTGAATGTGTATTTGTACAATACCTAGCTCCCAGTCTTTTCCGTTTAACTATTCTACCATTCTTAATGCAGATAACTCATTTTTACTGAAGTACGATTTTCTTATTTGTTTCGTAATCGTATATTATGGTTTATTCTCTGCCAACTGTGATTCTGTGTGCCCAGTGTTTTATTTGTAACTTAATGTAAAAATTTCTAATGAATTTCTGGTTTAAATTGGGGAAATGAGTCTATGCTATGTGCTACAATTTATATTAAATGTTATTAATGTAATGTAATTAATTGTTTTTATTCTTAAAAAGTGTGTCACAAAATTACTTGTTAGTCAGTATCGTGGTAGTGTTATCTAAGCGTGTTATGATATTTTTTGGGGTGATTTTTAAAATATTGTATTTCTTTAAAAGTAATATAGGAGTTAAAATTATCTCGAAAATTATTTTTTTCAGAAGTGTTGAGATAAAAGGTTATATTTAAGCCTGAATGTCAGACAGCACCTACCGTGGATTTCAGTACCTCGGTATAATACTTTATACATACCTTTCTTTCTTTATAATTTTTCTATTTGAAATTGTATCAATACTTTCGGACAAAACGATTAAAAACAAATCCGTGCAATAAATGTCTAGTAAAACGGACAAAACGATTAAAAACAATAAATTTTGAATAAAAATAAACCTCGAAAAAACGATTTCAAAACTAAAAAAGATACAATTTTGAAGAAAAAAATGCCTTTAACAGTTTAAAACGTCAAAACATAAGAAAACTCGCGGGAATTTTTATTTATCGCACCACAAATTCATCTTCTTTTGGCCAAAATAAGTAATAAGCACTCAAAACTTAGCGGAAACAAATATTGGCGAAGAGAATACCAATTTGTTGTGTTAAAATTCGCGCGAATTTTTAATTGCCAACATTTTTTCCGCTACTTTACTCCAATTTGAGGGCATATTTTTTAAACTCAATTTAATTCGTAAACTTTAAACTGTAAACTTTATAGCCGAACACTGGGTAATTTTCGAGAGTAATGCTTTGTGTTTAAAAGTTGTAATCGAATTTAAATTTGCGTAAGGCGCTGCGGGAAAATGATGCTTATAAAAAAAAAAATTCGCGCGAATTTTTATTTTTCACACCACAAATTGATCTTCTCTTCGCCAAAATTTTTTCCCCCATTTTACTCCAATTTGAAGGCAAATTTTTTCAATTAAACTTAATTCGTAAACTTTATAGCGGATCCCTGGATTTTCATTTAAACGTTGTAATCGAATTTCAATTTGCGGAAAGCGCTGCGGGAAAAATGATGCTTATAAGGGAAGATCACTTAGGTATGCGAAATTCTTGAGAAATTTTAATCTCCAGAGCTTACATATTATTATCTTATTTTTTTGCACTTACATTTTTTTCAATTATGTCAAAGAGTTTAATTTTTGAATCAATAAATTCCCCGAAAACGAAAGATTTAAAGTTCTAAATGAATGCTTTGTTATTTTATGTTTAGGGCCTTACAGCTTTATTTATCAGGTAAGGAAAACTTTTGAAAGTTACACAAGGCCATAATGGTCTTATGTCACTTTGAAAAAGCGTCAAAAGGCCATATGTTCACGATTTGTATTTTGTATATGTATATACTAGACTTAAATTATGAACGCAATTTAAACCAAAAATGAAGAATTTATAATAAAAACATTATAATTTTCTATTACGGCAAAGTAGTGAATGACAATAAAATCGATATTATTTTTTTTACACACAAATTCCGATTTCCTTTACAAATTCGACTATATTATTAGATTTATAAATACCTAAAAGTTAAAATAATTTACGACAACTTAAGTCAATTTTTATAATTTTTCAGTATGATCAAATAGTTTACTTTTCGTGTTTCAAAACTAATATACCTTGGAGGTGTGTTGAAATTACAACGAACGAGTTTGTAAAACATTCTTTCCAATCACACTGCATGAATATAATGGATGAAAATAGCTATTAATTTTAAATAATCCATTCTATTATATATAGTTAGCACAGCACTAAGCGTTGGGTAGCCGAACCTAATTTGGTTGTCAAATACATCGAACAATACTATTCAGCTGTAATCCATGCCATTTATTCATTGAAAAACCTCGATATTAATTAAAGGATAATAAAATATCCATGGAACAAGTTTTCATACCACATCATACCCTAACGCCAATGAGATTTCCTTTAATTCGCCGAAGTATATAACATGTTCAAAGCACAATCTGTCTGCATTGCTGCGACTCACTGTTCCGTGGTGCGGTGCAGTGCGGGTGGTAGCGGAAATATAACGCCGAGTTTAATTTACAGAATCAAACTATCACTAGTTCCTGTTACTGGTTCGTTCACAGGACACAAATTCTGTGTAAATAATTAAAATTCAATGTGCATATAGTTGCGTTTTAATCCAAAATAAATGGTCTCTGTCAATACAAATGACAATGGACTTAATCATAACTCCTGCAATTTGCCTCGGAAAATTGGAGCATGAGGCGTTTTTGTTTTATAGTGCCGCAAAAGTTGTGTCTGGACTCTGGAAGGATGAAAATTATTTGTTTTAGCTTTTTGATGACACAGCTCCAACAACAAATAGTATTTTCATCAAAATGGGTTACACACAATACCAGATCCAATAAAATTCAATTTGAAGGCGTTGGTTATATGAATGTAATGTATTTGTGACCATCGTTATTTAAAAAATCCAAGGTATTATTTGTAACCATAATTGATTTTGATGTAAATAGTATTTTATCATTCTTATTTAATAAATTTCGCTAAACAGACTGACGAATATAGTTATGCATCGCATTATGTGTTATTTATTTTGTGTTGTTTGCAAATGAAATTAAATATTTTGTATATTTATTCATTTGTTGAAAAAATGTTTTCATTCACTAACATTATCTAGTGTATTTTCATTGGGAAGATTATACATCTATTAGATTGGCACTTACTTTGGCAATATTACACTGCGATTTTTAATGACCAATAAATAAATAAAATAAAAATAAAAATAAGTAAAATAAAATAAAATAGATACAAATGAAAAAAATAAAAATAAAGTGATATACTCTGTTTAAAGCAAAACGACAACTCTCAACATACAAAACTCAACAACTTCATAAGATTTGTTCTCAAAATCTTCAAATCCCAAAACCTCCTTACCTTATCAGGAAACCCTGATAAAGTCTTTTAAATTTTACAAAAAAGGCCTAATATACTCCTTTTTTCTATTTCACTTTAGTAAACAACCACAGAATTTTATAACAAAGCGAACAAATATAACCAATACCAATACCAGTGTAAAGTTTATTTTTTGTCTCTAAAATGTTTTATGAAAGACGAAAATATTTTTTTATTTTTTGTTTAATTTAACTAATTTTTTTTTAAATATAAATTTGAATAAAAAAGTTCAGTTTGAAATCTACTTCGATTTTTCTCAACTACTTCACTCTTTTCTTCAAAAATTCACTTCAACTTTTTTTTTGCGAAAGTCGGAAGTGGTAACGCTGTTTCTTACGCAAAAAAATAACATCGATTTATGATGTATTATTAGCCGTCTTTTGGTGAAAGTGTATAGTAACTTAGCAATATTTTTACACGCAAACAAAAACAAATCATATTTTTGTTTTCTGTACAAACAATAACAAAACATTTATAATCACTTTGTTTTGTTATAAAAAAAAAAAAAAATTGTAAAAATTTTGCTCAGCTGCCTATTCACTTTTTCAAAAAACACGACTAATAATTGTAATATAATAATAATGTTACAGCGGGTTAAAAATGGGTGGTTAAAAATTACCTCAAAAGTCCAAAATTAAAGGTCACAAGAGCGTTTCCTAAACAATTTTACTTCAGATGAAGAAGAGGAATCATAGTATTGTTTTTAAATTATTTATTGATGTTTTCTAACTATTCAACTACTGTTTTAAATTAAAACTCTTGTGATGTCTTTTATGTCTGAAACTAACGGTGTTAATGAATTAATAAATTATTTTGTAAGTTAGTTGTTATTTTATTCGAGTTTGGTTGAGTTTTTTTTTTTAGGTAGAGGGGTAGTGTTTGGAAATTGAATGCTTTCGTTTACATTACGGACAGCAATTTCCCCTAGATACCTCTCCCAAACTTCTTTCGAAATTGGGTTTTGTGAGAAAGAGTTCGGTTGTATTCTTTTAATTGCTCTCCAAAAATCCTTGCCGTTTTTGTATTCTGAAGTTGTTGAGATAGATTCCAACTGTATTGTATTTCCTGTATTTTATAAGTTTTCAGCTTTGATTTGCATACACGAAGTGTAGCTTTCTGCTACAGTCGAATTCCAAACTAGCTTCCAATCTGAAATTATTTGTGGGGCATTGTCGATAATTATGCGGAACAGCACAGAAAGCTTAAAATACAACACATATGATCAGAAAGTAGTAAAAACGGAGGTACTTTGAAATCATCAATGTCAAAGGCTGCTTCTAAATTTACCCATACAGTATCCATAGTACTTGGACACTGATGTAAATCGAATGTGAAGTTGCCATACAGATCGCTTTAAAATATCTCGTCTAGTAAATAGTAATTTGCCTATCCTACTTATAATCGTGTCTCTACTTCTTTTCGTGTAAAATAATTGTGTGGTTTCTAGCATGTCAGCGTCTAATTGGTTCGAAAGACTGAAGCGAGCATTTAAGTCTCCTATTTTGATTGTATGCTCGAAGTAATTTTTCCGTATATAATCCCGTTCATCTTTCAATAGTTCACAGCATGTTTAATCATTCATCTCCTTTGAGGAGCACGTAGAACATTGTATTTTGCAGGATTTGTTTTCTTTTTAAAAACACAAAAAAAAAATAAAATAATACTAATTTTTTTTCCTTTAGTGTACCAAGTGGTTCTGTATTCTACTAAAGTAGCTTACGATGTAGAAAAAATCCCAATATACTATTTGTGTCTCTTTCCTACTAAAATGTGAGAAAGGTTTCACTAGTTTTTGTTTTCAATTTTGTCAATTGGAAGATCCCAATCCCAGCATCAATTGTGTGTGTGTGTCATGAAACGAGATCCACATCAAGAAGTTATATGAGTAGTTATCTAAACAACTTGGCAGAACGCTACTAAAATCAACAAACACCCTCGATATAAACAACTTTATTTTAAAAAAGGTACATCTTCCTTAGTAAAAGTTGAGAAAATGATTCATCGTAACTACTCGAAATATGTATATTTTAAGATAAGAGTCCTTCAATGGGCTAAGGAAAACGATCAACGCGATCTACACAAATATAATACAATTTTCCACATGACATTATCGCACTAACAAAAACTTGTATAAATAATTCTTTCTTAAATACTGAACTCTTCGACGCAACTTACCAAGTTTTCAGGCACCATTCGAACGATTCGGAGGCAGTTGGTGGTGGATTTTTATTAGCAGTTAAAAACTGATTAATATGCACTTTGGTTGATGGTTTTGATCTCGCTGACGTTGAAATACTGTGTATCAAAATCAAAATGGAAACTGGTTACCTTTATATCATTTCACTGAGTGTACAATGTACATACCTCCAATATTTAAAAGCAGTATTTATGAAAGTTTGTTTAATCATTTTTTCTAAAAAAAAAATATATTTTTATTTTTGTATTTAGATTGGGCAGAGATGTTGCCTCTTTTGAGTTATAATCTTAATGACTAACATTTCATATTAATCCTATCTTATATTCTACATTATTGGTTTGTCAGCTTAATTATGAGATGGTCTGCATCCATGGTGATGTGCAATGTCAGCTTAATTATGTTCGCGATCGTTTATTGCTTATACGATGACCAGGATTTTGAATGTTGCATATCTGGTGTGGGTGATATTTATTCTGGTTTGTGTGATGGTATCGTTAACTTGTATTAATCACCTATATACAATAATAACCTATGAACTGTATTTACTAAGGTAAAATAAATCAGTCTTAAGAAAAAAGCTAGCCAGCAATGTTGGCCAGTAATAAACGTAAGGTTTTTTTAGTTATATTTTCCCCACAATTAAAATTGTTTGCGTTAATTTATTTTATTATAAAGATTTAAGATTGTTTTTCAGCGACAGCCAGTCGGGTTTCACTCCTTATTATACAAAAACTTTATAAACTGTATTAAACCATACATGACCAAATGGAACCAAGTGATGAGCTCCTAATCCTAGGCGATTTCAATCTTTTATGTGGATTTCGTCATATTTAAACAATAGAATTTATAGTGTTAGGTACTTTTAGAAATGAGCACTTTGCGCAATTTCCAACTGTGGTGTTCCACAAGGAAGACATTTAGGCCCCTCATTATTTATTTTATATATAAATGATATAACTTCACTTATAAAATTCTCCTTCGTTCTTATATATGCTGATGAAATTCAAATTACTTGAATACGGTTGTGTAATATGGGTACCTTTCTATTCGGTTCATATAAAAAGACTTCAGGGTATCCAGAGGAAGTTCATGCGTTTTTTTCTTCGTTTTCTTCCCTGGTCCCAAAGATCCACACTACCTCCTTATACTTAAAGAGTCCTGCTTTACTCTCAGAACGCATACTGTATCTCTAGCTTTGTTTTATTAGTAAATTGATTAATGGATCAATAATATCTCTGTCGGCTCTATGTCGTTTAAATTTTAGCTACACCCAGACTAGCATAAGAAGACAACTGCCGTTATGCTTATGTCCGATATTCAGCAGAACAATTTATGGTAATTATGGTATGAATAGCCTGTGGCAGCACCTTCAGTGGTGCAAACAGCCAGAGCCGGCCCCAGCCAAACTTAAGCCCTGTGCAAGATTTATAGAAAGCGTAGATTAACCTAACAAAATCTGTTTATTTTATAAATAAATAAAATCTATCTTTATTAATCTTTATTTGTAATAAAAGTATACCTACTTATTATTCTTTGACTAAAACTTAATTGTTTTATTAGTGTATAAACACATACGCTAAAAGCCCTCTAAATCAATTGATTTCAGTTTTCAATAAGTATTATTTTTTAATTTCTTCTATAAACGACAATTTTAGAAGTGAAAAATTTAAAGAAAGCTTTTTTGACGTATTATTGTAGTTATATTTATTTATTTTATAGGTAAATTATTAAAATTTAACGTAAATAGCTGTAAGTTCTAACGTTTGATTATTAACGGATTAATAAAATCAAATCAAATCGGACTCGAGATTTTTATCAAATTTAAAAAAAATCATCTACAGTCGACTCTCCCTAAGTCGTACTCTCTCTAAGTCGAATTTCTGTCTAACTCGAACTTTTTCGCTATATTTTATAACTCCCTTCAATTTTTCAAACAAAAACCATTCCCTGAGTCGAACTCCCTTCGGAATTCGTACCAACACACTTCAACACTCTTAATAGATATGTATGTGTAGCATCGCGTGTGCCATCATCGTCAGCTCTTCGTGTTTTTTCCTATTCATATCCCTGGTACCTCCATAAAAAAAATACAGTTTTTAAAAACTTGTTACGTAAAAAAAAAAAAAAAAACATTGTTATCCTTTTTTTTGTGTTGTTCGTTGCATTTGTATATAAAAAAGAACTTGCATATGAAAACAACATTTTAGTAAAATTCCAGTTGGAATTTCAAAATCAGTTGATTGTGATCCCAGGCATTCACCAGAGCTGATTCATTCTTTGTGTGCATATGTTTGTAGCTAGATCCATAAGAAAAATGTAAGTATCGTTTTGATGTGACTAAAATGTCTGTACTAAGCAAGAAGCTATATTTTTCTGTCGATTTTGTTGTAAGTATGTATTAAACTTTTTTTATCACATAAACCTTTAAAAAAAAAAAATGTTTCTCTCTATAACTCGAATTTTCCCAAAACTCTATCTAACTCGAACAAATCTTGGAATCCCGTGAAAATTCGACTTAGGGAGAGTCGACTGTATTTTACTACATACAAGTTACCTTATATTTTTCACCAACAAAATACATTCCGAAATATGGTTGTGGATAGTACACCGCCATTCTTTTGATTTGATTTTTTTTTTTAACGGTTCAACTGATATTTATTTTGAAAAATCGATGTTTCAAAAATTGGTAAATAAATTATTTTCAAAATTGATTTTTTAACTCCGCATTAATAAATATTAAAAAATGAAATGGCATACCAATTTTTTTTAAACCGCTCCAACAATGTTAAACATTTTTGTTCTCATGAATTTATTAAATAAATTAGATAGCTTACATCGACGTTGGGGTTATAGCCACATTTAAGGAGTTTTTTAATCAATTAATTTCTAATTCGTTTTATTTTTAACGATATTTTTAACTTTAAAATCACTGTAGTGGTATAACGGGTGATTTTTTAGCTGGTTTGGTTTTGGCAACACTGGTTTTGACAGCTGACGTGTGTTTAGTACCTTGTGTCACTGTCAAACAGCTTCAGTTTGGTTTGCAATTTAACCATGGATCGTCTTACAAATGAACAACGCTTGCAAATTATTGAATTTTACTATCAAAATTCGTGCTCGGTTCGAAATGTTCATCGCGCGCTGCTTCCATTTTATGGTCGGCATTCTCGACCTTCTGAGCAGTCTATTCGGAAGATTGTGACCAAATTTCGCACCAAATTTACTTTGTTGGACATTAAACCACCAACACGTTTACGTACTGTGCGTAGTGAAGAAAATATTGCGGCCGTATCAGCTAGTGTGACAGAAGACCGCGAAATGTCGATTCGGCGCCGTTCCCAGCAGTTAGGCCTTTGTTACAGCACTACGTGGAAAATTTTGCGGAAGGATTTGGGCGTAAAGCCTTTTAAGATACAGCTGGTGCAAGAACTAAAGCCAGCCGACCTACCACAACGCCGAATTTTTGGTGAATGGGCTCTTGGAAAGCTGGCCGAGGATCCGCTTTTTTATCGAATAATTGTGTTCAGCGATGAGGCTCATTTTTGGTTGAATGGGTACGTAAATAAGCAAAATTGCCGCATTTGGAGTGAAGATCAGCCAGAAGCATTGCAACAGCTACCAATGCATCCCGAAAAAGCCACTGTTTGGTGCGGTTTATGGGCCGGCGGCATTATTGGGCCATATTTCTTCAAAGATGATGCGAATCGCAGCGTTACTGTCAATGGTGAACGCTACCGAGCGATGATAACAAACTTTTTTTTTGCCCGAAATGGAAGTTCTTGACTTGCATGATATGTGGTTTCAACAAGACGGTGCCACATGCCACACAGCACGCGAAACAATGGCGCAATTGCGAGGCGAGTTTGGTGAACAGTTAATTTCACGTTTCGGGCCGGTCAATTGGCCGCCTAGATCGTGCGATTTGACACCATTAGATTATTTTTTGTGGGGGTATGTCAAGGCTAATGTCTATAGGGACAAGCCCGCTTCGATTGACGCACTGGAAGCCAACATCCATGCATTCATTCGTGAGATACCGGCCGATATGTGTGAAAGAGTATGCCAAAATTGGACTCAGCGGATGGGCTACCTGAGACGCAGCCGCGGTCAACATTTGCATGAAATTATCTTTAAACATTAAATTGCAAGGTTCAAACTATCGATTCAAATAAATATTTCATTCATTTTTTCGAATTTTTTGTGTTTTTTTTTTTTTTAAAGTTCTAAACCTCTTAAAAAATCACCCATTATAATATCGGGTTCGTGCGACCCAGTCGTGCATTTTATTTCTTGCCTCAATGCAGTCCACATGCTGTCCTGTAGCATCTTGTCGTTTCCCTGTAAATGCATATCTATATAATGTGTACATAATGTAAGTATGTATAAATATGAGTGGGTGGAGGTGGTTGACTGAAAACACGCAAATTTGACGGCGACAGTGGCAGGAGTAGCACTCTTTTGAAGGGCCGCTCGTTTATGAATAGAGCTATTGCGGTATACTTTGTGTTTGTGTACCGACTTTCAATTATCGTCGTCGTCAATTGGTCGTGGATGCTGCTGAGGACAATGATAGGAGTGATGTAGGATTTTTGAATTCATTCTCGAGAGGAGTGAAAAGGACCTTTTCTGTACCTACCTATCATTTGCGAAATTCAAAGGTATCATTCTCTGCAGATACGAGAGATTGCACTAAGAGTGATTTTGACACCAAACTGACGAGGAGTCCACGAGATAGATGACCATAGGTTTATATTTGCTTTCCCAATGTCAACCAACAAGTTGTGTCGGCCATCGTCTGGATAGTTGTTCTCCTTGCAGTCATTGTCATCCTGTGGAAAACGAAGTTGTTCACCATACGAAATGTTTGATTAACATTGTTTTTGCCATATTTTCAAATAGGACATAAAACGTGTCCTGGGATAAAAGTAAATAATGTGTTTTTGTGGTAAGATATAACAGGTTTTGAGTATGTTCGGAACACGGAAATGATAGATAACCGTCTGGATGCAAGTACTTTGCTTGTTTTTAAAGTAGACATTTGTTAAATTGAAATTTTAGATTTCAACTAGGTATCTGAATCTAAATAATGTATATGTACTTTTTAAAACCCGTTTGATTAAAAACCGAACTGACATTGACATCCTCTTCTGTGTTAAGAATGATTTTTTTTAAAGAAAAGGTAAATGGAGAGAGAGTTCAAAAATTCTGTGCTGTATCATTGCTACAATTTGAAATGATTCGTGTCCTCAAACCAATAGGTATATGTAGGTAATAATGTATTGTATATTCTGTATATACATTTTAGTTTATTAAACAAACTTTTCGTTAAAAAAAACACAGTTATATGTACTATAAAAATCTTTATTTAAACAATGAATCTTTAAATTGATGATTGTATATGCTATTTAAATTAAAAGACTGACTCGATCGAGTTCATATCCTAGATATCAATACCGGATTGAACAAAGGTTAAATATTTTAGCTACACCCAGACTAGCATAAGAAGACAACTGCCGTTATGCTTATGTCCGATATTAAGCAGAACAATTTATGGTAATTATGGTATGAATAGCCTGTGGCAGCACCTTTAGTGGTGCAAACAGCCAGAGCGGCCCTAGCCAAACTTACACCCTGTGCGAGATTTGTCCCTTTTTTGTACTTGCACACATACATACATACTACATACACTGATACACATGCATAAGACTTTTCCACATTACCCAGGATTGAACAAAGGAATTGTTGTATCCTTTTGCGCACGGAAAAATAATCTGTTTGGTCTCATAGTCGCTTTATTATCGTTAAATGGTTTCATAGTGATTATGTTGTTTGTTGAAGATAAAGACACGAGTACGATAACTATGGTGCCAAAAACTGATAACGGTTTTTTGTAGAAGGGTCAAAAACAAGAATTTTTTACCAGGGGAGTAATTTTCAATTTTCTCAAAGACTAGAAGAATAAAACCAGTCGGTTTTTAGTGTTCGATTCACTATGTATTGTATGCATTGTATGGATTGGCCACAAAAAACTAATTTAGCACTTCATTTCACAGTTTTGAAAAAAAAATTGATCTAAACTTTTTTTTTCATTTTTTCTATCAAAATTTTGAGTTTGCATGCGTTTTTTTTTAAACTGTTGAAATAAATAATTTAATTTAAATTTGGGATTAAAAAACAGATTTCTGGCTTTCAAAACCAATATTCATTTTAAGTGTTGCCGTTGTTTTTTAATATTTTTTTTTTCATTTTCTAAAATTGCCCGTACCTCCTAAACGGGGCAAGATAGACCCGCCCTCCCATAGTAAAAAATGCTTGTTTTTAACCCCTCTACAAAAAACCATTATCAATTTTTTGCGTACTCTCCCCAAGATAAAGTTGTTAGTCTTTGTGTGAGTCATCTCTCTTGTTCAAAAAAATTAATAAATGGATAGATATGTAGATAGATAGATAGATTTTTATTCAATATAAATAATTGTACAATTTTTATCATTGAGAAATAAACTTGAATAACTTAAGACATGACAATTTTTATCGTCTGCCTTTGTGAGCAAATTAATACTAATAATTATTATCTTTACTTATCAAGGACTTTGATTTTACTTTTCAGCAGTGACTTTTAGTTTAGTTAAAACGAAAAATAGTATGACAGTTTTTGAAAGCGCTTTTAGTTTAGCTAAATCAAAATATTTTTTTTTTAAGAAGGGACTTTTAGTTTAGTTATTCTTCCTCTGTATGCGCTGGCTTTTAGATAATAGCTGTTTCCAGTCTTACCCATTTAAATAATTCATTGACATCGAGAGTATTTTTACCTTATTCTCTTTATATAATGTACATTGTACATTGTACATATACAGGACACACTAAACTTGTAGGTTACACATAATTACAGTTGCCAGTTCCTTCGGTCCGTTGTTGTAAATAGTTGAGATTTATTAATTCTCTTCTTCTTTTAAAAATTGTTCCTATCTTATAACAAAAGTAGCTGCTGTTGAAATAATTGCTTTCGTTCATATTGTAGTTGACTATTGAATAAAAAACCCTTTCTGTTGGCTCACGAGCTTTTTCGATAAAAGGGTATCTTTCATACTCATCTGTTAACCGAAGGACTTCATAAAATGATTGTCACTGTTTCCATTTATCGGTGTTATATTTCGTTAAGTTCATTGTTATTCTTTTGCAAAGCATACCACAAAATCTGCTTGGGTAGTCTTGTTTCATTCATTTTTACTACTCTTAATAAATATAATCAGCATGCAATTTTAAGCTTTTTAAATGGCATCGTTTCGATCCTCAAATGCCTGCAAAGTTAAAAAAAAAACAAGAGACGAATTACATAAGTAACGAAAAGTTTATCAATTCTGGGTGCATAGCGGACCCTGAACTGCAACCACAGATTTGTAGCTTATATCATCCCTTGCTTTGATAACGTCATAAGATATCATTATCACAAACCGTTAAGTTAACTTAAACTTAAAGCAAAAAAGTAAGCAAGTAAATTTCTTTTGGGCGTGGGTAATAAACAAGCGTACCAAAAATCACCTAATATTGTATTATAATGAACCAATGCCTAACATGTTGATTGTTTAATGTTTAGCCAATTCCTATCCTAGACGCAAGTCGGACCCATCTTCCATATTATTTCGATTTCATCTGTTTCTTTTTTGTGTATAAGATTATTGAATTTAAATGCGGAACTAAAAAACGATACTATACATATGTATATTAGTCTGTTCTTTTTAACAATTACTTATTAAAATCCAATAAACAACATTTATAAGAGTTTAATTTTGATTAAAATAGTCAACGCGAAAAAGCAGCAAAAAAAGGCATCTTAATGATTTGATCGAACTCAGTGATTAAACCTCAAATCAGATAGTTTAATTCCTAATTCACAAGCCGAGCGCACCTACAAAAGAAAGATATTCAACCAAAATGTCAAATTATTTTGTTAGATGTAGGTTAATTTCATACATATATATAGAAAAAGATTTTACTTTACATAAAGGTAAATAGAATTATAGTGCATTGCAGAAGGCAAGCCCGTTAAAAAGATAAGAGATTGACGCAAATATTTTAAATATAGATTATCAAAAAAATTATGAAAGGATTAAGTTAAATTCCAAAATTATTTATTCAATTATATAGATAGATAGATAGATAGATAAATAATTTTATTTCCATATTAATTTAACAAAAAACAGTTGTGCTGGTATTTAAATTAATATGACAATAACTTGAATAAGTTGCCTGTCAGGTTAGAAAAAAAGAAATAAACTTAATAAAGTTAAAGTGAGGACTTATAAAAATTCATTGAATATTTGAAAGCGATATTTAAGCGCAGATTTTAAGAACTGATATAGATTAAAATAACATTGACCATTTTAGACATCTAGGAACTGGGACCTGGTTAACTGAAGGCTTCCAAGAAATGTCTTCCTGTATCCCCTGAATATGGGACAGACTCCAATGAAGTGGTATGTGTTCTCTACTGTATCAAGGTTACAAATCGTGCATAGGCCATTAGTATGATTTTGAATGGCTCTTGCGTTTAAATTAAGCATACCACAGCGTGCTTTTAGTATCAAGCTTATCATGTCTTGTGGGTTCGTATCTATGAAGTAATTTGGGACATCGCAGTATGATATATTGCTGTACTCATCGTGGAACTGCGACTGCCGTGCGCTGCTGACAAATGTACTCCAGTGTTTCTCCTTCAGTTTAGCTAGAAGCATATTTTGACTGTTGCGCATTTCAGATTTAGACAAAGTAAATGCAATTGAGGCTTCTGAAAAAAGTTCCTTCCATTCATTAGCCCAGTAAATATTCTTTCGAATTATAATATCTGATAGGATTTTGGGAAGCCAATTACTTGGTAGCTCCATGACTCTGGACATAAACGAAAAGTGAAGTTTAAGTGTTGTAAGAAAAGATTTTGGAAGTCCTGTTTCTATATGAAGCACATAGTTTGGCGTGTTGTCTGGCAGGAGAAAACATCTTTTCAGGAAAAAACGCTGTAGCCTTTCCACCTGGACATGCTCCTTGCACCCCAGACTTGGGCGCAGTACAACATTATAGTTCTAGAAGCGGCATCATGAATTTTAAATTTAGCTGAGTGACTAATCGATTTATTTCTTATAAACTTTGACCATGCAGAATTAATAGTATTTTTCGACATTGTAAGTCTGCTGTTCAAGTGTTCCGACCAGGACATGTTATAATTGAAAATAACCCCAAGATATTTATATTGGTTTGTAACTGCTATCTCGACTCCATTAAAAAAATATTTTTCTTGAGCAGCTCTTCTCCCACCGTTGCGAAAAATTAATATTTCAGATTTGTTGAGATTAACTGTTAGATTCCATTTGAGGCAGTATGCATTAAAACTTTCTATGAGAGTTTGTAGCTTAGAAGCAGTATCGGAGAGGATAACTATATCATCTGCGTATAATAGAACATTGATTTTTAGTCCTTCCAGAAGGATCCCTGTTGGTAGCTCAGTGTGTATATCATTTAAGAACAGAATAAAGAGTAGTGCACTCAGAACGTATCCTTGCTTAATGCCTTTATTCGTTGGAAAGAAATCGGATTTACTTTTGCCATCCCAGACAGCTGCTGTGGTATCTTGATAGATGGATCTTAAGATTGTTAACATTTTTGTCGAGATACCAAGTGCAGCCAGTTTGTGGAAGAGAGCACATCTATTGATATTGTCAAAAGCTGCTTTCAGATCTACGAAAAAAACATAAAATTTTTTCTTTTGACTTAGCTGCAGCTGAATAAGACACGTTAAGTTGTAGATCTGATCCAAGGTGGAGTAGTTACTGCGATATGCAGCTTGGTATTCATTAAGGATATTGTTTTCTTCGACCCAAACTGTAAGCCTATTAAGGAGCACAGACGTGAACATTTTATAAAGTGTATCCAGGAACGACAATCCTCGATAGTTTGATACTACATTAGCATCACCTTTTTTCAATAAGGGATATATAATTGATTTTTTAAATAAATTCGGAATTGTTGCCGTTTCAAAAATATCGCTGAATAGCTTATGCATTTCATCGATTAGTGCGGGACTAGCATTTTTATAAAACTCATATGGTATCCCATCCATACCAGGAGCTTTATTATTTTTTGGTGCAGTAACTACTAAAAGTATCTCATCCAACTCTATGTGACGATCCAGGTATGTCACGTTAGTAATAGGTATTTCCGGAAATGATAAAGATGACACAGATGTTTCAGATAGTGCGGTTTGGAAAAGAGTTTTAAAAATTTCGGCAGTCAAAAGAGTCATTGCATTGGATGTTTCTCCACGTATCTCTTTTGCCAGTTTCCACCATTCTTTTGTCGTGCTCACTGTACGAAGTTTACTCACAATATTCAGATAATATTCGCGTTTTTTCGATTTGCAAAGGTTTTTATAATGTTTCTTGGCAGAAGTGTATTTGATCTTAAAGACATCAAGGTTAAATTTCATGAAAGTCTTAAGATGTTTAAATACAATTTTTCGGGCTGAATGGCAAGCCAGGTCGAACCAAGGCTTTTTAGATTCAAACCTTTGCTGTTGAAATCGAATACCTCCGTTGGCTTCGTAGATGCAGTCTTTAATTGCGATGCTGCGATTTTCGATCGATGTAAACGTAGGCATTCTATTTTCAATGGCTGATTCAAGGTTTCGAACATATATTAGACATCTATTCTCTGTCCATTTAAGGCGAGGAAGATTTGTATTGATTTGAATGGCAGTCATATTATAATTATTTAACGCAAAGGTGATGGGCATGTGGTCTGAAAAAGTCTCGCTTCTTACAATGAAATCTTCAATTAAATGGGTTGAGCCATATGATGGGCAGCAATAATCAATAACAGAAGAACCTCTGCTACTCACAAAGGTGTACTCTCCACTTCTATCATTAAAACCCCGTCCATTTAAAATAAATGCTCCGATATCTTCAAAAAGTTCAAGAAATGTGTTACAGTTGCTGTCACAGGTAGTATCTTTTGAACATCTTGTTTCTGCTACTGAAGTTAAAGCTAAAGGGCTGGGTCAACTGACCCTCTTGTTCCTGTTCTAACGTTTATATCGTCTAAGAGTATAAAATTATCCAAATCTGTTTCAGAGAAAAAGGCTTTAAGTTTGTCGAAATCTGTCCTCCAGCGATTGCAGTTAAGGTATGCAGGTACAAAGTTAATTCTTGTTCCATTGAAAGTAGCTTGCAGTATAATTATTTCATTGCAATTTATGAATTTAAGTTGGTGCGTTATTTCGATGTCCTTCTTATATCCATATAGACATCCCCCGCTAGCACGACCAAAATTACTATTCCTTGTTGCCGGAATCCAAATCAATTGAAACCCACTAAAATATTTTTCATTATAGTTTTTTAAATTATCAGACATAACAAAAGTTTCAAATAAGAAAAAAAAATTCAAAAATTCAATTATATATAAAGGTAGTTTAATACATAAAGTTAAAAATAAAAATATTATTTTCATTTCAAAATATACATAGTTCATTAACCTGCTACATTATACGTTTATAATATCCTGTTATATTGGATATCTAATAATTAGATAATACAATTATTATGTAGGTACCTACACATACTACATTTTAATTATAACTCAATTACCTATACTATACTTGCATTAAAAAGTAATGCCACGATTGTCCCATCAGTAAAAAATTATAATGACTATAAATTAAGCCAAATCAAATTCAAAATGTAAACAAAATCGTTTTTCAAGCCTTATTTTCCTATTAAATAAGCAACCAATTTATTAATTAAAATTACGCAAACAAAAAATTAAACTATCCATTACCTGTAGATTAATTCCCCTCTCCCTTACATTAGTTGGATTGAACTGGAGCATTTAAAAGTTAAGGTTTGCAGCAAAAAAAAAAATCTGCATTGAATTGGCTTTGTTTGGTTGTCCAAACTTTCCACAGAAAAAAAAAAAAAAAAAACGAAAAGTTATAAGGTATTTCCAGATTTTTTATAATTATTTCTAGTAACTGATACCTGTCATATTACAATCACAAAAATAATTGAAATAAACAAGTGAAAAAGTTTATAGCCTAACACTTCGTTATTGTTTCAATATGATTTCCTTCCATACAATTTCATTAAAGAGTGCCTTAAATATAACTTTTCATATTTTTATAAATTAAATATATTTGTATGGCTAGTACTGCTGAAATGTAGGTAGAGGTAATGAGTAAAACCCCTTCTGAAGAATTTCCGTTGAAGGAGCTAATTTCTAACAACAATAGATGTAGTTATCTTTTACCTTTAACCATTATAAATCGAAAACGAAGCGAAAACGAGAAAATTACCTCTTAAGTTTTTCGACTTGAAATTACCTCATGGTTTTCTTCTGTTGCGGTGATTTCGGGACACCCTGTATATTAAGTTCCAACAATTTTCTTTTTTTTTGAGTTTTTCTTTTTTTTTATATCATGTTATTATTCTTGATGATTGTTTTTAATATGGTAATTATAAATTCGACCATTATCAAAACACGCACCACATATATCACATGGAGATGGAATTGACACTTTGTTCTCATGGGTCGTTTGAATATAACGCATTAAATTATCCCGTCTGGTGCTAGTAGTAAGCTCATTTTATTTACTGATACGGATACCTCAAAAAAGGCATGCTTTGGAAAACAAATTGCATTTTCTAATTATAACATCATAACAACAAAAAACACTTACCGTATTAATGACAAATTCGGGGAACGAAAACTTAGAAACGACTCTACCACAAGAAAGAAAAGGCACTACTGATATTTTTTTTACACTTTGCAAACAATTCTGAAAACAACTGACGTTATAGAGGTGACCTCTTGGCAATTAAATCTGCCACCGTTAATTAATTTTTTTTTTTACAATTTTTATTTTGTCACGGAAATGACAATTTTGCTTGGGACAGTCACCTCAATTCATTTACTAACTTTTTATGCCTCTAAAAATAAGCTCGCTGGGCATTAGTTAGTTAGCGGCATGTCCCACGGTATTGACATGTTTGTTATTTTAGTCAAAATTTCCTAATAAATGCAATTTTTTTACAAGTCCCCGTTGAAGGAGTTTATAAAGAAGGGTTTCTCGATAAAATATTCAAAAAAATAAGCTTTAAGCACGTCACCGCAGAATATTAATATTTTGAAATATTGATCCATCTATAATATTTTATATTGTTTTAATAATTGGTTAGCAAAACTTTATATTATTTAGAAAACTTAATTTTAAAAACAAACATATTTTATGGAGAAAAATAAAAAAATAATTAATAATTTTTAATAATCCTGACTATACCTCTGTTTTACATTCTTTCTAACGAGTATGGTTGTTGTTGTTTCTATTGTACATATACATGTATATACTGGAATATATTGATAGTAATTAAATTATCTTTTTTAATTTTTTTCTTCTTGGGAAATACAATTGAATGTCAAATTGAAAAAAAAAAAATACAAATTCTGCTGTTTAAACAGTAACTGCTAGGTGTAGATAGGTACCAAAAGAAACTGAAATAAACTGAGAAAATAAATAGGTAAAATACACCATATAGGTACTTTGGATATGAGAACTGAAGAGGTTAAATCATTACGAAATTTGCTTTAGTCACCTCGAACACTGAACTTATAAACGGCCTGACTATTTAAAGGCAACAGTCATGGGTTGATTTGCTGCAATTAGGTACACTATACACAGTACCAATTACTCATATAAATATAATACACATAATGTTCACGATATCATTGAGTTTCCATATTTACATATATCCCAAAAAATTGTTTTTTTGAGTTCCTTAAAATTTCCCTTCAAATTATTCCGAAGGTTCAGGTAACTGATAACTTACCAATTGCAATTGGTTCTTGTACAAAATAATATAGGGAAGTTATGAATATCTTAATACCTTGTACCAGCCTCCTAGGTGGCGCCTTATATATCCTTAAATCATACATATTTAATAGCATCAAAGTCAATATAACAAGTAAAGATGTTGTAGAACAAAAATGTGTACCAGAACATGTATCTAAACATACAAATGCTAAGTAGCATTTCAGTTGTTGTTGAAATACCTAAATGTGTATTTTTGTTTTTGTTTTTTGATAAGTTAACATCTGTGCTAGCCGTAGGGTAAACAAAAAACGTGGACATTTCTGTAGCACATTACGTTGTGCTTTTACACGTTACGATGCGTTGAGATACATTTTATACGTTCAATATTGGGAACGTTCCTTCGTACTTCAAACTTAATTGGGCACGTTTCTTCGTACCTCAAACTAAATTTAAAAATCGAGTTGGGTTTGAGTGGAAATTTGGTTTACAGTTCGAACTCGTCGCGTTCTTTGATGTAAAACCAGCACTTGAATATTTTATTTGATGTTTACATATCTTAACCGTGAGTCCCGGCACTCACACTTTTTTTTCTCGTGCTGACGATGACGAAAGAAGAACTGCTTGTATTTTGTTTTGGTGTTTTTGGGTACATAGGTATTTAGTTTTTTTTCTCTCTTGATGGCGAATTTAAAACAACGAAATAATATATATTAAAGCATTACTCGTCGTCACGTCAAAAGTTCGAAAAATTAAAAAATTGACGTGCTCACAAAAAGCTTATTTAGCACATCCGATCCCATCGAAAATGCATCACAGGGCTTGGCAGAAGAGAAGAGAAACAGATACATTTGTTTCTTTCTATATATCTCATATCATTTTGTAAACACTTCTTTGCTGGAATCGTTTATCGCAGCTCTAGCATAAGCACTCTTTTATGCATGACCTTTGATTACCCAGAGAGCCTTTTCATACGAACTAATTATTTTTTAATGTTCAAAGAAATAACTCCAATTAATGTGGGTACCAACCATCTCTAGCGTCGACCGACGAGACGTCGTTTTTTTATCAAATTCCTTAGGTGATTGAGAAGAAACACTCTTTCTCTTTAAATTACACGAACTTACATAATGTCAGTTTCATATAAGTCAAGTGCACACGGCAGAAACGGTAACGAAACTAGATTTTAGTAACTGCAGTTATGGGCGACCAATGACCATATGATTTCCCAGTATTTGCTGAAGAAAATTGCTTTTTTTATAACGATGGTAAAAAATTATAATTTTGCCAAAGAAAATACAAATACAACCACTTTGTATGAAATTGAAAATTAAAATATTTTATTAGTCATACATAACATATTATTTGCAAGTTCATATAAAATTAGTCGAAAAAAAACGAGACTTACCAAATTCATTTCAGCAAACAAGCCATCACTTCCCTTTCAGCTTTTTGACAGTTTTAACTTTCTTGAAGGTTTTTTTTTTTTTTTTTTTTAATAGAATATAGAATACTACTGAAATACATCAGCCAAGTAGAAGTCTTAGCACTATTTAATTGGACTTGTTGAATTATTGATTCAAAATAATTGGACTTGTTGAATTATTGATTCAAAATAGCTTTTAACGGCCTTTAGTCCACAAAAATTTAGGCGTTTCGTCCCGGCGATCTCACTTATAGTTCACACTAGATATTCGTCATGAAATCTAATTATGTTAGATGAACTAAACTTAACAATAAATTGCGTATTGACAAGGTCCTCACTAGTCAACTGATGAGTCCAAGTGAGATCGCCGGGACGAAACGCCAAAATTTTTGTGGACTAAAGGCAGTTAAAAGCTATTTTGAATCAGTTTTAACTTTAGACTCATTTTTTTATTTTTTATTTTATCTGGGTTATCTTTTAACACGTAATACAAAAACAACATTTTATCTAGGCTTCTATCGGGGTTTCCTTTATGGATCCTGAAATTAGTTTTTTATTATGGCGGGTAGATGACTTTTCAGTTTTGCAAATGGTGAATTAATGTAAATTTAAAAATAAACAAACATGAGGAAAAATGGAATTACTGAAATTTTTTTCATGTGGAAGATTAGGCCAAAATGAAATGTTTTTTTTTCTTACTAGAAATAATAATTGAGTCAAGAGTTTTTAATGGCTGAAATTACTTTTAAAGTGCTTCAAAATAATTTATTACAATTTTCAATGTTGAGTTTCAATGAAAGCTATAACTGGCACCTAATTTAAATTTTCTTATTTGAATTGCTTCGATTCAAAATTATTTGGTCGCTAACTAAATTGAACCGATTTTTAAATTTAAAAAAAATAAAAATGTTCACAAAATAAATTGCAAATTTTATAACACTTAAGTAAGGTATTTAGATATTATTTGTTTTATTTTTAAAGACAGAATTCTCTATTACAATATAAAATATAAATAAGAGTCAAAATAACTTTTCATTTCAGCTCTCTGAATTGGAGCAGAGGGTCGTTGAGGCGGAAGAACGCGCCGAAGAAGCAGAAGATAAGGTAAGTACAAGAAACTCATATTATACTTATACCCAGTGCGTTTTGTATAAGATGCGTGGGAGGAGCAATTTTTTTTAATTCGGCTTGAAATTAAAAAAAAAAAACTTAAAAATCAACGGCAATGTCACCAGTTACCAGTATCACGAATCGACTCAATCACGTATTCAAACAAGGTGATATTAGGTATAATATTCATACAAGCAACAACAAGTTACGAACATTATTGGGTTCAACAAATGATAAAAACCTTTTCACCTTTCAAATCACCTGCCCATATTGCAAACAAAAATACATTGGGCAGACGAGACGTGAGGTTAAATGCTGCATTGAAAAACACCGTGCATCGTCGGTCGTTATATCGATAAGAGAGATGTTAGCAAAGCAGTAGCAGCCCACACATATGATTTAAACCATGACAAATTTCAGTTGCACTTCATGAAACCAATTGAAAATAATTATAAATTACTACCGCTACCGCGGCGGCGGTAGCGGTAGGGTGGAAATTTCTGTTTCACGTTACGATACGTTGAGGTATATTGAATACGTTAAATATTGGGAACGTTCCTTCGTACCTCAAACTAAATTGAAAGGTCGAGTTGAATGTGGTTTGAAATTTGGTTGACTGTTTGAACTCGTCGCGTTCTGGTATTTAAAACCAGCACTTGAAATTTAATTTAATGTTTACACATCAGTCCCGGCCCTCAAACTTTTTTATTTTCCCTTGCAAAGTAATTTTTTTCTTTATTCTTTATTGTTTACATCGTAAATTTCATATGTCAAACTTTGTTTTGTTTACCTAGTGTATGTTTCCGTATTTCGCTGAAGATGGTTTGCAAATCAGACCAAAATTCATTAAATATTATACCTAATGAAAATTGACGTTTTAAAATTAAATGTTTATTGAGCTGATTTTTATTTATGAATAAGGAATAAGGAAAGGAAAGGAAATGAAAGAAAAGAAAAGAAAAGAAAAGAAAAGAAAACAAAAGAAAAGAAAAGAAAAGAAAAGAAAAGAAAAGAAAAGAAAAGAAAAGAAAAGAAAAGAAAAAATATCGTTCAAGCTTATTTCGTTAAATTTTTGTATTAAGTATAGTAAGTAATAAGTTTTCTTAATTTGACTTTTGTTTAATTGCTCTAAAGAACACATTTTCACTTAGCCCACAAATCGCATTTCGTATTCATCTTAGTAAGGTATATCCTTAAATTGTCTTCTTTTTTTACAAGGCTGAAATAAAAAAGAAAGCTTAAACAAGGTTAAATCATTTTGATTTGCAAAATAATTCGTTCTCTAAAAGTGAACTTTCATATTCATATCTACATGTAGCAAATAGACACTTGACTCACGCAACGTATAATATCGGTATTGTTCTTTGATTAAAGAGCACATGTTTAAGAGAACAATGTCTTTTTTTTGAAAAATTTAATAATTGTTTAATGTAAAATTTGTTCCAAAAATATAGATTGTCGTACTAATATTAGCTCACAAAAAATGTTCTCACTCACACAAACCAATAGGTATACAGTTATTTTTATTATTTTATGAAGGTATGTTAAACTATAATTCATTTAATAGAATATGCACGTTTTAATCCGTGTATCTTTTTGAAAAAAAGAAGGAAGGAATATATGTCTATGCAACATAAAAAAATCAGTCAAAAACACTGAAAAGCGCTAAAAATTAAATGCAAATGATGTGATTGTACAGTGTACTTACATATACATATACAGCCAAGGGCTTGCATTAGATTATCTAAGATTAATAATAACCTTTAAAGCTCTTGAATGCATCTCCAGATAACTTATACCGCAATATTAATCACTTGATACATCCAGATTAAAACGTAAATTCGGGTGTATTTACATTGAATTTATATAATTTACATCCGGATTTAAGTTTTAATTTTGAGGAATCCAGTGAATAATATGGCGGATGATAGACTCTAAACCTGTTTATTCTATCAATGATGATGATGACCTTCCTTTACTTCCTTCCGTACCTACTTTACAAGTACCTGCGCGATTCTAAAAATAAATAGGCACACAAAACAAAATATTTTAAATAAAAAAAAATAGATATTTTGCAATAATAGTCCACTTTTAAAATAATTGTTTTCAATGGGCGCATTCACTAATGTAGTCACTACGTAGTCAAGTCATTCTGATTGGCTAGATACAACTACAAAATGAGTTGAAATTTCCCCTCCGACGTAGTGTAAAAATTTCGGCTTCAAAGTTAGTGGAGAATGATTTTGACGTTTCACAATCAGCTATTCGGTTAAAATACAAAAAATTCAAACTATTCAAAATGAAACTTGACCACAATTAAATTATTTTGATTTTATCTTCTTCCAAATCACTCATATTATATCTTATATTTGATATTATTTAATTTAAAAAGAAAATATTATTTAAATTCTCAAAACACAACTGTTTTTTATTTCGTGTGTGTTTACATCTGTCATTAATATGACAGTTTAGAATTGACTAACTTTTTAGTGTAATTTTGCATTCACAAAGCTAGTTGAATTTCGACTACGTAGTCACTACATTAGTGAATGCGCCCAATAACTATTCTATACATATTTATTTATTTATGAGTCATTAGTGTTATTTACATTTAAAATTTTATACCTAAGTTTATAATTCAAAATTTTGTTTCTTTCTATTTTACTTTGTTGTGAACTTTGTTAAACTTTGTACAATTTTGATTTTAAGGGCGGTATTTACCAAGCGCTCATAAACAGCTTTTATGAGACTCCACTGCGCCTAGTCGGCGGGATTCCTCGCCCCATTAATTACGCCACTGACATTCCTACATGGTATTTATTTTTTGTACAGAAAATATGTAGACTTCCCCTGGATTTTTTGAACATAATCTCGGGGTCGTTAGTCGCACAACATTAATTCAAATCCAGAAAATAGAAAAAAAAAAAAACAACAGAAATAAAAAAAGCAAAGGAAGACGTGTAAGACAAGAGTAAGAATTACGTTTTCCTTTACATCGCAATTTCTTACTCACTTTCCATTTTGGAACGTAAAGAATAGCATCCATTTTTATGAAGAATTTTTTTTATTAGTCAGACAAAAGAATCTCTCTGCCCATTGAAAGATTAAAATTGTATAGTGTATTGTATCACGTGCTTTTAAAGCGCATGACTGGAAAAGGTTTGGCAATATTGGACGTTTGTATTCTTATTTCAATATAAATGAACGGTGTTGAATGACTCCAAAAGTAAATTGAAAGGTTTTAATATCAAACATGCGCTCTAGAAATAAAAATATAATATGTGGATGCTATGTGGATCGTTGTTCTAAAAGACAAACAAAGATAAGTATCAAAAAGGGGTTGATTTCGTAGATACATTTCAAAAGTCACTTGTATTAATATAACACCAACAAAATTAATCTCAATTTATACCAACCTTTTGTTTTTTGCAGAAAAATATGTAATTTATCAAAATATTGTAAATTTGAATATAAAAAAACCGATAGCAGCGATTTTATAGTAACGAATGAAACCGGATTCCAAATGACAATGTGTTTTTGAGCTTTGGGTGCGATATCAAAGAATTTCTTCCACCATCCACAAAATTGACGTCGCTCTTCGTCCTTGTAGTCCGTTACCATAGAAAGAACACATTTTCTCCCCCCGTGTGAATGGTGTAGTGGCATAATATCCTTACTTACATAAATTTGTAACAATTAATTCAGAAAATGCAATTTAAGTGAATATAATGTTATAGTATTAAATATGTTTTTACATTAATCGAAGATTCATCACATACCTATGTATATAATTGAAATTATAGAGTGAAAATTGAAGAAAAAAGTGTCTGTGTCATGTTTTTTTTCTTCGTGTTCGAAGGAGCAAGCACAATGAAAACTCAACGAAAAACAAAAAGTTCCTAAATGCCTATAAGCGATGTTTTGTAAATAAGGTCATAAACCATCGAAGGCGTATATGCATAATAAAACAAAAAACGATTTTACATCGAAAACATATACATAAAATATATGTATGTTTATATAATGAATCGAATTAAAATGAATAAAATTGTATGTCTATATCTATACATCCCTGTACACAAAGTACCTATAATGTCCAATGTTATTATGTAGCTATTCCAGTTATCGCGTCGCGTGCTAGTCCTAAATTTTTGTTTGCCTTGCGCATGTATCGACCCCAGGAATCACAATGGTGGTATTAACAGAAATGTTGAATGGTTTTTGTGGCAGTGGTAGAATCGTATTGAAATTGCAACCAAAAGTGCAACTGACAACTTCTGTCAACGACAGCTGACATTGCTGTACTGTTATTTTTAGAAATTAATGTCCTTTTATTTTATGTGAATTAAAGAAAGAAAATGTCTTTTGATACAATACAACGACAAGAATTGCTAAACGATAATCAATATGATTTTCTTGGGTATGACATTTAATATTATTTTAAACGGCTTAAATATATTTCTTGGGAAATTCTAGGACTATGTAACCTATAACTGTGTAGGTAAAACTAAAATAATATTATATTATACGGGAACGTAAAATGTTCAGTATTGCACAAGTGGTAGCCTATTTTTTTATAGTAATAAATAACCGTATGAAAAAATAAAACTGCAATAAACAATTTTTGTGTGACACCTTACCTCATCGACAATTTTTTTGAATGGACAACTACAGGAAAAAGGTTTGTAATTCTAAAGATAAAATAAAATATATTACTTTTGTGTACCTACCATACACATGATTGATCCTAGCTGAAAGTATGTATAAACCCTACAGAGTTTTAGATCAGCGTACATGATTTGTCAATAACTATTTGCTATCACAATTTCTCATGAGCCAGTCTAGTCATTATTAACATTCTGTACTAAGTATAATTTATTACCTGAGGATGTCAAGATTGAATCATTTCAATATAATTAATGCATGATTCATTAATGTTTATATAAATTCGTAGTTCCTCAGTCTACCTATCCTCCGACCTTAAGCCTATAAGTTCTCAGTTCGACTTAAAATGAAATTTGTAGTGTCCGACCGAAGGTCGATTTTCAGCCGAAGCCGAAGCCGAAGCCGAAGCCGAAGCCGAAGCCGAATTATTAGGCTGAAAGAAAATGTTCGGCCGAAGCCGAAGCCTAAGGTTGAAAAAAGTCAAGAATTCTCCTTTCCAGTTGGATAAAAATATTGGCGCAAAATTTTAAACAACCTATTGTTAAGGGCTTAGCATATTACTAGTTAGCAATTTGCTAAACATTTAGTAATTTACTAGCTCTTCGGAAATTTTAATCCTTTTTTTTCGTTTTACTAACTAGTAAAATACTATTTCCCTTTTATTAAAATGGTGCATCTGAACACGTCCAAACAATGACAGTTCGTGAAAGAAAAACAAAGTAAACAAACCTAAACCTAGGGAACGGACCTAATAATTTGATTTACCGTTGGCCAGATACACTCCAAAACCTTTTTCAATTTTCTTAATTTTTGCCATCATGAAGAAAAATTTAAAACATTTTGGAGTGTACCTGACCAACCATAAACCGTGCAGGGATGGTTGATACCTTTATGGAATCAGTCAGCACCTCCATTAGCTTCAGTAACTCTTGATGTCTTCCGAAAACATTTAATTTTATTTTATTTACTTTAAAAAACAATTAGCACGGGGATCATAAAAAAAAACACAATTTAACTCTTTGCCAACAATTTTTTTTCGAGGAAAATGACAGATTTCATATGGATTTAGCAAGTTACTAAAAGTTAAAGTAGCCATTTTGTGATTTTAACTTTAGTAAAATGTTAAGAGATAGTAAGTTGCTAAAATCGTTTAAAATTAGCAAAATCTTCTTTTTATCTTAGTAACTTACTAAAATGGCTTTAACAATTTACTAAATCGTTTAAAATTTTGGGCCATTATTTTTATTAAAATTTATTGCTTAAAAAACATAAGACAAATAAAATAAAAATAACTAATAACTAATTTAATTAGTAATTATAAAGAAAAAAAGATATAAATAATTTATTTTTAGTAATAAATTTTATGATGACACACATGTGTTTTGAAATTTTTGAATACCTACCGAAGAAAAGATTGCAATCTTTTCTTCGTTATTCAAAAATTGAAATTTTTTCCGGCGCCCAGTACGATGCTCGATATAATAAACAGATTCTTCGGCTTCGGCCAAAACTTCGGCCTAAAATGCCGAAGCCGAAGGTTTGGCCGAATGTTGTTTTTTTGGCCGAATTCGGCCGAAGCCGAAGCTTCGGTCGGACACTAGAAATTTGTATAACAAGAAGTGAGTACCAAAATATAGATAAATAAAATAAATTGGTCGGCGTGACAGCTCGTGTAGAACCAGGGCCTGTAGAGGGGACCTACATTTTTCTGCCAAATCCGAACGGCTAGAGTGAGAAGCACTTTTCCATGACAAAAGATACTCTTGGAGGATTTGTCAATCCCTCGCAAGAGTCAGTAACCCGTGAAAAATATTTCTATTTGTAGGTGGCATAGGCTGGGAATCTAACCCAAGACCTTGGGCGTAGCAGTCCAACGCAATAATCATTACGCCACGGGCTACTACCAAAAAATTAATGTGACATATAAACGTAAACATATCCCAACGTATGTACAACCACTAGGAACAAATTTAAGGTTCTGTGGAAAATTGCTCAAAACATAAATTCTGAAATTAAAAAAAAAATATTTCTATTGAGATTTTGTCGCCAGGAAAATATAATATAATAAAACGTAATATTTATACGAAGAATAATATAAAACAATTTATATTAATATGTAAGTAAAACTAAACAGTGTTCTTTGATATACATATAGTCATAACAAAATATAAAGCCTAAGAGTTGTTTAGTAACAAGTAATAATATATATATGTAGGTATAATATTTCAACATCCCCACTTATTAAAATATTGAAATAAAATAAAATTTTAATTTTTAATATTCATGCCCATCTTTTTGACACATAGTTGGTGTTTCTTATCAGCAGTCATGTCTTCATGTCAGAAGCCCAGTCAGCATCCGAAAAAACGTTGAGATTTTTAGAACCTCCAAAATTTAATTTTAAATGTATCGTACCTTTTAAGTATCTGAAGACGCTTCACTACAGTCCAATGCGCCTTCCCATGGTTTGAGTTAAAACTACTCTTGATCCTTGTACCAAATACAAAAGGCTACCAAAAGCTCCCCGATAAGGTACTTTCCCTTTTTCGTTGTCTTTATTAACTACACATTTTTGTGGACAACTTTTGATTTGGATCGCTTGGTGTTCCCACTGGTTTGCAGTCGGATATGCCAAATCTTATCAGAATTTCAGTTATATATTTTAATTGATCAGCCCAAATTCCATTAGTTTCCTCATCATAGGAGATATTTAATCCAATGCAACTTTTATCTTTACCTAAACAACTCTACAAGTGTCCAAGTTTTGTTGTCTCCAAGAGATTTTAGCTCGTTTTGAATAGTGCTTTCCCAATTGTTTCTGTTGTCACTTGCCATTGCCTCTTCAATAGTTATTGAGTCGAAATTCATGTCGTTGGCGATCAGATGAATACGTTACGATATCTTGAAATTTTCGAGGAAATTGAATTCTTTGCGATCTTTTTAACTGTAGTGTTCTTAGTGCACCTTCATAATTGGACGCTTCTGTTTTGAAAAAATCAACATCACGGCTGGTTAAAATCCTCTTGGTTATTAGATCGATGTACCTATATCGTTCCACAGTATCCAACAAACAACATTTTTCTCGATTTGGAGTCCCACTTCTACCGTCTTTGCTTTGGATTATGAACCATGACAGGAGATCCAAAGATCCTCATTCCATTCAAGTCAACTTTTGTACCGATCCAGATCTCTTGTGGAGTTTTGTCATTAAAAGATAAATTCACTGACCTGTATGCTGCAGTATTAACAGCCTCTGCCCAATATGGCTTATCCAAATCAGCATCGAAGATCATACATCTGGCACGTTCGACAATTGTGCAATTGAAGCGTTCAGCACCTCCATTTTGCTCTGAGGTGTACGTATTTGTGGTTTGATAAATGATACCAGAGCTTTTGCAAAAAGATTCAAAACTTTGCCCAACATATTTGGTTCCGTTGTCTGTCCGAATCATTGTAATTTTTTGCCCTTCTGCTTAAATTCTTGAAAGAAGGTCAAAACCTCTGTTTTTAATGGCAATCTATAGACGAAAACCTTTCGCGAAAAGTCATCAATAAATGTTAAACAATACCTTGCTCCTCCGATTGATTTGTTTTCCATAGGACCACAAAGATCTGAAAGTATAAAATCTAAAATTCTGTTTGCGCGTGTACCTGTGTGTTTGAATGATAGGTACGCGAGTTTGCTTAACCTTGAGACATGTTTAAAAATTCTTCAAAAAATTGATTTCTTCGCTAAAATCCACTCCTCCAACAGCTCCATTCTTCATTTTGCACAAATAAGCATAGCCGATGTGACCCAAACGTCTATGCCATGCCATCAATTTGGATGATGCACTGGCACTTGTCCTTTAATTTTGTACACACCACCAGAAGATTTAGCTTTGACCAGAAGTTCGCCACTAGCGTTGAATACGCTGCAACCGTCCTTATTGAAAATCAGCTTATTACAAACAACAACAGAACAACAAAGAATAAGTGAGCTGATAGATCGGGAACATGCAAGACGTCATTGACTTCAATTTCTCGATCATCAAATTTCAATGAAATGTTTGTATTGTAACGACTAAATAACTCAACTTCTTTTGAATTATAATGTAACGTCTTTTATGGAGCGCCATCTTTTGATCTTTTGGAATATAGCTAAGTCACAAACCGATATTGAACGCTACCACTGGTAACTTTGAGTGAGCTTTTTCGAACATCGAAAGAATGTTCGAGATTGGAAGGGGAAATTATAACCCCACCTACCTGTCATAGAAAGATCGAGAAGCAAATACGAGAACCTTCACGAAAATACTAGGAACTAAATATTGGGTATAAAAGAGAGCTTGGCTGCCACCCTGAGCACAGTTTGTTTTTAATAGTGACAGAATAAAGTTGGTTGTAATAAGAGATAAGTAAATTGTTTAAGGAAATTATTTTCGGTATATTTGAGTGTTGAATAATAAATTGATTGGTTTTAAGAAAGTGAAGTGTTTTATTTACAAAATAAATAAGTGGAAGTTTTAAAACAAAATAAATAAGTTTTATCCATCGAACTCTAAGAAAATATTACACTGGTGTTAGAAGTGAAGATAAAACTTATTATCTGTGAGTTCGGAAAATGTATGGTGATAAATTAATAAAACAAAGACAAAAAGTGAAAGTGGTAAAAAAAAATAAAAAAAAAAAATAAAAATAAAAATGGGTAAGACATTGAATGAATTAAATTGTGTTGAACTTAAAGCAGAATTGAGTAAACGAGGTCTTCCTACTGCTGGAGCGAAAAATGACCTCATTATCCGTCTGCAAGAAGATTTAAGACAACACAATGAAAATCCTGACATATTTGTATTCGAAATTGAAATGCCGGTAACGGTAAGTACTGGTGCCGACTTGTCGTCAATGATGACTCTTCTCCTCGAACAAATCAAAGAACAACGTGTTGAACAAAAGAATCTTCTCGAAGAACAACGTGTTGAACAAAAGATTGAACAAAAGAATCTTCTCGAGCAAATGGAAGACAAGCAGAAGAATCTTCTCGAGCAAATCGAAGTCAAGCAGAAGAATGTTCTCGAGCAAATCGAAGACCAACGTAAAGAGCAAAGGGACCTTCTAGAAGAACAGAAGAATCTAATCGAAGGTAAGCTCGATACATTCGAGAACAAGTTCATTGCTCTTGGTGGACGTATGGATGATGTAGACGCAAAGCTCGAGAGAGTTCAAGAAAAATTCGAAGGTCAAATTCAAAGCATTGCCGATGAATTAGACAAAGTTCGAAGAATTAAGATTCGAGATAGTGTTGGCGATTACCCAAAGAAGAAGGAAATGCATCCACCGACTTTTGATGGGCAAACTTCTTGGTCGATCTACAAGAAGCAGTTTGAGGCAGCCGCAGCAACGAACGGCTGGGATGACGAAGACAAATTTATAGCTCTGACACTTGCTCTAAGAGGACCTGCTGCTGAACTACTGCAAACCATACCAGCAGATAAGAATGGCAGCTTCAGTGCTCTTGTTCAGGCCATTGACAAACGCTTTGGAGATGGCCATATGCAAGAAGTCTTCCGCGTCCAGCTCAACACCAGAGTTCAGAAAAGAGGAGAAACTTTGCAACAGCTCCAAGCAGACATCGAACGGTTGGCGCATCTGGCATATCCAGCTGCAGGGGATGAAATCATCAGCCAATTCGCAACAGAAGCCTTCATCCGTGCTGTATCTGATATCAACTTACAGCGAGCAATTCGTACCGCTGGAAAACGCACGCTTCCTGAAGCTTTAGCGTTCGCTCTGACTATGGAAGCAGCAGAACAAGCTTCCCAAGGAATTCATCGAGTCAGAGAGGTAGAAGTTGAGGAATGCTCATGTCAGAAAATCGCATTCCAAAGAAGCCAGCGTGAAGGACTTGCTCGATGCTGGAATTGTAACAAAACCGGACATCTCCAGCGGCAGTGCAGATTACCACCGAGAAGAGCTGCATGTCAACATTGTGGAAGCAGAACCAACGTTCGAGAACAACATAGCAATAACACCAACACTTCTGCTCAACTTGTTTCCCAGGCGGGAAACGAGTAAGAACCAACTTCGAGGGGCAGAAGCTGGTTTCTGGTATCGATGGCCCCAGAAACACTATCCAAGTCTCACAGACTAAACGAGACAACAAAAGTCTGACAGTAGAGGCAATAATAAACAACAATAACCACGTGGCTACAATCGACACCGGTGCCACCGCCTCCATTGTACGAAGAGACTTGGTCAGAATGAATTGGCTACATAACACCAATAGCTACCGTCTAAAGACCGCCACAGGAGAAGCAGCAAAAGTGTATGGTGAGGTTCGTCTAACGATCCGTTTGGCAGAACTAGAGTTTTCGCATCTATTTCTGGTAGCAGATATATGTGACGAGTGCATCATTGGAATCGACTTCATGAAGGAGCATGGAATAATTTTGGATATCGGTAAGCAAGTTCTAAAGTTTCAAAATGTGGAGATTCCAATGGTCTATGGCAACGAAAACTTAACAACTATTAGGACCGTCATCAAAGAAAACATTTGCTTGCCCGCTTCTTCGGAAGTATTCGTGTGGACGAAACTAAAGGGTGACTGTGGAAGCCATCGATACCTCATGGTGGAGCCAGATACGGAACAAAGTTCCCAAAACATCATGGTAGGGAAGACTCTTGTGGCACCAAAGAACAACATGGTGCCTGTACGGATACTGAACATAAAACCGTACGAAATTAAACTCAAGAAGGGAGAAATAGTTGGGCAATGTGAATCTGTATCCGCAATTACCAGAATCACCGAAGCGGAAACAAAGAAACCTATGGACTCCGAAAATTTAAAAGCCCAAATTCTGAAGTCATCTAATCTCAGTCAACATCAGCTTAATGTTGCTGGGGATCTCCTTCATGAGTATGCTGATATATTCTCTTCACCCAGCGGGCAGTATGGTCGAACACAACTAGTGCAGCATCGAATCGATACCGGAGATGCAAACAAGCTGAAGTTGAGGAAATGATATCGACCATGAAGGAAGATGGGGTAATCGAAAATTCCAAAAGCCCTTGGGCATCACCAGTCGTTCTTGTCAAAAAGAAGGATGGAAGCACTCGATTTTGTGTGGATTATCGAAGACTGAACGATGTGACAAAGAAAGATAGCTACCCTCTACCCAGAATCAGCGATACATTAGACGCGATGGAAGGAGCCCAATGGTTTTCAACTTTGGATTTGAAGAGCGGTTATTGGCAAGTAGAAATCCATCCAGAAGATCGGGAAAAGACGGCCTTCTCCACAGGAAATGGTCTGTGGCAGTTTAATGTGATGCCATTTGGGCTATGCAACGCTCCAGCAACTTTTGAGCGTTTGATGGAGTGCGTTCTACATGGACTAACTTGGAAATCTTGCCTGGTCTACTTGGACGATGTCATCGTGTACGGAAAAACATTTGAAGAACATTGTGAAAACCTTAAAGCTGTATTCCAGAGGCTTCGAGAAGCACACCTAAAGTTAAATCCAAAGAAATGTGCGCTTTTCAAGACCGAAGTTAAATATTTGGGGCATATCATCTCATCCCAAGGAGTGAAAACTGATCCTGAGAAAGTTGACACTGTGAAGAATTGGCCAACGCCTCAGGACAAACATCAACTCCGGAGCTTTCTTGGTCTGGCCACATATTATCGGCGTTTCGTGAAGGATTTTGCTAGGATTGCCAAAAGCTTGCATCAGCTTACTGAAAAAGGGAAGCCGTTCAAATGGTCAGGTGAGTGCGAGAAAAGCTTTCAAGAACTGAAGCTGCGTTTATGTAATGCACCTGTCCTGGCCTACCCAACTCCGGGAAAACCTTTCATCATCGACGCTGATGCAAGTAACGTTGGAATCGGAGCTGTACTATCTCAAGTACATGGCGGAGAGGAAAAAGTTGTCGCCTATTACAGCAAAGTACTCTCGAAGCCAGAAAGGAATTATTGCGTGACAAGGAGGGAACTTCTAGCTCTGATATTGGCAACAAAACACTTCCATAAGTACATCTATGGACAGAAGTTCCTTCTTCGAACAGACCATGGTGCGCTCAATTGGCTTTTAAACTTCAAAAATCCAGAAGGTCAAGTAGCAAGATGGATCGAAAGGTTGCAGACGTATGACTATGAGATTCAACATCGAAGAGGAAAGCTGCATTCAAACGCAGACGCACTATCGCGGCGACCGTGCAAACCAGACTGTAAGCATTGCACACGCCAAGAAGAAAAGGAAATGGTCATCGTCCAACGAACAAGAGCTGATCCCATTTACGGCTGGAACAACGAAGAACTCAGAATGGCCCAACAAGAAGATTCGGATATCGAACCCATTCTTGCATGGAAGGAACACCAAGAGAAACCAGAATGGTGTGATATCTCCGACCGAAGTCCGGCTCTTAAAGCATATTGGGCACAATGGGACTCGCTTCATGTGCAAGAAGGGGTACTAAGGCGTAAGTGGGAATCTGCAGACGGTAAATCCTTTGTAATGCAGCTAGTCGTACCTCGGTCAAAAGTTAATGACGTTCTTCAAGAAATGCACGACGGAACTTCTGGAGGTCATTTGGGAGTGAATAAGACGTTGGAAAAGATACGACAACGGTTCTACTGGCTGAACGCAAGAGATGACGTCGAAAGGTGGTGCCGAAAATGTGATACTTGTGCTGCTACCAGAGGACCGGGTAGAAAAATTCAGGGTAAAATGCAGCAGTATAATGTGGGCACACCTTTCGAGAGAATTGCTATAGACGTCGCAGGCCCTTTTCCTGAAACTAACAGTGGAAACCGATACATCCTTGTAGTGATGGATTATTTCAGCAAGTGGCCTGAAGCATTTGCCATCCCAAACCAAGAAACCAAAACAGTTGTGGATCAGATTGTCTTTAATTGGGTGAGCAGGTTTGGCGTTCCCATGGAACTGCATTCTGACCAAGGAAGGAATTTCGAATCTAAAGTCTTTCAGGAGGTTTGCACGCTTCTTGGCATTAAGAAGACGAGAACCACACCGCTCCATCCACAATCTGATGGGATGGTTGAACGATTCAACCGGACGCTTAAAGAACATCTATCAAAGGTTGTCGGCGACTACCAACGAGACTGGGACCGACATATCCCATTGTTCCTTATGGCATATCGAAGTGCAACCCATAGCTCGACAGGAAAAACACCATCGGAAATCCTGTTCGGATCAACAATACGCCTGCCAAGTGAAGTAAAATTTGGGTGTCGTCCAAATGAGTCACAGGGAACAGAAGACTATGTGGATGACCTCAAAGACAGGCTTATTGACATTCATCAACGAACAAGGAAAAACATAAAATTATCCAGTGATCGAATGAAAACAAGATATGACGTAAGAGCGACAGCATCAGGATTTCAAGAAGGAGACCTTGTGTGGTTTTACAATCCTCATCGACGAAAAGGACTATCACCAAAACTCCAACAAAACTGGGAAGGCCCATATACTGTTGTGAAAAGAATCAATGATGTGGTCTACCGTATACAGAGAGGGGTAAGAGGCAAATTAAAAGTAGTTCATTGTGACCGTTTACATCGATATAATGGTGAAAGAAGTAATGAAATTGCTCGGGACGATCAATCCTAAGAAGGGGGCAATGTAACGACTAAATAACTCAACTTCTTTTGAATTATAATGTAACGTCTTTTATGGAGCGCCATCTTTTGATCTTTTGGAATATAGCTAAGTCACAAACCGATATTGAACGCTACCACTGGTAACTTTGAGTGAGCTTTTTCGAACATCGAAAGAATGTTCGAGATTGGAAGGGGAAATTATAACCCCACCTACCTGTCATAGAAAGATCGAGAAGCAAATACGAGAACCTTCACGAAAATACTAGGAACTAAATATTGGGTATAAAAGAGAGCTTGGCTGCCACCCTGAGCACAGTTTGTTTTTAATAGTGACAGAATAAAGTTGGTTGTAATAAGAGATAAGTAAATTGTTTAAGGAAATTATTTTCGGTATATTTGAGTGTTGAATAATAAATTGATTGGTTTTAAGAAAGTGAAGTGTTTTATTTACAAAATAAATAAGTGGAAGTTTTAAAACAAAATAAATAAGTTTTATCCATCGAACTCTAAGAAAATATTACAGTATATTTTAAGTTGCTAGAACTTAATAGTTTTGTTTGAGTCTCCAATAAAGATTATACACCATATTGTTTGTTTGATCGCAAAAGTGCGTACTGACTCTGTAGCTTCTTTCAAATTGTAAATGCGCTTGTTTCATTTTGAATGTGCAAATAAAGCGATTCATCAACGGAAAAAACAATTTTAGCTTTAGCTTTACGAAGCTTTGTTGTATCCATTTCCGTTACTGGATCAGCAATCTTTCCAAATCATTGTATTTAAGAATGTTCTGCATGGCGAATTTCCATGCGTGAAAGTCCTCGACACCACGCAGTTTTTCAATTGATTTTTGATTCGACATATAACCTATTGATATTTTGTCGTCAGGAAAAAACAATTTGATAAAACGTAGTTTATATTTATTTTAAAGTTTAAATGAAGAATAATAAAAAAAATGTACATATAAGTAAAACTAAACTGTATTCTTTGATAAAGTCATAATATAATATCAGAGTTGTTTAGTAAGAAGTGATAATATATAATAAGGGTATTCACGCAATTATGTAAAACACTGGATACGTTTACCATTTAGTTAATATTACCATTTTGTTAATGAACTGTCAAATTTTAAATTAAAAATGATTTACACAATTTTAAAATTGCCCAAGGATTTTGCTGCGAAAAATTAACCAAATGTGTTTGGTAAACTTAACCAAACGTTATTGTGACTAAGAATCCGGAGTGTTCAGAAATATGATATATAAGGTATCTCAGAGAACTAAAAAAACTTCTGCCGTACATAGTTTATTAGGACGTGTACATTTTCTGACTATTGATCAGCATTATTTATTTACACCCATCAATATAATGGGCCCTATTATGAATAAACAAAAGTAAATGATTTTACTCGTATTTGTTATGCTTTCCGAATTGTCATCGAAGTGAAAGGAACCATTTATTTCAATGATTATTCTTTCACCAAATTTTAGTTGAGTTCGGGATAACTTTTAGTAAAGAAAACGAAAGTGAACTAAACTGAAAGAAAAGTAGATACATATCTACCATTATAGGCGCGCAACACGATTTTACTTGTATCATCTTATTCCCGTCGGGCTTAATAAAAATATGACTTTTGTGGTGTATCTTACATTTTTTTCCGTTCCGAGACATTCGGCTCTTATTTCAAGTTGGTTTGGGAGAGGTTCTCGAATTAAAAATAACTTCGAAATCTGAACACGCTTACACACATATTTTGAAAATTAATATTTAATGTTTAACGTTTAAAAACTTAAACCGGTCGTTTGTATTGGTGGTATGTATTTCAACGGTTTTTCGCATTAAAGATAATTATTATTAATTTCTAAGAACCAACTAACAAAAAATGCAAGTAGTTGACAGTAGAAAATTTAATTTACACTTTTTATTAGTGAAAAAAACCGGTGAAAAATATTGTGTACCAAAATTAAAAAAAAAATTTTTTGCATTTTAAAAAAAAAAGTTTCAAAATTTTTTTTTTAGAACTTAATAATTCGAAAACGACTCGGTCGATTTTTTATTAAATTTAGCACCCAATAGTTTTTTGAAATTATCTAGCAGGTTTCAAATAAAATTTGTTCTTATAACTAAAAATAACGGTACATCCAATACAAATGTTTAAAAACCGGTTATGAAAACCTCATTTTTCTCAAAAACGGCTCCTACGATTTTGATTAAAATTTTTGTGTGAATTAATATCAGAACGATCTACCATATTATTGGGAAAAAAAATGTATCTATCTTTTAAAAATGGTACCTCCCATAGAACCTTTTTTTGGGTGACTAGGTATCTCATTATTTCTTTAACTAATTTTAATGAATTTTTTTACACAAAAGCTCCTTATAAGATTAAATAATATTGCATATCAAAAAATGTAATTTTGGATTTAAAAAAAAAATAAAAATTATTTTTTGAAAATTCGATATTTCCAAAATGTTTGAATGCTTTTTTTTTATTAATTTTTTAACTCCGCATTAATAAGTACTAAAAATTGGCGTACCAATTTTTTTTTATAAAAATATCTATATTCAAAATTTTATATATAAAAAATAATTATTTTAAAAAGCCGCTCCAACGATTTTTAAAAATTTGTTCTCATAAATTGAGATTTGTGTGTAAGAAATCACTTGGTGTACATTGCGTTGATGTCGAATCAATTACAGATATTTTTTTAATCAATTTATTTCTAAGTTTTTAACATTTTTTCAGTTTAAACTGTAAATTCCATGCATATGTGCGAAGTGCAAGACAGCGCGGTACTTTCTTGTTAATATTAATGTACTCACATAATACGTCCTTAAACTAGGCTATATTTTTGACAGGTATTATAAAATATAGGCCCCCAATAACTAATAAATTTCTTTTATCATATGAAAAGTTTTTAAAATTATTAAAACTTTAAAGCCACAATGTGGTGGTTGAGAACTAATTCAGTTTTATTGAGTTTTCAAACCAAATCAGAAATTTTTTTATTATCAGAAACTTAAAAGTCAAATTATTCATGTTTCAGGATTTTTTGTTTAAATCGTTATTAGGTACCTGTTTAAAAAAAAAAACAAAAGATTTTTTTAGTTAATTTTTTGCACCACTTTATACCTTTTAAGGGGTAAATAATTTAAAATTTTGAAAATAATAAAGGTAATAAATCAGCAAGTTTTAGCTATACCTAGGTATGTAGTCTTTTAGTAAAATGGTACGTATTTGTGATACCTCCGATAGAAAATGTTTTGTTTTGGATTTTCGATTCCATGCAACATGCAATCGTTAAAGAAAAAATATTTATTTTTTCGTGCTTATATTGGTGTGTTTGCTAAAATTAGTATAGGTACGATTTACCGTTTAACAGGAAGAAATATTATATAAAGTCATTATTAACAGTACCTCTCACACAAACTTTTCTTTTATTTTCAATTACCTATCTTATTACCTGTTTTACCGAATTAAATTTCTTTGATTTAAGATTTTTGCATAGGTAGGTATCAATATTTTTAAAAGAAGTTTTGGATTTAAAAAAATTATTGTTTTTTTCAAAATTATTTTTTTAAATCCGCATTATTTAATTAAAAGTAAAACCTGGCGTTAGATACCATTTTTTTCATTAAAATATTTAGGTAAAAAATTTCATATTATACAAAAATATTTTTTTTAATCGCTCCGATTTTTCTTTAAAAAAAATAAATAAGGTAATTAAGGAAAATGTCAAAACAATTTTAGGGGATGTTTAATCAATTTATTTTTAATTATATTGGCGCAAAATTTTAAACGATTTAGTAAAATGTTAAAGCCATTTTAGTAAGTTGCTAAGTTAAAAAGAAGATTTTGCTAATTTTAAACGATTTTAGCAACTTACTATCTCTTAACATTTTACAAAAGTTAAAATCTCAAAATGGCTACTTTAACTTTTAGTAACTTGCTAAATCCATATGAAATCTGTCATTTTCCTCGAAAAAAAAATTGTTTGCAAAGAGTTAAATTGTGTTTTTTTTATGATTCGTGTGCTAATCTTTTTCAAAGTAAATAAAATAAAAAAAATGTTTTCGGAAGACATCAAGAGTTACTGAAGCTAATGGAGGTGCTGATTCCAAAATGGTATCAACCATTCCTGAACGGTTTATGGTTGGTCAGGTACACTCCAAAATGATTTAAATTTTTCTTCATGATGGCAAAAATTAAGAAAATTGAAAAAGGTTTTGGAGTGTATCTGGCCAATGGTAAATCAAATTATTAGGTCCGTTCTCTAGGTTTAGCTTTGTTTACTTTGTTTTTCTTTCACGAACTGTCATTGTTTGGACGTGTTTAGATGCACCATTTTTAATAAAAGGGAATTAGTATTTTACTAGTTAGTAAAACGAAAAAAAAGGATTAAAATTTCCGAAGAGCTAGTAAATTACTAAATGTTTAGCAAATTGCTAACTAGTAATATGCTAAGCCCTTAACAATAGGTTGTTTAAAATTTTGCGCCATTGTTTTTTAACAAGTTTTTCAATTTATGGTGTTAAGCAAATATACATAGTTCATTTGGTTCATTTGTGTGAACTAGACTAGATTGTGTGAAATAGGTTTTTGGCAGGTGGCATAAAATAAAGATTCTAATAAGTTATAAGTTATAACTTATAACTATTATTTTTTTTCTTTTAACACCAATTAAAGGTTCACAATAATAAGACCTTTAAACCAAAGTCCGATCGTATGTATATAGGAGCAAGTTCGTTTTTGAATTTGTGAACTTTATTTTTTTTCTTTTCGGTATTTTATCGCATTTGTCAAATTTGCTTATTTTAGCTTGAGTGAACGAAACAGAGAGAAATTGAACGAATTTATAGAAAAACATAGGAGACTAAGATTTTAAAGTTTTCAACACCCGCTTTGAATATGTTTGTGTATTGCGAATCTATTTGTGTTTTGAACATGTATGTGTAGGCCTTTTATTGTGTTTTGGTCGCAGTTCTATATGCATTTGGAAATGTAAATAGGTATAGTAAATTATGTATGGCTAGGCTATACGGGGTGCTTTGACAATCATAAGCAAATTTGGCTTGTGTTTGCTTGTGCGTTATGCCCAGTATTGTTGGGCCTTAAGGCAGCCCGTGAACTTAGAAATCGGAAAACAGTTTCTTCTAAGGAATTTTTACTTTCGCTCTCAAAAAAGGCAATTCATAAGGAGAATTAGGATTGGATTTTTGATTTTCGAAATGTTTACCTACCTAATGGTGACTTTGAAAAACATTTCTTGTAAATATAATTTTGTATTGTGTGTGTATGTTTTACTTCTCTTGCATTTTTAATATATTTAAATTTTAAAAACTTAATTTCGACACATATCTACAAAATTAATATTAAATCTGGAAAGCTACCTTCCTATATTAGATATTGTGTCACAAATACACAAACCCTTGCCGATTTATCTAATTCTCTTATTTATACCTACTACTACATGTTTTCACCCCTCCGTAAATACATTTTTCGATGCCATTTTCATTTACAATACCATCTATTTAGAATGAATGGGAATGGGAAGGGAAACACTTCTTTTGATTGTGAGTTGTGACTTGTGAGTCACTGTTTTATTCTCTCTGGAGCATGATGCTCTTGCTCTACTCTAAACTCTGTATGGGACCATTTTTTCCTTTTTATACTAGAGTTTTCGTACGCCATGGTAAAATAAGGGAAATGTGAATAGCAATATGCAATAACAAACAACAGGGCCCTTGTTGGATTTTCATTTCGTGTATAGTATTCAGTTCTATTCCTGAGCTCATTGCGTTCGAATTGGCTTACGGGGGACTTCGTGTATAAATGTTGAACGGAGTTATTGAATACTTGAATTCAATGAGAAGAACAAAAATGTATAAAAACTAAAATAGAAACGAAATCAAAAACTATTGGACTATGGAGCTGCTGAATCGGTTTTACATCTTTCCACTTCTACCACACCTATAAGGGTTATCTTTATTTTGTTCGTTTACTTACTGCATCTGAAATATTTGTGTACCTACCTATTCATCGAATCAGTGCAAATGTGTTTAACAATAATAATTATCGATCAGTGTGTTTTCACCAAATTTTCAAATTTACCAATGCAAGGCCTGGACGCCTCAATGACGAATTATATGAGGTACAAAAACAAAGTTTGAATAGTGTTCTTACTATCGGTGCGTGTCACTCTTTCCCCTAAAAAAGAAAAATTATTAAAAACCTTAAAAACAACCCTAAGTGATTTTTTGGATGAATATTATAGTTTTGTGTTACTTTCACTTGGATTTTGTGCGTTACTTAAGAATGTGTTTCATTAGGTTGAAATACCTAAGACTTTTATTTATATTAGTTGAATTTAAACAAAGATATACATGAGTCACATCAGTTCTCAGTAATTTCTTCCCCATTTAAATTTATTCCTAAAAATGCGGATTCAATTTACCATCGCCCTCGAAAACTTACTCGGAAAACAAGTCGTTTTTGTTAGTGTTATGTGGAAGTGAAAAAAAAAATATATTATAGGTATATAAAATACCTCATTCGAAGGGTTGTTATAAAATATAAGCGTTATATTTTCTTTAAACACACATACTCTTGGCAGTAACAACTAATTTTATTGTACTTACATATACGTATGATGCATAGATAGCTATAACAAAAACTTATTTTACTATGCGAATATCGTTTTGAAAATGGATTTTATGTGTGTTTCAACTTTATTTCGTTTATGATATTGATGTTTTCGACATTAGGAGAATAAAGAAAATGGATTTCTTTCTGAGCCCATGTATGTATTATAATAGTCTTTCAATTTTTTTTTTGCTAAAGATTTTTAAATGTATCTACATATCTATTTAATAGGATTATTTAAATTTTATAAATGTACCTATACCCTACCTACCTATGTATTCCATGGTAAAAGATCTTTCGATTCTTCGAATCAAAATGAAGCCTGTGGTAATGCATGTAAATAATGTAGGTGGGTATATTGCACAATTTAAATTTATTTTCTGATGCACAAATGAATCTGTATTTAAGTATTTTTATTTATAAATAAGTGATGTTCCTAGTTACATACTACTAACTCTTAAGTAGTAAAACCAGTAGGTAATAGTTTTACTTGCGATTATGTTAAGGGCAAGTTTCGGATTCATAAAAAAAACGAACTCGAGGTTTTAATCAGAGCTAACGATGATAAGAACACGAAAAAATAGATTCCAAAATTGTATCTGCCTCTACCTCTATCTACAGCCTAAAGCTCTAAAACGAATCTCTTCAAAAATGGCATTTCCTTTAAGTGATACCTTGATAGAGGAAAAATTGAAATTTAGCTTAGCTCTAAAAAAACGATACCTGTCTCACAACCGTTAAGAAAAACCTGATGAATATGATATGTATTATGTTTATCGAAAATGGCTTTTAGGGTTTTGATGAAAATAATTGTGTACATACTTCACTATTGTAGGTATGTAGCTATATTTTTTGAAAACACGAAATTTACGAGACACTGTTTTTAAAAGTTTTGTGGACTTAAAGGCCGTTATAAAAGCTATTTTGAATCAATGAAACTAACTGTGTTAATAAATCAATACATTATTTTGTCAACTATAGTTTTTGTATTCTTTTTTGGTTGAGGTTTTTTTTGGGGGGGGGGGGCTGGTAGTGTTTGATTACCTATAGGAAACGTTCTATTTTTATCCATTGACATTATGGACATCCTAGTCTACACCCCTTTAATGAAGTGCAAAATCCGGAGAAGAAAGGCAAAGAAAAAGCAAAAAACTGCAAATTCTTAGTTAGTCTAGGTGAAAATTGCTATGTTAACTTCAAAGACGTACCTATTACTTTTGCCCGAACATCTAGATCATTTCGGGGCATGTCCGCAATGCCTTCGTAAGAAAAATCGAACATTGACTTTAAGATGACCATAACTATAGTGAAGTCGAAAGAAGTGAGTCTGGAAATGCATTTGCGCGGACTTGCATATATAATCCTATTGTATTCACTTTAGAAACCGAACTGTTGTGAAACTAAAAGTTACACGTTGCCTAGCCTTACCGCAATATTATTCAGTCGATGCATACAGATTAGAGAGAAAGATGAGAGAGTAAGGGTTTCTTCCATCTAGAGGTATTCTGTGTGAGGTAAATTCTATATATAATTCTAAGATACATACTATAATTCTGTGTTCAAACATTGAGGGTTCGTTAGGAACTCTCTAATCCCTGATTAAGCATTCGGCGTTCCGAACGTTGGGTCTAAGGCTTCTTTTCTAGTTCTCGTAATGGAAAGGGTATTCCCTACGATAAATAGGTTTTTCTCCCCAGGTTGTATGCTGGGCGTTTGCATCACACTCCACCATTAACGGTAGTTTTTTCTTGCCGTAATAGCCCACAAGCTTCTTTACTTCGGTGATACTTTGCATCATTACCAGCGCAGTAGTCTGGTCTGCTACTACAGCGCAGTAGAGATTTGATTAACTGAATAAAATATCTAAATATGTATCTAAAATATCTACATGTGTCTGGTACATGGAAACAATGTTCGTCGTTTAATTTGAAATAAAATAAGACCTTCAGCCTTAAGTGGCTGACAATACAATATTTTAATTTTGGTAGAAAAACGAACTCTCACAGAAAAGTACAAAAAAAGTATTTACTATCAATTTCCGATGAATTTTAGTATTTACTTGGATGAACTTAGTATCTACTGAAAGTATTTAGGTACCAGTTAGTATGAACTTAATTTTATGCATATGAAATGAAATAAATACTATAAATTTAACCTTTTACTAAAAGTATTAGTTTTTTGCTTTAACCTTCCAGTAACTACTTTCGTTTTATGCATATCACCCGCTATTTTGCAACTTTTAAAAAATTAAGCAGTTCCTTCGAAAAAAAGTACTTACCTACTAGTTTTTATGCATGCGGAATTAAGTTTTTACTTAAAAAATCATCCGAAAAAGAAAGTTCTATGGCCCAAACTAAATATGTACTTAATTTTCAGCATTAACTGTATTTTTATGCATATCAAAAAAAGTAAATACTATGAAATTCTCTAGTAAAAGCATTTATATCACCCATTATATATTTAAAAAAAAAAACCTTACTTGATTTTTTTTTTCTTTATTTAAAGGTCCGGGCAATGGAACAAAGGTTGAGTGAATGGCCAAAAACACCTCACCTGAACTCACCAATTCATCAAACCCAAACCCTATCGCCACCACAACCACAACCACAACAAAACACCTCAAATCTTCCCCCAACTGATGCTGAAAAGACTATCACCTGCCTAGAAATAGCAGTCGAAGAGCAACGACAGTTGCGATTACACGACGCTCGTCAAGTAGAAGCCAAAGCGGCCAAAATAAAAGAGTGGGTTACAAATAAACTTCGTGAACTTGAAGAACAAAATCAACATCTTCGTGAACAAAATGTCAAGTGCAATCAACAGTTAGAGCTTCTTCGAAATCATATAGCAAATCAACCGAATCGCCATAGTAGTATTCTGCCGACTGGTCCGGTCCGAAATAGCCTCAGTTTAGATGTGCAGGATTTCGCGTCAGATACCTCCGATAGTAGGCGACGAAGTGAATCCTTAGACCCTCAAGAATCGATAAGACCTCTAACTTCAAGTTATCCTCATCATAAGCATCGAAGAAATTTATCAATGGAGCCACAAGAACTGGAACGTAATTTGGTGGCGGCTGTTGATGGGCTGACTTTGACACCTCTTTCCGGTAGACCCAACAGTTCAGACACAGATACCGCTCACGACTATGCGGAAATTTATACACCATCAAGGGAGAAACTACCAGCATGGATGAAGAACAACCCCGCGCTAATGGCTAGTGGAGGCAGTACATCAACAACAACAACAAGTGAGTTGGTAGGCATAGCTGGAACACCTAGGCCTCCAACACCCCCACTTCACAGATTTCCTAGCTGGGAGGCCAAGATCTACCAGGTTGCCAATGATGGACTTGCAGCTGCTGATGGAGATCATGATAGCCAAGAATTAAATGTTAATCATAGTCAAAACCAAACAAGCACGTTGGATAGTGCAAATGAAAGCGGTGGAGTTGGAGGTGGTGTTAGCGGAACACCATCTAGAGCACAACAAACCGCCAGCGGAGGATTCTGTGATATAAGTGTGCCTGTATATGCCACAGTTAAGGGAGTGAGTAGAGTTTTTGTTGTTTGTTTGTGGGATTTTTTATAAATTCTTATTAAATGTTCAATTTACAGCGTGCTTCCCAAATTCGTTCGATGCCCTTTACTGGCGATTCAAGTGATGACTCCAGCGATGGGGAGGAACATGCTGTTATGATGACTCATAACTCACACAATTCATCGAGTACAGACAATACCGAAACGAGTACATCTGGTAGTGCGTCGAGCCCTTCAAAAAGTCTTAAAACATCATCAAGTTTAAGTCCCGCAAAACGAAGTGGTTCTGAGAGTCCTAAAAATAAGACACGTGGTATGTTAGCTATGAGTAATAAGTAATGTAGTGCCCGCGTAGAAATGCATTGGGATTTTCTTGTTGGAATTTTTTGACGGTAAATAATTGGATTTGATTTATCTGTATATATTTCCATGTTTTTTCGAACATTTGTCTTTCGAAAATAACTGTTTTCCGGGACATTTTCTTTTCGAAACATTGTATACCGAAAATTTGTCTTTTCGAGTTCTTCGAACCTTTGTCTTTCGAAACTCTTGTTACATTTTTAACAGAAAATTTTATTTTTTGTTTTGATAGTTTAAAGAATCTTCAACAAGAATTAAGTGAGAACTAGGGGAGAGGGGGCACGTTTGAACGCGGGGTACCTTTGAACATGGCTAATAAAATTTTAACAAATAGATATTTCAACGCGTAAACTTAGTTTTAAACATGGCAATACCGATATCTTTATACGTCAACGATTTTGCGATGCCTCTCTTATGTTCATCGGACAGTAGCTAGATATGCAGTTTTTATGCGTAAATTGTATTTTTGTAATGTTTTATTTGTAAGAGTTTACAATTTTTTTGCTAAGGTTTTTGTTTTTGCAAAATTATTATCAAATTCACACCTTCATTTTGATTAACATAAAGGATAAATATGTTAGGTACAATAACTATATGGCCGAGTTTTATGTTGTTTAACATGTTGGGGCAGTTTTGAACGAAACAGGCGGGACACCTTTGAATGGGTTTAAAACTAGTTTTTGCATTAAAATTAAAGCTTCAAAAAGACTTTTTGCTTCAAAAATTCTGTTTTAATCTATTTATTTCCAAAAGTCTACTTTTTAACTAGTGTCTACACCATTAAACATTTTTTTTCCTATAAATAAATCTTCTTCTACATAATTTATTTATTCATATATGTATGTAGTTTATTATTTCCTTCAATAGATATGCTCTTATACTCACATTATTTACTGTTGAAAATAATTATAAATACTTCCGTTCGAAGGTGCTCCAGGTTAATTAAAACGTGCCCCGCATGTGGGGTACCTTTAAACATAAGGACCTATTTTGTAATTTAATAAAAATAAAATATCAATCTTTATTAAATTTAATCAAAAATGGGTTTGAAATAAACTTTACATTTTTATGTAATTGCGAGAATTCTCGCACGGGTAGGCAAGTTCATACTTTATCAATACCTAAAATATATGTTTGAAGTTTTTGTTTAAAAAAAGGACTTCATAAGGTCGCCAAATTTCGATCATCCCAATCACAGTTTTTTTTTGACAAATAACCTTTAAAAAAGTTTTGTTAACTATATGCCAGTAAGGCCTAAGGTCTTTTTAAATGCAACCTGTTCATTAATATAATATTAATATCAAGGTTTCACAAAACAGGTAATTACACTTATGTTCTTAACTTGAATACATTTTTCATTCAGGCAAGGGAAATAAGCTCTAATAAGTATTCAAGCTAACGAAAAAGTGAATTTTTTGATTTCCATCGTATTTTATTAGTTACATATATATTTTACTTTAAATTCTATAGAGAATAATTACATTTAAAATTGAAGCTTAGTGTTATTTTGTGTTATTGAAGTGTTTTCAAAGCCTAATAAATTAAAAAAAACACCTATTATAACCTTCATTTCTATAATAATAATTTAATTATCAGGGGAGAAAAAAATTCCATCAACCATTTTAGAAGTGTTTACTTATAATTGTATATTTTATTTTAACTTATGTTTAGTTTGTTTTGAAATTTTATTTTATTTTTATTTATTTTGATACAACTTAAGGAATTCCTCAAGAACAATCTCAATATGTACGTACTACCACCATACGTGGATCAGTAATTTCAGATATTTCCTTTGAATCAGGCCTATCCGATGATTATGCGATACCTCCAGATGCAGTTTCGGAATCCACATGTATGGACGCATCAATGCCTTCTCTGCTTATGCGTGCATCCTATGTTGATTCGCCAAATCGCAAACTCGAGTCCTTAGAGAAAGTAAGTTGATTTTGAGTTTTGTTTAAAAAAAGTGGTCCCTTAATTTCATTGAAAACAATTTAAAGGCGGGTCATTTAGCTAAACTCGGCGGTAAATTGAAAACATGGCGAAAGCGATGGTTTGTCCTCAAAAATGGTTCACTGAACTATTGGAAGAGCCAACATGATATTAATCGTAAGCCGCAAGGACAAATTCTTTTAGATGAAGTTTGTCGAATAAATCGAGCCGAAGGGGCTTCTACATTTGAAATTGACACTGGGAAAAAAGTTTACTATTTAACAGCCGATTCTAATGCAACTATGGATGATTGGATAAGAGTCCTTCAAAATGTTCAACGACGGAATGCCACCAAGTTGTTACTAAGCCGTGATGACCAGAAACCAACAGTGCAAGGCTGGGTAACAAAAGTGAAGAACGGCCATGCGAAAAAATGTTGGTGTGTTCTTTTGGGGAAAATGTTCCTGTATTTTAAAGCCCCAGGAGAAACTGTAAGTGCTCGAAAAAAATACATAGATGAACTAATAAGTATAAAACTTTTTATTTTTAGAACCCTTTGGGACAGATAAATATGCGTGATGCTAGGGTAGAAGAAGTAGAGCATGTTTCAGATTCGGATTCTGAAGAACGTGAAGATGCGGCACAAAGTCAAGCTCGTTTAACGGTTTCAATATATCCAGCCCACCAGGGTCCAACTTATTTAATACTACCAGGAAAACAGGAGCGAGATAACTGGTTGTATCATCTGACCGTAGTATCGGGTGGGGGACCAAACGCTGGAACTCAGTACGAACAACTTGTACAGAAACTTATGGAAACCGATGGGGATCCAAGTAAGTAAATTTAAGAACTTAGTACACAACATTTCTTAACTTTTAATTAAATTTTCACTGACTAAATTTTAAAATTTTACATAGAGAAGCACTCTCCTTAAAATATATATTTCAACCAAATTACAAACATTTTTAGATTGTGTTCTCTGGCGCCATCCAATACTTTTACATACTAAGGATAATATTACATCACCACTTTCTTCCATGCATTCGGAATCTATACAACCGGAAGCCATTAAACTATTTAAGGTATATGAACTGTTTTATACAAAAGGAATAATATTCAAACTATACTGCATCTATTATACAGAGTTGCCAACTTTTTATGTCAGTAGCAGTGAATCAACCAGGAATCGACTACCATGTTGTCTTAGCTCAAAATGCCTTGCAACACTGTCTTGATATTCCGGAGTTGCAAACGGAAATGATTTGTATTTTAACAAAGCAAACATCACGCCATACTGGACAGAAACTAAGTGTTGGCGTCCAGGTAAACAAGAAACTGGGCAAGCAAACACGCGTAAGTTTAGTTTTTTCAGTTGCAAAAACTTTTAGTTTATTTAGTTTAGAGCTCAGTAAAGGAATGGTTTCTAGAGAATTGTATTTACGCTTTTTTTGCTTTTTGGCTGTTTTCGGATGTGTTTAAATAATGTCTTGAGACTATCGAATTTAGATAGCACTTACAGTCCACGATAAGATTAGACCACAACCAACGTTTTCAGTCAGCTTGTCACCTAAGGGTCTTCCTCCGCTGCGTAGACTATAAGGGGTATAATTGATTTTGAAGCCTCTAAAGTAGGGTCCGTACGTATCCAAGCCATCTCAGCCAATGTATTTTCACTATACAGATTTACGAGCTGTTGCACGCCGTTGAACCTTATAATCTTCAAACTCCTTCGATACACACTGGGCATCAAACTCGACAGATTCCTCCGTTCAATACACTCAATCTAGCTTTCATTCGTTCAAGGCAAGGCCCGTGGTTCTGCCCTAGGCAGCAGAACCGAGATGATGTGTAGGTTCTCCTGGGTACTCCGAGATTCCCGTTTTCGAATCGCTGTTTCTTCGGTCTAAAAGATATTGCAGTCTGCAGTGATGTAATTTTACAAAGAAGTATAGTGGATCCGAAGTAATCAAAGCCTGGGGTGGAATCGGCTAACGCGATAGTTGATAATCAAAATCGACAATTTTGCTCCATGTAAGGTGATTATCAAATCGACAATCATTTTTTTGTACTGATATTAAGCGACAGCTTTTTAGGTGTCGTTTTCATACATTTATGTCATTTTCATAAAAAGTTTGATGCGGTCGGCTTAAAATTGGTTGGTTTTTTAATAATATAATTAATTAAAACCAACACAATAACAAAAATGCAAAAATGACATTTAATTCTTGAGTGAATTATAAGTTATGCCAAAGAAGAAACAATTTTTGGCGAACGATTTACACAGAGCAACGAATAGTTGATAATCAAAACCGACAATCAAAAAAGCGACAATCAACTATCGCCTTACGCGATTCCACCCCTGTATTATTTTTAGTGTAGTTTTACCAGATTTCACGATGTTGAGATTTCCTTTTCGATGACAGCATAAACTTTGTCTATTCATTAACACACAAGTCTATTTTCGTTGCCTTCGCTTAATTATTTGATCACTTCTATCTCTCGAAAATGTCTTTAATGTATCATATGCATTTAGCAAGTAATTGAATGAACATTTAAAAAACTACCGTTGACTTGCAAGAATGATTTTAAAAAGTGATGACAACACTTTATTTGCGACGGTTAGGATACTTATTTCTTTGTACCGAGGATTCATTCATCGGGCATACTGGAACAGATGAATAAATAGAAACAGAAAGAGAAAATAACAAAAACAAGAGATTAATGGACAATTCAAATTCAAAAATCAATTGCCTTATAAACAAAATTTGAAATTAAAACTTAGTTTCTGTGATTAATTCGCGAATCCTTATTTCGGTTTTAATAAAACATAGCACAAGAAGTATTAGGTACACTGATGTTAAAGTTTTCCCATGCTACTCAACAATTTTCTAACTTTAAAGCTCTTTACTAAAATATTCTTAGTTTTAAATATTTTTTAACATGCCTAAAACAGTGAAGGTTCATGCAAAAAAAAGGAAACATATCATTTGTATTTGTGAAATTGACATTTGGAGTTAGTAATGTACAAAAACAAAAAACAGGCATTTGGGGATTTTTACTTTAATAAAATATTAAATGGTAGTACGCTGTTAACTCGTTCGGAATTCGGAAAATCTTCTTTTTTTAACCTAGCTTAAAAAATGCATCGTTCTAAATCGTCTAAAATTTTTCGCCATTTGCTTGAAATAAAAACACTTTGAATTCCATCACACTGTTTTAAAGTCCTAATCGCCCCTGTTTTCGAGCCCTGGTGATCGGGTTTTATGTGGCAACCCTCGGAAATTTCGGACACCCAGGATACTGGAAGCATACTTGGCATCTATTGCAACATAATCAAAGTATCGCCATCTGGATACTACCTGGATAATGCCAGGTCTCTTTGTGAATATTGAATCTGTAAGCCTAAACCTTCTTCCTTATCACAAAACCACAACCAAAGTGCCGCTGCGCTGACTCTACTTATACACATTACACGATTTCATTCTTCATATGCCCTCTCCATCCCATCTAACTGGATGTTTTATTCTTCAGTGTAGCACATCTAGGTTCTCCGCTATTTGTTCAGCTGCTCGTTGCCTGTTTAAGCTTCGGACATTCCATGTGCCGATCCCGATTTAATTGTCCTGTTTTCGCTTGATAGGATCGTCAAAATTGCATATCGAGGGCAGGATGTTTTCATTTGGGTCAGAAATGCAATTCCGAGATGTTCTTAAACGCCAACTGCAAAAGTCAACTGTTCGAAAAACCAAACCGAACTTTTTTTGCAAAAGCCTTATTTCGAAATAACGCAGTTTCTTTGTAAGGGCATTCGTGATGATGATCAAACAGATTTTGTGCAAGCTGGACGATAGCAATATCCGCGTCAAAAAATAACGATCGTATGGACAATCAAATTGACTTTTATTTGACGTTGTCGAAGACGCCTGTTTATTATTGTTTCGGAATCGCAAACAAAATTCAATGCTATAGGGAAATTACTCCGATGCTCAACTTCTTACCTGGAGGACCAGACCCTTATGCGGGATATACACACGTCAAAATCTCTTCAAGCATGGGAGAGTGTATTAGTGAAAATGCCACACGTATAGGTTGTGTGTATGCTTGAAGCAAAATCAAAACTTTTTGATTTTGCTTCAAGCATGTACAAAAGATTGGCATCATCGAAAAAAACTAACTAACACAGTCTCACATGCTTGATGGAGTGCTTGAACCGTGTATATGCCGCTTTAGTATAACTCCAAGGGTGAAGAATCTATTAAACCGTTTCTTATAGGCCTCATCTGAGCTCCGAATTAGTCTACGACTATATACATAAGTAGTTCGACGACCTTTTTCCTGAGACGATTTTTTAGCAACAATAAATTTAAAAGCAACATTATTTTACGGACTTGTCACAATCGTTTAATTTTTATGATAAAGATTTGGATGTCCGATGTTTTGACAAGGTAACACCTGTCGTCATAGGTTGACTGATAACTTTATGGGTTAACTCGTGACCAAATGCTCAGTAATTAAATGATCCTACAATTTTTCGTACATTTACACTTCCGAATAGACCACTGTAGTGAAAAAAGTGCTTACAACTAATTTTAAATTTTAATCATTCGTTGACTGGACTATTAGTTTTTTGTTTGTATTTTTAGTTATGTACATATAATCCCTATGTTTTTAGATTTAATTTATAATTATGTATTTATTTTAATTTAACCTACATTAATCCTTATTCATTATTCGTCATCTTATAATAACGTTGGAATCCTGAGTGGGTTTTATGTCTTTCGTGATTTATTTGAATACATAAAACGTGCTAACTTCTTCAGGTTATAAATCTTAATTATTATATTTATATAAAAGTATAGTATCATCGTAAATTGATGCCAACAGCACCATTAATGTAGATTCAAAGCTCAAATTTACATAACTTAGCTATAATTCTAATAATATTAAAATGTTTTATTTTAACTATAAAATTGTTTGAAATGATTTCAATATATGTATTTCATTACTTAGACCCCACTTACATATATTTAAATTTCATTGAAAACTATAATTATTGTTAATTTTGAGACGTTTAGACAGCAAAATCTATGTTTATTTATATGTCAAAATGAAGATTATGGCTCAAATATTAGATAAAAATTGTTTTAATTTTGGCCAAGCTTCCTCATATAATAACTTGTAATATTTTAATGATTGAACTACACTACCCAGCATTAATCATAGCCATTTAAAAATTTCATTGAAACTCTATAATTGAAAATATAAATATAAATCTGATGAATTAATTATTAATTCTTTAAAAAAAAAATTATTTTGGCCCAAGCTTCCAAATAAAAAAATCTTTTATTTTTTCAATGATTGAACCACCCTAACAATGATCAATGAAATTTTTAAAATATTTTTTTGTGAAAAATTGGGCCCCTTAGGCGCCAGTAAAGTAATAAAAGTAATAATTATTTTTATGCCAAAATAAAGCTTATTTATCAATTATATAATTTCGATCCAATCTTTCACGTACAATAACTTTTAAGATTTCAATGATCAATGGTAAGGTATTTAGTTCAATCATTGAAATTATAAAGGCTATTTTATGCTAAATGAAAATGTTTGTTGGCTAAATAGAATAATTGAGTCAAAACTTTTATTTTGACATAAATTATAAGTAAACACTAACTTTGATTGCAAGATGCCTCAAAATTAGCAATTAAAATGTTCAATGATCATTGGCCGCGTTCAGATTTGTATCCAAAGCGATCTAGATAGTTTTGTGTTGTTGTAATACCATGTAAAAGCACAGCTGATGGAAAGCAGCTTCAATGAAAGTTATATCTGGGGCCTAAAAGTTTTCGATAAAATTTTTAAATATCGATTTGTTACGTACTTATTATTACTTATCGTGATTCCTCTATTTGTATAGACTCAATAACCATAGATCCCAAATTTGTTTCGAAAGTTTTGTCCCATCCGCACAGGAAATAAGTCAGAGGCTTTTATCACAATTCAAAGAGACATAAATCCCGTTTTTTATTCATTAAAGATAGGACATAATTCTTAGAGGTAAAAGTCCAAAATGTTTTGTTTTCATAATTCATTCCTGACTTTTCGGCGCAATGACATAATGTGAGTCCTCGTGCCATCATAAGACTTTTGCCCCATTTGAATGGGACAAAAGTCCCAAATCTATTTCGCAACCATATATACCGAAAAAAAAGTTGGTAGGTATTAATCTATTAATGTCCCACCAAAGATTTTCCATATAACAGAAATGCTGCACATTTTTAACATTGAAAATACAGTTAATAGACGTTCGGACCGTGAAATACTCTTACCAATATCTATTTTTAATTTATTGAAAGCCAATAAAATAACATTGACTAATGTTGTGTTTATTTTTTTTATGTGAACATTTTTTAAACATATATGGTCTTATTTATAAATGTTGTCTTACTTTAGACAACTCTTCAACTTTGGAAAATGTGTTCAAAAACCTTGTTTATTAATGTCTTATAGCTGCCTAACTTAGACACAACACAAGAGTAGATTATATTAACCGTGAATAATGTGATATTTATTTTTATTAAATAAAGCATATTTCCACCATTTTGAAAATAGTTAGACAGTGTTTAAGTAGACAAAAAAATAAAAAAAAAATGGCTGATACTTTTGTAATTTATTTTCAAAATAAAATATTTAAAATATTAAAAATTTATTACCTAAATAATAATTAAATTTTGTATAATTTGACACGCCGCCGTTTTTAAACCATTTCTTAGGATTGTTAAAATGTAATTACATAATATGATATTATGTAATTCAAAATAAATATTAATATTAATACGAAACGTCGTCGACCGTCGGCTAATTTATGTACAAATAAAATCAGAAAGGCTAAAAAACCACTCGAATTTAAAGATCCCAACTTTTATCCTTCAAAAAATTATTTTCAGTTAAATAATTTGAATTTATTTATTCATTCTTGTATTTATTTCGTAAATTGATTTTGCTATTGAAAATGAATCCTAGTTTGGTTAGAATCTCGTGCTTGAGCCTAATATCGTGAAAAAAGTGAATTATCTAAGGAAATGTATACATCACCTATACTACTAAATTTACATAACATTTTAGCATCTTACAAATTTTAAGTTTTGTTATACATACATATTTGCCATGATTTTTTTACGATTCAGATATTTAATTTAACGATCCCCTTAAACCATGGATGGATGTTTAAAGGCTTTAAAGTCAAGTTTATAATTTAATTGAAGCTACTTTTTTGTTTTGTAAATGCCAATCATATCGCTTTTGTTTGCTTTTTATTTCGCAATAAAATGAAATTTACTTCCAAAATTATGTATGATAACACTATCGATCTTTAAATTAAAAATTAAAAGAAAATAATATGAAATTACATATATACATATATTATTTCTTTAAATTATACTTATTCTTTATTCCTCTTATAAATATTAATGGAATCGACCGTATAAAATTACTTATATCATCGCGACCATTAAAAAAGTGAACATTAACCGATAGGTCGAACATTGATTTATGTTTTTGTTGCATTTTTGACTAGGAATACCTAATATACCTACATTATCTACCCTGTCAAAAATGTAACCAGAAGTATCCCTAAACTGACTGTATTTGAACAGAATTTTACATACCCAAAGGCCAATCCGTGTATATAAGTCTGCCAATTTGCCTTGATAAGCTCGGCGAGGAGAATTTACATTTTTATTATATCAGACGTCATTTGACTCAAATTATTTTCTCTTAAAAGGAAGTAAGGCCCGAATTTTAACTACCCCAATCTTAATTAATTCAACTTAGCAAATCAGCAAAAAGAAAACAGTAGATATAAAATATTAAACCAAACCTTCCCGAACGAAATGGTCACCAAAATAAAAAAGGTTTAAGTATGTTAATATACAAGAGGTCGTAAAAGTTGTTACCTACTTCTATTATTCCGCGTTCTTTGAGAGTAAAGAGATGTCATGTCTTGTTGATGTATAGGTATTTTGTATCTGTTTCTTCATAAATGTCAAAGTCAACTTTAACAACTTTTGTGCCACCTTGTATACCAGTAATTCATTTAATTTTTTTTATTTTCCATATCTAAGTTTTCAATGCAAAGATTGAACTTCATCCATATGTATTTATCTTCATCTATTTCGAACAGCATTCTTGATGTTCATTCGAATACGAACGAACCGCACGAAATTTCATTCATTCCATTTATATTTTTGCTAAAACCTTACAACTTTTCTCAAGTTGTTTGTCTGTCCATTGTGTGCTATCAAAAGTTGCAGAAACTTGTCCCTATCGTTAAGCAGCCTTTGTTTTTCAAACTATCTTTGCAAAACTTTATAATAACAACGTCATCTAATATCTGACGTATAGTGAATCTTTAACAAATTGAAAAATCGACAGGATCATTTCTAAATTGTTTTTCGGAACGATTGTAGAAAAATAGGATTAGTTGAGCTTAATTTACCCTAAGGTGCTAGTTTTAGCTATCATCGAAAGCCATAATTGAATTATAAGTTTTAAGGTGCTTATAAAGAGGGAAATCAGTGATTATTTTGATGCCAGTAAAAAGCTCTTGATTAAATTATTATTAATAGTCAAACAAATATTTAGGGCCAATCTTTTACATAAGGTAGTTCAATCTTTGAAATGAAGAAATAGAAATTGAAATATGTAGCTAATTCCATGAAAAAGCGGATATTGAGATAGAAAAACACTAAGTTTATCTTTGCCTCTTTCTACTTGATCTACAAAGTTTAAATGTGTATATGGCAAAAAAACGAAAATAAAATACAATTTAAAAAAAAAAACTTAGTCAACTAGGTTGCAAAAATATATAGTGAAATTGTAACGAAATCAGAACAAATCTATTGTTATGTTTTCAGTGTTTCACATTTCCATTGATTTGTTGATTTCGAAAACTTTTCGAAAGCGCTTCATATGAAATGTGAATTTACAAACTATTGATTAGACGAAGGGGTTGCGTGAAAGGAACAGAAGACCCAAAAAGTTTTACGTTTTACGGATAAATCCTAGAATGTTCACATATTTTAGTTTTACAGTTTCATATATACATAATATGTATCCATATTATACAATTACTTCTCTTTCTAAATAAAACTAAACTACTAAACTTTAACATTCAACATTATAGTAGTGGCAAGTTACAATTATTCATTCATGTTATTCAATTTCGTTAATTAGACTGAACTTTAAAAGGGCTGTTCTGGCGTTGTGAGGCCTCACAATTCACAACCGCTTGTGGGGTTGATTTCTCGTGAGGTTGTTGTGATTCGATAACATTTTCGGTATTTTGAGACAAGAAACCTCATAAAAAACTCACCACAGTGAGTCACATACATACATATGCACACAACTCGAGTCGAGTTGTTTTGTCAACAATAATTTTCTTTTAAGCCTAGTATACAGTTCTTTTCCACTAAAAAAAAATGGTGGGGAAAAAAAAAATTTCCACAAGAAAAATGTGTGTCGAAAAAAAACCAGGCGAATATCAAAACAATTATTTAAAAAAACACGAGCAATCAAAACCAATTTAAAAACGGAAATTAGGTATGTATGTTCTTTTTTTTTTGCAAAACAATGTCACCAACATTGTTTGCGCGAAAAAATATCCGTGCTGAATATACCTACATTTTTTTCAACAGGTTTGGCTCACAGTTCGATAATAAAACTTTAAACATCAACACATTTTTTGCGATACAATCACTCCCATAAGAAGTAGGTAAATGTATTTTTTTTTTGGAGGAGGAACTGTATATTAGGCTTTATGGAGAAATTAATTTCTTTATATTTTTTTTCATCAGTTAACATGTTTATTTGGTTATAAAATGATTTTTCAGACAAAAAAAAAACAAAAGTGCCTTAACATTATTTTTCAAACGTCAAACTTGTGAGTTGTGAGCTCCTCAAAAAGAGATCACAACTTCGATAATTTTTGTAAGGCTCACAAGTTGTGAGAGTGCTGCCAGAATACAAAAACCTCACAAAATCGAGTTTACTTGTTGTGGCTTGTGAGGTATCTGTGAGGTTTTCCAGAATAGGGCTGTTGTTTCCACTTTGAAACCAAACTTTTTGTTTAGCTTAACTGTAAGCTGTAAAGAACTGGCCGCTAGGACACATACTTCTTTGACTAAACGTCTGGTACAGTGAGACGACAGCTGTGTCATACAATGAAAGGAAAGAATGTAAACTGTATAGAGATTCGTCATAATGAACCCGTTTTTATTGTTTTATTTGAACAAAGCAGTGTTGTTTTTTTTTTCAAAAACTATGTGCAAAACTGCAAAACATGCTTCGATTAAAAAAAATAATGTTATTTATCAATCCTTTTGAAGTTCTGTACTGTAGTAAGATGTCATTTAATGCTAATAATAAGACCTACAATATTTTTCTTATCTTTAACTTTATTTTGTCATATTTCGGACATAAAAATGCATGGATATTTTGGTTTGCCAAATATTTAATTTGTTTCCTTGCCCAAAATTATAAGATTTTACACAATAGACACACAGCAAAAAACACAATTTCACAATTGAAAAGCAAACAAAAACGCATTATGAATGACATTTTTACAGCAACTACTACTATGTGCCACGCAGAGTTTATTCACTTGTGATACACAACAAGGAGGTGCAGCCCAAGCCAATGGTAGCTCTCCTACATCTATTCAGGTATGGGGGATAGCTTAAAAAATTTGTAATTGTGTATTTGCATCCAATTTTTTAAATTTAAATTCTAAATATTTGCTCGCATCGTTTGTTCTTAATTTTTAAAATTAAATCTTTTGTCTTATTACTTCAGGCTCCAGCTCCTCCGCCGATTATAGATTGCAAATCCAATCCACCTGCATATACATTTGTCCAAGGATGGCAACTTCTCTCATTGGCCGTCTCTCTATTTGTTCCAAAGTCGAGCCGCCTCCTCTGGTATTTAAAGCTGCATTTATCTCGAAACGCTGACACCAAGACTGAAGCAGGCAAATATGCAGCCTACTGTGAACGTGCCTTAGATCGGACACTTAAAAACGGCGGACGCGAAACTAAACCCTCACGAATGGAAGTGTTATCGATTCTTCTTAAGAATCCCTATCATCACTCTTTACCACATGCTATACCAGTGCATATGATGAATTCCACATACACAGTTATATCATTTGATGGCTCAACAACAATTGAAGAATTCCAATCGACACTTGCTCAAGAGATTGGCTCTAGAGACTCAACAAACGGATTTTGTTTGTTCAGCGATGACCCAATTGAAAAAGATCTGGAGCACTATTTGGACTCACAAGCAAAGCTTTGCGATGTTATTTCAAAATGGGAAACCGCATTGCGTGAAAAAGGTTCAGGAAAGTTCGAAAACTCGAGGGTCATTCAATTGACGTATAAGAACAGACTTTACTGGAAGCATACAATTAAGTTTGAGACCGATAAGGAAAAGCTCCTTTTATGCTATCAGACCAACCAACAGATTGTTCAAGGACGATTTCCACTTTCCAGGGACTTAGCTCTTGAACTGTCATCTTTGATGTCACAAATTGATATGGGCGACTATTCGCTGGAAAAGTCCAGAGGATCTGGAACTATGAACAATGCAGGTCTTAAGGCTTTGGATAAATTCTATCCATATCGTTATAGAGATGCCATGAGTCCGGAGCAACTAAAAGATATTCAAGATCTTCTAATTTCCAAATGGATACTATTAAAAGGACGTTCCACACTAGACTGTGTTCGAATATATCTTACTTGCTGTAGAAAATGGCCATTTTTTGGAGCTGCATTGTTTCAGGCGAAGCCTCGTCATTCTGATCAAGCCATGGCGTGGTTAGCTGTTTCAGAAGATGCCCTTAATGTTCTCGAACTGTCCTCAATGGCACCCCTCGCTAGATATCCTTATACTTCAGTTATGACCTTTGGTGGTTGTCAAGATGACTTTATGTTGGTGGTAGGAAATGAAGATAATTTAGTCACAGCTGGAAACACTAACGAACAGAAACTGCTCTTTGCAATGAGCAAGCCTAAGATTCTTGAAATTACACTTTTAATTGCGGATTACATGAATGCCCTAGGTCACACTCTTCCCGGAACACCACAAATGAATACCCTTACAAGAAATGGCTCACATCGTTCACTTCGGTCTCGACCTTTACCAGGAGCTTGTATAGCGGCCGGTGGTGGGATGTCCACAAATGCCACAACAACAGCTCATAATACTCTTAACTCCCACGCCACTCATACTCTGAGTTCTAATCACTCACACACGTTGAATTCGCATTACAGTGGTATGGGTATCCATATTGGAGGAAGTCATCAAGATACAATGAGTTCTTCTCATGGAGGTCAACCGGATATACTCAAGAGCACCCCAGATCATCAGAGGCTACAGAAATAAAAAACCAAAGTAAAATATGCCATTGGCTTTTTTTAATTTTCAGGGAATTAATTAATGGCATTTTGCATTTACCGTCCAGAACCCATCTGGTTTCGATTCTGAAATCAAAAACTTTTATCTTTTTTTCAGAAGAAGAAGTGTCATTTGAAGGGTTCAGAAGGACGATCAATGGCAAACGTCTAAAAAAACACAACCTAAACAAAAAATAGTTTTGCAACTCAATTTTTATTTATATTTTTCTTTCCCACCAGAGCCCAATCTGAAAAATGTTGGATCCGAAAACAACTAAATTCATATAAGAACCTAAACAAAAAAATTTTTAGGAAGATACATTTATTTCTGTTTAAATTGCTTAAAAGATGAGAAAATAAAACAATCAGGCTGTTCACGAGCATTACAAAGTATTTTATTATAGCTGATCTCTGCCACGCTTCGCTACCTATAGAAAATTTGTCAAACTACTAAATTTCAACATTAATGTGTAGGTAAGGAGAAAAGTCTAATAAGAAAAGTGTGTATTTCCGTAGGCGGACGTTAAAAATTTTACATGACATGCTTTTGGCTTAATAGATCTTAATTACAAATTTTAAATGTTTTAGTTATGTACAGTACAAAGGAATAGATATTAAAAAAGGGCGGGACAAATAATACATCATGCTTAGATTGAAGAGACCTAAATTAAAAAATTTTAACGTTTCAAGGACGTTCAATAAGGATAAAACTAAAATATGATAAAAGTCAGCATAGTATACTTTATTTTCAAGAGATTATAATTATTTTATATTTCTAGGGATGTAAAGTAAAGAGGAATCTCAGATATAAACATAAACAACATGGGCGTAATACTACACAGCCGAATTTATAAACGCATTATAGCGAGTGCATAAAAAGTTATATAATCTTTTTATAAATCCTCTAAACGCGAAAACGTTATTTAAAAAACGTATGCAACTTTGAATAGAAGCATTATAATCTAAAAGCTTTTGAGGGTGGAATAGTGCCTATATAAGAATATTTTAGTATCGAAATGTCACTTTGACTCACACACAACAACATAATACACAGATATTGGGATGGCGTTTACTTTGCGATTTTTTAATATCTATTTTCTCCCTTCCTGAAATTGATCAAGGTACATTTTGTACCTACTTGTATATTTACATATGTTTGAAAGCGACTAACAAAAAGTCAACGAAGTTCTATAATAGGGATCGAATTCCAATCTCCGCTTCAATAAAAATAAAATAAGAAATGTCATTTTCATGGGTAGGTAGCGCCACCCTAAAAGATAGATGTAAATTCTTCTCAACAAAAACACACTGCCAAGTGAATGAAAAAATTCTTTCAATAAATCAATCAACATGCCCTTTTTATTTCATATATTTTACTTTATTTGCAAACAACACGAAAACGACACAAAAAACAATAATGAGAATAATATTAAAAGAAATTAGAAAGAATCCCATCGGCGCAGCGGAATTCTTGTATTAATTTGTCACGAACAGCTGAAATTTGTTCGTCAGTTTGTGAAGTAAAACGTAATGGATTTCCCCTTTTTTGTACTTCATTTGACATAAGCCCTGTATAACTATATTGATAAGGAAAATATTTTATAAATTAGCCTTCTAAGGACGGTATATAAGGATTCAATTTTAATATAAGGGCAGTGGGCGTGGAAGTGGGATGTAATAATACAACTTGCCATGCCTTAGGTTGACCATAAGGTTGTCAATAAGTCAATAAGGAGAAAGTGGGCGTGGCAGAAGGCAGGTTTTTGTTTAGGGAAAAAAAGCATTTCTGAACTGAACATTTTAAAATTCGTTCAAAACACATTTAGTGCCAAAAATTTTATAGAGGTATTAATGGATATGTAATAGCTATCTTCTCGTGTGAAACAAATTGGTTCACCTAAAATCAATTTGCTTATTTCCATCAACCAATAAATTATATCAAATGCAATTCATTGGTCTTATTAAGTAGATCTTAAGTTACTTTAACAACAAACCTTTAATTTTGTGGTGTCTGAAATACGTTTGTTGGATGAAACCCAACCGATTCTAAGCTATTGGTTGATTCGCCCTCAGGGGACGTGTTTATACAACAAAACTTTCAAAATAATTGGTTTCGATTCAATACTAATGTAATCAGAAAATTATAAAGGAAAGTTAATTAATTTATTAAAGTTGATGTTGTATTTGCTTTAATTCCAATTAACGTTTGGTACTGTTTGTTGGTTTACGTCTGGCTTTTTGTTTAAGGAAAAAAGTTTAACTCCAATTTAATAAATGTTGTTTTAGCCGTTCATAATCTAAAATTGTTAGAAACAAAATTATATAACTGAAACGCACAAACCCACAAAAAATTTACAAACCGCTTTTTATATATCATATACAAAAATATATATCAAATTTTATTAGGAAGTATACCAAATTATTTTGTATTTTTAGTGAGAAATAGCACACTCAAAATCAAAATATCGGAATTAAACTTTCTTATGGGTTTATCAAATAATACAATTATAAAGTGCTAGTGATGTTGCAACATAATACATTTTCTTAATAAAGAAACGAAATAATTACCATATTCGAGTACGAATTTATACAATAGTTATTTAATTGCGAAAATACACGGCATACTGAAACAAAAATGTGAAACTATTTCACAAATTACATATAAATGAAATGCATTAATATGTGTCTTTATAACATATTAGATACTAAGGAAATTTTTATACCAAAAATTAAATAAAATTAAACGATGTCAAATATATACTAAAAAATATATTATTGTTCCAATATAAATAACTACCTATACGTTTTTTAATTGATAATTATTGTGAAACGAACTTAAAATTTATTAATTAATTTATATAAAATTATATTTTAAAAACTAAATACTTTAGCAATACATCTTTCAAACTTTTATCTCTATAATCTCCTACTTAGTATTATATTTACTTTAAGTGTATGTATTTATATTTATTATTTAAATATATTTATTTCAAAAAAACTCAATTATTAATACAGGAGTTGGTCTTCTTTGCACTTGAAAAGGAGGGCCATGCAATTTCTCTTCGGAATATATTCCATTATGAAATTTCTTAATAAAGAAGACATTTTTCTATGACATAGAAAAATGTACATCATTCAAATGAGAACAGATTTATTGTGGCCCATACAATTTTATTGAACATTATGAGAGATCAATAGAATGTAAGTATATCCAACGTTGAGTTTTTCAATTTTGCCACAAAGATGATCTCCTGATCATATATATATTAAAAATACTTTTGAAATCATTTACGAATACATATTTTATTTAAATAATAATAATGTATTTGACCTCAAACTTTTTTTTAACAAGGTACATATTTATAAAAAAAAGTTCCTCTTGTGATGTTTGACAGAAATTCTATTTTGCATTTGATGCTGTAAGTGGAAGGAAAAGTAGCGTAACTCACATTTTTGAGGTTATATCTACAATCTTAAGTTATGTGTGAAGTCACTATGTTCCGAGAGATGAAAAAAGATACAAAATTACCGAATTTTATTAATTAAAGGTTCCAACCCTTCACACAGCTTCATTTTATAAAAGATTTAATTTTTTTTCTGTACTGAAAACCTTAATTTCTATTATTGGTATTTACTTTTATTTATTTGAACAACAATATACCTACATATGTTATGAATTGTAAATATCTAAAACTATACACAATTATCATTATATATTACAAAGCACTTATTGTAATAATATTATTTAAGTAAAAAAATAAATAGCAAACAAAGATTTCAATAATTGTTAAAGCAATTAATAATTCCTAAATTCTAAATATTAAAATGAAATTCTGGGTGGACATTTGTTTAATATTTGACATTTGTTTTTTTTTTTACTTTTACTTTGACTTTGTTTTAATACCTACAAATTATGAAACAAATATTTTATTTCAAGAACGAACAGAACAGATATTTGTATGCATAATTAAATACAAATATTGTAAATAATTCATAATATATCGAAAATGTAAGAAATAGAGAGAAATAAAAGATGAAACTTTTTTGAAAAAAGTATATTTAAGAAAAGAGTTGTTTGACTTGCTTATTTCAAAAAAATAAATAGAAGAAAGAAGAAGTATGTATACTAAAGAGTGGTGAATCCAGGGCGGTGTTTATGGGATCATGATCATGACCCTCCAGAGCCTAAGAGAAAATGATAAACACAAACAATCTTAGCTTTTAGTGTCCAAACAAATTCGCCTGAAGGTAGGTATTTTATTTTGCATTTAAATATATTTTTGATGATATTATTTAAAAAAAAAACTTATTCATGTAGGGGGGGCAAGGGATAAAATTATAATACTATAGAGTTTTTTTTAATTCAATATAGTTATTGATTTAAATATAAAAAGAGTTTTTTAATTCAAATAATTAAATTAGAAAATGAAATAAAAAATATAATTTTTTGACTTTAATTTGTCTTTGACTTGACTTTTAATTGACTTTACTTTACTTAACTTTAATTTGCCGAATGAATCTTTGTTACCGAATGAATTGTTGATATACACATATAGATCTATATAATTTGTACATAATATTATTTATATGAAAATAAAATGTTTTAGTAAAATGAATTATTGTTAAATAGTGTAAATGCGCAATGTTGGATAATAATTTAGGATGTTTTGTATCTTTGAAAATCTAGTTATCCTACATTCGGCCATCCTTTTTGTCGGCTGCCTCAGACGAACAGTCATCTTTGCACAATTTCTACATCACTTAACCTCAGTAACATCATCATCTTCGGATTCATTTTCATCAGTTTCGCTATCATCTTCATTGCCCCAAGGCAGAGTTGCAAAAGCTTAAGTCACTTTCTAGCTTAAGCTTGACTTTAATTCACAAGCTAGTTAGTGACTTATGAATTAAAAAAGATTTAATTCCTAAGTCAGTTAGTGACTCATGAATTTAAAAAATTTAAGTCATTAGCTGGCTGGTGACTTATGAATTAAAAATATTTAAATCATAAGTTAGTTAGTGACTTATGAATTAAACAAATTTAAATCATAAGCTACTGAGTGACTTATGAATAAAAAAAAATTTAAGTCATGAGCAAGTTAATGACTTATGAATTAAAAAAAATTTAATTCACAACCTACTAAGTGACTTATGAATTAAATAACTAATAAATTTCTTTTATCAGATGAAAAGTTTTTAAAATTATTACTCGATGAGCATGTATTAGTGGTCCGTGGAAATTAAAATTCCTTCTTTTTAACCCTTTATCAATATAAATTATAACAAATAGTATCGTTTTTGTTGCTTCTGGCGCATAAATTCAATATTATTTACTAACAATAAGGTTGAAAACAACAAATAGGACAACCGAAAAGTAACTAGAAGCGCACCCTAATATGCGCTCTTAAATTGTAACAATCGCCTCTTAACTTCTATCACAGGTCGTGGGCAAAGGGGTAGATTTTTTTTGACATTGGTTGTAGTTGCCCTTTTGCGACAGCAAAATAATTTCATTTACTTATTTTAAGTTTCGGTTTTTAATATTTTTGTAAAAAATAATTAGTAGATACTACTATTTGGAAGATTTCCACGTATCGAGTTGTTTTCACTTAATTATATATGTATATGTATATGTTGATAATATTTAGAATAATTAAAGGATTGAAAGCGCTATTTCGAAAATCATTAACGTGTAGTGTATTCGTTTGATTCCAAATTGTGTAAGAGGACAGTGCCGGTTGTAAAAACATGTTCTTGCAAGAAGGGACCATTTGCCAGAAAGCCATCGAAGTATATATATATGTTTCATCTACACCAGAGTTATTCTCTAGAGTCCAATTGTCCAACATTATGGTTTTTCTGGGTCGTTGTCATTTTGAGGCTCCCGATCACTCGACATTTTATTGGCACATTTTATAATCCGACAAACTAAAATTACACAGTTGAGAGGTCAAACGCTTCCATTACTTGAGAAAGGTTTGATTAGTCACTTGAATGGTGTCGTGACTTAAACGAACAATTTGATATGACTTGTACAAAGGCAATCATCAAAGAAGAAATATCTTACGAAAATAGCCTGAAGGCATCCGTTGGGCAGGATCGTAATGCCCCTGTGGTGCTAACTCTAGCTCAAAGAACGGCAAATAATTGCAGCTGAACTTCTAAGTGAATGTTCACTAATACATATACATATTTTAAATTTTCGTTGAGTTAAGATTAGAGGATATTAAAGCTTTTTGTTTAACTCAACCAACAAAAAGTGTGCTGAAACAAGTTTTCAAAATTTCATACACATACCGATTTGTTTATAAGCAATTAAAATAAAATAGCATGTAGTTAGCCCCACAAAAATTTTAACGTATTAATTTAATAAATCTGGAAATGTGGGTGCAAGGAGAGGCAAATCTGGCTAAAAATCGAAATTCGTAAATTTGTATTTCTTGTGCCAAATGGAAAGTGAGGTATCTCAATAATATTTGTGCTTGAACTTTAATGTCCATGCTCAAATAACTATGCTTGAATGTTTTTTCAGTATTATCCTTGTAAATTCACAACATTTGTGATTGAATCACAATTATGTGTTTCTCCAATATTTCTTATACTTACTTTGAGATGGTCTTTATCTTAAAAAATTTTGAAATATTAGTAAAAACAAGTTGTTTTTTTTCTATGTAATTTTTTTTATTTTTTGAAAATAATATAACATAATAAATAATAAATAATAATATTGAATAATATAACAATAATGAACATTAGGTTCTATCAAAAATAAATATTTTTTTCGTTATATTAACATGTTTTAAAAAAACTTTATAAAAGTATATTTTTTTCCATTTGGATTGGAATATAAACAAACAGGAGGTCCATCAAAATCATTAATATTATAAACAAAAATACTTTGAGTGCCATTTAATACTTCATATGAATTGTAATGATCAATATATGCCGATGTATTATATTTTTCACAAACTGCACATATAGAATTGTTTAAAAGAAATAAACATTCGATTCGATAAATAACTGAAGATCTACTAACATAATCATTGTTTTTGTAGTTTATCTTGCAAAATGTAACAGAATTGTAGCAAAGAAGTTCATTGAAATTAATGTTGTGATCGAAAAGAAGGTTTTGTATCTCAGCAAAATAAGGATGGTTCTTTAGCAAAAGTTTACTATTAGGTAATTTTGAAATTTTTGGGGAAATCCCAATATTAGAAATTATTCTTTTACAGAACATTAAAGAACTTTTAATTCCTAAAGACAATGGTAAGTTTCGACGGGAAGTGATGTTATTACAATAGTTTTTCAACACTTTGTGTTTTGATTCGAACCTGAAAGACCAAAAATGTTTAAAGGGACCCAGCATTTTCAAAACATAAGGATAATGAACCATAAAATGAAATTTAGGCTTCAAATTTTCCTGAAAAAGTTCTATATAGGTGGAATGATGTATTGCTATAAGATTTTCTAAGAGGGATATATCGTTTTGTTGAATATTTGATTTCAAAACAATGTCTATAATTTTATTAAGCAGGATTAATAATTTCCAATGAATGTTATTTTCAGGAACTAGATCGCCAATTATTATGGGCAAAAATCTGCAAAATGTCCACATTTCTTTAGCTGACATGTTCAATTTAACTTTTTTGATATGCTCAGATTTAATAATTGGTGGAATATTACCGATTTCATATTCACCATATTTAAAAAACTGTGTTCTGTTGTTCAAAACATCTAGAGAAAAAAAGTTGTTTTGGACTATGAACTGATTTAACAACTTACATAGATCATAATGACAAACACCCTCAAACAAGTCATGCATTATGTCAACAGTAATGTTTTGAACCACATGAAATGATGGTATATTGTTAAAAACTGATTCTTCTCTTATGCCGGTGTTCGTCATTCTTTCACTAACTTGGGGATATAAACGAACATCAGTATTATAATTTTCAATTGTTCTATGGTTACTACTATCATCGGAACAAATTAAATAGTTTTGAGTTTTAGAACATTTGCAAATACGGCAATAATATTGTGAATTAAAACTTTTGGTGTAACCTAAAATGGAATTAAGCCCAAGGTTGTCACCTGTAATGAGTCCTAATACAAAGTAGAGGTGATAAGTTTCACCAGATTTCAAGTTAATTAAAACTCCGTTTTCTTCCAAGTTTTTGATTTCATCGACAAGGTGGTAAAAAATTGAATTTTCACCATGCGATTTATGTTTTGAGTAAAACAACATGGCTACAAAAATATTGTTTAGTTCAGAATTAACGTACTGCGGAAGACTAGGAAAATTATAATAAACTGCTCCAATAGAATGACATCCACCGTGAGATCCCAGCGGGTTATTTGATTCGAAATCATCGAAATACAAGTTAAAAGGGATAACTTTGTCATGCTTGCTTTCTGGAAATCTTAAAATCCTATCTTTCCAAAGTTCACTTGTAACCAAATGAGGAATAGCATTGATTTCAAGATATCTCGTATAATCTTTTACTGACTTATACATTCCTGGAAGCTCAAAAAACTTTTGAAACTGAAATTTTAAGGGTAATATAATACCATCAGATTCCATAACATCGATAGAGGGTGTTACTCCAGTTTTAACGCAAATCTCGTTATTAATAATATAGTTGGAAGGATCTCGATAGAAGTCGTACTTTTTTGTTGTTTGAATGAATCTGTAAAAAGTTTTAACACTTTCGAAAGGGTTTTGTAAAAAGATTAAAGTCTTTTTAAACTGTTCTTCTTTTTCTGTTTTGATATGTAGGGAAAATTCTTTATAAAGTTTTGTAAAAATCTCTTTAAAAAATCCTTCTGTTAAATCTTCAATAATTTCTTCAATGATTTTTCGGGACAAACTAGGGTTTCCATACAAATTGCATAAGAAATTTATTGAAGAATTCTCTATAATCTTACAAATGTCTAAATTTTCACTAATACCTAAAATATCAGTATTTTGTTCATTTTCATCATTATTAAAGGTTTTATCAGAACAATTAGGATATGCAGGTCTATAAGAACTAAGAGGAGTAGCCGAGATAAGTGAAAGATTCTTACAAGAACGTTGGAAATGCCTCTTAAAACTTTTTAAACTATAAACTTGTTTGCAGTTAAAGCAGTGAAAGTCATCAGCTTCCTTCAAATAATGTACAGTTTTATAGTGGAAAACAAGTCCTTTTACATCAATAAAGGATGATGTTTCGCATAAATGGCACTTATACATTATTAAGTTTCAAAATCTGATTTAAAAAAGAACATCTGGTGGAAATCTTCCAGTGCTTTCAGTTTAAAAAAATGCTTTTGAAAGAAAACCCATACTGGCTTTCTTGCTAAGATAAAGGACACAAAACTTTGAAGTATGTTTCAAGTGCAGGAAGTAAGGATTCAAATTTTAAAAACTTTTTTCATTATAGTAAAGGATAAATGATAGGTCAAAGGAACAATATATAATGGCACTCATACATTATTATTAAGTCTCAAAATGTCATTTAAAATAAGAACATCTGGTGGAAATCTTTCAGTGCTTTCAATTTTAAAAAAATGCTTTTGGAAGAAAAGCCAAACTGATTTACATGCTACGGGATATTTAAGATTAAGGACAAAAAAAACTTTAAAGCATGTATCTAGTGCTGGAAGTAAGGATTCAAACTTATATTTAATTTCATTAAAATAAACGATGAATGATTTGTCAAAGGAACAATATATAATAAGTGGTTGCAAAGATTGTCCAAACTCTCTCACCTTCGTTGCCAGTTGGTCAATTTTTGGGTTAAAATCATTAGCGTTGTTAACTGTCAAAATCATGGATGTTTGAGAGTCTTTAATTGTTGGTTTGAAGAATTTTCGTTTTCTGGGCTCGTTGCTCAGTGGAATTGTTGTTTGTCTCGCTGATGGTGGTAGAATAGCATGTAAAAGATTGATAATTATAACGTCTTCTGGGTCTGAAAAATGCAAAAACAATTATTATTTCAAAGAACGCTAAACAAAAATAAACTTACCTTTTACAAAATGTTTCTTATTTAAGAAGCCAAGCAGCTCTTGCGAGTTTCGGTCTTTGATCTTTTCGTTGAACAATGGGATTATGGCTGCTTTAAAATTATTCCATGATTCTATAAGACAGTTTTGCTTCCCAGGAAATAGGTTTTCAAAATCAATGTTAATCTGTATAGTAAAAAATTAAAAACAACAACAGAAAACTGTTAGACAACATATATTTAGCATTCATGTGTTTTTTTTTTCTTTTAAACATATTTAAAAAATATGTAAGTTTTCAGGTCGAGAACTCAGTTAAATTGATTTGGATGATCTTTTTATTGAGCTCGTTTTATCATCAACTTTTAAATTAAATATAAATAATTTGTTTCGTTTTATTATCTAAGTTAAATTTTTCAATCATCCCTGTTCTGAACTCCGATCGGTAGTAAAATCCTTTCGCTTTCTTAGTCTATAAAATATTTTGTTTGTCTTTAATACCTACATACTAGCGTAATGAGCTTTGACTTTCGATCTGATTGAAAATGCTCTAGATCTCGAATTTGTTTTTTCTCTGATTTCAATAAACTTAACAGAAAGCAAAATTTACAAAACTAAGTTTTTGAATATAAAAACACTGAGGTGAACTTTTTATTCATCTTATCTGTTAATACAAACGCAGTTAAAAAAAATTTCAGACTTTTCGGAGCATGCTCAAAATATTTGAGAGGATATTAGCATACGTGTAAACCCATGCTAAAATAAACGATGAATTAATAATTTGTCAAAGCATAACAATTTGAAAAACCAAGTCCAAAAAAAAAATTTTAATGCATGTATCAAGTGCTGGAAGTAAGAATTCAAACTTATATTTAATTTCATTAAAATAAACGATGAATGATTTGTCAAAGGAACAATATATAATAAGTGGTTGCAAAGATTGTCCAAACTCTCTCACCTTCGTTGCCAGTTGGTCAATTTTTGGGTTAAAATCATTAGCGTTGTTAACTGTCAAAATCATGGATGTTTGAGAGTCTTTAATTGTTGGTTTGAAGAATTTTCGTTTTCTGGGCTCGTTGCTCAGTGGAATTGTTGTTTGTCTCGCTGATGGTGGTAGAATAGCATGTAAAAGATTGATAATTATAACGTCTTCTGGGTCTTTAATTGTTGGTTTGAAGAATTTTCGTTTTCTGGGCTCGTTGCTAAATAGAATGTATACTTGGCTCTAATTAAATGATAACTGATGTGTTAAAGTATAGCAATCTATGTAAATATTGTATAACAAGTAATCGAAAACTCTGATACATTATTAATTTTCCCTCAAAATACGTTGTTTACCACGACGTAAAAATATATTTTTTCTTCAATAGCTAAATTAAATATTGTCCCATAAATATGAATTTATTTATTTTCATGCACCGTTTTTGCAGGAAAATTGACTGTAATTTAAAGAATTTTTACCTGCTATAAATATGGGAAAAAAATTAAATTACGGTCGACCTGCGTCTAAGTTCAATTTCCCTCTAATTTTAATTTGTTCGCCATATTTTGGCATCGCCTTAATTTTCCATGCTAAAACCATCCTCTTAGTAGAAATTATAAAATATTTTGTTTGAAAATAATTTTTTGATTTTAAACTTTTGACATGATATTTTTTTTTAATTTTTCGAAAATTGCTTATAGGTACCTATGAAAATTATTTTTTTTCGAAAAAATTATTTGGTTCCTCTTCCTAACCGTATTTTTTAGTCTGCACTTTAATATCAGTTTAGTAAATTAAAGTAAACTTAAGTAAAGTAAAGTATAAACTGGCAATCGTGGTGGGAAGAACACACATTTTATTTTTATTTATGTGTGCTGGATTTAAATTGGTTAACATCTGCAGATTCGAAAAAAAATAAGCAGATATGAAGCATAGCCAAGAACAAAAATGAAATGAATGAATGAACGGCATGATGAAGATGTATTTCTTTAACTAAATAAAAATATGTATGTAGGTTATCTGAATTTTTTAAAATATTTTTTCATTCAATAGAATTTTTGTATTTTGTAACCACTTTTTTTTTTTGCAGATATACCGGGAAATTTAAGATATATATAAACATAAAACCAATTACCAATGTTACTCCAGAAGAGTTCTTGAATAATGGCCAGTTTCTCAAAATAGTCGAAAAATTATTGTTGGCAATAATTTCAAGTTGTCTTGTCTTGAAAGTTATTTTCCATTTAGATTTAACCTCATCCCAAGGCTCTTTGTGAATTTGTAGCCATTTAACATCTGCCGAGATGTCGTCTGAATCAAAAAACGTTCATATCATAATAATGAGGAAGCTTAAAGAATTTGTATAGTTTAAAGATAAAATATTACCTTGTAATAATTCAATTTCATCTTCGTTCAATTTTGGATTAAAAAAACTTTGATTTGTGCTAGAATTGCATTCTTCTTCGCACACTTCAAGACCAATTTTCCGATACCGACGCTTTAAATTGTAAAAGCGGCTGTATAGTCGTCCGGCAGGGTTTTCTTTGGAACCTTTCATAGGCGGTGAAAAATAAATGTTCTGCAATTTATAATTTTTGTATGAATTAATGTAATGAAAAGTAAAATTATGTTATTATTGTATAGTTATTACTTTATATGATAAAACTTGTGAAAACTAGTAATAAATGTAATAATTAACGACACTATTAGCAATATTGCACTTAGTTTCGTTCATTTTAATCACTTGAACAATTCGTCAGATTTAAAAAAAAATGTGAAACGTCGTCTATCAAAAAGTAGATAATGAAAACCAACCGAATAAAAAGAATAAATAGCAGTGATGTCACAAAAGATGACAATTGTCTACATGGTTTTTCCCATAATTGTTTATGTTGGAGCTTCGATAAACGATTCGAGCTGGATCATATAGCCAAGAAAATAATATCTTGTATTTAGCAGGTTCTTTTCGAGGATAAATTTAAAGCATTTAATGAAATAATTACAAAATTTACTTTATATTATAAAACATCGCTTAGCGAAGTTGCAATATAAATACTACAGAGCTGCGATTCAACCTTCAAGTTCATTGTTGTTCGCAGGGTTGGGGTCTGTATTCCAAAAATATGTATCCCAAAATTCTGCAAATCCAAAATTCTGTATTTCAAAATTCTCTATTCCAAAATTCTATAAATTAGAAAAATTGTTTTGATAATGAAAAAAAGTTTGCACAGGTTTTTCAAGTTAAGCTTTAGTTAGAGCACAAATTTCTGTATTTAAACATTCAAATTTAAATAAATTAAGGGTCGCATTTGGAAATTTTAAACGCAATTATTTAAAGAAAACGTAGTCAAAGGTGGGCACTATTTTCCAAGATCAAAAAAAATCTTTTAAAATGTATTTATACAATTAAATAAATTTTTAAATTATGTTGTTGGAAAAATATTTTTGGAAGTATGCCGAGTATCGACAAAAATGTTAAAATAAAAATAAAAACAGCAAAAGAAAAGTAATGCATCCACAGTATTTACATCACCATACAGTATTTAAATTTTTACAGAATTTTGAAACACAGAATTCTAATTTTACAGAGTTTTTTTCATACAGAATTTTCAATTCATTTATAGAATTTTAGTCATACAGAATTTTAAAATACAGACAAACGAACCTTTCACTTGTTCGCATCGCTGCGCTGCTCGGATCGTTCATCGCAACCTCAACATAAACAAAGACACCCTAAATCTTTTGAATTTGGACTTATTTGTTTTTCAATACTATTAATACTTACTGGGTCCTCATGAAATCTGTCATTGACTCTTGCAGCAATGTATTGGAAATCTTTACGGGATACAGATCTGTTATTTTGAGCAAGCCATGTTGATATGCTCTCAATTAATATCGCTCGTGATGTTTCTCCAATTTTATTATTCTTTTTAAAATCAGTGATGACATAGTTGCCTGCAGGATAGGACTCAAGAACCGCATCAATATCCTTTAAAATATAATCAAGTTGAATTAGAAAAATGTAAATCCTGATTAACTTTGATTTCAAAACCCTTTGTTGCGTGAATATAATACTGAAATTCACGTTTTCAAAAACTAACGTATTAGCTATTGGTCTATCATACATACTAGATAAAATTTGATTGGAGTAATCAGCTAGAAAAACATAGAATAATTTAAAAAACTGTATAATATTTTAAGCAGTCGTCATCGATCCTTGTTTAAAATTTTGTATTTTTGTTTTAAATTAGAAAAAGAAATTAATTCGTGCAACAAAGGGTTAAAATAAAAAAAAAATGTATTAAGGAACGGAATCATACAAAGCTTCCAAAACCAATGCTAGGTGATGAAGGATTTGAAACGTTTGAAGTGTATGAAGAAGGTGATGGTGAACTTGTTAAAGAACTTTCAGGATCTGTTGAACAACACCTAATATAGTCGTTTAGGTTTTGCTTTACTTCTTCTTCTATTAATTTTTTGACATTTTTGAAAATTTCTTCCGATTGATCTAATGCAGTCTCAATTCCCTTAAATGAATTTATCAGCAATTTGTTTTATATGTTGTGCTGTGTTTATGAGAAACATTATGCTCATCCCTCGAAAAATTTATTGTGAATGAAATCGTTTAAAAATATTGGTAGAACAAAAGCAATCGACTATAAATGCTTAAGTGAGTTTAATTTTAAAGTAATGATAAAAACAGTTTTAAAGAAAGCCATTTTTGGAGGTATTATGTTTCTCCTAAACACAATAGATATACATAAGAAACATGACTAGGTATTTACATTTTCTTTCCGCCATTGATTTAATTTATGTTTGAATTCAACTCTAATTCCGAATGGCTTATTTGAAAAAAAATCTTTTAAATCTTCATTACTTATATATTTCAAAATATCAACGTTGATTTTTTGGCTTGAAAAATACTCATAGAGATCAACAAATCCCCACGAAGCAAGCAATTTATACATTTCAGGATCTACTGTGTACTCATCTTCTTCAAGGTTTATATTTACAGCATGATTATTTGTGTTGCTTAACAGGGCATATGTAGGGTATTCTTCAGACTCTTCATTTTCATGCTCGGACGTACTTTCAACTATTTGTGTGTCTTGTGTTGGATTTATAAAGTTGTTCGCATCAGAGAGTAAATTACTAAATTGTTCCATGTTCATTGTGGAAATAATGCTATGAAAAAAGGAACTTTATTATTATGACGATTTAAAATCAATTACATATGATTGCAAACAAATTTGGATCACACGACTTTTATGAAACAAATGCATTCGAAAATTCTGTATTTTAAAATTCTGTAAACTAGGAAAGACAAATTGTTTTAGTATTGAAAAAAGTGCGTTTTTTTTTATTATTTTGTTTGCAAATTGACTTTACTTCCACTTGTTTTTTTTTTGTGTTCTTTTTCAAAAACTTTTTCTTTAATAATTTGTTTATACAATTTCGGACTTGATTTCACGAATTCATTTTTAAATTATTTATGTGGCTGGTAAAATATTTGTGTAAGTTATCTAATAAATTATGCCTGATATGGATAAAATTATTAAAATTAAAAAAAAAAGTAAATAAAAAGTTAGGCTATCAGAGTTTTATATTTTAAAATGCATCAAAAGTAATAAGAAGAAAACAATAACTATTATTTATAGCATAAAAAATGCATAAATTACCATAGAATATTTTTAAAAATTTCTAGAATTTTAAAATAGAATTTTGAAATACCGAATTCTGGATTTACAGAATTTTGGAACATAGAATTTATATGCAATTCAATAAAAACATATTTAATTCACATTTCGTAAGTTATGTTTCCATTTTTATACGATATCATTACTGAGCCTGTACAAAAAACAATTTTTTTTTAAAATATGAATAGATGAAAAGCCTACGAAGTATATCTGAAACCTATATTTGACTGATACGTACAACATCTAAAAACTTGTGGGTAATACTAATGACTTACCTTCAATATAATAGGTAAGATTGTATAATATTTATTGTTTAAATTAGATTTTTGTTGAAAATTTAGCCTGTACAAAAACTATTAGGTATTTTTAAAAGATGAATAGAAGAAAAGCCTACGAAATCTTTGTGAAACCAATTTGATTGATATCTATACGCAGTTGATAACTTGTAGATAATCTTTATCAATAAAATTGGATAAAATTTTATAATTTTTGTTGAAAATTTATATTTAATAAAACTTTTTAACACTCCCACGTATAGAGCTTCTATTAATCTTGTTTTGAGACACACAAGCCATATTCGTCCATGGCATGTGTGCTCAGTCTCTCATCATGTACCTTACTCATGGCATTTGTAAAAAATAGTCTCAAATTTATATGAAATTCAATAAAAACTTATTTAATTCACATTTCGTAAGTTATGTTTCCATTTCTATACGATATCATTACTGAGCCTGTACAAAAAACAATTTTTTTTTAAAATATGAATAGATGAAAAGCCTACGAAGTATATCTGAAACCTATATTTGACTGATACGTACAACATCTGAAAACTTGTGGGTAATACTAATGACTTACCTTCAATATAATAGGTAAGATTGTATAATATTTATTGTTTAAATTAGATTTTTGTTGAAAATTTAGCCTGTACAAAAACTATTAGGTATTTTTAAAAGATGAATAGAAGAAAAGCCTACGAAATCTTTGTGAAACCAATTTGATTGATATCTATACGCAGTTGATAACTTGTAGATAATCTTTATCAATAAAATTGGATAAAATTTTATAATTTTTGTTGAAAATTTATATTTAATAAAACTTTTTAACACTCCCACGTATAGAGCTTCTATTAATCTTGTTTTGAGACACACAAGCCATATTCGTCCATGGCATGTGTGCTCAGTCTCTCATCATGTACCTTACTCATGGCATTTGTAAAAAATAGTCTCAAATTTATATGAAATTCAATAAAAACTTATTTAATTCACATTTCGTAAGTTATGTTTCCATTTCTATACGATATCATTACTGAGCCTGTACAAAAAACAATTTTTTTTTAAAATATGAATAGATGAAAAGCCTACGAAGTATATCTGAAACCTATATTTGACTGATACGTACAACATCTGAAAACTTGTGGGTAATACTAATGACTTACCTTCAATATAATAGGTAAGATTGTATAATATTTATTGTTTAAATTAGATTTTTGTTGAAAATTTAGCCTGTACAAAAACTATTAGGTATTTTTAAAAGATGAATAGAAGAAAAGCCTACGAAATCTTTGTGAAACCAATTTGTTTGATATCTATACGCAGTTGATAACTTGTAGATAATCTTTATCAATAAAATTGGATAAAATTTTATAATTTTTGTTGAAAATTTATATTTAATAAAACTTTTTAACACTCCCACGTATAGAGCTTCTATTAATCTTGTTTTGAGACACACAAGCCATATTCGTCCATGGCATGTGTGCTCAGTCTCTCATCATGTACCTTACTCATGGCATTTGTAAAAAAATAGTCTCAAATTTATATGAAATTTAATAAAAACTTATTTAATTCACATTTCGTAAGTTATGTTTCCATTTCTATACGATATCATTACTGAGCCTGTACAAAAAACAATTTTTTTTTAAAATATGAATAGATGAAAAGCCTACGAAGTATATCTGAAACCTATATTTGACTGATACGTACAACATCTGAAAACTTGTGGGTAATACTAATGACTTACCTTCAATATAATAGGTAAGATTGTATAATATTTATTGTTTAAATTAGATTTTTGTTGAAAATTTAGCCTGTACAAAAACTATTAGGTATTTTTAAAAGATGAATAGAAGAAAAGCCTACGAAATCTTTGTGAAACCAATTTGATTGATATCTATACGCAGTTGATAACTTGTAGATAATCTTTATCAATAAAATTGGATAAAATTTTATAATTTTTGTTGAAAATTTATATTTAATAAAACTTTTTAACACTCCCACGTATAGAGCTTCTATTAATCTTGTTTTGAGACACACAAGCCATATTCGTCCATGGCATGTGTGCTCAGTCTCTCATCATGTACCTTACTCATGGCATTTGTAAAAAATAGTCTCAAATTTATATGAAATTCAATAAAAACTTATTTAATTCACATTTCGTAAGTTATGTTTCCATTTCTATACGATATCATTACTGAGCCTGTACAAAAAACAATTTTTTTTTAAAATATGAATAGATGAAAAGCCTACGAAGTATATCTGAAACCTATATTTGACTGATACGTACAACATCTAAAAACTTGTGGGTAATACTAATGACTTACCTTCAATATAATAGGTAAGATTGTATAATATTTATTGTTTAAATTAGATTTTTGTTGAAAATTTAGCCTGTACAAAAACTATTAGGTATTTTTAAAAGATGAATAGAAGAAAAGCCTACGAAATCTTTGTGAAACCAATTTGATTGATATCTATACGCAGTTGATAACTTGTAGATAATCTTTATCAATAAAATTGGATAAAATTTTATAATTTTTGTTGAAAATTTATATTTAATAAAACTTTTTAACACTCCCACGTATAGAGCTTCTATTAATCTTGTTTTGAGACACACAAGCCATATTCGTCCATGGCATGTGTGCTCAGTCTCTCATCATGTACCTTACTCATGGCATTTGTAAAAAATAGTCTCAAATTTATATGAAATTTAATAAAAACTTATTTAATTCACATTTCGTAAGTTATGTTTCCATTTCTATACGATATCATTACTGAGCCTGTACAAAAAACAATTTTTTTTTAAAATATGAATAGATGAAAAGCCTACGAAGTATATCTGAAACCTATATTTGACTGATACGTACAACATCTGAAAACTTGTGGGTAATACTAATGACTTACCTTCAATATAATAGGTAAGATTGTATAATATTTATTGTTTAAATTAGATTTTTGTTGAAAATTTAGCCTGTACAAAAACTATTAGGTATTTTTAAAAGATGAATAGAAGAAAAGCCTACGAAATCTTTGTGAAACCAATTTGATTGATATCTATACGCAGTTGATAACTTGTAGATAATCTTTATCAATAAAATTGGATAAAATTTTATAATTTTTGTTGAAAATTTATATTTAATAAAACTTTTTAACACTCCCACGTATAGAGCTTCTATTAATCTTGTTTTGAGACACACAAGCCATATTCGTCCATGGCATGTGTGCTCAGTCTCTCATCATGTACCTTACTCATGGCATTTGTAAAAAATAGTCTCAAATTTATATGAAATTCAATAAAAACTTATTTAATTCACATTTCGTAAGTTATGTTTCCATTTCTATACGATATCATTACTGAGCCTGTACAAAAAACAATTTTTTTTTAAAATATGAATAGATGAAAAGCCTACGAAGTATATCTGAAACCTATATTTGACTGATACGTACAACATCTGAAAACTTGTGGGTAATACTAATGACTTACCTTCAATATAATAGGTAAGATTGTATAATATTTATTGTTTAAATTAGATTTTTGTTGAAAATTTAGCCTGTACAAAAACTATTAGGTATTTTTAAAAGATGAATAGAAGAAAAGCCTACGAAATCTTTGTGAAACCAATTTGATTGATATCTATACGCAGTTGATAACTTGTAGATAATCTTTATCAATAAAATTGGATAAAATTTTATAATTTTTGTTGAAAATTTATATTTAATAAAACTTTTTAACACTCCCACGTATAGAGCTTCTATTAATCTTGTTTTGAGACACACAAGCCATATTCGTCCATGGCATGTGTGCTCAGTCTCTCATCATGTACCTTACTCATGGCATTTGTAAAAAATAGTCTCAAATTTATATGAAATTCAATAAAAACTTATTTAATTCACATTTCGTAAGTTATGTTTCCATTTCTATACGATATCATTACTGAGCCTGTACAAAAAACAATTTTTTTTTAAAATATGAATAGATGAAAAGCCTACGAAGTATATCTGAAACCTATATTTGACTGATACGTACAACATCTGAAAACTTGTGGGTAATACTAATGACTTACCTTCAATATAATAGGTAAGATTGTATAATATTTATTGTTTAAATTAGATTTTTGTTGAAAATTTAGCCTGTACAAAAACTATTAGGTATTTTTAAAAGATGAATAGAAGAAAAGCCTACGAAATCTTTGTGAAACCAATTTGTTTGATATCTATACGCAGTTGATAACTTGTAGATAATCTTTATCAATAAAATTGGATAAAATTTTATAATTTTTGTTGAAAATTTATATTTAATAAAACTTTTTAACACTCCCACGTATAGAGCTTCTATTAATCTTGTTTTGAGACACACAAGCCATATTCGTCCATGGCATGTGTGCTCAGTCTCTCATCATGTACCTTACTCATGGCATTTGTAAAAAAATAGTCTCAAATTTATATGAAATTTAATAAAAACTTATTTAATTCACATTTCGTAAGTTATGTTTCCATTTCTATACGATATCATTACTGAGCCTGTACAAAAAACAATTTTTTTTTAAAATATGAATAGATGAAAAGCCTACGAAGTATATCTGAAACCTATATTTGACTGATACGTACAACATCTGAAAACTTGTGGGTAATACTAATGACTTACCTTCAATATAATAGGTAAGATTGTATAATATTTATTGTTTAAATTAGATTTTTGTTGAAAATTTAGCCTGTACAAAAACTATTAGGTATTTTTAAAAGATGAATAGAAGAAAAGCCTACGAAATCTTTGTGAAACCAATTTGATTGATATCTATACGCAGTTGATAACTTGTAGATAATCTTTATCAATAAAATTGGATAAAATTTTATAATTTTTGTTGAAAATTTATATTTAATAAAACTTTTTAACACTCCCACGTATAGAGCTTCTATTAATCTTGTTTTGAGACACACAAGCCATATTCGTCCATGGCATGTGTGCTCAGTCTCTCATCATGTACCTTACTCATGGCATTTGTAAAAAATAGTCTCAAATTTATATGAAATTCAATAAAAACTTATTTAATTCACATTTCGTAAGTTATGTTTCCATTTCTATACGATATCATTACTGAGCCTGTACAAAAAACAATTTTTTTTTTAAATATGAATAGATGAAAAGCCTACGAAGTATATCTGAAACCTATATTTGACTGATACGTACAACATCTGAAAACTTGTGGGTAATACTAATGACTTACCTTCAATATAATAGGTAAGATTGTATAATATTTATTGTTTAAATTAGATTTTTGTTGAAAATTTAGCCTGTACAAAAACTATTAGGTATTTTTAAAAGATGAATAGAACAAAAGCCTACGAAATCTTTGTGAAACCAATTTGATTGATATCTATACGCAGTTGATAACTTGTAGATAATCTTTATCAATAAAATTGGATAAAATTTTATAATTTTTGTTGAAAATTTATATTTAATAAAACTTTTTAACACTCCCACGTATAGAGCTTCTATTAATCTTGTTTTGAGACACACAAGCCATATTCGTCCATGGCATGTGTGCTCAGTCTCTCATCATGTACCTTACTCATGGCATTTGTAAAAAATAGTCTCAAATTTATATGAAATTCAATAAAAACTTATTTAATTCACATTTCGTAAGTTATGTTTCCATTTCTATACGATATCATTACTGAGCCTGTACAAAAAACAATTTTTTTTTAAAATATGAATAGATGAAAAGCCTACGAAGTATATCTGAAACCTATATTTGACTGATACGTACAACATCTGAAAACTTGTGGGTAATACTAATGACTTACCTTCAATATAATAGGTAAGATTGTATAATATTTATTGTTTAAATTAGATTTTTGTTGAAAATTTAGCCTGTACAAAAACTATTAGGTATTTTTAAAAGATGAATAGAAGAAAAGCCTACGAAATCTTTGTGAAACCAATTTGATTGATATCTATACGCAGTTGATAACTTGTAGATAATCTTTATCAATAAAATTGGATAAAATTTTATAATTTTTGTTGAAAATTTATATTTAATAAAACTTTTTAACACTCCCACGTATAGAGCTTCTATTAATCTTGTTATGAGACACACAAGCCATGTGCGTCCATGGCATGTGTGCTCTGTATCTCATCATGTGTCTTACTCAATCCGAGAAATGGCCTTTGTAAAAAATAGTCTGGAATTTATATGAAATTCAATAAAAACTTATTTAATTCGCATTTCGTAAGTTATGTTTTCATTCCTATACGATATTTTTACTGAGACAAAAAACAATTTTTCTTTAAAGATGAAGAGATGAAAAGACTACGCAGTATATCTGAAACCTATTTTACCGAAGCCCACAACATCTGAAAACTTTTGGATAATCTTAATGACTTACCTTCAATATAATGGGTAAAATTTTATAATATTTATTGTTTAAATTGGATTTTTGTTGAAAATTTATATTTAATAAAACTTTTTATCACACGCGTTCACAATCTGTCGGCACTTACACATTGAATGGAATATGGAATGAATAATTCTGCTGAGCTGTCCCGTTATAATACTTACGCGTCTTTTTGATCACGTACGTTGGGTATTCGAGCAAAAGTAGCTGTCAGTTTGACAATGTTTGTGATGGCTCCACAATGTATGTGTCATTCAGCAATGTACGTGATCATTTTACAATATAAATACACATTTATCAAAGCATAATGTGAAATGTAATTAAGGCTATGTTTTCACGAAAACATTTTAGAAAAAATTGGAAAAATAATTTTGTATGTCGAATAAAATAATGACTCCAATAACTGAGCTGCGTAGCGAGTGAGACTCAAGTGTGATTCACTTTGCGACGAGGAAACGAGACAAAAGGGGGATGTAAAACGCTGTCATCTTTTTCTCGTTATAAAATCGTTTACCAATTCATAATGCGACGAGCTTCTTGACGAGTTTTTCTTTACAAAGTTAATTCATTCGTTTTGTTTGCTTTTAGTACTGTACCGGAAAAAAATTTTTTAGTTGAAAAAAAGAATTAAAGAATTAACTTACCTTAACTTAACTTTGTAAAAAAGAAACTCGTCAAAAAGCTAGTCGCATAATTAATTGTTGAACAATTTTATAACGAGAAAAAGATCGACAGCGTTTCACATTACGCTCTCGTCTAGTTTTCTCGTCGCATTGTGAATCAGTCTTGAAATCGGTTTGACAACTGCGACGAGTTCACGTCACGATCTCTAAGAATAAGAAGTAAAGGAAGAGATGTATATTTGGCGGTTCTAGTTGGGGAGACAACAATGCAATACAAACAAATATACTTACACAATACAAACACTATTTCAAAGGCGCGACTAGTGTGCACATTGTGATTTATCGTTGTATTATGTAATATATTTGTTTGTATTGCATTGTTTTCTCCCCAACTAGGGCTAATTTTTGTGTTGCTTGTTTTGCATTGTCACATTGACGTATGGGGGAACTCCCCGATATATCACATATACACTGTATGTTAGTGAAGCACCAAATCTAATAAATAAAAAAAAACAAAATGAGCATCATATGTCATTTTGTCGAGCTGAAGTCAAGTGTTTAGAAATTTTAAAACGTGAAAAACTAAATAAAAAAGTGAAAGAAGTGAAGAAGTGAAAATATAGTGAATACATGCATTTTTTTTTTCAATGAAGTATTGCATGTATTCACTATATTTACTTTTACTTCACTTTTTTATTAATATTCTTTCTTACTATTTTAATGAAACAATACAACTAAGAATTCCTTTGGGCGCGCGCAACGCACCAAAAGTCGGTTGAGTGTGACTCAATATCAAAAAATTTGTTGAGCATCACTTTTGATCGACAAAGAATTTAATACGTGTTAATAAAATAATAAAAATCAATGCGGAATATACCAAACCGAACTCCAAATACTTTCAGTATGGGAAGAAAATAAAGTCGTCTTGTGAACCCTGCTTAAAGTGAGAGCAATCTAGCTTTTGATCACGAACGTTGGTATTTGAGCAAAATCACTTGTCAATTTTACGATGTTTTTGATGAATCCACAATATTTGTGATCGCTTAACAATGTACGTGATCAATTGATAATATAAATATTTGATCAAAGAAAAATCTGAAATGCAATTTATGCTGCGTCTACACCAAAACGTTTTCTTAAACATTTGAAGAATAATAATTATATAATTTTGTTTGTGAATTTAAAATAAAAATTCTTAATAATATCGTCTTAAAGGCGGGAATTGAAAAAAAAAGTAAATAGGATCTTAAAGCGTTTTCAAACCAATGCAGTGGTTTTTTCTTAAAAATTGGTAAAAAACCAATACACACTTAGTAGTTTTTTGTTTGAGGGAAACAAAACTAGCAAAATTTGTATGCATATTCTCATCAAAGCAACACATAAGGAACATTTCACGATTCTACAGAAATAAAAATGATTGCAAATTTGCAATATATGAGTCCATTGGAATGTTACAAAATTATTGACGAACCTACAGGACAACATTCGTTTAGCCAAATTTGTAAGTGGGGAGGGGAATAGTGTGGGTTAGGTTAGGTTAAATTTACGTGGCTGTCAGCAGAGACGCTTGACACAGTTAAACCATAAGTCAAAGTGTGTTAGTGTGTACCAACACTATTTTTAAGGATATAAAGCCTCCGCATTTTGGTAAAGGTGTTTTAAAAAGTTTTCTACAATATTTCAAGAATCATAAGTCCCACATTCAAATTGAACACATACTTTTTTAGTGAATTTAATTTGCTAATATTTTTGGTAAGGTTTTTTTCACATTTATCTTTGAAATGAAGAAGTTATACCTAAAAATTTCAATTTTAACGTGTAATGAACAATGGAAATACACCGATGCTTTATTTAAGGTGCGTTTACACCAAAATGCTGTAAAATATTTTGAATAATACAAAATTTTCCATTCTTAATGAAAAACTTTATAGCGATCGTGTATGGCTGTATTAATTATTAACAAATTTAAACAAAAAAATACTAGCTCAAATCTTGATAACTAACAACGCTCAAAATTAGGTTGATATATGAGTTTGAATCACAAATATTTTCGCAAAATGCAACAACGTATTCTGTTTTTTTTTTATTGACGTGACCGCTGCTTTAGAGTTCTAGTAAAATTATAAGGGAAGATTTTAACTAAAAATACTTTTTTAAAAAGTAAGTAAATCACTCTAATACTCGTAGATCAGAATACAAAATATTTGCACCTATGTCTTTTATTTTGTTTAGTTTGGATTGGATTTCTTAGAAAAAAAAATGAAGATAATTATCGGTCAAATTCTTCTATTCATAAACGAATTTAATCCGTTCTTTTTCAAAAATCTTGTAAATATGCTGATAAACTGAATTTAAACAAAAAAAATATAATTTTATATGTTAATCATATCGATTAACAATTAAAACAGCAATTTAATTGTTATTTAAAAACGAAATAATGTTGAAGATACCTATAAACATTTTCAGTGGAACATTTTTGTGGTCCTTGAGAAAAAAAAAATACTCAACAAAGCATGGTTTGATCGTTTAAGCACGGAGCGTTTGTTGTTTTAAACCCAGACATACTCAATTTTAAAATGATTGGCCAATTTGTCGGTCAATCACGTTTATTGTTGATAAACAATAAAATCACAATGCAATAGTACATGGATGAAAAACAGTTTTTTTTCTGTTGATCACGTTCATGTTCGATTAAAAATTAAAACAACAATTTAATTGTTATTTAAAAATGAAATAATATTGTAAATAACTATAAACATACTCAGTGGAAAATGTTTGTGATCCTTAAGATAAAAAAGTTATCAACAACGCATAGTTTGATCGTTTAAGCACGAAGCGTTTGTTGTTTTAAAGACAAACATACTCAATTTCACAATTTTTTGTCAATCACGCTTATTGTTGATTTACAATAAAATTAAAATGCAATATTATACAGATGAAAGGCAAATTTTTTTCTATTGATCACGTTCATGTTCAATTAACAATAAAAACAGCAATTTAATTGTTATTTAAAAATGAAATAATATTGTAAATAACTATAAACATACTCAGTGGAACATTTTTGTGATCCTTGAGAGAAAAAAATTATCAACAACGTATGGTTTGATCGTTTTAGCACGAGGCGTTTGTTGTTTTGAACACAAACATACTCAATTTCACAATTTTTTGTCAATTTTTCGGATGATCACGTTAATTTTTGACTAACAATAAAATCAACAATGCAATTGTTGATAGTCAATGAAATCATATTCAAAACAGCTACAAACATACTTGAAACAAATATTTTTGTGATACTTAGCGAAAAAAAAATCAACAATGGCTGGTTAGTTGATTTGAATATGCAGCCTTGTTTGTTTCAAATACAAACAGATTCAATTTCACTATTTTTCGGTAATTTCTGGTCGACAACGAAACATACTTGATTCAACCAAGCTTTTTTCTTTCGGTGTGGCTATACCTAGGATCCGCTATCAACTCAGACAACGATACCACTGCTGAGATCAAACGAAGAATAGCTTTTGCCAATCGCTGCTTCTTTAGGCTAAGAAGGATAATTGAGTAGCAAAGCCCTACCTCGGGCAACTAAAGTGTACATTTATAAGATAGAGGCATGGAACTTGTTAAAGTCGAATTAGATATTAAGATCACTTTAGGTTGTTTTGAAATGAAGATTCTTCGAGTGATTTTTCGTCCCGTCTGCATAAACGGGGAGTGGACGAGAAGATACAACGACGAACAGTGAGATAGCCAGGGAAATAGCCAAAGCCTTTGAATCTAACCTCTAGGGAAGGTGGCGCAGTCGAGGAAGACCTCGACTCAGGTGGCGTCCGCGAGTGGAAGGGGACCTCAACCAACTAAGCGTTCGAAACTGGAGACAGTAAGTAAACTGTCCTTGAAGAAAAAATATTTCTATCTCAAACGTTTCTCTTTTCTTTTCAAAAAAAGAAGAAAATTGAGAGAATTACGCTGACTGAGCAATGAGCATGCTATTCTGGGGAAATGATAACGTGGTTCGGGATCGGTAGTAAAGTTCGTCGGAGAATTTTATTCACTGAACCGGAATCGCTATTCTGCACTAAGTGAATCGAAAAATTTGAATTGAATTGAATTTTATTGAGTCTTTAAAAATCAGTTTACATGTTTGTCTTACTTTAACGGTAACTTAAAATATAGTAAAGCGGCTATAGTGTATTGCCATCTTTTACCATAACGTTTTAAGGTGAGCCTCGTGGCCGTGGGTGGCGGTCACTTATTATGTAGAATACATTTATATAGTCAGACTGCTTTTGCTCATAAGCATGGTGGAAAGTCGCTTGAGACGATTGCCACAAATACAAATATACAATAAACTTAACCTAACTTACAAACTAAATACCTACGAGTTTTTATGCGCCAGTGAAGTATGAAATGAAAATGATTTATAAAATTTGATTGTCTTTTTCTTTCTGTTATTAAGTTTTATAGACCGAGAGCGCTATATATACAAATTTAACATACAATTAATATCCCAATATACGAGAGTGTATGAGCATTATGAGCAACATTTTGAAAATATTTGAAGTTTAAGTAATGAGTGGAAGACTCGAAAAGCAAGAAGATATTAAATAGCTGTGGAACCAGGATGGAGCCCTGTGGCACTCCACTATTACATTCACAGGTTTGGGATTTAGTGCCCTGGATTTACACATAGAAATATCTGTGTGAGAGGAAACTTTCAAGAATATTGATAATATGGCGGGAAAAGTTGAGAGACGCAATTTTAGAGAGAAGGCCGTCCCTCCACACGCTATCAAAGGCTTTTTCCACATCGAGTGAGCAAGCCACAGTGCAGCACTTGTTTCTGAGGTTCAGAACCACATCGTTTTTAAGTTTAAGATGAGCGTGGAGGGTCGAGTGTCCTCTACGAAACCCAAATTGAAAGTCTGAAATTGGGTCAAGAGGAATATCTGTGGGAGAATGCATTTTTTTAAGGATGATACGTTCTAAGATTGAGATTTCATCAGGACCAGCTGATTTTTCGGGTCTGATTTGCGAGATGCCGTGTTTTCAGGGTCGAAGGGGAAAATGTGCTTGGGTTCGGAATGCCTTACATCAGCATCTACTAATGTAGCACGTTCAGTGACCCTGGGATTAAAATCAGGAATTCTTTCCCGATAGACATCTTTAAAGTGTTTTTCAAAGGCGGAAACTATGTTCGCTTCGTTGGTAATCAATTCGTTGTTTAGTGAGACTTTATTACACGAAAATTGTTTCTTGTTCTCGACTAGCCTGAAAATTTCTTTAAAAGCTTGAGGGCCCGGAATTATTTTGCCAGTCTATCGCTGAGCTGCTTGTTAAGCCATAAATTGATTTTGTCCCTAATAATGGTATTCAGAAGTGCGATTCTGGAGGAGAGTTCCCTATAGGGAGTGTTAACCCTGTTATAGGAATGTTGATAAATAGATTTAAGGCGTTTTTGCTATTGGTGTTTAACTTTAATATAACTGGGAAGATTTCGATATTTTTTAAAAGATATTACATTCCTTGAAGAGTTGCTCTCAAGGCAGGCAAGAAGTGAGGTATTGAAGCTGGAGATGTGGCAATCAATTTCTGTGTTAGTTAGGCACGAACGGTGGGGGGAGGGGGTTGTGAACATCCCGAAGGGTGCCCTTGAATGACCTGGTGGAGAAAGGTTCTTTTATGAAGATGTTGGCTTCATCGATGTTAATCGAAAGAAAAAGCCGGCAGTGTTCAGTAAAAGTGGGGAGGGTTTTGATAATGAAATTTAAGTCAAGAAAATTTAACATGTGGCTAGAAACTAAAAAGTGATCCAGGAATGATGAGCTCCTAGCGAAAGTTGGAGTGTCGGAGGTGCAGGTGATGTGAATTAGCGAAGGATTGAATGAGTTGGACCAGTTTATTAGGGTGTTTCCGTTAGAATTTTGCCTGGAGTCACCCCACCTAGGGCTTTTGGCGTTTAAGTCACCACCAGTGATTGCACCGTCGAAGGAAGAAGCCAGTGAATCAATTTTATTCAGTTTCGTTGTTGGAGAGATAGGAGGACTCCCTGTGGGAAAGTAGACTGAACCCAGAAGGAATTTTTAGTAGAGCAGGGCCAGACCACCCATATGTGCAAGATGTGCAAATGCACAGGGCCCACAATTCTGGGGTACACTACCAGGAGCAAGATGTAATCTGATTTTGCGCAAACAAATAGGTAGTGTCATTTGCATTTGAACCACAAAACTTGTTCAAATAATGCCAAAATAACATCCATCACAACTTTGCTAAGTTTTTTCTTGCACACTAACTAACATCACTTTCATTGTTGCGTTCAAGGAGAAGTCAACTCAAAATATTGTAAAATTAAAGATCCCACAGACCTATGCAAGTTTAATCTTACCTACCTAATCTCAAAATAGTCCACCCTGTTTGTACAAAAGAAAAAAAAAAGAAAAAACAACACAAAAAAGTTACACGCAACCTCATCTGTGCAAGTTTTATTACATATATGTACACTCTGAGTCCAAAAAATAACATGCGAAAATATGACAAAAAAAAAAATTTTTTCATACTGAATCATGTCGGCTAGAATGTGTAGTTTTTGTATTATACACCGCACCTCTATATGTTTGTGTTTCAGTGTATGTATGAATGTATGTGTGCAAATATAAAAAAGGGGCGCTTTCTACAAATCTTGCACAGGGTGCAAGTTTGGCTGGGGCCGGCCTTATAGTAGAGTTATTGGTTTTAAACTTTATGGAAATAAATATGGACGGACAAAAAGTGGATTGAAAGTGAACTACCTCGTAAGGTATATTTTTGTCTATAAGTAGGGCGACCCCTTGGAACTCATCACTTCTAAGAACATTAAACTCATCGATGAACACTTTATGATCGTGCTTTAAGTGGGTTTCTTGGATGAACGATGAACGCCACTGAACAGTTATTCGCCTGGAGAATTTTATAAAGTACTTTTCTCCTGGCCTGACTAATTAAAGAAGTAATTTTAAAAGTTATGAGGTTTAGCAACATTATGTGGAACTGATAAGGGGCTGGTTCACCAGATCAAGGTAGCCCAGCCGTTTACTGACTAGCGACTCAAACTTTCCCAAACTAGACATAAAGTGTTCTATTTTTGCGATGAGCTGGTTCATTTCGATTCCAAAGAGATCTTTAGAGACATTCATAAATTCGCCTTTAAAATTAGCTAGATGGTTTTCTCCGCAGTTAATGCAGACTGCCTTGCTACCCTCTTATTTGGAGACGGTGCAGCAACCCTGGGGCCTATAACACAATACAACAAGTACTTGTTTAACAAGCAAAATTCAACACGTGTTAAAAATGTGTGTAACACGTAACAACAAGTCTTCCCAAATTATAACAATATTGTTTTTAGGTATTTCAACAAGTGGGAAATTTGATAAATTAAACGTTTCTGTAACTGGATACAACAAGTGTTTTAATAAATATGCTTCTAATTGTTAAATAGTCAATAAATTCCAACTCACGATTTAAAAATTGTTAGAAGCCAACAAGTTGGGATAAAATTAATTTTATAAAGTACTTAACTACATATTTATATTATTATATAATATATTATAAATATATATTATACGAAAGATAATACAAAATGTGTAAATAACAATTTATTTTTGGATGAAAAATTTCGTTTCAAACAACTAGATTGCAAAAATAGAAAACAAAAAACACAACTAAATTGTATTTTTAAAAGCAGCGAATGCATTACCATCCCCTATCGTAAATGTTGCTTGTTTGGGCCAACCTTCAACCTCAAAAATTTGGTGGGTTCGATTGCAATGATCAACATAATACTTTACGAATGTGTCCAAATTATTTTTCTCCATACTTCGCTCCCAGAATATTTTTCAATGTGTTCTGCAAATTATACACCAATGCGGAAATTATATGCACATTTTTGAAAAATTTTTTTTTTTTCATTCCAAAAAGAAAATGACTGTCGAAAAATTGGCGTTAATATTCTTTTTGATTTTTGTATACTTCCCAATATTTAAAGAAATTATTAACAATCATGTGTACAGGCGCAAATTCAATTAAAGTTATTCTACGACTCCACAAGTAAGATTTACTTGTCCAACAAGTCGAGGGAAATTTTATTTTTTAACAATTGTTACAATTTTTATTGCGTCAGAGTTAAATATCACTTGTTGAACACGTTAAGTTAAACAAGAAGTTGTTGACTAGTTGACTTAAATAGTGCTAAGTCTTCTACTTGGCTGATGTATTTCAGTAGTATATAGAATTTGTATTATTAAAAAAAACCTTCATATAAACAGTGCCAGGCCCTGGGCAAAAAACAAAAACAAAAACTTCCAATTTAATGACTAGGAATTCTAGTCTTGTTGGATATAGTTCACACTAGATATTCGTCATGAAATCTATGTTAGATGAACTGAACTTGACAAAAATTGCGTATTGACAAGGTCCTCACTAGTCAACTGATGAGTCCAAGTGAGATCGCCGGGACGAAACGCCTAAATTTTTGTGGACTAAAGGCCGTTAAAAGCTATTTTGAATCAGTTGACTTGTTGTTCTGTGTTATAGGCCCCTGGTCGTGTTTATTAGTGCATTTTACACAGTTGTATTTGTTGGCACAGCTCTTTCCCAGGTGCCCGAATTGCTGACACCGTCTGCATTGCAGGGAACCCTTGTTGCCACTTGGCCTCTCTCAGTAGACGAGCGTGTTAAAAAAATAACGAATTTTCAAGAGCTCGTCTGGACTCGTGCCAAGTTGGAGGCGGACAAGAAATAAGTTAAACCGAATTTTAGTTGCTTTTGAGCGTAAGGTTTCAAAAATTAATACGTTGTCCACGTTAGGAACTTTTTCTTTTAACTCGTTTAAGATTTCCGATTCTAAAAATCAGAGGTGAGTCCTCTCAGAACAATATTCGAAGTTCTGTCCTCCTTCAAAGTGAAGGAGTGGGCCTCAACATTTTCGGTACTCCTCAAGAGATCCATGAGTTCCCGATGAACTCCACTGTTATCTACATATATAGCCTACTTGAACTGCCGCGGTTTATGATTTTGTAGGTACGAAAAATTAACCGATTTTACCCTACACAGGATGTTGTTTAATTTTAGGTTCACTTATTTTGTGAAGATAATTAGTTAAAATTATATTTTTAAATTTTATAAAAAAGATTTAAATAATTGCGAGTAAAAACGTGACGCACTACTTGGCTGCTCAATTCAATCTCCCGTGAATCGAAAAAGTTAAAGCGATGTTTGACAGCGAATGTGAAAACCATTTATTCCATTCACTTTTTCATAGAACCAGAATCGGCCCCTGGTTAGACTGCTTTTAAGAATAAATTATTCTCCTGCGTGATAAAAATTAATAAGGGTCAGGTGTTGGTTGTATAGTGACAGCTGCGTGTTAATATTCCATCGGAGATAGCGGTAAGCATAAAGAAGAAATCGTTTCTGCGCAGATTCTAGTCGATTGGCGTTAGTTTAGTAGCTTGAATTCTAAACAACTTAAGTATTAGACGAATTCACCTACTATTATTAGAATAATGTCAAATCTGAAAAAGAAACCGGTGATAGATTGGGTTGCATGTAGTTGGCCCACCAATTATTGAGGTGTACACGTTTGTACAACTCTTTAAATAATTTGTACAACCACCGTTGGCCCACCAACTTTAACGTTTGAAACATCTGTGAATGCAGTTCCATAGAAAATCGTTTGTATACGTTTGTCTTTTTTTTTATTTAGTTTTTACATGACCCAATTTTTTTTTTTTTTAATTTTGTTTTACATTTCGGCTGACCAATTAGAGACCAGAAACTTGAATTACTTTCTAGTGCCTCTGACCTAATGTATTGGTTTCGAAATTCTTAAGAAAACCGAGCCCAATCCTGCATTTTGCTGTGTTATTAATATTATTAATATTTGAGTCAATTATAAAGTCAAGACTGTCTTTAAACCATCCATACAATTTCGCCTTGCGATTTTAAAGCACGTTGGCGAGAACGTATGTAGACTGTTTTTAAACGCTGCAAATATGCTGCAATTACCCCTGCAATTTTTAAGCATGTAGGCGGGGGACGTATGCGGTGTCCGGGGTAGACAAAGTTGCTGAGGTTGAAATAATTGCAGAGTTATCGCTCTTTCTTCTTTGTGCTTTTTCTTACTTTTTCGAGACATACGCGTAGTAAAGAGTCTGGAGAGATGTTTTCTTTTCATTTAAATATTAAAAATCGCAGTGTAAGGATCCTTCTTAGACTGCTTTTAGACGACTGCAATTTCTATCCGCAATTCTCTTTTGAGTTTCTTTCCGATTGCAGCATCCATTTAAACGTTGCAAATTTGAATACCTACAATTTTTGTTAAATGACAAGGAAATATATCTCCTCACTCTTTACTCCGCTTATGTCTCAAACAATAAGAAAAAGCACAAAGAAGAAAGAGCGATAACTCTGCAATTATTTCAACCTCAGCTACTTTGTCTACCCCGGACACCGCATACGTCCCCCGCCTACATGCTTAAAAATTGCAGGGGTAATTGCAGCATATTTGCGCGTTTAAAAACAGTCTACATACGTTGTCGCCAACGTGCTTAAAAATCGCAAGGCGAAATTGTATGGATGGTTTAAAGACAGTCTTGACTTTATAATTGACTCAAATATTAATAATATTAATAACACAGCAAAATGCAGGATTGGGCTCGGTTTTCTTAAGAATTTCGAAACCAACACATTAGGTCAGAGGCACTAGAAAGTAATTCAAGTTTCTGGTCTCTAATTGGTCAGCCGAAATGTAAAACAAAATTTAAAAAAAAAAATTGGGTCATGTAAAAACTAAATAAAAAAAAAAGACAAACGTATACAAACGATTTTCTATGGAACTGCATTCACAGATGTTTCAAACGTTAAAGTTGGTGGGCCAACGGTGGGTGTACAAATTATTTAAAGAGTTGTACAAACGTGTACACCTCAATAATTGGTGGGCCAACTACATGCAACCCAATCTATCACCGGTTTCTTTTTCAGATTTGACATTATTCTAATAATAGTAGGTGAATTCGTCTAATACTTAAGCTGTTCAGAATTCAAGCTACTAAACTAACGCCAATCGACTAGAATCTGCGCAGAAACGATTTCTTCTTTATGCCTACCGCTATCTCCGATGGAATATTAACACGCAGCTGTCACTATACAACCAACACCTGACCCTTATTAATTTTTATCACGCAGGAGAATAATTTTTTCTTGTTTTGAAAAATTTCAAAATAATTAAAAAAAATTATTAATGACATATCTATAAAACAAAGTGCTCAAAACTGGTAACCAAAATTTCTATCAAATTACTATTACATATTAATACAAATTTTATATTATACTTACGTTTTGAAAAAATCAATGCGCATTTTTAATTTATTTTTAAGTTCAGTAGGTTCATGTTTGACAGACAAACAGAGCCTTAATTCCTCCTTGTTTGTTTCCTTTATCATCGTTATCCATATTCGACTGTTTACTTTACAAAACTGAATTATTTCCAGTGTAATAAAAAAGTTTCCATCCACTATACAAACAAAATAAGTTTTATTTTACCATTAAAAAGAACTTACAAATTTGAGACCTGAAATAAAAAAACAGAACCACTTTGGGTATTTGACACATACTTAGTAATTATTTTAGCATTTCAGATATTTTCGTCAGGTTCGCAGCCAGCTTCCATCAAATAAAGCGTTTGGAATTACGTAACACTCCTGTTGAATTTCAATAGGAATCCCTTATAGTTCTTAGGTAGGTACCTATGCGGAAAGAAAAAAAAACCAAATACGTACCTATTGCTATACGCTGTTATAAACTAATAAAACAATAGCGAACAATTGAGTAGAATCAGGAAGTTTAGCAAAAAAAAAAGGAAAAAGCTATGAATGGGAAAGTAAATACAAAAACGGCTTTCAAATAATTATTCTTTTCACTCATCACTTCTACATCCTTTCACTAAGTCTCTTTTTTATTTGATGGTAAAGGTCATAATATTAAACTTTCAAGGTAAATAAATACGAAATTTTTTATCTTAAGTCTATTGACAGACACACACTGGCACCCACTGTTTCGTGTTCTCTATCACCATTTTTGATTGTTATCTCGCATTTGACGAATCCATTAAAATTACCTTTATTATAGTTTCTACGCATTATTTACAAATAGTTATGGATATCCGACGCAAGTAAAAACAGTTAACAATTGAGTGGAACAGAAAAGACCGCAAAAATACGGGAGGAATAAAATACAATAACACTGGAATTATAAAAATCGAGTTTCTGGATACAAAAATACAAGACAATAATTTTAAATTTCATACATACAGATACATATTTCTTAGCGTGTATATAAATAAAGAAAATTTAGAGCTTTCAAATTGCGTTACAATATTGACTTTATAAAACAATTCCTATTTTTGTAAAATCAATATAAAAGAAGATGTGAGTCAACCTCTAAGGAAAAATTGCCAAAAAATATTAATATTCTGATTTAACAACCAAAAAACACCTAAAAACATTCTTTTAAAGGTAAGGTATAGAGGTATATTTATAGGTTTTTTTAAAACAATTCAATTGGTTAAAACATTGGACTCAGTGAGGTGAAGGGCTGACGTATAATCTCCCTATTCAATGGAGCTGATCATAATTTTTCGATTGAAAATATTTCAGAAACTATCGAATACATTTTTGAATGATAAGAAATGACTAATTGAAATTCTTCGCGGGTGCGGCTGACCATTTGCTGTTTAAATTTAATACTTATCATTCGGGATTATAATCACTCTTTAAAATGCAAAAGTACATTCATTTTCTTCGATCCATGGTTGATGGGATGAGTTTGATTAAAAGACTGATATTATTTTATTAAAATTAAAATTAATAACTAGTTTAATTCATTAATAATTAAATAAATATACATATTTACATTCAAACAGAAAAGAACATTCTTTTGTTTTTTTTAGCACAATGCGTATTTTCTTATACAATATTTTGTATCTGTTCATTAAATCAACAAAAATAATTATTTAATAATTTGTGTTCATGTTTACTTAATGTTTAAGTGTAATTTAAAGTGAAATTCACATGTCATCTGATTGTTAATACATAATCATTAAAATTAGTTTTTGCAAGTCAGTGATTCTAAAATTTGTCTTCCTTTACAGAGTACACACTTAAAGACGTGGCCTTAAACAATTCTGTTCAAGCAGTAAATGTTTGTAGTGCAATTACAAAAGTATTACAAAAAGAAAAACTCAAACTGTAATAATTGAACGCAGAAAGAATTACTCTTAACAATATTGTCTATGTTTGAGTTTTAAGTTCAAAATGTTGGTGCTGTGTGTAGGTACATAAAATGTATATGTTCAACAACTAAAAAATTTTGAAAATAAGGACCAAATTTGCGGCACATAGTCATAGTCATAGTTGAACAGCCAGTTAAAGGATCTCACAATATTTCAAAGCAACATTGATATTGACAAATTATCTGCTAATTTCAGAGCAAGGAAAAGAGGAATACAAATGAAATATGATTTCAACAAACAACTTTTGCTTTAAAGTAATATGTACATAATAATGAAATTCTTTGAATCTTTTAGCATTAAAAATAAATATATTAAATACAAGCACGAACGAAGATGTTGGTATTTGTTTGTTTAAGAGTTAAGAACATTATTCTGCTGACAGCTAACTGACTTTTTAACTGACGGAAGATTGAAAAATCGGCTCTGTTTTTAATATTTTCTTTGCGATCTTTTGTTTACCATTTTAAAAATTTGTATCTTTTGCACTGCGGATGTTCGTAAAACAATTTTATCAAACTGATTTCATTATTAAACGAAGTATCATTCCAGGTTTTGATTCTAAGATGGAAATGTCATAAATTAGTAGGGCTGACTACTAATGCTCAACCAAATTCTTTCTTTGTCTTTTCTGAGACTTAACTGTTAATTGTTATTGATTCAATAATTGTTATCATCTCTTAACCCTTCTGATTCGAATTCTTCTTTGTATACCAGATGTTCTGCAAAATAGTTCTGAACGAAATTCCTATCTAATCGAACATATGGTTTCCGACATAAAATCGCTTCGTTTGCTGTCAGCCTTTGAAGACGTATTTGGAAATTAACACAGTTATGATTGTGAATTGCTTCTTTATCCATAAAAGTCAAGGGCTCAGAATTTTTGGCATTTGCTGCAAATTTGCGCATAGAAGTCTGCTTCGGCTTACCATACATATGATGTTCTTTAATAACTGGGGGCTTAGACGTTGACTTCGCTGCAAATTGTCTTTTACGTCTGTTCATTATCACCGGACTGGAAGAAGAACTCGACTCACAGAAATATTTTGACATTAGAAGACTCTTTTCAAGTGTATTCCTTCTTAATAAACGCCCTCTTTTTGGGAAATTTGCAATCGTTGTAGAATGACTCCCAAGTTCTCGAGCTGTTTGAACTGTAGCAAGACTGGAACAGGAACTAGACTCAGTAATTAAATCAGTAGGTATGGCACGTCGACTAACGCAACGAATTCTCATCGGTTTCACAACCTTTTGTCGACGCCTCTTAGGACGATGATCTGAGCAAGCATCTTCGTCAGTTTCATTTGCAGTGCTCATTGTCGCACATTCATAAATATTCTCTTCCACAGTGTGATCGCTGTCTTCACGGGTAAGGACCGGCATTTTTACTGCTGGTGTTTTCCGTTTTGGCAAGCGGTTTCTATATTGCCGTTGTTTTGTTGCCACGTTGCTACATCTCAATTTGCGTTGGTGTGAAATTTTCTTATTCGCAGATTCCTTCGGTGCCTTTCTTTTAACCGTGCTTTGAGTCCAAAGTCTATCAGGAGTTCGCGTTCTCCTCTTAGGTTTTACAGGTTCATCTTCATCCGAATCGCTCAAAAACAGCGCAAAGTAATTTAATGAAGTCGTTCTTTGTCGGGAAAATTTATTTTGTATTCTAATAGAAGGTCTTTTAGGTGAATATGTACTACGGTATTTTTTCCTTACTGGCAGTTTGCTTGTATTTTTTTTCGTTTTTAATGGAGGCAACAAAGGAGACAAGTTTTTTTTGGAAGGAAGTCTCTTAGGTATTCTTTTGAGAGGAGCATCATCATCGGATTCATTTATGGGAAGGGTAGAATTTGTTGTTCGATAATCCGAATCGACATCATTAATTGTACAACAAGTCACTTTATCGTTCTTAGGTTTATTGATTTTAGTAGATAGTGGTTTATCATCGTCGGAATCATTCAAGCTCGAGGAAGTATTTTTTTGTGTATGTTCGAAAGTTTTCATTATTTCCTTTGGTACCGATTTAATTCTTTTAGGACTTTTTGCTAAAGACTTGTTGGAAACTGTGTTTTTTGTACGTGAACGATTTATTAATTTTCTACTCACCGGTCTAATTGATGGAAAACTTAATTTCAAGGAAGGTATCTTACGTCGCGATTTGGGTAATTCATCTGAATCTGAATCTAATTCGGCATAAGAAATTCTTGGCTTAATAATTCTTTTTTTAACAGCAGATTGATTGTTTGCTTCTTCAGATGAATTTTTTATTAACGGATATTTTATTTCTTTTATTTCCATTGGAAACAGGTTTTCTTCTTTGGTTACAGGTTGTTTACTTATTTCTTCCGGATTTTCTATTTTGTTTATTTCTTCTGGTAATTTCCGTCTGGATTGGTCCAATGAATTCTTTTCTTCCATGCTTGTTTCGTTGGAAAAAAATATTTCATACGGTTCTCTGAGCGAATCTTCAATTTGAATCTTTTCGATTTCTTTTATCTCTTCTAGCAACTGTTTTGATTTTGTTGAAGAACTGAGTTCTGTATTGATCAATTTATCTTTTCCTGTCAGATGTTTTGCTTTGTCTGACGAATACTCTTCAACAGAATATTTGTTGGCCTTTCCTTCTCCGTTGTCAGCTTTCCCTTCTTCTGATGATTGTACTTGTTCTTCAATAGACTGTTTTCGCTCGGGGTTTAAAATGGTCACATTATCTTCTTTGAGTATGTATTTTGTTCCATCGTTAGTATTCCTTCTGGTTCGATGATAAACTGAACTACTTTTTTCAACTTGAAAACGTTTAATTGATATCTTTTTATGATGTGCATTTCTTTTGATAATAGGTTTCTCAACTTTAGAAACAATTGATTCATCAGAATCATCCCATACTTTTTCTTCTGCTGAGGGAGCCTCGTCTGACTGTTTATTTAATTTTGAATCAAGTGTTTCTTGAGAATCAAAATTATGGTTGATGGGTTTTTCTTTTCCTAAAATTCCTTCTGAAGGTTCTTTTTGTACGGAACAAATATTTAGAATTTTCTCTTCTTTGACTGATTCTATTATTTTTTCGTTTAAAAAAGTATGTGTATCATTATATTCTGTTGCAGAATTAATTGGTAACCTCTTATGGTGTGGATTTCTCTTGGAATTATGCTTAATATCATTAGAATTAATAGGTTCGTCAGAATCTTTCACTTGTTTTTCTTCACCTTTTTCATCCTCAGCTGACTTATTTAATTTAAATTCCGGTTGTTCGTGAGAATTTATATTATGTTTGATGGGTTTTTCTTGTTGTAATATTCCTTCGAAAGGTTCTTTTTGCGTGACACAAATATCTAGAACATTCTCTTCTAATACTGATGGCATTACTTCTTCTTCGCTTAAAAAATTCTTTGTATCTTTAAATTCTGATTTTGAATTAATTTCCTCCGATAATTGGTCAATCGAATGCTGCTCTACCTGAGCTTCAGGCTTTGTTGGTTCTACTAATCCAATTAATACATTTTCGGAAATGTGTTCCATTTTTGAACAATTAACCAATGTATTTTCATTAACATGAAGTGGCTTGAATATGTTTGTAATAGCAGATTCAGCTGGACGTTGTGAAAAGACTTCTTTCAGAGGCAATTGATTTGCCTTATCCAATGATTGAAATTTACTTTCACCTAAGATTGTATTACCGATCGATTTCTTTCTTATTCGTTTTTTAACTGGTGAACGGGCTGACATCGAAGACCGTTTACGCCCTGGTTTAGGTATTAATTTTTCTAGAGAGGTATCTATACATTCGACCGAATCAGCTAATGTGCCATTTCTCAAATGTTTCATGGACAACGTTGGAGAATAGAATGTTGGGGAATTCGCATCCCGCCGGGAACGTCTAAATTCATCTAATGCATCCGACGCATCGAAATGGTTGCCACTGCAAGAAACATGAGTTTTGCTTTCATTGAGTGTTACTTTAACTATTGTACCAAGGACCTCTTTAGCTAAAGTTCTTGTAAAAGATACTTCATTAGAACTCATGTCCACACCTTTGAATACTGTACTTTTTTTAAAAGCTTTTATTAGTTTTACACAGTCTTCTGAAGGCCCAGGGCTTGCTATTAATATAGAGGCCTCACAGTTAACTCCGTTATCATTGGTACGTTCATTAAGCATTTCTTTTTCTCGTAGATACTCATAGTTAAAATGAATACTTTTAGCTTGATTCATCAATTGGGCAGAAAAAAGATTTAAGAGTGTATCCGATGTGTCTACAGATTCAGGTACTTGATCTCTATTGGGTGTTGTTACCATTTCTATCCATTCAAACATTTGGTCAAACTTCTTTGTGGATGGAATAATTGATCGGGAACGTTTTTTCTTTGCTTTTACAGGAAGATTTTCAGGCTGTTGATTGCCTGAATCTAACAAGGTTCTTGCCGTGTGCACAACATCCTGCGACGTTGAGGCGAAAAGAGATGGTGACTCTATTTCATGAGATGTTGGGTGTTCAAGCAATAAATCCGACGTTGAATACTCGCTAAGTACATTCGAAATAGGAGGCTCTAAAGCAGAAGTTTCATCTTCTTTAATCTGCTGACTTATTTGAGCTGTATCCATTGAATTAAACACATTCGATTCTTCAGATTTTCCTGAAAATAACTAAAAATATACAAACATAAATAAACAGTAAAAAATTAAGGCTTCAAACGTCATTAAATAATAATATTGTTTTAGATATTTTAAAAATCTGTAATATTAAGGCTTGATTCATACTAAAGTGCCGATACTGATACAGTCTCGATAAGCTCTCACTACGATAAAATATTCTTACACAAGAAACAATAAGTATATTCACACCATGCGATCCAACAAACTACTATGGAATAACATTCTTAATTGCAGGATAGGATACAATGAATTAGGTGATTATAAATGCAGATGACGTAGTAGCGGAATCTTCTAATGCCCTGCACCTCACATTGAACTTAGAGGCGAAAACCGAAAAATCGAAAATTATCTGGGAGTGGAATTCACATTCAATCAGGTCTATTCTGGTAAGCGTTCGCGTCAAAGTTTGTATTCTGCAATCCGTCGTAGGGAAATGATTGCTCCAAAATGCGTACAAATTGTGACGAAAACAATTAGATTCTATTTCGATCGAATAGGGCTAAATATGTAGCTGGAGAAACTCTCGAAACTAAATTAGATAGATATGTACAAACTGGAAAAATCTTTAGCAATAATCTAATGTCACTCAACACAAAGAAAAGTGCATTTAAATCAACCGCTGAACAAATTTTGTTAAATCCAGGTGTGGGAAGAGTGGAAATAGAACATGTTGAAATATTTGCTTCACTTCTTTTTAAGGAAAATCTTCTTTTTGACCATCAACACATCTAAATTACATGTGTTATTTGGAAGCAGGGCTCCCAACAATGTTTATTTTAATTCTAAAACATTTCATTATCAAGGACAACGTCTCATATAGAAACTTAAAATGCAGGATGGTAACCTCTTCATTATCTCCAATATAAACATCCGAATTCTAATAACGATATATATGACGAATTTAATAACTGCATACTAATCGTAAACGTGATCGTCAATAATTTGCTTCACGTAACACAACCACCATCGTGTCGTCTTTCGTTTATTTTAGAAAACAAGTTGAGTGCGTGAACTGAACTCCCTAGCAGGACTAACTAGACGGAGAATACATTGGAGCAATGAAATTAATGAATTCGTTATGCCTGCTGGGATATAGACAGCGGTTGGTAGGATGTTTGTGGGAAAATTTCGACACTTAGCACACGTCACGGAGCAGAATATTGTAGACAGGAGACTAGTATAACTCGGAGAAACTTGATGGCCGTACCTTTGGGAGACTCAACTTTAAACACCAACACTGATGAAAACAACAATGTTAACGCGAAAAGCGATATGGATCAGGATACGCAAAAAACTTCAATTTGAGTTCAATAGTGCACTTACAAAATACGACTCCGTAATTTGAGTTCAAATTCCAAGAGAATGAACAATATTGTATTTCCTAACTATTTGTCTCAGATCACTAATTATAAACAACTACAACTGTACATACCAGAAGAACTTTTACGGTATAAAAAGTCGAGGCAAAGAAAAGTGGACAATCGGGTCTTCAAAACATCTCATAAAAAGTTTTTCCAAAAACTTAGAGGCGATAATGCGAATAACGATAACCAACACCCGAATATGCGGAATCTAGAAGATTTCTTGTCAGGAATCATAATCAACATTCTCAACTGCTGCTGATAGATACTCTTATCATATACAAAATAATTCAAGGCTCGTTACTTTCTGCGAAAACATTATGTCGAAAAGGTGCACAAAGCTTAGAGCTTCGTTTGTACACCTTAGAAAAAAAATATTTTCGTTTGTATACCTCCCTTATTCATTTTACACAATTTTTTTTAATTTGTTAAATAGAATCGTTTGTACATTTTTATAATAATTTTTAATGGTGTTCATTTTTTAAATAACCACGTTTACACCGTAGAAAAAAATATTTTCGATTGTACATGTCCCAATTTTATTTTACACAAATGAAAGATATTCAATCGTTTGTACATTTTTTTATAAGAATTCTCTATATCCCTTATCGCGTTTTTCGAAAACGACAATAAAACGATAAGGCTCTAGAAGCGGTAATTGGAGTTTTAGTTAAACGACTATCATATTATTAGTTAGAAGGGTGAAGAAAGAAGAGAACGGTAAAGTTTTAGTTTTACGAAAACGCCAGTAAAACGACAGCGCTCCAGAAGCGTTAATTGGCTTTTAAGTAAAACTAAAACTTTACCGTTCTCTTCTTTTTTACGGAATAAGGGTGTATGTTATTACTTCTTGAAATTTAATTTCTTTCTATTTTTAATTAATTATTAAAAATTATCCAACAAAAAAAACGGAAGCTGGCCTTCCGATTTTCGAGTTGGGAAAAGCTGTTGAATGCAGTTGTTCAACATCGTTTCCGATTGTGTTCTCTCTGCTCTTCAAAGTTGGTAATTTAGTTTATTCCGCGTTTATCCTTTCACATCTCCTCTCGTTTCGATTATTATCTTCTTCACCAAGCAAGAGAGTAAAAAAACTAGCCCATTCAGTGTCGGTACGCAATCGGTACGCTAAGTTAGATCAACCTACCAACCAAGTATAACACCAAACCTTGACATTCCCTTTCATTCTACCTCCAAATTTATTCTTATAACTCCAACAGACCCCAAAAAACTCTTAATTTCCGTTAGTCAAAAAAAGCCATCGATGTCATTAGCACATCTTACGAATATTAATATATTCGAGATAAATTTCAACACGCCATGTCTAATTAACGTTCATGAAAGTGGAATCATAGAAGAGATGAAAGATCAAGGTGTCAACGAAATATACAAATTAAAAAAAAAAAAAAAAGAAAACGACGTAGAACGAGGCACTGGTCTTGTACTCTTTACCTTTGATCTCTTCAATTGTTGGTACAATTTAAAAGTGGAAGAATACTTCCCCCAACCAATGCGCTGAAAAAAATGCCAGCTTCTCGGGCACACGCAAAAAAGGTGCACTCACAGCAAAACCTGTCTTACATGTAACCTTCCCCCACACTCTTCTGAAATTTGTACACGCACCTTATGCCAGGCGCTTAGTCTGAATTACATTGAATAGCAATAAGTGTTCCAAAGAGCATGAGTTGATCAAGTGAGATGCCATAGATTTGCTTTGAGAAGTTAGAAATATGGTCAAACCTACGCAGGCCAAATATGTAGCGGGCGGTATTATTGAATGCTACATTAAGCCTTCTCCTACTAGTTTCATCGGTTAGGAAAAAAACTTCGCATTCATATTTAAGTATAGGTACTACCTCGCAAATGACTTACTTGTGGAACACCTGATAGGACATATATGTATATCATCAGAGTTATTATTTTTTATTTTCACAACTTGCACTCTTCCAGTCAAATATGATTTAAGCCACATTCAAAACGATGAGTGAATACCAGAAGACGAAGCTTGTGAAGAAGAATTGTGTGATTAACTCCATCGAAAGCTCTCGAAAAATCAATAAAAATCTTGTATTATAATTGAAATTCTATTATATACTATCTTTTCAAATAGTTTTGGTATAGCAGAAATCTTACAGATTGGCCTATAATTTCTTATTTCCTGTTAAGAGCCAGATTTGAAAATTGGCGATATAAACGAAATTTTCCATGAATTTAAAAAAACACCTTTAGATAAAAAAGATAGGTTAAAGATTTGCATTAGCGGTTGGGCTAACGCAATTGCACATTTTTTAGGAGTATAGGTGGAATATTGTCTGGACCTTCACTTTTGTTGAGATCAAAGCATAATAAAGCTTCTTCAATTTCTACCTGACATAGAACAAGTGATCCCAGATCCAAACAATCACTAGCAGCTGAAATGTCTTGTCTTATAACAGATTCTGACGGATTGAAAGTAAATCGGAAACAAATTACAAATAACGGATATATCACTTGTAGTGGTGTCTAGGTACTTCATACAGCTTATCCATATCCGTTTAGTATTTAAAAAAATTCCAAAACCGCTTTCTATTACTTTTAAGATCACTTTCAATTGAAAGAATGTAATTACGGTATACAAATTTATTTAAATAATTAAACTTAATCAAGATATTGTTTCGAAGGCTTGAAATTTCTTTGTTATGTGTGTATGCTTTATTTTTTTGATTTTTGAGATTACTCAACCTTCTATTAAACCAGACAGGGTTTGAATTCTTTTTTAAGTATTTTTTTGGTATATATTTTCCAATTGCACTATTATAAAACTGATGTGAATATAGCGTAATCTTTTAGAAATCAAAACCCGTAAAAATATTTTGCCACGAAAAAGACAATAAATGCTCGACCATTGCATCAAAGTTAGCTTCTTGATAATTATTTACAATCATGTTCTTTTCATTTTCATTACTTAAATAATTGTAAAACATAATATCACCCTCAATTGCAAGGTGGTGTTGAGTATTATCTACAACCTGAAACTTAGACTTTTCTATACAAATGATAAATCAAGAATACGATTAAGATCGTTGTATTCATTGTTAATTTGGCTTAAATCATATTGGCTTAAGAAATCTATAACAGAAGTTTCAATTTCACTTGTAATATCGTAAGGAATTAAATATTTGTTTTCTAAATCAAAAACCCATTTAACATTACATATATTAAAATCGCCAGCAAAAATTACATGTTGCATATTAAACTATCTAAAATTGTTTTTGAATTAATTAAATGCATATTATAAAACTCTTATGAACTCTAAGGTTAAGGTGGTATATAGCTTGCTATGACATATAATTCTGAATCGTTTATTTTAACAGAAACAATAAACTGATCAATATCTTGGTAAGGAGCTGAGGAGTTTGATTGTAATTAAATTTCTCTGCATGGCAGAGAAGCACGAACCACAACCAATACTCCTCCCCCTATCCATTTTTGTTTTAATTTTACATCTATCCTACATTGTATAATAATCTGTAAAAATTTCGGAAGATAAATGATTTTCAGACAACCAAGTCTCAGTTATAACAATTATATTATAATAACATACAAAAAGAGATACAAATATATTATCAAGTCTAGTTCTTAACCCACAAACATTTTGCTAATAAAAAGATAAACTCCTTTTTCCAAAATGGGTAGACATTGATCTGGTAGTCGAATTTAAAGATGAATGCGGAGACGGCTGAGCAGGAGATTGATTGATATCATTTGATAAATAAAGAGTAGTATTCTCAGACCTCTGAGAATTAACGTTTATTCGTTTTTTGGAATGTATACAAAAGAGCGAATAGTAAGCCACTTGGCAAAAAATTAGCGTCATAGACCGAACTGTTTTTCTTTTTGTTGTTTTTCCTTGTTATAATTTAGCAAAAAAACAAGAAAAACCTGAAGGGTTTTTATATGCACATAAATTTGTAACAATATAATTAATAATCGAAGCAGTTGTAGTGTCAGGACGAAAAACAGAGATATCGAAGCATTTAACTTTGCGCATTACATTTGTACTCCTGAAAAGTTCGTTGGTTTTTGGGCGGAAACCACCAGCATTAATAAACATTCAGTTGTGATAGACAAGGTGACGACGAAGCACATTTTAAGTTTGCGGCACTTCCTGCACAACGTAAGGAACTTCGTTTTTTTTTATGGCTTAAAAATGTCTTGATAGGTCAAATAGCAGAATTTAGCGCATCATCAAAGGCATGGGCTGGTATTCCAAGTTTGAAATTAATGAAATGAAGCTAAGAAAAATCGGTATCATTTTTAATCAGTTTATTGCATTGAAGCACATTTTTTGGAAGATTTAGTCTGCTTGCAGCATATGAAATTTAACATTTTCCCATGCACATACATATGTACATATGTTCGAACGAGAAAGATGTAAGAAACGGAGTTTAGGAACTGATGGTAAGGTTGTTTCGGCAGAAGTATAACTTGCTGTACCAAACAGTTTCGGGGTTCGTCGAACTTTCCGATTTTTATTTAGCACTGCTTGTGTCCGTTCGCACTCATTCGATGCGATTTGTATACCATCATCGGTGGTTTGAAGAACACTTTTTACTTCCATTGTTAGTTGTTGTTGGGATGGCGTAGGAACAAAAGGTACAATATGTGCAATTACATTTATCATCTTCGTTAATTTGTTGATTACTCTCCCCCTCCATAGAAAATTGCTTTCCAGCATCGGCATTGCCTACGAGATCAGCGGCATCATCAATATTCAAATGCAATCTGTATTTTTGTAAGCGGTTTTTTCATCTGCAATACATATTTGGTGCACTTGGTTGGATAACGTAGACAATAACGTTGAAGCATTAGGAGGGGGCAGCGGTCACTTTCCGATGCACAAACGTTAAATGTAATACTATGACTACCCAATTCATTTTGTGTATTATCAGTTTTTTTTTACATTGTTAGATTTATGATTAATATCTTTTGATTAATATCAATTTGATTTTAGAGTCAGCGTATAGTTTTGATTTCAGATCGAGAACACCGTTTCTTAGAGTGAGAGGAAAAGTAAGATAAGTCTCACAGTGCCAAGCTAAATGATTATCTTTCTGCAAGGCATTTTTAGATTCTTCACTAAGGTCAGTCAACATATTTCTTATGGTATTTACGTGCACAAAAAGCTTGACACTCAATGAAATTGTTTCTTAGAATTTTGTTTCCACAGTAAGACTAATTTTGATTCATTATAATAAGGTTATAACAAAAATTCTAAAAATTACATAGAGAGCTTTACTAACACTATTAACCCGATTGAGATTACCTCTACGAACTGACTTTAGAATAGAAGACGAAATAACAGAATAACAGACGAAATTAAATTTAATTGGTATTCCAAACAAAAAATAAACACATCAAACAATTTTATAAACAAAATAATGAACATAAGTGATACAGAATTCACAGAATTCGAACAAGAAAACATAAAAAGAATATTACAAATGAATAATTTTCTGAACTATTTTATTAATAATATTCAACAACATATGCATATATTCAAAACTAAACTGATAAGAGAAACTTAAATGAAATTATTAAAAAAGAGAACGTCACATTCGCTCACAAATCTAATTCAACAATAAAACATCTATTCAACAACACAAAAACAAAAATAGACAAAAATGAACAACACGATATCAATTACAAAATTGATTACAGCGGTAAAGAAGGCGAAGCGTGCAATTTATTCTATATTGGGACTTCTATCAAGAAATTACTGGAAACGAGATTGACGGAACATTAAGGCGACATTCGGTATAAAAGAGAATCTACTGGTATATCACAACACATACTAGAAACTGGACACACTGCAGACATTGACAACACTAAAATACTGGACAAAGAGAAAAAACAAAACAATAGATATACTCTTGAAAGTTTACGTATACAACTAAATGTAGAAAAAAAAAAAACAATGAACACACAAGATGCTAGAGACAATACAATAGCCAGTTTTTCTCTTGCATTAAGAAGAAAAAATACAATGTGATTACTTTGATTTAAGTTTGTTTCATTTTGCTCAAAGTGCTATGCTGTATCCGTTATTATTTATTATTTATTAATATTTAATTGTTTTTATTTTAAAAGTTTAATCAATCTCTACAGATCTAATACACGATAAATAAACTTGCTTTCAAGATATGATATTTGAGACGAATGACATTTTACAAATTTTTTTAAACTTCTGTTGTAAACCGGTAATTGAATTTTTTTGAAAACCCTTTTTGCCCTTTATGATGTTATTATCTGTAAAATAAAATTGATTCGAAGTCGATATCTCTATTCGTTCTCGAGAAACGGTGAACGAAACAATGAATCGGTAACGTACCAACGTACGTACACAAACACACACACACGCACACACACATATATATATACATACACACACACACACACACACACACACACACGCACACACACATATATATATACATACACACACACACACACACACACACACACACACACACACACACACACACACACACACACATACCCACACACATACCCACACACACACACACACACACACACACACACACACACACACACACACATACATACCCACACACACACATATACCCACACACATACATACATACCCACACACACATACCCACACACACACACATACACACATACACACACACACACATACCCACACACACACACATACCCACACACACATATACCCACACACACATACCCATACATACACATACCCACACACACATATACCCACACACACACATACCCACACACACACATACCCACACACACACATACCCACACATACCCACACACACACATACCCACACACACACACACATACCCACACACACACACATACCCACACACACACACATACCCACACACACACACATACCCACACACACACACATACCCACACACACACATACCCACACACACACATACCCACACACACACATACCTACACACACACATACCTACACACACACATACCTACACACACACATACCTACACACACACATACCTACACACACACATACCTACACACACACATACCTACACACACATACCTACACACACACATACCTACACACACACATACCTACACACACACATACCTACACACACACACACATACCTACACACACACATACCTACACACACACATACCTACACACACACATACCTACACACACACATACCTACACACACACATACCTACACACACACATACCTACACACACACATACCTACACACACACATACCCACACACACACGGACGGACGGACCACGAGATTTAATACTGCTGGTTTAAAATAAAATTTAGTTTTTAACGACCATATTATTCACTCGATTAATCCAGTTAAGAACTTAAATCCAGATGTAAATTAATACAAATTTAATTAATTAACATATGAATATAAAATCAATTAATTTACACCCCCATTAATCGAGTGAATAATATGGCGGCAAGAGTCTAATGATATAGTGTAGCTTTATTATTCGTCACATTATTTTGACAGCAATGTACATTCGGATTAAAGTTTTAAGCTGGACTTATCGCGTGAATAAAATAGTTGTTAAAAATCTAAACTGTATTTTAAACGAATAGTTTAAATAATTCGGTGGAATGCAAGAACAGTCTCAATATCTTTTTTTTTTTTTTTGGTTTTTCCATTCACACAAAAATAGTTTTATGAGGCAAAAATGATACTTGAGACTGAGATAAAACTTTTTGAATAAGATCAATCAATGTATTTGAAAAACTTAACTTACTTTATCCGTTTCCGAAAAAGTTTCCTTTAGTTTCTTTGTATCCGTAATTTTGGAAGGTGCTTTTGTATTTTTGTACGTTTTTAAGTGTGGATCAAGAAGTTTTTCATTAAATACTATATCTGGAAAAAAAATCAATCTGTCAATTCTTTTGTAATAAATATTTGCCTTAATAATACTAACGCTTATTATAAAGTATGTCATCCGATTGGTTTTGAGATAAAGGCGGTGTTGATCCATTAGAACATGATAATTTATTGTGTATCCCATCTTCAGCTCCATTAAACATTGATTTTACTTCAGTGTTTCTTGTGTGATCATAACTTACTGCTACTTTTTCAGTTCTAGATACAGGAACAATTATCTCCGCTGTCTTATCGTTAAACGTAATATTTTTCACCCAATCCGAAACGTAATCAACTTTCTTTTGTTTTGATCGCACAAAGAAACATGGTTTTGCGACTGCTGCTGGGACTTTAAACTCAAACTCTATACCAGAAGAGCCAAATTTAATATTCTTAGTTTGATCTAATAAATTGGAGGCATTAATCTTTGAACCCGATTTCATTTCATTATTCGCAGCCAATTCATCATCTTCTGACCTCTTTTTTGAGAAATTTCCATTGATCGCTGCTAGTGATTCATCTGCAGCGAGATTTTCACTGGCTTTTGAGTATTGTCTTGTTTCATCGTCTACTAATGCATTCAACGAAGGAGAATGAGGTACATTTTGTATTTTCTCATCATTTGAGTTTTTTTGTAACGCATCAGACTTTAAATTATTTTCTAATGCTTGATACTTTTCTCTATTATTTCCAGATGAGTTTTTTAGTTCACTGTCACCAAAAACTGAGTAAGATGGGGAAATCTGGTTTATAATATTTTCGGCTGCCAAATCCATACTTATATGAGTTTTAGAGTTTGAAGTTTCAGTCGTAGCTGAGAGTAAGCTTTGCATGTTTGAGTTTTGTGCCTTAAAGTAAAAATACATTTTTGAGAATTATAAATCAATATTTATTTAAAAAATAAAACGATTTGTTTTTCTTTTATACATATATATATGTGTGTACATATTATATGAATATATTTTAATTTGCAGTATCTAATTTCTATGTTAATTAACTGACTTTGGGCATGCTTCCTGAAATGGATATATTGCAAGGATATAATTTAGCTGTAAGTGGACTAACACCAAGAAAACGCTTTTGACCTAATTGTACCTTGGCCGAAGCTCAAAAGTGCCTAAACCCAATATTATATTACTTTATTAAACGCCAGCACATTTGGTAGTACACATAATTAGCATATAATGTAGCTCACTCCTTCAACAAAATAAACACGCACACACATCTTTCGGTACTGCTTGGCGTAGGATGTGGTTAACGTGGAGTGTTTGTGAGAATGTACCATTGAATGAGTCTCTAATATAAACTTCATACTCATGTTTTCTGTTTTACGTGTTGTAGAGATTCTGCGAAACGAACAAAACTAGAATCGATATGCATATATAAACATGAATTGATTTTTTGTTAGTTTCAACACAACTCGGCTGAACATCAACCGATTTGGATAGGGATTTTTTGTTGGATTGGTATAAAATAAGGTAAGAACACAACGAAGCCGAAAATTGGAAATTTGGATCGGAAGAATCGGAAAATAGTTAAATTGCATATTTTTAAGGGTAAATGGTGGCGATATTAAGGCTATAGATCACAAAATAGAGGCAGATGGAACAACAATACGTTGATTCAGTTATCATGGTCAAAATGGATCATTTTTTTTAAGGGCCCTCAAAAAAACAGTTGTGGTAAGTGGTAAGACAACCTCGGTGGAAGGTATTATTTAAGAGGCCTCCACCCACATCCCATAATTTTGCAAAAAACGAGAAATTAATAAATCCGTGTAGTGTGACGCCCGTAGTTAATGTAATACAAAATTTTAATTGAGTAATACAAAAATATTAATTGAGTATCCAAGAATTCCATTTCGGCTTTGAATCGAGACCTTTTTTAATTTTTGAATTTATATTTGTTTTATTTCAATATTTCGGTGAAATATTACTTAAAACTGCTCAGGTGATGCTTGTAGAACGTTGAAAAGAAGTTGCAATGTCGTTTTAAACTTGACAAGTTTTCTTTTTATCACTCAAAATTCAAAACGCTTTGAAAACTTGAACAGTGAACCCACAAAATTTTAGTCAGTAATCATTAAATAATAAGTTTTGATATTAAATCTCCATAAAGTAAGAACTTGGCGTATCTGCTTTTAGATCTCACTACTTTATAGAAGAACTTTGCTTTTTTAACATTTGTTTTTGGTCTGATCATTTTCTCATGACCTTACACATTTTTAGTTCACCTATTTGCCACAAGATGGCTTAATTTCCAAAAAGCACATACAAATAGATAAATATGTGAAAGTGAAGGACAATGTGTAGGAGTAGGAGAAGGACAAGCGAGTTTGTATTTTTTGCATGATCGCATGGGACAAAAATTATTGTTTTGGTTTTAATCCATAAATAATAAATAAAATGCATAATAAATAACCAGTTTTTGCATAATTTAAGTAAAATAGAGGATACAATTTGTGTGGCATAGAATTGCAATTATGACAATTATGTAGTGTTATTGTTTTTTTTTTTCGCGTTGTATAGGTATTTTTTATATGCTAAGGCTGATGCCAGATTTACAACTCTCTCTTCGCAGATGTTCTCTCTTAATCACGAATTTAAAACAACGAAATAATACATAATAAAGCATTTATATTTATCACGCGCGTCAAAAGTTCGAAAAATTGAAAAAAGACGCGGCGTTACGAAGAAAATTGCTTCATTATGTATTACTTCTTCATTTTAAGTTCGTAATTAAGAGAGGAAAATAGTGAAGAGATCTTGTCGCGTCGACGTCTCGCTTTCTCGTCGCATTGTGAATCAGGCATGACTTTTTTTTCTCAGATTCAAAATTACTGACCTTCTAATCTGAAGTCGACATTTTGGGTGGAGGCGTCTTAAAAGAGACACAACGATCAGAATTTACTTAGCTTTTTTTTTTAAGTCAAATCGATTCTGTTGGTGAAAAATGTGTTACATTGGATTGGGAAACATATAAGGTATTTGAAGAATATTAATTCTCGAAATTCTGAAATTTTTCATTGAGTTTGGCATTTAGAAAAATAAAAATCTAATTGACCTTGTGTTGTCCTCCTTTAATATCCCAAATGTAGCCTGACATTTCAAATATCTTCTTTTCTATCTCTGCTTTCTCTCTCAAACAAACAATTTAAAGGCTTGGCTTGAAATTACGGTCCCAATTGTTGAGAACTTTTACAATTCCGTCCCAAATCGGATTTACGAGACTTTATTGAAAAATACCCTTTACTAACGTAACACTTTCGAAGGGAATAAATGTGTATATAATTAAAGAATTAATTGTGGTTTTTTTTAAGTTACTGAACCTATTCTGATGAGCCAAAAAAAGCAGGATTTTAAACGATATCTTAAAAAAAAAAAAACAAAATTCATAGGTCCAATATATAATGAAATTTATGTTAAATATGTTCTTTACAAACAGCTAGGTTCAGATTTGTTGAATACCACTCTTTTATGAAAAACCATCTATTATAACATACAAAATATTTTGAACCTATTCAGATGAGCGGCAGTGTAGGTAAGCTTAGGTATATTTGTTAAAAGAACAAGAAATAAAAAAAGGAGTCTAGAGAACTGTTTTTTACGCTAGCATGCCCAAAAAATTGCGCATTTTCGCAAAATACCACGCAGTTAGTATTTAGGTAAAAATTCATTTACCGGTTAATTGAACTGTTTGTATGGTCGTTCTATCTAGTTGTATTTTACTAATTTTTATGTATTGAATTAAGAATAAGACCTATTCGTAGATTGAGTGAGTAAACTCAAGTCACAAATCATGAGCACCCATCGACCTCACCTAATAGAAAAGAAATTTTATGAAAAATATGTGTAATCTAAATAGGAAACTTACTTCTCCTGTAGAGTTTGCCATTGTATTTATTGAATTTGGAACTGCAATTGCTCCCAGCTGGGGAGCTAGTTCGTTTGCTGAACTTCTTTCATCCTCGCTTTTTAAAACCGCGTCGGCTTCCACTGCAGTAGATTTATCAAAAAAATCATCTATACCAGTAAATGGTTTGATTTCTTTCGACAAAAGCTGTTGTAGAATATTAGGCTCTTGTTGTGCTACGTTCAAAAATGGCGTTCTATGGTATGACGCTGCTGGCGATGAAGAAACTACTGCAGCTGTTGGATTGATTCTTATTGCTTTTGAATTTTTATTGTGTGGAAATATTCTGACTGATTTAAGACTCGTGGTAGGTTGAGTAATGCAGCTTTCTTGATTGATGGAGAGCTGATTATTTGAGGGTTGTGTCTTAAGGTCTTGTCCTTGTAGTCCTTCTTTTCTGATATTATTACCATCCTTTTTTGGCTGGCGTTTTCTTGAATTTAATTTGGTCGTAGATTTAGTTTGTTGTTTTTTTCCTTTTCCTGAGGATTTTGCAACAGATCGATCGACTTGGGTTGGTGGCTTCTCATGAAAAGGAACTATTTTACAGTCTGACTCAGTGACCAATCTGCTTGTTAAGTTCAGTGGAAGATTTGAAAGGGATGCATTGGTTTCATATAAGTCGTTGCTTGAAGACTTAGGCATTGTCAAGTCCTCTGGCATATCTTCAAATAATGTAGGAGAAGATCTAGTATTGCCTACTAATAATGTGTTAATTTGATTAGGAGTTGAAGTATGATGATAGATTTTGGTAACTTTAGACGGTGAAAAGTTCAACGCTTCCGACAGGTCTGTATCTTTATTTTGAGAATTACTACGATCTTCCTGATTTCCAGTATCTTCTACTGCATCATTTTTCAGTTCCGATTTAAAAAACATTGTAGGCTGTTCCAGTTGTTGTCTTATCGACGCGGGAATATTAAATGTCGTTTCTGCTTTTAAAAAAGATCTGCAAGCCGAACTACTTGACCTAGACTGGCTACTGTCAACGGTTTGCTCTTGTAAATCTGGCTTGATATCAGGTGAAGTCCCTGTTGTTGTTAAATGCCAATGATGTTCTTCAAAGGAGTCTGAAGTAAGCGTCTCTTCGCCTGTTGATCGTCTAGAGGAAGTTCGACTTGGTGCTGGATTTTCTGGTCCAGTATCTAAAGATATTGCCGTCTCATTTGAAGGGGTTGCAAGAGGGTTTCTCACGAAGTACACTGGCTTGTTAAGATAAACCGGCTTCGATAAATGTGTAGATTCAATTATATTTAATATATTAGAAGTAGATGAATCAAGGTTTTCTATTTTAAGATAGGGCTTGATACCAATACTATGATTTTGTTTTCCTCCCTTTATTAATATGCCCTCAATAGAAGAACCAATAAGTTTTTTAACCCTCTTTTTGGGTGCTGGTCTTTCCTTTGTTTTTCTTACATCCAGATTTTTTGACTTCAAATCTTCATCATCTGAATCAGTTTCATAACACTCGTAACCACCTTCAATTGTTCCGTAATCAATTTGCGGTTTATCTTTGTATTTCTCGTAATCAATGTTGAGATGTGTAAGGCGATCATTTGCATCAGCCATGCTCTGTTCAACGAGTTCGCGCTTTTTATTGTCTTTAGTTAGTATTACCCGACAGCGCTTTTTCAATTTCTTCCAGCTTACGGCCCATGTAAGACGTTTATATCTTGGCGCAATGAGCAAGGTAAGAAGATCTTCATAGCACGTTTGGTTCAATTTAATGCACGATAAAATTTTATTTAGTTCTGTGTATTGCTCATAAGCTTCATCGTAGTTGGTAAACTTCATCAATTCTTCGGTATCAGTAACTGAATTCATCAAAGCAAACGCTGGATACTTAATTGTTTCTGCAGTTTGGTTAATAATGTTCTCAGCCGCACCTGCAGCAGCAGCAAATATTTCCTCCGCAAGATCTAGTCTTTCACCTGACTTCCTTACAGGTGGTTTTTTCGTTGGGTTTGTTGGCCTTGACCTAGGCTTGTTGTCTTTACCTACTGCCCCAACAGGTCTTCCTCGCTTGAATGGGCTTGGCACTTGTTCTTCTTTAGGTTGGTCTTCTCTAGGGGACGTATTTGAAGTTATATTATTTTCAAGTTCGTCTTGGATTTGAGGCTCAATTTTCTTTGGTCCATTTTTATCGGGCTTCTTACGCGGTGGTCTTTTTACTTTTGGTTTATTTTCAGTTTTTGACTGAATTGGAGGAGTAGTAGAAGCAAGAACTGTTGAGGTTTCTAAGAACTCAGTACTAGTACTAGCGATTGTAGAATCGACTGTAGTATCTGATACGTTTGAAACAATCACTTCTTGAGTAATTTTTTCTCTATCTTCTTCTTTTAAAATATTTGTCGCGTCTTCATTAATTTTTGTTTTAAGGTCTGAAGCCTCAAAAACCTTGAGTTTTTGACCCTGCTTTTTAATTGCACGGAGGTTTCTTGATCCACATTTTATCACTGCGTCCATGAACTCCCGACATGGATGTAATGAAAATGTGGTTAGCCATGCTTCCTGTTCCAAATAAGGACTATTATGGAAAAGTTTTGCGAGATCTCTATAATATATTGCAACTTCCTTTTCTTTTTCAATCAATTCATCCGTCGATTGAACATCGTTGTATTTAAAACCCTGGATGATATTGATTTCCTCGCTTATAATCGTAAGAAGAAGCGTTATTTTACTCGTATGCCATTCAGCGTGAGGCTATATTGTTTATAGAATAAAAAGTTGATATTATACTATTGTTTTAAATATTTGTAATTTTTAAATTTACCCGTTGTTTAATAAGTTCGTAGGCGCACTTTGAGGCGGTTAAATTGTTCAGTCCTAAGAATATCTGCTCTGATAATTTTGAAGTTGCGTTGATTAGCTCTTCAGATGATTCTCTGTGTGTAATAAACATTTGCACGAGTTTCGAGTACACTTCCTGGATTGGCCATGATAATTTTACAGAAGTTAGACGATTAATATTCCTTAATTGGTACTCTGTTATAAAATGTATGTATTTGGTTAAAGCAGCACCAAAAATATTCCCAAATTGCAATTTCGGAACTTTGAACAAGAATGTAATTAAAAGTTCCGTCAACGTCGTATTGGATTCTTGTAGTCCTTTTGCAATAGCGAGTGCACCTAATTCCAGAGGCCAAGTTACTGTCACATCACAGTGTACAACTCTTTGAATGGTTTCAAGCTAATTAAATAAAAATAATGATTTCATAATACAATATTAGAAAATATTTAAGAGATTTACTGCGTAATGCAGGTCTTTGCACCCGTCACTCTCACAAATTGCTAGCAAGTATATATGCCTTGCGTGATTTATATACTGATCAGCGTTTGATGAGGCACGTAAGGTTCTGCTAGCTGTTGAATTTGCATCTTGCCATGTTAACAAAAGTCGCAAACACATATATTTCACTAGCTTCACCATGCGGAAGTCGAACATGTTGACCATACGAAGGATCAGCAATGGAATTCCCTCTTGCTGAATAAATTCAGAATCTAAAAAAAAAACAACGAATAAATATAAATTAATTTTATAGTTATGTAAAATGTTTGTAATACAAGGTGCAAACAAGTCTAACGAATGTCATTATTGAATCCAATCATTGAATAAATACAAATAGAAAAAGAATTTATGTGGCGAAACTGAGAAACGAAATAGATGTAGGATTATAAAATAATACGGATCCAAATGCAAACAGTGTTGTATGCTCATCTCTTTTTTTCTTATGTTTATGTAACTTATATAATGTATAAAAGAAAATTGAAGTATATGGATTCATTGTCAATCAGGCAGACGGCAAAGCCATGCATTTAATTGATTGTATTATATATTTGTAAATATTAATTGTAAAATGAAAATAAAAATCAATCTTAATCTAAATCTAAATTTACTGTCATTTTTCTTTACACTACAATTGCAGTACCTTACCATTTGCAAAACTGAAAAAGCCATCTACCCGCCACAGCAAAAACTAACTTCTGGATCCATAAAGGAAACCCCGATAGAAACCTAGATCCAATAATGTTTTTGTATTACGTGTTAAAAGATAACGCAGACCCTTAGATAATAAAACGCGGCTAATATTTTGTTTTGTTTTGAAATTTGTTTACAATTTTGATTGCCGAGGAAAAAAATTAGTGAATTTATTTTGGTGCTTAAGCATAGCACGCTGCTGATGAGAAACGAAAAATCCCATACAAATATTACACAACGAAATGATAAATGAAAAAAAATTCGTTCTGCTTTTCGTTTGAAATTGACGAATTGAATTGGCGAAATTGATAATTGTAGAAGGTTATTTGGATAAGTGACATTTTCAAAGGATATTTTTCTCTGAGATTTTCGTTAGCATTTTGGTACCGTGTTGGAGACCACAAAAAAATTTCACTACGCATCATCTGAAAAAACTCTTCATTAATATTTGTCTGAAGAATTTTCGCTAACGTTTTCGTTGTCGATTTGGAGACCACAGAAAATTTTCGTTCGCTTCAGCGTTCTAGGCTTAAGCTGAAGATTTTGTTTTATATTGAAAAATAGAAAAACAGTCTGTGAATAGAATATAAATAATAAACATATGTATGTACATTGTACATACATACATACATACGTACATATATTAGACTGATTCAAAAAAATAAAATTTCTTCCATTTTCAATGCCACTAGCTTTTTAGTTGAGTCATGACATACGCCTAGGGCGTTCTGCCATTTATTATGGGCCTAATGAAAATTTCTATCGTTGTTAAATCTTATCCTCACCCAACGTCATAAAACCCAAATCAAAAAATGTCATAACGCCGAAAAACGGACGCATCGTCCAGAATGTGAAGAAAGCAAAGCGCAAATAGTATGTCATATCACGCAAATTTACTTGCAATGTCATAGAGCCCAAATTATAAAATGTCAACGAGAAGAGGATTTTTTGTTTGTTAAATATGAAGGTGCATTTAAAAAACTAAAATGCAGCTTTAATATCACGAAGAATCATATAGCCCCTGAATTGATTTTAATCATTTTTATTTAAAAACATACATTATGTACAAAATTTCAGACAACACAACTATATTTGTTTCCATAGAAATACACAAACTTTCAGGTTATCATACAGAATAAACACAACAACCAATTGAAAAAAAGACGCGACGTTTTTATGCATTATTTCATTGTTTTAAGTTCTACATTAAGAGAGGAAAACTGTGAAGAGATCTCGTCATGTCGACGTCTCGCTTTCTCGTCGCATTGTGAATAAGGCATGATGAAGAATTTTGTTTTATTACAGTAAAATAGAGATCACATTCCAGCGATGGACTTTCTTTACATTAGGCATGATCAATGATCATGGTTTATTATCGAGTTTCATTCTGGTAGTTGAAAAAAAGATCATAAAACATAAAACTCATACATGCAACAGCATATCTATTATTTTAAAAGAAATACAACTTTATATAAAGTAAGGCAATGCAAAATTTAGGAAATAAATCTCTTGGGCACCATTTTTGTTCTCTTGAATCCTCTATCTGCGCAAGAGACCGTTGGCCAATTGATTTGGTCCAAGCTATACAACAGTTCCATAGATATTGCGCGCAGAGCAAACAAAAAATTATCAATTTTCAAACACCTGCGACGTAAATCTACGTCCAAGTTTGATCGAACCCGTACCAACTATATCAGGACATGTTGTTACTTTATTGTGTTATATTTCCTTTTTTATTTTTGTTTTAACTCTTCCGTCTTCTTTTTAATTTTTTTTTTAAGTGTGTGTGTTTTTTTGTATTTCTGATTGATGAGATTCGTTTATCTACATTTTAAAAGGCCTCTACCCAAAATATCGAACTCAGATTCGAAGATCAGTAATTTCGAATATGCCACACAAATACTGTTAAACTCCACAGTTGCTCATCTCCTGATTTTTACAACGATGTACTTCTATTCACCCTTATTCCGTAAGGCGTTTTTCTAAAACGACAGGCTCTAGAAGCAGCAATTGGAGTTTTAGTAAAACGACTATCGTTTTCAAGGTTAGAAGGGTGAAGAAAGAAGAGAACGGTAAAGTTTTAGTTTTATCTAAACGCTAATTAACGCTTCTGGAGCCCTGCCGTTTTACTGGCGTTTTTATAAAACGCCTTGCGGAATAAGGGTGATTATTTAAAAACTGGTTTTTTATCATACATTCAAATAACCACTTGCATAGGCAACGCGGATAAATAAAAAATGTACTTCGGAAGGGTGCAATGCAGTACGAACATTTTTTTCGAAGTGGCAAACGCTTATTCGGATATTTTGAAGAAATAAAACAAAAAAAATTTGTATATACAAAATAAAAAAATAAATAAAACGCACGACTGGGTCGCACGAACTTGCTCTTACATATATACGATCACACTGTGAGTCTTATAAATTTTAAAAACTTTTCATCTGATAAAAGAAATTCATTAGTTATTGGAGCCTATATTTTATGCCACCTATTATGTGGGTACATAAATATGAACAATGCTGTGCTAGACAGTGCTATTAGCACTGTATATACCGCAAGTAAAAATTAATAACATTTCGAGTAATTTTTTTATCAAATCTATAGAAGACATATGTATGTATGTATATGCCATATTGCAAAATCTATATTGTATTCGTATTGTTATTAATGATAGAAAAACCCATTAGAAAATGAGAAATTTTATGAACTTTCAAGGAGAGATTTTTAAACGTGTCGATGAAAATTAACAAATCCGAGCAAATTGAAGATCTGTTCATTACCTTTAAAACGACATAAAAAGAAAATCCAACTTGCAACTTCTCTTTCACGTTCTACAAGGTGGCGCATAATTCAATTTTGTTTTTAAATTACTTTTTTACTAAATAAAAAAAAATGTTTGGGCACCGGGACTTGCGGTGAAGATGTGTAAAGATCCATTACATTTTTGATAAAAATCTAACGGTGTCAAATCGCATGATCTTGGTGGCTAATTGATGTCGCCAAAACGTGAAATTACGCGACCAGGAAGCTTCTCACGCAATTAAGCCATTTGGTCGTGTTGTCTGGCTTTTCATTTTCCATCCATTCCATTTTCTTAAATAGCAACCATTCAACTAATATTATGACACTTAAAATGACAGCTGAGTTTGACAGGTGTCAAATGCCAGCGCTACCAGCTTGAAACCACGGAATAAATGACCCTTTACTACATCCAAAATTCTCAAGTAGTCAGTCATTTCACTTAATAAAGTATCGATCCGAAACGGCAGAGCTCCATTTTATTTCCCTATACTGAGAGCTAATTCACACATAAAAGCCGACCAAAAACAGTTGAATTAAAATTTCAACTGAAATATTTATATTATTATTATTATATTATTTAGTAAAAAAGTAATTCAAAAACAAAATTGTATGATTAGTTTTGCGCTACTTAATACAAGCATCCCCAGAACAGTTTTTGAGTAATTTTGCGAAACAGGTCACCAAAGTATTGAAATAAAACAAAATTAAACTAAAATTAAAAAAAAGCGTCGAGCGATTCAACGCCAATGCCGTTCTTGGATACACAGTTTTTTTAGGTTGAGGGCTCTTAAGCTTTTTAGACTCTTCAGCCAACTTTCAATAAATTTTGTAGCTTCTGTGACTTATACATCCATGTCAATAGATGCTTGCATGAATTTTTTAAGTATAAGTCAACTGGTTGTTCAAATGAAGACAACTCATTTTGATATGTCATCTACTAGTGACCCGATTCCACTGAAAATTGTCCTTGGGTGGAATCGGCTAAGGTGATTTGTGATAGTTGACAGTCACAATCAACCAATTCGGTCTGTGTAAGGTGATAGTCACCTGTGACAATCACAATTTTGTGACTATTTTCCGTGACAGCTATTTAGGTGTCACTTTCATATGAAATTGACTTTATTTTTTTATTGTCTGTTGTGTCTAGTCAAAATGAATGTGTTTCTGCCTTTGTCATTGGTTTTTCCATTTCGAAATGCTGAAAATGAATATATAAATCGTAATAGAAACGTCCGTATTCTGAAAATAAACCTCCTGAATAAATTTGACGTACTTGATATTCCAAATCCAAAGTAAGTGCACATTACATATATATTCCGTAACACTCAACTTTCTTGGAAGTGGTGCCTACCAAAGGCAAGTTGGTGCTGACTGGTCAGCTCCCAGAGTACAGTCTGTGAAGTCATCTCTTCTACATTGAAAAAAAATGGAGAGGATATTCTGTCCCCTCAAAATAAAATTTACTCTATCGAATTCGGAAGCAACCAAAACGTACTTTTATGAGAATACCTGGAGGTAGGTTTTTGTTAATTGTTAAAAAATATATTTAATTTTGCTATTTTCCTAGTAATCGGCTGCATAGATGGAAGTCATTTCTTCTAAAGTGATACCAAATTTAAAAAAATATTTTGGTGATCACCTTACACAGATGCAAAAATTCTTTTGATCACATTTGATTGTCACAAACGTGACAGTCACAAATCACCTTAGCCGATTCCACCCCTTATTTCTAGTTCACCCGCTTTGTGGATTTTTGGTAGTGTAAGGATAAGGTATACATATATCGATGGAATTAACTTCTTTCTTAAACTTTCAGTTGTTATATTAACAAATTTCTTTTAGTGTTAATTTTAATTTATATTTTAAAAGCAAAATACCCTGAGGACCCATTTGTAAAGTTTTGGTTAGTAAGTCTCCTTTCACACGAGAAAACAATTTGCTGGAGATTTTTTGAAGTCTTCTCCACCAATCATATACCACTCATTTCCCTTACTTGTTGTCCTTCTCACCTACAAACTGAAAGTTGCTGGAAACTCAGTTTCCTTGTGTGAAAGAGGACTAACTAGTTTGCTATTTCAAAGACAGTTTCTTGTGATTATCTCAAAAATCTATTGTTCTTGCACCAGATGCTTCAATTGGAATTATTCAAATGTTTCTAAATTTCTCTAGCTAAAAATTAGATTACAATATAAGATGCAGTTAGCATATCTTATATTTAATTACGCAAATCATAAGAATCTGAAAATGCAGAAATAGATTGTATGATGTAAATATGACTGCAAATGATCTCACGTTAACGCAGCAATGTTCAATTTTTCAAGAGCACCCACACTTACCTCTGGGTTCTAAAACTGGAGTTGAATCGGATCCGCTCATACGTTGGAAATTTAAATTTAAGTATTCAACCATCCATGGATCGCGGTAAATTGAAAACATATATGGCCAAGAATATGGATGCATGGTTATGAATGCAGTAGGATATACCTTCATCATTTGCTCAATTAATTCTGTTTTATTCTCAATTGCACATGCGATCCATTCACGACCAAACCACAAGTTTAAAGTGCAACGGCCAACCCAACTTACAATAATGCCTACATCATGGTTGTATGGGTTTTTTGTTAAATAGTTGCCAACGTTTTTCCATGCCATAAGCAGGATAGAGATCCTTTCGTCAGCGGGTAATGTTCCGACATTTGTTGTTTTTTCCTATAAGTTTATTATCGAATATTATGAAAAGAAAATTAAATGGGAATTCAGAAAGCTTACCGCTGTTTGTTCTGTAAAACCACATTTTACTGCAGCTTCTTTGAATGCAGTGCGTTCACGAAAAGTGTATGGGAAAAAGATGTCCATAACAGCTGCAACTTATGAATTAAAAGCAACAACAGCAGTCTCTGAAAAATAAATTGTATTCTATAAATGTTTAAAATTACATCGAATTTGTATTAAAATATCTATTTATTTAAACTTTCTTTCAAGGTTTTCTTGCAACCGGATTATTACATTCACTTAAATATCATGCGAGCGAGAAGGTTAAGGTATACAGTTGAATCCACGTATTTGAGCTACGTTTAACTACAAAAATCGGTTATTCGAAACACAAAATATTTTACTATATTAAATTACATACTTCTACTTAACTTAATCTAAAACAAAAACACGAATAAATTAATTCTGTGCGAAAGGATAGCGGACACTTCTCCAAGTAATCTACTGCTATTATCAACTTCCGGCTTCGAACCATACAGTAGGTACTTATGTGATTTAGAGAACCCACTCGTACCCCCCTTGCCTAAAACACCCAGAAATTTTATTTGAGCACAGTAAGCGAAAACTCTCTTATATCCCTCTTTTTTTCCTACCGGTGAATCCTTGTGAATGGTCGACTTATGTGCCAGAAGCAACAGGAAATGATATTAATCATAATTTACGTGAAAAAGGGTTACAAAGCATGTCTACCTACCATCGGAGCGGATCCCATTTCAAATGCACGGGACTACTTATACATACATGCTCATCGAGTAGTACACATTCTTGTTCTAACAGCTTGTAGAGTAAAAGATTACGAACACCTTAAGTCGGTTCTCTAAATAATATACGTACTCTACTAATAGAAGAACGAATTTTTTTAGTCCATGATTTCAAAAAGAATTTTGGGAATCAGCTATTAATTTCTTGTACCCAATTTCACCCTTTATTAATAATTTGAAAATCATGTTTCAACCCTAAATAAAATCGAGATCGCTGGGACGAAACGCCAAACATTTTTGGGGACTAAAGGCCGTTAAAAGCTATTTTGAATCAATAATTGAACAAGTCAAATTAAAGTAGTGGTAATTGTTCTATGTACTTGGCTGATGTATTTCAGTAGTATATAGAATTTGTATTATTTAAAAAACTTTCATATATACATATAAACAATGCCAGGCCACGGGCTAAAACCAAAAACAAAAACTTCAAATTTAATGATTAGGAATTCTAGACTTGTTGGACACAGTTCACACTAGATATTGGTCATGAAATCTAAGATGAACTGAACTTAACAAAAATTGCGTATTGACAAGGCCCTCACTTGTCAACTGATGAATTCATCCTCGAAAAATTATCCGGGTTTAGCTTAGCCCGCAGCAAATTATTAATTAATTAATTGTTGTTGCATTTAACATGGTTATTGTTTGGCCCCATAAGAGGGTCATCTACAACCACAAGTGGGCATACCGTGGGCACCAAGTTCTAAGCCTAGCGAAGTTTGAAGTATGGCCCAGAGCAGAGGGCATACTTCGGGTATCTGTAAATAGGCATGTGCGCAGGTATCGTACAAATTTTATAACATGCCTCCTCAACTGGACACCAAAAATCTGAACCACGATCAAATCAACATATAAATTATATGGATATGTCGCCGCATGGACATAGCTTTATCTGTATCCAATCGAGATTTTCTAAAAATGCATAATCCGAGCATTGTTCATGCCCAATTAATGCGGCATGTAATGTACGTTTTCAAGCTTAAAACAGGAAAGCCGTGTTTTTAACTTTTCAAAATCTATATACATTGCCCTGTCTTATTTTTTTTTGATTGGAGAAGGAGAATGTAGTTGAACAGTTTAAATTTAATTAAACTCTCTTCGTAAGAATCATAATATAAGCATTATAGATCTCAAAAGTTAATGGTTTTTCGAGTTTTTTTTTAGATGATATGCATTCGAAGTAGATTTTTGTAACTCGTTATTTTGGCATTCCAGGTTATATATTTCGGGATATGATATTTCGAGATTTTAGTTTTTTAGATTTCAGAGTAAACCCAAAATTTGCTTATATTTTTTTAAGTACACACCGGGAATTTTTAACCATTTCTCATATCTTGTAATTCTATTATGGGTTTTATTTTTTATTATTGTGCTCCTGCTCCTATGCTTGGGGTTAATGTGTAAAAAGATAATTAAGAGTACAAATGTTCAAAAAGAAAAGCTACCTAAAACAGGTTTAACAATAAGAAAAACTGTTCGATGATATTTACGTCAGCTGAACGAAGAGCTAAGATTGAAAAGAGTACTTTTTGTTTAATTACATGCTATCCTGTTTGGTTTACTGGAGCAATTTCTCTATATTGTCACACAAAAAAAAAAAAAAAAACAAATTGGCGATTAGTAATTAAACAAGCAAAACAAGTCACGTACACCGGCGAATCTTTTTAATACAGTAGTGCTCGTTGTTTTTTTTTTTCTCACTTTTTTGGATCGTTGCAACTTTATTGTTCTTAGGATAATCAATATTTTCACTACAATTTATATTTTTAGCTACTGATGGAGAACTATAAAAAGGCTTTCATTGCGTTAAGTAATTGCGATTCAAAAAGATCCAAGAAGTGACATAGACATTATAGTATAGAATAATTGCACAAAAAAGCAAACATGTACTAACTGGCTTTGCAAGCAGCCACCATAATGTGTGAATTTTCATGAAAAACTGAAACTTACGCGTCGTTCTTTTTTATATTTCTCTTTATAGCCTTTTGATAATTGTTACAATTTGTATGGTGATAACTTTGCACAGCATATATTCGGTTAATTTTCACTTAATGCTGTAATTCGCAATCATCTCTAAATAAAATTAAACACATTTTTTCTAAGTTCACTTGTTTATTCTCCAATCAGACTGGTGCACTTTAAAACTGTATGTACATTGTTTCGATTTTATAACGTTCCACATATGTATGTAGTAGAATAAAAGGAACTTTTGCAAACCAAAGTCTGTTTGACCCTGTTTAGATTTCAGTCTGCTTTGTCCCCTTCCACACGAGGAAACAAGTTGCTGGAAATTTTTTTGACGTTATCTCTTTTTCATTTCACGGGCTGATTGTGTTTCTGATTTAACTAAGCACCATATAATATAGGTACTCTATGCTCAGCACCTTGTTGTTTTATATTTTCTTTAAATAAAACATTGCAAGTTAGTATTCACTATGTTTTTATTTCACTCGAAACACTTTTTTATACCTCAGCAAATGACAAATGACATGGCAGCTTTCATACAAACTATCGATAACAAGTATATAATTCATGCCGTAACACAGTTTTTCTGTAAGCCCGGAGAATTCTCTGGGTTTAGCTTAGCCCGTAGGGGATTATAGTTTTTGTTGTATTTAACATAGTGATTGTTCAGCAGCGACCTCGTTTTTTTGGTTCAATATTGTCTCCGGGCTTACAAAAAAAAAAAAACAATCAATAGTTGCCGTCCATCTGCCCAGCCGTTGACATTGTTAAAGCGTCTCCATATTGGCAATATTCAAGGCATTTATTTCCTCAAATATTGCCAATGGAGCCGCTGAATAAAGAGTTTTTTTTTTTGAACATTTCCTAATGTGATCATTAAAAAGGTCAATAAAACACACCTGTTGTTATCGTAAATATATTTTTTTATTTATTGGATAAGAACCACAAATATATTTAACATAATATTAAAATGTTCAATAAAATTAATACAATTTTCTTAAAGAAATATCAGCATTATATTTAACTTAAGTATTTAATTTTTTGCTCAATAACCTGAAACGCAGTTTTATTTAAATTGCGTTAGTTATTATTACATATACCCACGACGCATTAATTAAAATTTTTAAGTCCCTTTTGTGAAACTTTTTAAAAAATCAAAACCGTGGTGTTGGAGCTACCCGACCATACAAATTTGAAGTAAATTGGTCCACGCATTAAGGTTCGAATATACAGTGGATGTACAGACCCAGATACTGACAGACGATATATTAAAAAAAAACATTTTTGTACCTGCAACCAATACTTGCCTTATAGAGCAGATTTAAAGTTTTGGCATAAAAAAACACGCTTACTTTGCGATTCGATATTAAAAAAACAGTTCTAATTAAAGCTTTTTAAGTCAAAACATGTGAATAAACACAAGAAACCTTAAATTTGGAAGATTAAGCTAGAGTTTTCTAGCTCAAGCTGTTTAGCGTATTCTTTTTTTAATCACATAAAACAAAGCTTAAGCTAGAACTGTCTAGCTGAAGCTACCAGTAAAAGCTATGACTAGTTGGCTTTAGCTTGTTCCAATAAAAGCTTTTATTCTTTTTTTATTTACAAGACCATGGGCCCTACCAATAACAAAATTTAGAGACGACTTAAATACATATTTAAATAAAATGGACCATAATGGTATGTACTCTATATAACAAATCAAACATCGTATCGACTTAAATATTTAAGTAGACCCTAAAATAATGGTATGGACTCTTTAATATGAAACATGTGATGTATGGTTTATTATTTATAGTCCATACCATTATGGTTCATTTTACTTGAATATTTAAGTCGTCACTAAATTTTATTTTTGGTAAGGCCCCATTTGTCTAAAAAAATTTCTAAACAGAACCGATTCTTTGGTTAAAATGAATTCACCATCAGTTCCCTCGTCTGAAAGGGGACTTTGAATAGATCCACGAACGCGACCAATCTCTGGTATTAGATAGTTCTTCAAACGCGAAAATCTAGTACATTAGCTCTTTCCAGATTTTTGCTAGTAGGCAAACAGAAATGACAGCCGAAAAATGGTATATTTGTATTTGTATCAGTGATGTCACACGTAGGGAAAAATCCCTACTACACGCAAGGATTTTCGGTTTGAAAACTGCACCGTAGGAAAAAAAGGAAGGATTTTTGAAACATTAGAACTTTATTACTAAATAGTTTTTCTTCCCAATATATTTTTCTTTCAGAAATCAGAAATCTATTTCGACTTTTTTTAATTTCTTATGTCAGATTCGAAGTAAGAATGCCACATGGCTCTTTTCGAAATTTAATGGGAGTGGAAAAATATCCTAATTTTTTAATATTTGTAGGGATTTTTTGTCTATGCTGTAGGTACTTCTTTTAATTTCGTGTGGCATCACTGATTTGTGGTATTGTTATTATTTCTACATGGAGCATCTTTTGCTTAAAGCTAATAAATTGAGAATTGAATATTTTATTTACTGTTTTCTGTAGAGTATCTGTTGACCTATCCTTCTGGTTCTAAATTATAAACTATTGTTCAATTCATAATAAATAATAATATCTGTGTGTATCTGCATAGTAGATTTCAATTCTGTCCATCTAGCTGAAGGATGTCTGCCACAAATATAGAGGAACATAAAATATGGGTAAACCATCGAAAAATATTTTTATAGTAAATGCAATTATAATCAACTATTCTTATCATTATAGGGTACGTTAGCAAACAAAAAACTGCAATCCATTTACAACCAGGTTTGTGAATTCGAAAGTTTACTCTGTGATGAACAAGAAGACGATCCGAAAATATTCGAGCTGTTAGAAACCATAAACGAAATTCAAGAACACCATCAGTCTGTTGTGAGGAGAATTGAATCCAGTAATGAGACTTTAAGTGAAAAACGCAACGATCTACAAATACAAATGGAACTTCTAGAAAAATCTATTTATCTTCTGAAATTGGAAACAAACGTTAACTGAAAAAATGTTTTAAAACGAATAAATTAAAGAAAATTGACTAATTTACAGCTCTATTCTGCTATCCGATGACCGATTCAAGTGAATCTCACATAATTTGTCACAAATTATTTTGTAAAATCTTCAATATTTCGAGTTCAGAGCTCGTATACATAAGTATGTAATTATTTTGGAAGTTTTTAAGTGAATCTTATTAAAACTTTATTTTTATCGCAATTTATATACTTTTTGAAACATTCGTGTTTCTCCCTCGAATAGCAGAATACGAAAATTCACGCGAACGTTTGGCAGAATAGGTTTTAAATTTAGTTTTTTGTGGAATTCCTTTCAACCAAAGAATCGATTGGTGCCGAGACATAAGGCCATATTACAAAATATGGTCTTATACGCTTTCGCAGTGACGTAAAGCCATATTCAAACATGACACTTTCATTAAGGGATATAACACCATATTTCGACAAAAATTTGCTTTTCACTGACAATATTTTTGTACGGTAAAGTGCTGTTGAACAATAATTTTCTTCGCGGTATTTTTTACGCAAATAATTTTAATTTTAATTGATAAAACTAATCAACTACTCAAAATGTATAGCCTACCTTCAAGTTTCGGTTAAAAATTTATTGAAATGTTCCTAATTGAAAAATAACAAGAAAAAATATTCGATTATCCGTGTAAATTTTTAAACAAATTCATGCAATTTTGGAATGCGTATATTTAAAAAAAAATGTTAAAATTTTTTGTCCCCTTTGGCAAACATTTATTTTACATTTAAATATTTTTTAACTCCAGGTGACACAAGAATGAAAATGAATAATTCTATTTTTGATGTCTTAACACCAGTTATATCCTAAGAAATTTTTGCACATGCTACATCTCACGTGAAGCGTTTCCTTCGAATTTTAGTTCACTCAAAACGTGGCGAATTTTTAATTTTCACATCACAAATTCATTTTCTCTTAACCAAAAAAGAAAATAATGTAAGCTTTATAGTGGAACCCTGGATAATTTTCGCTTGTAATACTTTGCGTTTAAACGTTGTAATCCAATTTTAATTTGCGGATAGCGCTAAACATAAATTTTTTTCAGTTAGGTAAAAGATTTTTTTTTTAAAATAAATTCCCAGAAAACGAAAGATTTACAGTCGTATTTATTAAATTTTTGTCTACTTAGACACTGTCTAACTAATTTCAAATTGGTGGAAATATGCTTTATTTAATAAAAATAAATATTACATTATTCACGGTTGACCAATCTACTCTTGTGCCTAAGTTAGGCAGCTATAAGACAAAAATAAACAATGTTTTTGAACACATTTCCCAAAGTTAGACAACGTTTATAAATAAGACCATTAGAGTTCTAATTGAACGCTTTTTTATATGTGTAAGGCCTTATAGGTTTATTTATCAGGTAAGGAAACGCGGTTGAAAGTCCGCGCATTCAACAAATGGCATTTTAAATCTAAAAATTTAGATTTCTGAATTTTCTGGCTTCTGATTGGGCGGCTGTCACTTTTTGAGTCATGTGACAGCTGTCCAATCAGTAGCTTGAAAAATTCAGAAATCTGAATTTTCGGATGCAAATTGTTATGTATTGAACGCGCGGCAAAGGCATATGTTTGACGCTGATTATAGGAGTCTTTTTCACGATTCGTTTTTTCGTTCGTTTACTTTGACTGCTTTTAAACGCTGCAATTACTCTGCAATTACCTCCTGTAAATTTTAAGCATGTAGCGAGGGACGTATGCGGTGTCCGGGGGTAGACAAAGTTGCAGAGGTTGAAATAATTGCAGAGTTATCGCTATTTCTTCTTTGTGCTTTTTCTTATTGTTTGAGACATAAGCGGAGTAAAGAGTGATGAGATATATTTCCTTCTCATTTAACAAAAATTACAGGTATTAAAATTAGCAGCGTTTAAATGGATGCTGCAATCGGAAAGAAACTCAAAAGAGAATTGCGGATAGAAATTGCAGTCGTCTAAAAGCGGTCTTTACGGTGGAATTATTGGAAAATAAACAGTAGTAATAATTACAAACGTTTTTTAATCACTTCTTATTCATATGTATTATTCAAGTGTGAAAAATTTGACTTAGGGCCGTTTGTTCATAGACATAGTAGGTTTAATCAGTAATAAAGGCTCAGGCTCTGGTTCTGATGATTAAAATTTCAAATTAAAGACTTACATAACTACCTTGGCCAAAAAAGTGAAAATTTTCAAATTCATTTTGCGATAGTGTTTCTGACTGGGAAACTTATAAAAATGATGCAGAAAGCTTAAATTTCGGTTCAAAAAAAAAATTTATATTCTTTTTCACAAAATAACTGCACTAGCGGGAAAAAAATATTTGTACTTTTGCAAAAAGTTGTCAATGTAGTTAAGAGGCTTAAGGATGGAAAAACATTATCATTCACCCTTATTCCGATAGGCGTTTTTCTAAAACGCCAACTGTCGTTTTCTGAGTCGTGTCGTTTTTTTATTGGTATTCCGTAACTAAAACGCCAGCGTTTTTCTCGCTCTTACATTCCACAATACGATCCACCAAAACAGCTGACATTTGACATATAAAATTGTAAACAAATTGAATAATTTCAAATTTGGTTTTTGAAATTTATACATATTATTTGTATAAATTTGTTTTAAACAAGAATAAAACGGAAAAATTTATAGTATAGTGTAGCAAGTTATTTTTCTTGGAGCAGCAGTGACGACGAAGAGGAAGAAAGAAAATAGAGAGATTTGATACTGCAGGGGAGGGGCATTCGATCTAAAGCAAATCCTTTTGATTTGCCTGACACAAAGTTTGTAATTAAATGAAAAAATTATATGCATTAGGTTATTCTAAAAATGGTTCTGACCCTTTATTTTATCGCAATTGTTAACAGATTCAAAATGTTCTTTCGTCTGGACAAAGAAGAAGTATGTTTTAATATTGATAGAAAACAGTTTTCCTCAGCAACGTTCTGTGGCAATTCCAATGGTTTTGAAACTAGCTGTTACCCTTAGATTTTTTGCTGAAGGGAGTTACCAAAAAGGAGTTGGGAACGACTTCAATTTGGGACTAGCCCAGCCTACTCTTAGCAAAATTCTTAGGAAAAAATTAATTTCATTTTTTTAAATTTGAATTTCACTCGCTTTTTGCCATTCTTTGCCATTTCTCATTGGTGGCCCAAAACTGTTTAGACACTTTGCAACATCCTCCCACCCAAAATTTTTCTCATAACCTCTTTTAAATTTTTTGGCGAGGTGCTCATTCTCCTCCATGAGCTCGATCAGTCGTCGCATTTAATTTTGTGTTGTTATTTTTACCCTAAACAAAGAATTTTAAATTATAAAAACTAAATTAAGTTTAAAAAATCTTACATTTTTACTCCTGTCGTCAACAAATTTCTCGACGACAGATTTCGACGTTTTTGCCGACGTTTTTTGTATGGAAACGACTAACGGAATACAAAAAAAATATAGTGAACGCGTTCCACAAGAGAGAATCGACAAATTGACGTTTATTTGTCGTTGAACGCCTTACGTAATACCAAATTCACACTGTCGTTTTCTTTTTGGAGTTCAACGCCTTACAGAATAAGGCTGATTATATTACTACATAAAAAGGAGACAAAGAAGATATAAAGAGTTACCGACCAATTAGCTTAATATCGACAGTATATATCTAAACTTTTTTCAAAGGCATTATACAACATCAAGCAACCTAGGGAACAAGCTGGTTTCAGAGAGGGCTTTTCAACAAGTGACCACTTACAGACTATTTAATCAGATAATAGACGAATTCAACGAATACAAAAAACCTCTCTACCTCTTATAAAGCGTTTGATACTGTAGAACACAAAAGCATATGGACAGCATTGAGAAATCAGAATATTAATCCGACATTCATTCAGACTCTTAAAAACATATACCGGAACAGCACTGCAAAGGTAAAATCTGACAAAACTGGACGAGAATTTAATATAAAAAGAGGAGTACGACAGGAGACCCCATATCTCCGCCACTTTTCTCTGCAGTACTGGAAGAAATATTTTAAAAACTTAACTGGACCAATGATGCCACTTTGCTGCTATACCAGTAAATCTACTGCACTTTTCATTGCACTTTTTTATTTTTAAAGAACCTTCTCTTGGACAGCCGTCCAAAAAACATGCAAACAAATAACCGCTGTTAAGAACGTCTGAACGAAGCCAATTCATTGTGAACTTGGCAACATTCTCTTATCACATATGAAATTAGTTGGATGCTTTCATTCATGAAACAAATATCTGTCTCTGTTTCTATTGTGTTCCCGTTTTCTGCTAAACTAACGGGATTCTGACAATTCCTTATATTACAAGAATTATTAAAAAAAAAAGACATAGATAAATATTTATTGAAAACCACAAAAAAAGTAATACTGTTCTGACAAACTTTAGTTCAAGTGTTAAAATTGTTTTTTTTTTATATAGAGAAACACCAAAAACAACATTACAAGAAAATGAGAACGAAACTCAGTCTGCCGTAGAAACATTCGCTAGCTCTAGCAAAATATCGTGAGTGTTTCCTTTTAGTTTAGTTTTCAAGTTTTTAATTTCTTTCCTTTGTATTTACTAAATAATAGAAAAGAAAACCCTAATTCGATTCAAAAAAATGAATGTACGAGCTATTTATTTTTATGTTTTTTGTTTAATAAAAATCTACTGCGGAAAGATCCAATCTACTGCATTTTTTTAATGATCTACTGCGCTCCTCTTTTCTTGAAGTGGCAACGCTGAACTGGACACATAGGTTTGGAATAAATATATGGGGAGAGATACTCAACAATATAAGATTTGCAGACGACATAGTTTTACTCTCCGAAATACCAGAAGACTTACAAAAAATGATAAATGAACTTTCGACTGAATGTAAAATACACGGACTCTCATTAAATTTAAACAAAACAAAAGCCATGACGAACCATGTAAGGAAGGACATCTCAAAGTCATATGTTTGACGCTGATTATAGGAGTCTTTTTCACGCTGATTACACGATTAGTTTTTTCGTTTACTTTAACTTTGACTCCTTTTAAACGCTGCAATTACTCTGCAATTACCTCCTGTAAATTTTAAGCATGTAGCGGGGGACGTATGCGGTGTCCGGGGGTAGACAAAGTTGCAGAGGTTGAAATAATTGCAGAGTTATCGCTATTTCTTCTTTGTGCTTTTTCTTATTGTTTGAGACATAAGCGGAGTAAAGAGTGATGAGATATATTTCCTTCTCATTTAACAAAAATTACAGGTATTAATATTAGCAGCGTTTAAATGGATGCTGCAATCGGAAAGAAACTCAAAAGGGAATTGCGGATAGAAATTGCAGTCGTCTAAAAGCGGTCTTTACGGTCGAATTATTGGAAAATAAACAGTAGTAATAATTAGAAACGTTTTTTAATCACTTCTTATTCATATGTATTATTCAAGTGTGAAAAATTTGACTTAGAGCCGTTTGTTCATAGTAGGTTTAATCAGTAATAAAGGCTCAGGCTCTGGTTCTGATGATTAAAATTTCAAATTAAAGACTTACATAACTACCTTGGCCAAAAAAGTGAAAATTTTCAAATTCATTTTGCGATAGTGTTTCTGACTGGGAAACTTATAAAAATGATGCAGAAAGCTTAAATTTCGGTTCAAAAAAAAAAATTTATATTCTTTTTCACAAAATAACTGCACTAGCGGGAAAAAAATATTTGTACTTTTGCAAAAAGTTGTCAATGTAGTTAAGAGGCTTAAGGATGGAAAAACATTATCATTATATTACTACATAAAAAGGAGACAAAGAAGATATAAACAGTTACCGACCAATTAGCTTAATATCGACAGTATATATCTAAACTTTTTTCAAAGGCATTATACAACCTCAAGCAACCTAGGGAACAAGCTGGTTTCAGAGAGGGCTTTTCAACAAGTGACCACTTACAGACTATTAATCAGATAATAGACGAATTCAACGAATACAAAAAACCTCTCTACCTCTTATAAAGCGTTTGATACTGTAGAACACAAAAGCATATGGACAGCATTGAGAAATCAGAATATTAATCCGACATTCATTCAGACTCTTAAAAACATATACCGGAACAGCACTGCAAAGGTAAAATCTGACAAAACTGGACGAGAATTTAATATAAAAAGAGGAGTACGACAGGAGACCCCATATCTCCGCCACTTTTCTCTGCAGTACTGGAAGAAATATTTTAAAAACTTAACTGGACCAATGATGCCACTTTGCTGCTATACCAGTAAATCTACTGCACTTTTCATTGCACTTTTTTATTTTTAAAGAACCTTCTCTTGGACAGCCGTCCAAAAAACATGCAAACAAATAACCGCTGTTAAGAACGTCTGATCGAAGCCAATTTATTGTGAACTTGGCAACATTCTCTTATGACATATGAAATTAGTTGGATGCTTTCATTCATGAAACAAATATCTGTCTCTGTCTCTGTTTCTATTGTGTTCCCGTTTTCTGCTAAACTAACGGGATTCTGACAATTCCTTATATTACAAGAATTATTAAAAAAAAAAGACATAGATAAATATTTATTGAAAACCACAAAAAAAAGTTATACTGTTCTGACAAACTTTAGTTCAAGTGTTAAAATTGTTTTTTTTTTTTATATAGAGAAACACCAAAAACAACATTACAAGAAAATGAGAACGAAACTCAGTCTGCCGTAGAAACATTCGCTAGCTCTAGCAAAATATCGTGAGTGTTTCCTTTTAGTTTAGTTTTCAAGTTTTTAATTTCTTTCCTTTGTATTTACTAAATAATAGAAAAGAAAACCCTAATTCGATTCAAGAAAATGAATGTACGAGCTATTTATTTTTATGTTTTTTGTTTAATAAAAATCTACTGCGGAAAGATCCAGTCTACTGCATTTTTTTAATGATCTACTGCGCTCCTCTTTTCTTGAAGGTTTGGAATAAATATATGGGGAGAGAGACTCAACAATATAAGATTTGCAGACGACATAGTTTTACTTTCCGAAATACCAGAAGACTTACAAAAAATGATAAATGAACTTTCGACTGAATGTAAAATACACGGACTCTCATTAAATTTAAACAAAACAAAAGCCATGACGAACCATGTAAGGAAGGACATCTCACTAAAAAAATGAAAAAACAGACTACGTTGATGACTATATATACCTTGGACAGCTAAAATCTTTCACGAACCAAGAGGAAAAAGAAATAATTAGACGAATAACGAATAGCTGGAAGCAATTTTGGAACATCAAACAAATTTTGGACTCAAAACTCGGTAAAGACACACAAAAATATATCTTGGACTCTACAATACTACCGGTAATGACATATGGATTGCAAACATTGGGACTTACTTCAAATTCTATTGAAAAATTAAGAATATGTCAAAATTGAATAAGTCAAAATTGAAAGAAGACTGCTTAACATAAGGACAATTCAAAGAATCAAAAACGACGAGATAAGGCGAAGAAAAAATATCACGGACGGTATCGAAAGAATAAGACAATTAAAATGGAGTTGGGCAGGCCACATTTCAAGACTACAAGACAACAGATGGACAAAAATAACAACAAAATGGACCCCATCAGACGAGATTAGACCAAGACAAAGATGGATGGACGATCTTATACAATTCAACAACAACTGGTACAATGACGCAAAAAACAGGGACAATAATGGGGGAGGTTTACGCCAGATTAACTTAAATTATAAATAATATTGTTACATAACTAAAATATTAGATTAAACAAAATTTAAATTTTTAGCGATTGAATGTACAAACGAAACAAAAATAAAGATTTTTTTTTAAATATATCAGACAAAAAAAATATCGAAAATATAATGTCAAAATGTATAATGCAACCAACAACAATTTTATTTTATGTATCAATATGAACGAATGTAATGAAAAAATCTATATATAAGCAAATAAAGCTTCAAATAATAATAATAATTCAGTTTTTGCTTTTTTTAGATTCTCAAAAATCGAACTCGAGATTTTGATCAAAGTTGGCGTTACGATGATAGCGAGTCAAAAAAAGTGAGTTTAGCAATTCTGTCTGTCTGTCTGTCATTTCGGCTATAGCCTAAACGGGTGGATCGATTTTCTTTAAACTTGGTATCTAGCGGTTTTTTGGGCATTCCCCCACACGTGTTTTTCATTTTTTTAGACCAAAAATAACGGTACCTGCCGTACAATTTTTTTTTTACCAAATTATGAAAATCTTATTTTTCTTAAAAATGTGTAGGGGAGAGTGGGGCAAAAAGGACCACTTAAGCTTTAGACACTCCTAAATTTGTTTCTATTCCTAAATGAGGAGCAAATATTTTTTCAAATAATACTTAAGCCTTAGAACTTCATCAGAGTGAACAATCAAAATAGTTGAACAATTGTATATAGAGATATGCACAATTATACAACCTTATTTCGAAAGTCCATTTTGCCCCACTAGCAGGGCAAAAAGGACCTTTGAATGGGGCAAAACGAACCACTGATTTCATCTAACAATGATATAAAAAACAATCGGTATTATAAAATTTTATATTTTATTTAACGTATCAAAAACAAACGTATCAAACCAACTATGCACAGACTTATGGTCTTATTTGTAAACGTTGTCTAACTTTAGACAACTTTCCAACTTTTGAAAATGTGTTAAAAAAGTTGTTTATTGTTATCTTATAGCTGCATAACTTAAACACAAGATTAGATTGTCTTAACCGTGGATAATGTGATATTTATTTTCATTAAATAAAGCTTATTTCCACCAATTTGAAAATAGTTAGACAATGTCTAAGTAGACAAAAATCTAATAAATACGACTGTTAGTTTTTATGTTTACAGTCTTAGTTTTATGTTTACTTACTGTTGTCACACCAGTTTCGTCCCCATTATATATTTTAGTCGGGGGGAAGTGATGGTTATCGTAAATCTTAGTCAAAAGCGCAAAGTACCTATGCCGAAACGACTGGCTTATTAAAAGCTTGAGCTCTGGCTCTTGACGTCGTCGGTTCTGGGTTTTGCAAAACGATTTCCGGGTTCCTTTTTTGGAAATTGAGAAGCTAGTCCTTGCCAGCCATCTTTGTTTCGTGGTCAAAGTGATGGGGTACTTTATTTGTTTCGGCTAGCTCATAAGCAAGAGCTCAAACATCGCGAGTGGTCATTCCGAAGAAACTTTTTTCGAAACCTAACACATGTTCAGTTAGTTCTTTTTCTTGCTCAGAACTGAAGACTGTTGTGAGCCGTCCAAGTTTTTTTTTTTTTTTTTCATTGGTGTCCAATTTTACTTTCCGAATTATTGTGGATTTCGGGACCTTAAATGCCTTGCTGGCCTTGAGATAGCCCATTTTTCATTTAATTGCGTCGATAGCTTTTTTAAGTCATTTTTGGTCCAATCCAAGTATCATCCATAGTCGTTTTTCGAGCGTAAGTTCGAACCATCTTCAAAGACACAAATGTTAAATTACAGCTAAGTACCTATGTAGGTAAATAAGTAATACATAAAATAAGTTGTGAAAAACATCTTCGTGAGGGTCAATGAGCAAAACAGACTTATTTTAGGTTGTTGTTTTGCTTTGAAAGTGGACTACAAGTCCGTTTTGCCCCACTACGTACTGGTTGCATTTGCCCCATAAGAAGTTTTTTACAAAAAAATTTTAATGTTTCTTAATATTATTTGCTTACATTTATTTCCAGCAGCTAAAGATAGCACTTACCATCACAACACAAACAATACAAAATAAACAAAATTTTCGGGATTATGAACCAGTCGTTTTGGATGGATTTTGCAGATTGGAAGTTTTTTTTAAAAGGTAGTCCGTTTTCAAACTTTCATCATTTAAATCGCAACTAACTTCAGTTTTTCAATGAAATTGAGGGATGTGTTGCGAAAGTAGGTTTTTTATAAGTTCTAATTATTGAATATAAGATGGAGTTAAGAAGCATGGTAAAAATCGGTTTGGTTCTTTTTGACCCGTGGTCCTTGTTGCCCCACTTTTTTTTTTAATTGTTTTTTTACAAAAATGCTACCATTTTATAAAAAAAAAACTGATTTTGATCAATTTTTTTTTAAAGAGAATTTTATAATAATTTAAAAAATATTGTGTACCAAAATTTTTAATTTTTTTAAACTTAGAAACCAAGAATTTTTTGACTTTATCTAGCAGATTTTAAATAAAACTTTTTCTTATAACGAAAAACAACAACAACATACAAATGTTTAAAAACCGGTATTGAAAATCTCATTTTTCCCAAAAACGGCCCCTACGATTTTGATTAAAATTTTTGTGTGAAATAATATCAGAACGACCTACCAATTTATTGGGAAACAAAGAATCAACATAGAACCATTTTTCGGGTTTTTGACTATCTCTTTATCAGTTGAACCAATTTTAATGAAATTTTTTACACAAAAGCTATTTGAATAATATTACATATCAAAATTTTCAAAAAATTAAATTTTGGATTTAAAAAAAAAAATTTAAAATTATTTTTTGAAAATTCGATATTTCGAAAATGAGGGTATGATTTCTTTTTTCAAAATTAATTTTTAAACTCCGCATTCATAAATACTACAAATTTGGCGTACCATTTTTTTTTTCTTAAAAATATACTCAATAAAAACCACTCCAACGATTTTTAAAAATGTTTTCTCATAAATTGAGATTTGTGTAAGAAATGTACATTGCATTGGTGTCAAATCAATTTCAGATATCAGATATTTTATACATATATTGATTTTTAATTTTATTGATTGTGAAAAAAAAGTTCAGGGTGTTATTTTGGTGTTAATACCTACTACTTATGTAAACGAAAAATTTTGTCCAATTTAACATACCTACAAATTAAATATTTCTGTGGTACTTAACCAAAAACCCCATATTTTCCTTCTCACCTCACTTACATAAATTTTTTCAGAATTCCATTTTCGGTGGTTATGATTTCACTCTGAATCAAACAGTTTTTCAACCACAAGATTTATTTTTGACAACAAAAAATTCATTACAATGTTCGGAATATTCCAATAAGGAATTAATTTTGTAAGATTCTTAATTTTGTCTCTATTTTCTTACTGCCTAACGCAGATTTATTTATTTTATAACAAAAAATTAAAACAATTCACTATTTTTGACACTACCTAACTATCTACATATCTTTGTAGGTTTTATAGTTATTTAGGAATACATAAAGCAAATTGTTTTTCTTAACATTTTATTTTACATTTTCTATATATATATTTTGTTTTTAATTTACCACCGTAAATTAAAAACATAAGTTAGCGGACAATTTTTTGAAAAAGGAACGTTCATTTTTTAAGAGCTTTTTAAGCATTAATAATTATTTATAAAGTTCTTCTCAGTATTCTTAAAATTAATGAACTTTCAATATTGGTATCACTATAATTTTATTTTTAGTAAAAACCCAGCCGCCTACATTTTTGCGCACAAATATCCTGTTGTCTGCATTTTAATTTTTTTGTTTTAGAAACTGAATTGTCGTTGAAAAATAAATATTTTGTCATATATGTAGTTATAGTTAGTAGACTTTATTTCAAAATGTAAAATATAACATAAATGTATTGATTATATATATAATTCTTAAGTCTAAATGGTTTGGCCTATGGCCGTCAGACTGACATTCTATGTAAAAAATATCTTTAAAAAAGCAAAAAAAAAAAATCTTAATATATGTACATTTAATTATAATTTTATTTCTAAAAATCTCCTTCAAATATGCATTTTCTATACCGTAGTGCAGCAACAACATAGCTATTGAGTGCATCCCATCCTATATTTCCGTTTAATACACCAAGTGATTCTTCATCATCTAGGATGCTTTTACTAAAATACCTTATCCGAAACTCTTTCAAACAGGGCATATTGCGATGAAGTGAAATACATCTTCTCGTGTCTTCATATTGCAGAGCATACATAGAGTACGTATAGTATAATATAGGTACTCTATGTTGCAGAGACTGCATAGTAAGGGAAGCTCAGGTCTATGCCGCATACAATTTAAATTTAATAACTCTCCTCGCGTTTTGAAAATAATGTTTATTTTATTAATTGAGTTGTTGTTAAGCAAGTAAGAATTGTTCCCAAGGTTGTAATCTAGGCGACTATAATAGCATCTAAACAGAGAAGATTTGGCTTCAGTTACATATTTTTCATACAGCACATTCCCAAATTTTTTAAGCATGGTGTTAAACTTGGTCCTTAGTGAAGACGGATTCTCATGCTGGTCTATTGTTATATTTGTAGCGCATTTGGTTGCCAGGCTCTCCCATTCTACCATCATTGATCCTTTTGATCTAATCATGCTTTTAAGCATACCTAGAGTACCCATATTATCTAGAGAACCGACTTCAGCGCTTTTTCTCTTTCACCCTACAAGCTGCACTGAGAGGATTTCCTCCACAAGGCTGAATATGTGTTAGTTGCCGAATGCATTTTTAATGGAATCGCACTAACCTATTGATAATTTAATGGATATTGGCCAGTGTTGCCGGAAAGAAATATTTCAAGGTAGTACTGAAGCCAAAAAAGAGGAGTATTTTGAAAAAAATAGTAGTACAGACATTTTTTAGTCTTCAAACTTTATTAAAAAAAAATCATCAAGAAAAAAAATCAGTTACAAAAAAAAAACATAAATAAATAAATTATTAATTCTAAGAACAAAAATAAGTAAATATCTTTTCTATCACACAAAATCTATCTTGTGGCAGATAGCGTAATGCATAGTTATATTTGCCTTTTTTTGCCTTTACCTGCTCCAAGGAATCCAATTTCACTAAATATCTATACAATAAAAGTTTACTTTGAATTTTCCTAACAGGAATTACAATATTTCAAACATTAATTAACAAACCTTTTCATTTTATTGAACTATACATACAAATTTACGGAACTCAAAAAAAAAAACAACCACCAAACCAAAATTTCAGGTAATGAGGTAACCATAAAATAAAAACCGAACTGACAGATGTAAATTGAACGTAGACGTCCACGCCAACGAAAAACAAAAACAAACAATAGGGAAACTCCCTTTTTGACGACAGTTTGGAAGATTAAAATGCTGCCAAATTTGATTTAAATTTGAAGTGAATTAAATTTATTAAGGTTAACATTACACTTTGCTGCAAGTGTAAAATATTTTAGGTCTTTAAAAAAAATAGGAGTACGAATGTAAAAGGAGGAGTACAGGAGTACGGAGGTGTTGAAAGGAGTACAATACTCCTATGGGAGTACTTTCGGCAACACTGATATTGGCTCAGTTTTGCTCAGTTCTCAGTTCTCCCACTAGATATGAAATACTTTTTTTTAAAACTGCATTATAAACCATGTTCATACTTCTGGTAAAAAGAAGTCCATCGCTGGAATTTGATCTCTCTTTTACTGAGATGAAAACAAAACACAAAAACCAACCCACCGCACCGACCCTCCTCAGTCACATCAGAGCTGCGATGATGGAAACAACGTCTGCGTGCACGTCTTTCTTTTCTTTTTTTCAGCAATGTTCGTATTTTTGTGTGTAACTTTCAGAATTAAAAAGATGGGGAGAGAAATTTGAAGAGAGATGCGCTATATCTACAATTCACACGAATTCACGGACAGCGTTGCCGCTGGGCTTCACGAAAGTGTAACACATTTTTTTAAAAAACGTAACAAAAGCGAAAAAAATGTAACAAATTGAAAAAATGATTTAAATGCAAAGAATGCTCTTGAACTCAATTTTTTTTTTTAATAGGAACATAAATTTTCTTCATCACTGTTTTTAAATTCAGTACAAAACTATACATTAAATAATAAGTTAATAAATTATTTTTTTTGGAATGTGGAAACTGGAATACTTTGGGGAATGGATATCTATATGCTGGATCGAGTTTGAATTTGAAGTGAAAGATAGCAAGATTTCGACTAAACTGTAACTGAACGAGTTCGATCGAGTCGAATGAAGGTGATTTCTACTCAATTTAGGACGTAGGTGTACAAATAGGTGGAAGTGTTGTTTAAGCGCGCTTCACACTGATAAAGTAAAATTTTAAAGAAAAAAAAATGTGGAGAAAAAAGTGTAACAAAAAGAAAAAAAAAGTAACATAGTAACAAATACAAAAAAATTAAGAAAAGTGTAACACTTTTGTTACACTTGTAACATTGTGGCAACGCTGTAATCACGGACAGAGAATTTATAGGAGAGTGTTCTCTTACTGTGCTCAATTAAATTTGCGGGTGTTTTAGGCAAGGGGGGTACGAGTCTGTTCTCTAGATAATATAGGTACTCTATGCTTTTAAGAATGATTTTTGGTATTCTTACATTTTTCGTCTTCATAACTTTAACTATATATTTGAAATGCATGCTAAGAGAGTCCATTATCATAGGTTTCTAAATAAAGCATGTAATTTGGGGTATTTCTTGGTAGACGAAAAATCCTTTTAACAAAATAACGCAGAAATATTTCTACGGCTTGGAAAGAGCCAATTACTATCCCACCTCTGACTGCATCCGTTATGTCATTTATGAATAGTATTTATAAAGAGCAACGCGCTCAGAATGCAACCTTGTTTTTGGCCCATACATAGTTGTTGTAGTTTCGTCTGAAAGAGTAATTCCATCCCATATATATTCTGTGATCATATTGTACAAAGCTTTCAGAACGTTAATGATTGTGCTGGGCAGCCCAATCGCGAATAATTTGTAGAAAAGGCAATGCCGTACAATTAAGTCGAAAGCTGCACGCAAGTCGACAAAAAACGCATATATGTAATTTTTTTTTCTTCTTCACGTACATCTGTTGTTGAATAATTTTTTCTGAATCCAGCCTGGAACTCAGACAAAATTTTCCTATCGTCCACCCATTTTGTTAGCCTGTTATGGATTAGTCCTGCAAATAATTTTGCACTGGTATTAAGGAAGGAAATACCCCTGTAATTTGATGGATCTTCATAATTTCCTTTTTCGTAGAGTGGAAATATAATTATTGATTTTTTGAAGCTGACTGGAACTGCTGCATGGTTGAAAATTCTATTGTATTCGGTGGTTAAGCGATGTAATGAAGTCGTCTGTGGCGCGTTTATAAAATTTAAAAGGAAGGCAGTCATCACCCAGGAGCCTTATTCGCTTTAAAACCTACGCGGTTCGGCGTACTGGACTAACGGTGAGCTTATTGCTAATTAAGCAGACTTAGGAAGTGATTCATTAGACTTCTTAACAGCTCTCCAGAAGTCAGCGAAACAACGGGTACTATTGATAATTTCTATATTTCTTCGCTCAAGATGCCTTCTTCATGTAACACATACACATTTCTTTATAAACTCTATTTGCCTGAGAGTACATCGCCCTGAATTCCTGTGAGTTGTGTGATCGAAAAAGCTTTACAAATTTGAACGATTTGTCCTAACTTTTAAGCAATCGAAATTAAACCACTCTTGTTTAAAACTCGTTTTCCTGCTCGCTGGTGAACTTTGCGGGTTAGAGATTTTGATTATGTTTGTAAGTGACGTTAGGTCTATCAGGATATTCCTTTTTGTAAGCTCTTCAAGTTCTTCTGTTAATTTCTTTCGGTACATCAGCCGATTCCTTTATATCCAGTGTAATTTCGGGTCTAGATTAAGCTGCTTTGTGCTTTTAGGTGTTTCAGTAATCCGCCAATGTGGATTGCCTAATTATAATTCTAAAGATGGTCTCAGCGATCTATCCGATGTTTTATTGTTCGAAAAATTGAAGGATACATGGGAGGCCATGAAGTATCTAAAGTATAAGAGGCCTGTATCTAAAGGTGAAAAAAACCCGAAGAGAAAAGTGATAATGTCACAGATGCTTGTATTAAGCAGTTCTGATAGCATTAAAAATAAATAAATCTATTACATGTAAATCACACTTAATTGAGTTTTATGGACTCATTGGCGCGAAGTTACGCTTGGTGCCAACAAATAAATCAACACATTAAGCAAGCAGTACGAGTTTGAGAATTGACCAAATCAGATCCTCCAAGCGCTCAGCGAAAAGTTATAACACAGTAAACAAATACTTGGTCTATTTACATCTTGATTTCCAAATGGCTCGAGGAAAAAATAGTTGGGTATCAGTCAACTGTAGAAGTTATAAGAAAGCTGCGAGAAAATTTTGGGATTATGAAGCGGTAGGTATTTGTCTCTGAAGAATTGAAAACGTTTTATTGAAACAATGGAAAAAAATCAATACAAAGCTCCCTTGCACCTATCGAGCAATTGCCTTCACTTCAATTTACGGTAATGTATACTTTTGATGCTGCCAATGAACGATCTATCAATAAAACAGATGATAGAAAAGTATACATTTTAATAAAAATGATCTTAACTATGAGACCTGTACCCACTCGTAAGTTTAATATCATCTTAATTCATAAACACAATATTGTTCTGGTACTATACTTGCAATCATCCGGCCATGGTTAATTAATTACAATTTTGAATTATATATGTAAGTTACTGTATTATGAATGTTCTCATTATGGCATGGTAACTACAACTGCTTTGGTTTCTCCAAGACTCAATATCCACTAGGGTTTCATCAGTTGAATCTACAGCATATGTAGCATACATATGTATACGCAAAAGATATATTTACATAGGTTTTAAAGACATACATTGGGCAACATATTGCCATCAAATTTATAATACGTATTAATAAATTGCATCACCTAAGAAAGGTTGAGATGGATAGCTAATTGGTTCGGGCGAGTTTTTTGCAAAAGAAACATATGGTCGCAGATATTGAGTTCATCGATTAATTTTGCGGAGACGCCCATTCAATTTGATCTTCAGCAATTATTTTATCCTTTTCATACAACATTATGTCACGGAAGAAGTTTTACCATGCTTATATAGAATAAACATAGCTATGTACATGCATATGTTCGTGAAAAGTAGATTTTAAGAACGATTATTTTTAATAAGAAACACAAGGTGAACAACTCTGTTCCCTGATGTTTAGATTCTGACTACGCCATCCATCCATGACAATGGGTTTGTGGGTGAGATCGGTAATGGAGTAGTGAAAAGTAACAGTCTAAGCAGGCACCTGGATCATAAGGCATCTTTCGCCATTGCATACACATAATCCTTGTTTTACCATGCCTCGGAAAAATCAGTTCATTACCTCTTTTTTGTTGAAAAGCAAACTTTAGATAACAATCAATTTATTAGCAGCTGTCTCTTTTATGTACATACATATGTATGTATATCTACTTTTTACCCCGGGCTAAAATACTTAAACGTTTGTTTCAAACTTCCTACCTTCCCAAGGATTAAAATTGATACCCTGGAAACGAAATTTTTTGTTTATGGTTCAATATTGTATGGGAATAATAGTTTTGCATCATTTGCTTAGGTATACAAGGTTTTAACGAGCAGTGCTACGTTCGCTTACAGAAAATGTTATTTGATACGAAATGGTACACTATTTTTTGGTAAGATTGAAAACATTTCATTTAATCAAACTTTATATGTTAAAAGAAACAACGAAATTCAGCGTGTCAAATGTTTTTCAGACAACGGTTTTCAAATTCAATGTTTATAAGGGTATTCATATTCATGCCAGAACGTGGTAAACATCGGAAAGTTTAAGACGTGTCGTAAACGAATTGTCAAAATTTGTATGGGAAATCTTTTTCAACAAATCGTAAACTTCCCGACACGAATTTGTGTGAAAAACGAAGATGGTAAACATCGTAAACTCTTGTAACGGTACTTTGAAATTCAATGTGCCAAAAGTGGTCAAATCAAAACCATTTCAAAATAAAATCCGACATAATTATGTACATATGTACATACATATTACATACTTAGAAATCGCAAAACCAGAAGTTTTTTTTTTATTAAAATGGTTGGGGTAAGAAAAGAAAAGGAAACGAAATTGAAAAAAAAGAAAATCTTACAATATTTTTTAAGAACCTCGAAGAAAATAAACCAAAACGACGTCGTCGCTTGAATCCAACGCATCGCTCGACACAAATGGAAACAACGTTGACGATGTAAAAGAACACACCTAATCGTATGAGGTTTGTTGTTGAAATAAATAATCTTTGGATCAGATCGATCCTTTTTATTTAGAATATTTTCTTTTTTTTTAGAAATCTACAGCCCAAAGTTTTTCCAAAACATAGCGCAAAACAATCCAGTCACCGCCAACATAGACTGGTTGTGCGTTTGAAGTAAAATGAGATGAGGTATACTTACTTAAAAAATACCTACGTTTTAGCAGTAACCTGGAAGGGTAAAACAGGAGCAGGTCTTCTGGAGACATTACGATTTGCCCCTCTTTGATTTACTGACACAAATATTTGGTGCACGTAAAAATGTTGTTCCAGAAGTAGTAACGCTGAATGGTATGTTCAAAATTCGCCCGAATTGAATTCAGAAGAAATGAACTCTAATGAAATTCCTTCCACCAGTACATATGCAAGCACCCAGGAGATGCATACGGAAACACTTGAAATCAATCAGGAAAAATCCGGTGCAAAAGTTATTATTTTTATCATTAATTCTTTTTTTTAGATTGAGAAAGTAGGTGTTTGAATTTAGATTTTGGAAACATGTCCAATTAGGTAAATTTACTTGTCACATATGGGTACATGCAATGCCGGACCAACCATATGTGCAAAATGTGCAAATGCACAGGACGCAAAATTCTGGGGCGCCTTATCAGGAATGTAATCTGATTTCCCGCAAACAAATATGTACTGGCATTTGCATTTTAACCACAAAACTTGTTCAAATAATCCCAAAATAATATCCATCACAACTGTGCTAAGTTATTTCTTGCACGCACTAACTAACATCACCTACCGGGGATACCTGAATAAAAAAAAACGCATTGAAAGTCTACCTCGTGGGAAATGTGGATAAATTAAAAAATGGGCACTTTCTACAAATCTTACACAGGGCGCAAGTTTGGCTGGGGCCGGCCCTGTGTACATAGATAAATTAGACCTTTATGAATTCTAACTTCTGTAAGGAGTGGTGCAAATAGATTTTCAGTCCAACGAATGTTACCTACTTTGAATGTTCATTTTAACTTTACAGGTACTTTTTTTGGTGAAAGCTAAAATTACAAATGATTATTGGAATATAAATTTATGTACATATATTTGCACCACCTTTTAGAGGATGCAAATTCGAATAATTTATAAAGGTATAACTTGTCTATGTGTGACAAGTGAAGTTCACAATTTTTTAAAGTTTTGTCTAATTGGACAAGCTTGTCAGAATCCAAACTTGTTTTTGGAACTGAAAATCATAGCACAGATTTAAACCACTGTAAGCAAACTGACCTTCAATCATTATAACTATGTATGTGTAAGACATTTCTTTGATCCCTTCACTTTGACTCTTACTCTTTGTTCAATTCGAAGTATTAATGTTTGTTTTATTATTGGTTTCAGATGCTACAAAGATTCCGAAGCAAAAAAGGCTAAGCACAGCAGGTCTAGTCACATCGTCCAGCTGATATGCCTCCAGGAGATGGAATTAAAAAGTTCGAGTTGATACAAAGATTTCGAAGCAAAAAAAGGCTAAACACAGCAGCTCTAGTCACATCGTCCAGCTGATATGCCTCCAGGACAGTGCCGTAGCCAGGATTTTGGTTCGGGGGGGGCTTGCTTCCAAATTTTACGAGGAATTTTTTAAACAAAAAACTATATATATCCCAATTTATTGATTTTTATTAGTTTTTAAATTGTATGTACTCAAACGAACATATACTTAAATTATTTTTTTTATACACACATTTTATCAAAGCAGAAGACGTCTTGATTTTCTTTTTGACATGAGATCAATCACCTTATCTGGATCCACATTAATATCTGAATGAGCAGATATCAAAGCAAGTGAGCTTAATCTTCCATTCCCCATAACTCTTTTCGGGACACTGTTTTAATCCTTTTCTTGTTGAAAAGGTTCTTTCAACACTAGCTGTGGTCACTGGAAGCATGGCCAAAACCGTAAGCAAGAAGTTTATACCTGTAAAGTAAGTCTTGTCACATATATCAAGCAATTTTAAAACTTCGATAGAAGGATCAATCGACGATATTTTTTCGCACCAGAAAGCTGAGTACATTACTCAGCTTTCACAGCTGACAACGAAATTGCATTATCAAAGTAACATGTTAGGTTTTCCATTTCGTTGACTCGCCCAACTGCAGAAAAACCTGGGAGAAGAGCTTGAAACGATGGTAAAACGTCTACGTTGACCATGAATTTGTCCGTAAGATTTTGTATTAACGAATCTATTCAAGGAATCAATACAGACACTCTAAAATAGGATTCAGTAGAAGAGGTTTCTGGATTGGAACGTGTTGTTTATTTCAATGAAGTTCTTGGAGTCTTAATTCAACTTTGAATAAGTCCTCGGCAAGGTTAGATACGGATTGAAAAGCCTCTCTGAAAAAATCTTCGGCTTTTTCTCTGATGTTCTCAAGAGAATTCAGAACTCTTCTTTGGTGCGGTCGATTGCAGAAACGAAATCTAAGGGTTTGTTCTGTAGGAAAACTGATAAGGGCAGCGTTAAACTGAACAGCTTTTAACATACAATGGGGCTAACTAGGAAATCACATTTTTGGACCGCCGCCAAAAGTGTTGATGCCTTGGAAGACATCGCCCACGTTCTGCTCGTTATTTCTTTAAGACTTATTGAGATGCATTTGAAGAGCTCTACAAAGGAAATAATACTGTATATTAGAAAGTTTTAGTTTTTATTTTAGACTTTCGGGGGGGGGGCTTCAGCCCCTCAAGCCCCCCCCCTGGCTACGTGCCTGCTCCAGGAGAAAAAAACTGGCAATGGAAATTAATAAGTTCGAGTTGGAAGAATAAAAGCTCGAGGAAGAATTTCAAATTAAGAAATAACAAATTGAAAAAGAAGAAAGAGTTCAAAAATATGAACTTGAATTAAAATACAAAGTGGCATACAAATATTCTTCATTCCTTTTTTTATAACTTCCTTTTTTCATTTTAATTCACTTTTTTCACTGGCCCGTGAAGAATTCGGGTGTTTTTGAAAACAATTCGCAGTTATTGTAGATTCTCTCATCGGGGACACTACCAGTGCCTACTTTCTTTAACTATCGCATAGATAAAATTAGTCGTGAAACAATGAAAATTGAAACAAATCATATGAGTTTTGTTCAATTTTTCACAGTTTCACAGTTTCTCGATGCGAAAGTTACAAAACGCAGGCACAGGATATCCTAAAACAATATGCCGGATTCTCAAATTATTATCACAGACAGCCTGAACTTTTAAGGAAAGATATGCTTCAGGATCTTGAGATGGTTTTTCTGCTAATTTAATCTCAGTTCCGTCTACATAGCCGATGCAGTTTGGAAAATCATCAAATCTTTCTAACGCAAGATTTTTTCTTTCTGTCTGGCCAATATATATATTTCTTTCCTAGCCGCAGCAAAGCTTTGAAAACTCTTTCAGTTATTATCTAAAAAAAAAAAGAATGGGTACAGTTGTCATTAAAGTACGATTATGTAAGTACGGCCTGAATTGTTCCGCTGTCACCGATTCCAAACAAGCTTTTGATATATTTGATTAGATTTAAGTATAACATCAAAGTTTGCACTATATCGGGAATACTTAGCTACAGTCAGTGTGAGAACTAAATCTTTTTGTTCATACAATTGTTCATGAAACGCCTGTCGGAAACTGAATCGTAAACTTCTCAGGAAGCTGTTAAAACTGTAGCGCCATCACCGCTGCAGCAGGCGTTCATATCGCCTATTAGAATTTTCAATGATAATGATTAGAGCACAATCCAAGTAGCCAATTTTTGAACGTGAAAACCTCGTATGTACGTACATATACAGTGGCTCACAATAAAAATGGCCCACCACAAAAAAAAATCATTTTCTGAGACAAATCATTAGAAATCGATCAAAATAAAAAAAGAAAAGTTCAATTTTCAATAAAGTATTTTATTCTTTATTAAAAAAAATCGAAAAACTTAAGAACTAGGTAACAAAAAATAAAAAATTAAAGAAAATAGCAAAAAATTAAACAATTTCATCTCACAGTAAAAATGGCCCAATAGCATTTTAGTCGTAAAAAGTATGGTAAAAATATATTAAAAAAAGTTTAATATTTTGTAGGGAATCCTTTTTGTCTAATAACTGACTTTAGACGAGTCGGAACTGATTCGACAAGTTTTTTGGTATAGTCGGGGCTTATTTTGTTCCATTCCTCCAGTAAAACTCTCTTTAAATCATTTTGATTTGAAATCTCATGTTTTCGAATTTCAATTTCCAATTTTTGCCATAAATTTTCAATTATATTTAAATCAGGAGATTGTGGAGGGGTTTTGATTACCCTTGGACAATTGCTGAGCAGCCATTCCTTAACAATTTTAGCCGAGTGTTTTGGATCATTGTCTTGGTAGAAATGATAAGTATTTTCAATTCCAAGCTTTATAGCACTATTTTTCAAATTGTTTTTCAAAATATCTAAATATTGATTAACTTTAAAATTGTTCTAAGTTATATTTGTTGCAAACAGTGGATGAAACCAAACAAAAACACAGAGAACGCGTTAAGCTTTTCGGCTTGTGGTCGCGTAAATATACTTATAGTTCTTGTAATAATATCACCTTATTGACCACAATTAATAAAATTAAAATAAAAATAAAAATATAAAACCACTTTAGTTATTGAACATTTTTACATTTATTTTATTTTAAAAAAGATTGATGCATTTCGAGTCATTTGCGACTCATCATCAGCAATACACAAAATAGTTTACAAAAAGTCAAAATAGAAAAAGAAATCAAAACAATGTAGAAGAGAAAAAAGAAAAAACTATTATTATACAAAATAAGAGTGACAAGTAATGAAAACAGACTTAACAGTTAGTCAAAAAGATGTTTATACAATTTTTTTTTTTTTTTTTTTTTTTTTTTTTTTTTAAAGCAAATTAAATAAATTTGAAACAATATTTCCATTGTCGCTGTTCATTAGGTTGCTTGTTTTATGTATGAACATACTTTCGTAGGCGTCGAGTTTTTTAGCGATGTTGACATTTTTTATAATTTTAACTTGATCAATGGTAGAGCTGTGTCAATCGTGATTGATTCGATCTTCTTGACCCGTTCACCAAAAAGAACGATTGATTGCAATCACACTAAACCGAAACAATCAATCCCAATATCAATCTTTCAGTTTTGTAGTAAAAGACTTATGTTTCGTTCATTTTACTCATTCTCAATCAAATTAATCAAAGAAAGAAAGACACATACAAGCCAACACAGACGCATTAACAAAGCATTAAGTAAAACAAAAACTCACCACTACAGCAACACACAATTTGTTCTCAGTTTATTCGTTTCTCATTCCCTCATGTACTACGTAAATATGTATGTATCTGTGTGTCTTTCTCTTTTATTATTTGTGTTTGCTCTCTGTGTGTCTCTATGGGCATGAGAAATGTTCAGTTTCTGTCTCGTACCTAACCTATCATTTGATTGAGATGATCGATTGAGAACGATTGGATTGAATTGGGATCCTTTCATGGCACGGGTCACAATCACAAAGACCGAAAGTGAACGATTCGATCTTCATGCATTAAAATGTGCGCTCTTTATCAATCGAAAACATTTATTTAAGGTTATTGGTTATTGCACAACAAGACAAAAAGAACGTTCTAGGGGGTGTGACTGTAAAGTTTAGGCCTATTTTTTAAAGATATTGTACGTTGTATGTAGATATAAAATTAAATTATATTTTAAGTATGTAAATTTCAAACAAACCATAAAAGCAAGCAATGAAAAACTGCAACAATTGTTGACGATTGATTTTATTCTTTTTAAAATTGGCTTGTGAAGTCATTTTGAACATAATGATTGAAATATTGATTGATTGAAAAGATCGAATCTTCGAACCAATCAATCATTGATTGATTCGATCTTTTAAAATGAACGATTCGCACAGCTCTAATCAATGGAAATATTATTTATATGCTCATACCCTTCAAGAAAATCATATAAATAATATTTCCATTGATCAAGTTAAAATTATAAAAAATGTCAACATCGCTAAAAAACTCGACGCCTACGAAAGTATGTTCATACATAAAACAAGCAACCTAATGAACAGCGACAATGGAAATATTGTTTCAAATTTATTTAATTTGCTTTAAAAAAAAAAAAAAAAAAAAAAAAAATTGTATAAACATCTTTTTGACTAACTGTTAAGTCTGTTTTCATTACTTGTCACTCTTATTTTGTATAATAATAGTTTTTTCTTTTTTCTCTTCTACATTGTTTTGATTTCTTTTTCTATTTTGACTTTTTGTAAACTATTTTGTGTATTGCTGATGATGAGTCGCAAATGACTCGAAATGCATCAATCTTTTTTAAAATAAAATAAATGTAAAAATGTTCAATAACTAAAGTGGTTTTATATTTTTATTTTAATTTTAATTTTATTAATTGTGGTCAATAAGGTGATATTATTACAAGAACTATAAGTATAAATATTGATGTTTGTCCATAATACCTTCAATAAAATGTAAATTGCCAACGCCAGAAGCTGAGCACGCACCCCAAACCATTACATGACCACCACCATGTTTAACCGTGGGACGCAAATGCTTTGGATTCATCTCTTCATTTGGCTTTCTCCAAACGTTGACTCTACCATCTGACCCGAAAAGATTGTACTTACTTTCATCCGTAAATAAAACATTTTTCCAGAACGAAAAATCCTTCATTGCATAGTTGTGGGCGAATTCCAAACGAACCTTTTTATTTTTTTTACTGATGAATGGCTTCTTCCTTGCAATTCTACCATTATACCCGGCTCTGCGTAGAACTCTTCGAATCGTTTCTGTACTGCAATTAATTTTAAGATGTTTCTCCACCATATCTCTTAATTTTGGCGCACTTAGCTTTGGATTTGACTTGGTTTTGTTAACTATCCAACGTTCATCGCGTTCAGAAAACAGCTTCTTGGGGCTTTTTTTCGGCTTATTAATAATTCTCTTTTCATTCTGGAATCTTTTTATAACATTTCTCACTGTTTCACGAGGTCTTTTAACAATTTTAGCTATTTTCCTCTGACTTTTTCCACTTTTATAGTGTTCAATAATTAATTTGCGGATCTCTATTGATGTGTGAGGGCCCATTTTGCAAAAATTAATTGTACGTTTAAATAGCACGCGTGTCTATACCAAATGAAGTGGTATACAATGTGGAACAATAAATAAAAGAGACAAAAAATAACGGACACACAAAATTAAAAAAGAACCGTTATTTGAGAAGCTTTTACTATATGGGTCATTTTCACTGTGAGGTGAAATTCTTTCTTTTTTTCTATAACTTGTAATCATTTTGTTGTTTTTGTAATTGAATCATTGTATTTTTGTTGTTTTGAAATAGAAATATGATAAACTCTTGACAATCATAACTTTGGCTTTTAATTTTGCTTAATTTCTTACAATATGTCTCAGAAAATGATTTTTTTTGTAGTGGGCCATTTTCATTGTGAGTCACTGTATCTACATTAGCCGTGTTTTTTTGGGAATCTATACATAGTACAGTAAGAAATTCCCAAAAAAACGCATCGGCAGTAGCCTGGTTTTTATATTTCACGTTTGGCACTACCGAATAACAGCTGTCAGAATAATTTAAAAAAAATACAAATAAAAGAAAGTTTGCTACAAATGAAAAGGAAAACAAAAAATAACTTGAGCCAAAAATTAATTATAGTTACATAAAATGGACAATTTTTCAGAAGATATGGTAAGAAAACATAGAAAAAGATATTCTTTCTTAAATAATTCATGAAATAATTGTAGATTTTGCGTGAACTGTTGGAGTCCAGTGAAAGTGGAAACGAAGCTGAAACTCTTCGGCAGAGTTGTTCCTCTACGTGTCGACTTTAATTGTCTACATTTAAAGGTAGACAATTGCGTCGACAATGTCAACAATGTAAACAATGTCGACAATGTCAACAATCATGTATAAAATGTAAACAATTGCTGTCACATTTGTTAAATCAATAAAATTCATTCCATAACAAAGCGTGGAGTGGAACCAGAAAGAGCTTTTAAGTCGAAGTATTATTGAAAAAGAAAAACTGAAATGTCGGGAAGGCCGAAGAATAAAGCGTTCGATGAGCTAGGCTTTATTTTGGTAAAATCCAACAACAAATATTCAGTTATTTGCACGGTGTGCAATAAAATTTTTTTTATATACTGCTGAAAACCTTCTTCAAAGGCATTGGTAATATAAATTAAATTTTTTAGAATAAAATATAATCTGTTGAATAAACGAATAATGCTACAATAGGAATGTTTGGCAGCTATACTTTGTTCAACAAAAATGTGTGTTCAATAAAAAAAAATATGAATTGTCTACATTGTCTACATTGTCGACGTTGCTGTGTAGACAATTACCAATTGTCTACGTTGAATTGTCTACACGTAGACAATGGTGTAGTCTACATTTATAGTCTACATGGAACAACACTGCTCTTCGGTCCTCGCCGCATAAAAATCCAATAACGCTTCAGTTCTTTCTTTTGTCCAGTTCGTTCTAACCTTCCTACTGATAAGAATTGTTTAATCATATAATTTATATTAATTTTCTTTTTACCTTTTTCCTTTGTCAGACATTTCGGTTTCAGCAATAAAAATAAATTCTTCACGATAAACATATGTTTCAGGAAAGGGGTTTGTTCGTAGATTATGGTCGAAGTTAGTTGTCGTTTATGTATCATGTAGTAGATGACGTCATCGGCGATCATTTTTGTTAGATCATATAATGATTTTTTAACTGAATTCTATGTATTTCTTCAATCAAGTGCATTTAAATGCATTTTTCTTTAAATCAAGTTTTAAAAAAACCGATAACGAATAAAATCAATTGATTTTTTTTGGTTGAATCGAAAATGATAGATTGATTTTTTTGGTCAATGGAAAAACAGCCATGAAAAACACACAACTACTTTATAAACACAGCCATCGAGATGCAAATGATAGTCAATCGCACCAACATCTGAAAACAAAACCACCAAAATTCCATTCGATACTCGAATAAACGTCACAAACCAATCCGCAGTAGGATTCTACTTCTGCTTTTATTGGCAGTAATTCTACTGTGGATGTTGTATTTGTAACTCGTGTAAAATCCTACTGTACTGTGAATAGCTTTTCCAAGAAAACACGACTATTGTTGCAAAGAAAAGAGCTGTGAATAATAACTTAGTAATGAAAACGTGATATTACTTGTGAAAATTTTTGTTTTATTGTTATAATAAGTGTACAAGTTAAAGAACGTATGTATTATTATTACAAATATCTTAAAATAATTAAAGTTTTAGTCATATTCTTTAAGTAAAAAAAGTTTTTATGTGCACAATGGATATACGAGGTTTTCTTCGTTATTTTTTTTAATTTAAAAAGTATTTACGAGCATTTCTTCCTAAAATATAAGAATTTTTTCAGCATATTATAGGAAGAAATTCAGATAAGTCCATAGGCGCCCGCAGGATTAGTAACAGGGGGAGGGGCATACCTTGGATATTTTTTTTTCCAAAGGGGGTCAATATTTTATAAAAAAAAATTTAAATGTAGGTATATAATTTTTAACTATAATTTCTTAAATTCAAAAGCTCGAATGGCCATTTTATTATTTATCTTTTTTCTTGTACTCTATTGTATTGATATAGAATCACCTTGATCAATATAAAAATCCATAGAAAAATAAAAAAAAACTGAAGTAAAGAATTCTCATTAAGAATAGAAAACCTCATAAATCCCTTCATACCCTTTGGTTTTGGGAGAAGAAAAACTTGTAAGTCACAAAAGAATGGTAAGTAGCTACATATATATTTTAAGTTATTTTACTATTTATAGTTAAATAACGGAAAAAAAATTAAATAGTATCAAAAATTTTTAAAATAATATCAAAAACGATTGGCAATACTTTTAAAGTTAGAAATCACTCCTGTAAAATTTTCAAAAATGGACTTGCGAGGTTTGCATCCTTAGCCGACGATAGGTACATTGGCGAAATGAATTTGATGCTGTGAAAAACTATTTTGTAGAAAACAGCGATATTAATCCAATAGTTATCAATGATGTGAACGTTTGATTAGGCGAACTGCAACAAGACATAGAAAAAATACAGAAATTACGAGGGACTGACTAGATATACGACACTCTAATGATGCAATTGTGAATTCAAAAGGAAGAGAATTTTTGGAATACTATGAGGATAACGACTTTCTCATTTTAAATGGAAGAACCAAAAGTCAAGAGGAAGGCAACTTTACATTTTTGAATAATGTGGGTAACTCGGTGAATGAAGGATATTTGCGCTATATCGCAAGAGGAAGATATATGGTCGGACCGCTATAGTCATAAAACTGTCCCTGAAGCATATCGTTGCATCCACGAGCTCCAAAAACTTTAAACTTTTGCCTAAATTGTAATGCAAAGACCAGAAACAGCCAGGAAGATGATGTTTTTCGAAGAACAGAAAACCAGGAAAGGAAAGAGAATTCAATTGAATCTGCAGAAGTAGTAATAATCCGTAATGCAGTCAGCTTAGCCTTAAAATTAGTAAGGTAAAAGACAGCAAAAAATTGTCGAAGCTGGCAAAAAAAATATGTTACCAATACCAACACATTTTCCTTCAAATCTCCGCTCATGAGTTTGGAGGATACCAATTGTTCACTGCTTAATCCAAATCAAACGGCAAATCAGATTCTCGCACCTTACCATATTCAGGATCGTGATACTGTACATGTAATTATAAATATTAAAAAAAAAGTAAAAATTAATAACGCACTTGGGGAAGATAGGATCAACTATGAATTTTTCATAAATGCATCTGATGACTGATGAACAACCGGTGATTAGGAATGTATTTAATGAATTGTGTTGCCAATATTATGAGGGGTATCATTAACGAGAGGCTGTACGCATGGGTGGAAGAAAATAACATATTTCAGGCGGGATTAAGAAAACAATATTCTACTGTAAATAAAGTTTATATGGTATCAATCGTTCATCTAAAGCTGGCAGGAAAAAAAGAAAGTTTATGCGTTTTTTGTTTATTTGAAAGCTGCATTTCTTAAAACTGATCATAAAACTAAGTAAGTTTTGTGTTTTTAACTTGAATCGAAATAACTTAAACTAATATAAAAATGCAAACTTTTTTGATAAATTAAGTTGGAAACAAATTTTACTACTACTACACCCTCTCCACTTGTTTTTTTCTGATATTTTTCTTTAACAAATAAGCAAATAAGCACAAAAAGCTTCAATATTTTTTTCCGCCTTTTTTTTCTTCATACAAATTGAAACATCAAAAGTTCTTCATGTGAAAAGTCAAAAGTCGGTGAACTCTTGCAGCTCCCATTGGAGCCTCGTTGCGTTGTGTTGGTAACCATGGACGTATATATATGGACTGCTAGTTTAATGTCAGTTTCATACAATAATTGTCAAAAAAATGTCGCAAAAATTAGAGACCGCGATGCTAGCTCTCAGCACGCCACTTCAGGAAAAAAGTTGAACTTTACAATTTTTACATAGAAGCTCGCGACATCTGTTTTTAAAAATTTAAAAAGTCGCATTTATCAAAAAACCAAACCAGAAATTTTTGAATTTCATGCATAGAAATGTGCGACATCTATGGTATTTTGCCTCTTATATTTTGTTCAGTGTTAATTCAGTGACAGTGATGACAGGTGAGATTTTTAAAATCCCATCTGAATCGCAAAAAAATCCCACCATTTTGTACTGGAGGAAACGAAAAACAAAAAAAGCATAACGATTTTTAGCGTTGTTTTGGTTACAAAATTTAATAGATCAAATATATTTTTGCGACCGAATAGTCGCGCGATTGAAATGCCAGTGCGTTCTAGCCTTATTATTTGACAAACAAATTGTCAACAAATAATTCTTTTAAATGTTACTATTTATTTACAGCAAATGCGTTCATTCATTAAAAGTATTTTATATTTTAAAAATCGCATGACTGAAAACCACAATTACATTCATAGCATAAATGTGATCGCGATTTTTTAATTTTTAATCAATTTACATCTGAAAATTCAGATTTCTGAATTTTTCTGGCTTTTGCTTGGGCAGCTGTCATAAAAAGTTAGATGACTTTTGAAGTCATCTTACAGCTGACCAATAAAGCGCTTAGAATAACTTATTTTATTTTTAAACACAATTTTGCAATGTTTTTTTATTTTGTTTTTCGTTTTTGTATGGATGTCCAAGCATACGATCCCACCAATCTGGGAACACTGTTCTTTGTACAAATGTCAAAATTGAAGTTTCATCTCTTATCCGCTATTTGCAGTGCTGAGGGCTAGTGTCGCCAAAAATGACTGAGAACAAAATGGAACCAGCTTGAGGTGGAAAACTAGCAGTCCATATATAATACGTCCATGAGAGAGATGAGCATACGACATTGTTTTCATTTGAATCCGTATGTTACCAAATACGGATTCAAATGAAAACAATGTCGTATGCTCATCGCTTTTTCTCTTATATTTATTTGTTTTTCATGTAGATACTGCCTTTTTTAGATTTGCAAAACTGAAAAAGCCATCTACCCGCCAAAGTAAAAACTCATTTCTGGATAAAGGAAACCCCGATAGAAACCTATATCCAATGTTGTTTTGTATTACTTATTATTATTATTGATTGGTTAAGTTTTGGTCATGAAAATTTAATGTTTATTTCAGTGAAGGAACTTTTTGTTTATTGTTTAGTGAGTTTTTGAAAAATCGTCCCAAAATTTCACATTGGATAGTTTTGCCATATTTTGCTGGCCATATATCTCAATAACAATATTTGAAAAACAAAACAAAATAATTTGTTATATTTCTTTCAAATCGTTGACCTGTCATAGTTTTGTGTTTCTTTTTATCTGTTTTTTTTTTTATATTCAATAATTTGTGTTGTTTTTCATTATCAAAAATTCACTTCTTTTTTATAAAAACTACGAATAATTTAAATGAACCTTTGGGAATTAGTAGTATGTTTATACCGATTCCGGATCAGTGGAGCGGTCTGTATTGCAGTGGTGGGTTTGAAGCTTTGCTTAGCAAGTAAGATCACCCATGATTGCAGGAGAAGTGAAGTTGTCGGTGGTGAAGTGAAGTATACTTTAAATGCCTGATTTTCACACATGCAGATATTTGGGTATTGTAGTGGTGGCTGTGGAGCTGTATTTAACATGTAAAATCATGTGTGATTCCAGAACTAGTGAAGTTGTAAATGTTATAGTGCTGTGGAGCTGTCGGTATTGTATAGTGAAGTTGTCGATGTTGTAGTGCTGTGGAGCTGTTCGTATTGTAGTAACGGGTTTGAGGCTACACTTAGCAAATACGATCACCCGTGATTATAGTATAAGTCAGTGGTGGGCAAACTTTCTTAATGGGGGGCCAGAAAATTCAAGAAATCGCAGAGGAGGGCCAGAGTTATTTGAAAAATGCATTTTGTGTTGAAACTTTTAATCATATTAAAACATTACAGCATTACAAATGTTCAAAATTACAATTTAACTTTTATTCGAAGGCTCTGCCATGGTAGGCGTGTGAGATGTATGAAATTGCTTTTGATTTGCCATAATATTTTTAAATGCAGGTTCAAGCTGTGACGAAGTAACTTTCAGCAGCGCGAAAAGGTGTTCATCAGTAAGTCGGTTTCTGATTGAGTTTCATGGTCGAAAAAGTCTGTTCGCACACGTACGACGACGCAAACATCGCCATTATTTTCACCACGCCGCGCCGCTGGCTCCTTTACCTATGCGTCTATGTCTATGCGAGCAAAATAGCGAAATTAAACACATGTAGCGATTAGTGAAAGCAACTACAACTACAACTACAACTACACGTGTTTGATTTCGCTGGTTTGCTCTTTGCTCTCTGCTCCAATCTGTTTGTTCTTAGAATTTAGTAGCATATACTTCATACTTCTGGACCGTCAAAATATAATTATCGCGGGCCATATACTATTCATGTCGAAGGACCGTCAGGGGGCCGGATTAAATGCTTTCGCGGGCCGGAGTTGGCCCGCGGGCCGTACTTTGCCCATCACTGGTATAAGTGAAGTTGTCGATGTTGTCGTGGTGGGTGTGGACTGTGGAGATGTACTTAGTAAGTAAAATCATCAAATCGTGATTCCAGCAAAAGATGGTATTGTAGGATGCTTAGACTGCTTTTAAACGCTGCAAATATGCTGCAATTATCCTGGCAATTTTTGAGCATATAGGTGGGGGACGTATGTATGCGGTGCCCGGGGTAGACAAAGTTGCAGAGGTTGAAATAATTGCAGAGTTATCGCTCCTTCTTCTTTGTGCTTTTTCTTATTGTTTGAGACATAAGCGGAGTAAAGAGTGACGAGATATTATTTCCTTCTCATTTAACAAAAATTGCAGGTATTAAAATTTGCAGCGTTTAAATGGATGCTGCAATTGGAAAGAAACTCAAAAGAGAATTGCGGATAGAAATTGCAGTCGTCTAAAAGCAGTCTTAGAATGTAAAATGATGGTTGATTTGAACACAAGTGAAGTAGTCGGTGGCGTAGTGCTGTGGAGCATGTAAAATGATGGTTGATTGTAGAAGTGAAGTGGTCGGTGGCGTAGAGCTGTGGAGCTATATTTAACATGTAAAATGATGGTTGATTGTAACACAAGTGAAGTGGGTCGGTGGCGTAGAGCCATCGACCATTTAAAACTTTTTTCACATCACTACGCTTTTCAACATTTTCCATAGTTTTTCCATAAACGCTATTATTCATTAATTAAAGAAATCTTTTTCGAATTTATTTTTGGCAACTTTTCTGTGTTCGGTGTTAAGTGAAATATATTTCTGAAGCCATTTTGATTGATTAAATTTTATAACTCTATGAACTTTACTCAAAATTAATCCATTTAACAAGCAAGTTTCTTAAATGGATTATGAATTTTTTTCTAGAATTTAAGTGAGCAATCAGCTTAGGAATTCCACATCCCGGCGTAGTTACGTTTTCAGGGCAAAATGGAAGATCATTATGTGAGTCATGGATAGTCGATGTATAATCTAAGTCTACTTCCAATACATATCCAACATCATCATCTTTAATGTTGGAGATGTATTCGGCTGTAGATACATAGATAGATAAAAAATTTTATTTTCAGAATGTTTTTACAAAGGCTTGTTTTCATTATGTTAAAATTAAATTAAATGACAATAACTTTTTAAGTTGCCTGTCAGGTTAAAGTGTTATCTGTAATAAATTCATTAAAACTTAGCGATTGATTTATATGTACTTTTAAGAATATTCGTTTATAATTAGGTTTAGATATCTTAGAGCGTTTTTTAAGAAATTGTAAAGTTGGATATAATTTTGTCCGTTGAGTATTTCGAGGAACTGTTCACGGTTAAGACTTTCACTTCCAAGGAATTGTCTCCTGTATTTCCGAAAACAAGGGCACACTCCAACAAAGTGATATGTATTTTCGGTAGCATCGAGATTACAGATCGTAAAAATGCCTACGCCTACTGAATCTCTTCTAAATGCTCTTGCATGAGATTGAGCAATCCGCACCTGGACTTTAACACCATGCTAATCATCTCGCGTGAGTTTCGGCTGTATAAATCTTAGGATTGTCCCACTGAAAATAACCATGGGGGGGGGTGGTGTTGTGATGTTACGTTTTTAAAAAAGTTGAACATATATCAACATCAGTTAATAATTCCAACTTTATTTTGGTTGTTTTCAACATAGCATCCCATGATAGTCCAGGAGCAGTAATCGCAAGGGTCAAGTTCATATATGGAAATACAAACTTTTCTAAAACTCTCGAAAATATCAGCTAACAATAGAGTCTTTACCTATATTAATCGGAGCTAGGATGGAGTCAAAGTCGGCATATACCACAAATGGAACTTGGAGTTGTCTTGTAAACTTTTCAAATTTAATGTTTGCTTTATCTCCCTCTGGCATAATTGTAACAAGTCTACAACATTCGCTTTTGTGATTTTCCAATACTTACTTTTAAAACGTTGAAGACATCCGTTGCAGAGCTGTATTTGGTGACCCACTCTCGAAATTTGACTGCTCATCAAATGAGAGATATTTTTAATATACACATAATGTGTTCTACCTTCACTATTTATACAAAAGAGTAAATTAATATGAAGATTCTGCTCCTTTCGAGTATGATACATTGGACCTATGATTTTAATAATATCATCGTTTTTAATATCATATTATTATTTAAGTGAGTATTGCAAAATTAGATTAATTTTAAAAATACTTCATGGTTCAAATTTAAATCATAAGAAGGTGTTCGATCTGCAAAAACATTAGCATACCGAGCCCTGACTGCACTGAGTTTACACTCAACATCAGCCAGTTCTTGTCCTTCGTTATTCAGGACATCCTCGAAAATATATGCCTCGAATAATTTTCTTCCTGTTATGACTGCTTTTAAACGCTGCAATTACTCTGCAATTACCCCCTGTAATTTTTAAGCACGTATGCATGTATGCGGTTTCCGGGGTAGACAAAGTTGCAGAGTTTGAAATAATTGCGCTGAGTTATCGCTCTTTCTTCTTTGTGCTTTTTCTTATTGTTTGAGACATAAGCGGAGTAAAGAGTGAGGAGATATATTTCCTTCTCCTTTAACAAAAATTGCAGGTATTAAAATTTGCAGCGTTTAAATAGATGCTGCAATCGGAAAGAAACTCAAAAGAGAATTGCGGATAGAAATTGCAGTCGTCTAAAAGCAGTCTATGAAAGATTCTCTTTAAGTTTACTTGTTTACTTAATCAAATATTGCGAATTTTCAAACGTTTTTAGTAAAATCGCAAATTTTTTTATATTTAATGGCCCAAAAATTTAAACAATTTAGTACGATGATGTTAAAGCATTTTTCACATACTAAAAATACTTTAACATTGTACTAAATCGTTCAAAATTTTGCGCCAATGTCTTTTGCATTTCGAATAGTTGAGCTTCAACACATGATAATATATTTTGGTTGACATTTTCTACAATTGCATCTATCGGGGTTTTCAATAAGAGCGCCTCAAAAGTTTTTTTAAATAAAACAAAAACGGTTTTGGATATCAATGAAATTCTTTATTCCTGTGAAAGTACGTTCGATTCAATTATGTATGGAACTCGATTTATTTTGCGTGGCCACCACGGGCACGCTTGCAGAAGTCCAGACGCTGAACCCAATTTTCGACGGTTTTCAAGCATAAATCGGCCGATACTGCTGCAATTTCACGTTCGATATTCGTACGAAGTTCATCAATCGTCGCTGGCTTGTTGGCATAGACCATAGACTTGACGTAGCCCCACAGGAAATAGTTTAACGGCGTCAAATCACACGACTGAGGCGGCCAAGCGACTGGACCATTTCGTGAGATAACACGTTCTCCAAACTTGGTTTCCAATAAATTGATTGTGATTGTGACATTCGCTGTGTGGCGCCGCCGCCGTCCTGTTGGAACCACATGTCCTCCAAGTCCATATCATCCAATTGGGGCCAAAAATATTCGGTTATCATTGAACGGTAGCGATCCCCATTCACAGTAACGTACCGGTCTTGATCATCACGGAAGAAGTACGGCCCAATAACGCCGCCGGCCCATAAACCACACCAAACCGTAATTTTTTCGGGATGCAATGATGACTCATGGATACGGTGACCATTTTTTCAGATGCAAAAAAGAGAACATTTTTTAATTAACTTACAACAAGTTTAGAAACAAACGATATTTATTCAAAATATTTATAGGTACTTCAGATTAGATACATCAATGAGTTCACATTTTTTTAAACAAAAAATAAAAATACTTATATAATAAAAAAAATAAATACCTAAGTAGGGTCTTAATTTAAAGTTTAACTTAAAGGAACTGTTAGTTTTTGTATTTTTATTCGCAGTGTATTTTTTTTAAGATGTCATCCTGACTTCTTAAAAAAGTCTTTAAATCTCCATAGACATAATTGCACTTTGTTATTAACATTGCCTCCAGTGTATCAACTTTTAATTGCGATTTCTCAGATGTCTAAATCTTATTAGAAATTGAAAACACTCTTTCCGTAGGGGCATCATTCACAATAGCAAAACCCAGATGACAGAACTGAATTATTCAAACCAGTGCTGTCTACATTTTGTGCTTAAGTAATTTAGTACTAAAGAAAAATCATAGAAAAGAGGTTTCAAAGAAAAAAAGGACATTAAGAGGACAATTAAGGAAAAAGAGGACAAATTACTATCCTCTCTAAGAAAAATAAAAAAAAGGACACGATACCGAAAAAGAGGTCTGTCCTCTTAAAAAGAGGACGGATGGTCACCGTACTCATGGAGTACGTGTGGATTGCTGCCTGACTAATACCGCATATTTTGTTTATTGACGAAGCTATTCAGCCAGAAATGAGCCTCATCGCTGAAGATGATTTTTCGATGAAAATCCGCTCTTAACGTTGAGGCCACTGACTCCGAATTTCGGTAGCAAATTTTAATAATTTCGACTCGTTTTTGGCTCGTTCGTATATCTTTCCATCATGAAATGGCAAACCTTACTGAAGAGAAATGTCAAAAGAGCGGCAAGAAATATGGCGTCGTTTGCTGTCCCTGTTGCTCTACTTTTGTAGCGTCCCTGTTGAAAAACCCTTTATTTCTAAACTCGAAATATTTGTATCCATGGGCGCAGTCAATCTGGAGAGCCTATTGTGAAGTTGCATTCTAAATATATTCCAGTTAGTTTTTTCGAAGCTGATATCAGTTTGAGGTGGTGCCAATATAGGGTAAACAAGCTTTATTTCTATACCATAATGTCTATTATTGATATTGTTTGGGATATGTGATAGTGAACTAGATATAACAAAATAGTTTAATATTGATAGGTTGGACTAAAAGGAGATATGAAGTCAAAGTGGAGATATGGACCATAATAATACCATTTGTGTACAATGTTTCCATTTGCAGTCTCCCCAAGTAGGATGAGGTGCATTGAAGTCACCACTTATTGTTGTTGTATCAAAAGTCTTAATTAAATCATTTAGTATAGCCAATTTTGTAATGTGCTATTCTGATAACATTTATTTTTTTTTATATACCAACACTAACCACAAAGCCCATCACTACTTTTCATTTTTTTTGCATACCAATTCAGTACTGCAAACTTCTTTTATTGAGAGAGAATATAAACTACCGCAAACCAAGAACCCATCTAACCAAATGTACATTTTTTTTTCCAATGTACATAAGCATTTAGAAAAAATTGTGCAAGAGAAAGTAAAGGCGACCGTTAAATTTCGCGATGCTTATTTACTAATGAGTAGGAGGTCGAACCATCTTCGTCAATGTCACACACTATTGAGTTGGATCAGAACTTTAGAACGGGTAACATCGTCGTGATTTGCTCCCAAAAATAAAAGTTAACAAGAATTGAGAAAATCGTTGATAATTGTACAGTCCCGCATAAAATATATATAAAAAAGAAAAATTGTCGCTAGTTGCACTTGCGCGAAAAAGAAAAGAAAAAATAATAAGCGTGAAAAGTGATAATCGCTTTGATCAGTTTGTACGCTGAAAAAAAAAAAATCAATTTAAAAAAAAAAGCTTTAATAAGCTTGAAAAGTGAATCCCTTTGATCAGTTCGTACGCTGAAAAAAAAAAAAAAATCATTGTAAAAACCCTTAATAAGTTTATAAACCAGTATAAACAAAAAAAGGTCATCATTCGTTTTCCCTTTGCAAGAAAAAAATAAAACAAGAAAAAAAAAAGACTACATAAAATCGCCTTAAAGAGCTGTAAAGCTTTATTAAAACGAGTCGCAGATCCATCCAACGGCACCACCGCTAACGGAACCATTAGCCAACTTTTTTTGGATTTACCTAAGCTAAATGCAGATGTGGATAACCTAGAAAACAGGCAACTTTAAGATAACTAATTTTTCTTCTAATTTTCAAAAATCCAATTCCAACGTTTTTTTTTATTAATTTTATTAACTTCAAGAACTCATCATAAATTTGTTTTTTTTTTCTCTCTTCAAAATTAAAAAGAAAATTTAAATATATCAAATTAAAAAAAAAATATATCAAAATTCAAATTCAAATTCAAATTCAAATTCAAATTCAAAATTCAAATTCAATTTTCTCTTCATTTCAATTAATTATTTTTTTTTTATATAATTATAAATAATATAGTGTAAAACGAAAAGAAAGATTTTTTTTTGGCATTGTATAAAATAAAAAAAAAATAAATAGAAAAAAAATATTTTTTTTTACGGAACGAGTAGGTTACAATACATAGGTAGATAACGGTATATTCGTCCAGGCATTTTTTTTTTGTCGTAAAATAGATCTTGACAGGCGTACAATTTTCTTTAGTAATAGGCCTATTAGCTGTAGGGAATTTGTAGTTTTGCGCCAAATGCAATTAAATTTACCGGTTCTGAGTTTTTATAGTAGAATGCTTGGGGGATCATATATGTCTGTCGCCTTCCCGTATTCACCGTTCTCTTTTTTTTATTAAAATTCTCTTATGTATTATTTCTTTTCTGACTTTCTTCTCGTTATCTTTCCTTTTTATTAAAAAAAATAAATAAATGAAATTTAACTTAAATTTTAAATATATGTAAGCAAAAATGAATTTTGAATAAAATTTTGTAAAGTAGGGTATACACCAAAAAAGTTTCGAGTTCGTTTTTTTTTATTTGGGCCATTCAATAATCTTTTCGAATGTGCATGGTTGGGAGGGAAATGTGAGACCTTAACAATACCTTGGTCTCAGACTCATTCAAATGGATCCACACTGAATGTTTATACCCTTTTCCCTTTTCTTTAGCGAGCACATATATATTTTTTGTATAGTTTGGTAAGACAGAGTAAAAACCCACCCCGGACTGAAGCGGCCGTAGATTTAAAGTGCTCACCATACTCCGATATTGGAAAAATTAGATCTCATTCCAAAGCTAAACTTAACAAAATGGCGCCCAACGTGGGGCGATTCTTAAAAGAATTTCCACACACATACACATACCTTGAATTATAATTCTTTTGAATTACAAATTTTCGTTTGACTTTTCGAACAAAATTTGTCGAAAGTTAATTTTTTCTAGATATATATATTTTGTTTGGTTTTTGAATTTCGATCATTGGTTATCGATGATCTTACTTAAACCTTTTTTCTATATTAATAAAACTATAATTCTATATGACATTTGGAATTACGAATATGTACGTAGATAATTCTATATATCCGTCCAATTAATCATATAGATGAGTATATTAGTCCAAATATAGCATTTTTAACAATTCAGTGTTGTTTTTAAGAAAAGGAACCACAATCCTTAAGAGTTATTTTTAAGATTGTCCTTGTATTAAAATTCATCACTATATTATTCGATAAACTCTTCAACGTTTATTTTTTTTTCATTAATTCAAAGGATCTAAATTGTCTGAGTCAATATTTTAGGATTCGAAACTTATTTTTGATGTATACCCGAAACTTACTTTTCATGCAAATTAATTAAAAAAAAAAAAAAAATATTAAAATTAACAAAAAAAAAAAAAAAAAAAAAAAAAAAAAAAAAAGTAGCTAAGGTTCTTAATAAATTAAAAATTAATCATGGCTGTAACTCGTACACCCGATAACTTGTCCGCAAATCTTGACCAAAGTAATTCTTGCTCAATATGCAATGAACCTTTTATCGATAAAGATAGTATTGTTCGTACAAAATGCCAACATATTTTTCATACACCGTGTATTGTTCAAACAGTCTCAAATACCTCAAGATGTCCTGAGTGTAACTCCAATCTTTCTCTGAAAGACTTTTCTAAAATAGGTAAACAACAAGTTCCATCGTCATCAGCTGGTGCCGTGCCCAAGCAAAAGCAAAAAGTACCTGTCAGAACTCGTCTGCAGAAAAAACTTGAATTACAACTCCCTTTAACTGATCAAAATCCGATAGACTGGTCTTTGAATCCATCGCCATTCATGCCTTCTGTTCGAAATATCGAAGAATCTATGCGTAGGTCGACCACAATACAACAGGAATTTAACCAATCAGGATTATTAGAAAATTCTAATTATGATGCTCGAATCATCCAAACTTTAGGAAGTGCTCAGAATATAACTTCTGAAACACCTCATCAGGGACATTCAGAAGAACAAGACTTAACAAGTCAAATTGAAAGTCTGATAGAACAAAAATTTGAAAGAAAATTTAATTCAATGATGAATCGTCTTGAAACTTTGTTCTTAAACAAGACCAAGAACGAAAGCAATAACAATCGTTGTGTTGAAAACGTCTCGGTTAACCAACAACCTAATCCGACCATCAACTGCAATAATCAATTTCCGAGAGATTCATATTCTCAACCACCACCACCACAAACAAACAACAATAGCAACTTATTTCAAGGTCCTTCAAGCAATTTTGTGCCCAGAATTGAGGTAAATCGTGTAGCGAATATTCTCCAAAGCTGGAATTTGCGTTTTGATGGAATAAAATCCGATATTTCCGCTGATCAATTTATCTATCAGGTTACTGCTCTTACAAAAGATTGCTTGAATGGTAATTTTAATCTGCTTTGGGAAAATCTTCACATTTTGTTTACCGATCGTGCCAGAGAATGGTACTGGAGGTACAGAAGAGGAGTAGATCGTATCAATTGGGAACCTTTCTGTTTTGTTTTTCGACAACAATTTCAGGATTATAAAACCGACACCGACATTAAAGAACTTATTTGGAAACGAAAACAGAAAGAAAAAGAACCTTTTGAAGACTATTATAATGATGTTATGAAATTATGCGACAAACTCCAATTTCCTTTAATGGACCATGAACTTGTTGATATATTACATCGTAATCTTCGACCAGAAATTAGACAACAAACTTTTTATATGGCATTTACTTCTGTAGCACAGCTTCGAAACTTTTGTTTCAAAAGAGATGTAGTTTTCAGCGAAAACTCAAATAAAACTCAACTTCCGGTTAGACATTTTTATAATAAACGACATGTTAGTGAAATTAACGTCGAAAATGATACCCAACTCGATGATTATAATCCAATACTTGATATATCAGGCATAACTCCATTCAAATGTTGGAATTGTCATTGTGACGGACATACATACCATGATTGTGTTGAAAAAAGAACAATATTTTGCTATGGCTGTGGTGCACCAGACATATATAAGCCCAGTTGTTCTAAGTGCTCTGAAAAGGGAAACTTGAAAGCGAACGTGGGAAAATCCAAAATTCCACCAGCTCACCTGCGTTCGAATTAAAAACTGAGCTTGAAGACCATTCAAAAATTAATCTCCCTGAAATATCAAATTCTGCCCTAGGCAATCATTCACCTGACATTCCACAGAAAATAACCATTCTCAAACCAAACATTCTATTACCTGACATTCCAAAACATATTCCAAAACTTTACCCTATAGTTCCATACCAACAACGTTTAGACATATATAATAAAAAAAGAGCAAATATTTTCAATTCGATTGAAAAATTGCCATCTCGTTTTAAAACCCCAAAGCGATCAACAACTCGCTTAAGAAAATTTTGGAAAGAAGTTCGTTCGAATAAAAAACTGTTAGAAAAATCCATATGTAGTTTACATATTGGGTCTTCAGATATTTGCCCTTACGCAACTATATCTATTTTCGGAAAAAATTATAAGGCCTTGCTAGATACTGGAGCGGGAATTTCCTGTTTAAGTGGTCAAGCTGCAAAAGATTTGATTTCAAAAACTAATAAACCTTGTAGTTTTAACTTTTATGCTGCAACGGCGGATGGTAAACAACAAGAAATTAAGGGTTGTATTGAGGTCGATGTCACCTTTAGAGACATCGTGAAAAAAATTAAATTCTTTATCATTCCAACTTTATTAGAAGACATTTACCTAGGCGTAAACTTTTGGTCTGCTTTTGGCCTCGCACCTAATATAATAAGGAGTATCTCAGCAGATAATGTAAATCATTCAAGTAATGCTCACTCTTTAACACCTGAGCAAAGGAAAAGGCTTGATGCAATTATATGTTTATATCCATCGTACGCTTCCGAAGGTCTAGGAAAAACAAGTCTCATAGAGCATGAGATTGAAATCGAACCCGGATGTAAGCCAATTAAACAAAGATATTTTCCCATCTCCCCTGCTATAGAAAAACGTCTCCACGAACAAATCGATCGAATGCTTTCTATTGGAGTCATTGAAGAGTCAGATAGTCCCTGGAGTAGCCCAGTAGTTTTAATTCAAAAGCCATGCGGAAAGGCCAGAGTTTGTCTAGATTCACGTAAAGTTAATGAAAAGACCATTAAAAGTGCATACCCATTGCCTTTAATAGAACAGATTTTGAGCCGATTGCCGAAGACCAAATTTATCTCAAGCATTGACTTAAAAGAGGCCTTTTGGCAAATCCCTTTGAATGAAAAATCTAGACAAATGACTGCTTTTACCGTGCCAAACCGTCCGCTTTATCAATACAAAGTTATGCCATTCGGACTTTGTAATGCCCCCCAAACTTTATGTCGCCTTATGGATCAAGTAATCCCACCAACTCTCCGAGAAAAAGTATTCGTTTACTTGGATGACCTTCTTGTGCTGACGGAAACGTTTGAGGAACACCTCGATTTGCTTGCCGATATAGCCCGAAGACTTAGGAAAGCTGGATTAACTGTTAATCTAGAAAAAAGTAAATTCTGTCTAAAAGAAGTAAAATACCTAGGCTATATTGTAGGTTATGGTACGCTTCGTACTGACCCCGATAAAGTTGCGGCCATCACGAGTTTTCCCCAACCAACAACAGTCCGTCAATTAAGAAGATTCCTTGGAATGGCTGGCTGGTATCGCCGGTTCATCAACGATTTCGCAGGTATAACCACCCCACTCACCGATCTTCTGAAAAAGTCAAAAACTTTTAAGTGGACGGAAGAAGCCCAAAAATCTTTCGAAAACCTTAAGAATCTGCTTTGTACTGCTCCTATACTCAGCAATCCCGATTTTTCTCGCCCCTTCGCAATACACTGTGATGCAAGTCTGTTCGGTGTAGGTGGTGTCCTTGTTCAAACAAATTCCGATGGTGTTGAAGCCCCTATAGCATACTTTTCACAAAAACTCAATACGACTCAGAGAAAGTATAGCGTTACCGAGCTTGAGTGCTTAGCTGCCATTCTAAGTTTAAAAAAATTTCGTCAGTACGTAGAAGGACAACGCTTTACAATCATTACGGACCATGCTAGCCTAAAATGGCTAATGCAGCAAAAGGATCTATCTGGTCGTTTAGCAAGATGGTCACTTAAGCTGCAAGGTTATAATTTCTCCATTGAACATCGTCGTGGTTCCGAAAATGTTGTTCCCGATACACTGTCCCGTGCGAATGAAAATGATATCTCTGCAATTGTTTCTGTTGAAACTGGAATCGATTTAGATTCTGAACATTTCAACTCTGATGAATATCGAAAATTAAAACAAAATATCATCGAAAACGAGTCAAAACTACCGAATCTGAAAGTTAATGGCAACTATGTATATCGTCGTTCTGAATCCTTAGAAGATCCTGAAAATGGATCCACACCATGGAAATTATGGATACCTTCCCAAATGACAAATGATTTAATAGACCGATTTCATAGCCCACCTATTCACAATCATGCAGGAATTCATAGCTAGAGCAGTTGAAAAGACATTTTTATTGGCCCAAAATGATTACTGATGTCCGGAATTTTGTGAATAGCTGTGAAATATGTAAACAGTCTAAGGCTCCAAATAAAGTCTTGCGTGCTCCAATGGGAGAAAAACCAAAATCTGAAAGACCATTCCAGAAATTGTATATGGATATAATAGGACCTTTTCCTAGGTCAAAATCTGGAAACATTGCTATTTTTATAACGTTAGATCATTTTTCAAAATTTCCTCTTTTTATACCAATTAAAAGTATGACCTCGAAAAAAATCGTTAATTATCTAGAAGAAAGTGTCTTCAGTATCTTTGGTATACCAGAAGATATTTGTACGGATAATGGGTCCCAATTTAAAAGCGATATTTTTAACAACTTTCTCAAAAATTATGGAATTCATCATACTTATACTGCTTTATATTCCCCCCAAAGTAATTCATCTGAAAGGGTGAACCGCTCGATAATTGCTGGTATTCGATCTTACGTAGGTAACGAACAAACCCGTTGGGATGAACACCTCCCCCTAATAGCGTCCGCTCTTCGTAGCTCATATCATCAATCACTTCGGTGTTCACCTTACTTCACCCTATTTGGCCAAGAAATGGTGACTCACGCTTCCGCTTATAAACTGTTGAGAAAACTTGATAATTTGAATTCTGGTGAAATTATTCTTGACCGTAACGACCGACTCCAGATTATAAGAGATGATGTGCAAGTCAACATCCAAAAAGCTTATGAAAACAGTGCAAAGAGATATAACACTCGTAGTACTCAATCTTTATTTAACCCAGGTCAGACTGTATTTCGGCGTAATTTTGCCCAAAGCGATGCCTCAAAAAAGTTCAACGCGAAATTGGCACCAAAATTTGTAAAGTGTAAAGTCATCCGAAAGGTCGGAAATACGTTATACGAACTTGAAGATGATAATGGTAAAACAGCTTTATACCACACCAAAGATATTAGAATCTAATTTCCCAGTCTTTGCGTTTTCCATATGAACTAACTTGTTAGTACATATGCACCCAAAGCCTGTTTTGTAATGTGCTATTCTGATAACATTTATTTTTTTTTATATACCAACACTAACCACAAAGCCCATCACTACTTTTCATTTTTTTTGCATACCAATTCAGTACTGCAAACTTCTTTTATTGAGAGAGAATATAAACTACCGCAAACCAAGAACCCATCTAACCAAATGTACATTTTTTTTTCCAATGTACATAAGCATTTAGAAAAAATTGTGCAAGAGAAAGTAAAGGCGACCGTTAAATTTCGCGATGCTTATTTACTAATGAGTAGGAGGTCGAACCATCTTCGTCAATGTCACACACTATTGAGTTGGATCAGAACTTTAGAACGGGTAACATCGTCGTGATTTGCTCCCAAAAATAAAAGTTAACAAGAATTGAGAAAATCGTTGATAATTGTACAGTCCCGCATAAAATATATATAAAAAAGAAAAATTGTCGCTAGTTGCACTTGCGCGAAAAAGAAAAGAAAAAATAATAAGCGTGAAAAGTGATAATCGCTTTGATCAGTTTGTACGCTGAAAAAAAAAAAATCAATTTAAAAAAAAAAGCTTTAATAAGCTTGAAAAGTGAATCCCTTTGATCAGTTCGTACGCTGAAAAAAAAAAAAAAATCATTGTAAAAACCCTTAATAAGTTTATAAACCAGTATAAACAAAAAAAGGTCATCATTCGTTTTCCCTTTGCAAGAAAAAAATAAAACAAGAAAAAAAAAAGACTACATAAAATCGCCTTAAAGAGCTGTAAAGCTTTATTAAAACGAGTCGCAGATCCATCCAACGGCACCACCGCTAACGGAACCATTAGCCAACTTTTTTTGGATTTACCTAAGCTAAATGCAGATGTGGATAACCTAGAAAACAGGCAACTTTAAGATAACTAATTTTTCTTCTAATTTTCAAAAATCCAATTCCAACGTTTTTTTTTATTAATTTTATTAACTTCAAGAACTCATCATAAATTTGTTTTTTTTTTCTCTCTTCAAAATTAAAAAGAAAATTTAAATATATCAAATTAAAAAAAAAATATATCAAAATTCAAATTCAAATTCAAATTCAAATTCAAAATTCAAATTCAATTTTCTCTTCATTTCAATTAATTATTTTTTTTTTATATAATTATAAATAATATAGTGTAAAACGAAAAGAAAGATTTTTTTTTGGCATTGTATAAAATAAAAAAAAAATAAATAGAAAAAAAATATTTTTTTTTACGGAACGAGTAGGTTACAATACATAGGTAGATAACGGTATATTCGTCCAGGCATTTTTTTTTTGTCGTAAAATAGATCTTGACAGGCGTACAATTTTCTTTAGTAATAGGCCTATTAGCTGTAGGGAATTTGTAGTTTTGCGCCAAATGCAATTAAATTTACCGGTTCTGAGTTTTTATAGTAGAATGCTTGGGGGATCATATATGTCTGTCGCCTTCCCGTATTCACCGTTCTCTTTTTTTTATTAAAATTCTCTTATGTATTATTTCTTTTCTGACTTTCTTCTCGTTATCTTTCCTTTTTATTAAAAAAAATAAATAAATGAAATTTAACTTAAATTTTAAATATATGTAAGCAAAAATGAATTTTGAATAAAATTTTGTAAAGTAGGGTATACACCAAAAAAGTTTCGAGTTCGTTTTTTTTTATTTGGGCCATTCAATAATCTTTTCGAATGTGCATGGTTGGGAGGGAAATGTGAGACCTTAACAATACCTTGGTCTCAGACTCATTCAAATGGATCCACACTGAATGTTTATACCCTTTTCCCTTTTCTTTAGCGAGCACATATATATTTTTTGTATAGTTTGGTAAGACAGAGTAAAAACCCACCCCGGACTGAAGCGGCCGTAGATTTAAAGTGCTCACCATACTCCGATATTGGAAAAATTAGATCTCATTCCAAAGCTAAACTTAACAATTTGATAGATAGTCCTTGTCCTGCGTTTGATGGAATATAAATACTTCCAACGAGTATGCGTTTAGTTATCTCGGAGTTATTTTTATAAATCCAAATACCTAGACAGGCTGAAAATATTTTACTATGGACAAAAAGAGTGTTAAACTTTAATTTTTCATCAATAACGATGGCAGACATCGTCATTGCGTGTGATGTTATATCCTTCAAATTAAGGTTTGTGTCTATTTTTCAGAATAGTTTCAAAAAAAAATAATAATCTTCTCTCAGTTTTCATTTTTTTCATTCTTTTCTTTGTACCTCATATACACTTCACACTCAAGAGAGTTTGCTGAATGTTCTTTTATTGAAAATGTTGGAACTCACTGTATTAATAAATACTGAATACATATAATATGAATAATTATAGTACATACACAAATATTTTATACCAACAAATACATGTATGCATTGTATGCTTTCTTTCTTAGACCTTTTAACCTTTCAATAAATCAATCAGTTATTGTAAAACCATCGAGCGATCGACTTTCTTTTTGGGAATAACTCAACAGGTTATGGGCCCAGGTTCGGTCGTACATTGAATGCTTTTTTTTTATTAAATTGTCTGGAAGTCGTAGTTTCGTTTTTTTTTAATAATTAAAATTTTATTTAAAGTTAAAATCGATTTCGATAGATACTGCGAGTGGCTTTTTTTTTAAAGAAATGGAGAGCGAGATTTTTAAGATTGATAAGTTGCAATGTATTGAACAGTGGGCAACGTGGAAGTTCCAGGTAAAGGTGTTACTTAATGCAAGTGACTTATTTGAAGTAGCTAATGGGGCGGAGGTTAAACCTGTGACTGGAAATGATAAAATCGAACTTTGGCTTAAAAAAGACCGCAAAGCTCAAAAAGTAATTGCTACGTCAGTTGGAGGTCAGGCTCTCGTACATATAATTAACTGTTCTACTTCTCGTGAAATGTGGGAAAAGTTGTTATCAGTATATGAGCACCGTAGTAGTACAAGTGTTAATATGCTCCAACAACGGTTCTATAGCTTTGAGAAAGAACCGCAAGATGACATCGCTACACATATCAGTAAAATTGAGAGTCTTGCATCTCAACTTAGGGAAGCTGGAGAAACCGTTTCGGTGTCAATGCTAACAACAAAAATTCTAATGTCATTGCCGAAAGAATTCTCGCATTTTTTTAGTGCATGGGAATCAACTGCACAAAACGAGCAGACGATTCGAAATTTAACATCCCGTTTAATTATGGAAGAGGCACGTATGAACAACAACCACGTGTCTAATTCTAATTTGCAATCGTCATCCACTAACGCGGCAAATGAAAGTGCACTGGTAATGCAAAAGGGAAAGAAATTCTTTCCGTCAAAGAAAAAGCCTGGCAAATGCTTTCAATGCAATCGATTTGGGCATTGGAAGAAAGATTGCCCTGCGAAAAATCGTCATAGGCAGTATGTGAATTTCGCCAACAATGGCAATGGTTCAAACGAATCTTGTGATGCTCTTGTCTGTGGTGCTAATTTTTTTAATGGAAGCGGTGCTGGTGGAGACGATTGGTTTCTGGACTCGGGGGCGAGTCAACATATGACTTATCATCGTGAGTGGATCACAAATTATTCCGAGTTAAAATCACCTATGGCTATAACGGTTGGGAATGGAGCTAAAATTTTGGCTTACGGTAAAGGTGATGTCAAGGTTATGGCATATGATGGTAAAACGTGGGGACTAAAGCGGTTGATAGATGTCTATTTTGTTCCTGAGATCAAAGTAAATTTATTCTCATCTGGGAGCACCCTCGACAAAAACTATAAATTAGTTTCAGATAGTAATTCCTGTGAAATTCTGAAAGACGGCAAAGTAATGGCAGTAGGTTTGCGTAGCCATAGTTTGTATAAAATGCTTTTTAAAGTGATTTTGGTAAATGGGAAAGTAGATATAGAAAATGAGTCTGCAAATTTCTCATCAACTGGAGAATCAATTGAGAAGTGGCATCAGAGGTTTGGTCACATGAATATCAAACAAGTGCGTAGTGTTCTTAAGGAGCGCAAAATAAGTTTTCTTGATAATCCAGATTTCTTCTGTGATGCCTGCGCTTTGGGCAAAATGCATAGACTACCCTTTGATGCTAGTAGTTCCAGAGCTGAAAAGTGTGGTGAATTAATTCACACAGATTTATGTGGACCAATGCAGGAGAGCTCTATAGGTGGTTCGTGTTGAATTTAATACTCGTCAAATTTATACTTAACATTTATATATATAACTATTATTAAAATGGGAACACTATTACCTTACGATCTAAATGAATTACTTATATAAAGACAAAATGGAATTGAAAATATACTTAGCATATAATATAAAGCGAAATGTAATTTTAGTTGTCGTAATAAACTTGTAAAGAATATTTGAATTTGTTTCAATTTTTCCTAACAAAGGTTATGGGCCCAGGTCCCAACACGTTGAAAAGTCTTTCAAGTTTTTTTTTATTGTTCTCAATTTTTTTTTTTTAATTTCTTTTTAATTTAATTTAACCTAATTGAGATGAGTTCTGGATCGGGTTTATATCAAATTGAGAAATTGTGTGACGACAACTACGATGGCTGGGCAATACAAATGAGATCAGTTCTCATTCATAGTGGGTTATGGACATATGTATCTGGCGAAACATTGGCGCCAGAGCCTACAGAGGCCGCGGAATTAATTTTGGACTGGAAGAGGAGAGACGAAAAGGCATTGGCAACCATCATTTTATGTGTTAAAACTTCTCAACTTTTGCACATTAAAAATTGCCAAAAATCATATGATGCATGGAAGAAACTAGGTGATATTCACCGGCCGAGTGGTCCAGCCAGAAAAGTATCGCTTTTCAAGCAATTATTGAATTTAAAATTGCCTGAAAATGAATCTATTTCTAATCATTTAAATAATTTTTTCAATGTGTCTGAAAAATTGACTGAAATAGATATTAAATTGCAGGATGAATTGCTGGCTATAATCTTGTTATCCAGTCTGCCAAAAAGTTATGATAACTTTATCATCGCTATTGAAACAAGAGATAAGTTACCGTCAACAACTGTACTTAAAACTAAGTTGATGGAGGAGTGGAAAAGGCGAGAGGGAGATGCTGTGACTGTACCAGAAAATGGTGAATCAGCATTTTTTTCCAAACAAAGGCATGACTCACAAAAGCAACGAAGTAAGTTGCATACAAAAACATTTCGCGGTAAGTGTTATAAATGTAACAAGAAAGGCCATTATGCATCAGCCTGTCCAGCAACAAATGTTGCTGCAACAAGTTCTTCGCGAAACAAGGTGACAGCATCTTTTGCAATGCTCAACACGGCACATTTAGCAACACTTGACAGAGACACATGGGTTCTAGACAGTGGGGCAACTTGTCATTTGTGTTGTGACAGTTCATTTTTTATCGAACTAAAAACTCATAAGGAAAGGATTGAATTGGCAGCTGATAATTTCATTGAATCGATCGGTATAGGAAAAGTTTTGATTGAAACTTTGAATTTTACAATTGTACTGAAAGACGTGTTGCTTGTGCCAAATTTAAAAGCTAATTTTATATCAATGAGTAAAGCCACACAAAATAAGCACACAGTAGAGTTCAACGGCAAAAAGGCTATCGTCCGAAATGAAAACTCCGAAGTGGTCATGAGTGCAGATAAAATTGGTAATCTGTACTTGTTTAAACGAAATCAATCGAAATTACTATATCTTGCTAAAGAAAATGTTGATACACAGTTTGTAAAATGGCATCAGCGATTCGGGCATTTAAATGCCAAGAGCTTAAGTTTCTTGTGTAATAAGAATATGGTTAATGGTTTGAACTTAACAAATGCTTTTAATACTTTGGACTGTGAAGTTTGCCTCAAAGGTAAAATGTGCGCACTGCCTTTGCCTAAAAAGTCTAGTTATCAAAGTAAAGACGTACTCGAAGTTATTCACAGCGACATTTGTGGTCCGATGCGTTCACAATCTGATGGGGGTTCTCGTTATTTTGCCTTGTTTATTGACGACTATAGTAGAAAAATATTTGTTTATTTTTTAAAGCATAAAAATGAAGTCTTTAATGCATTTAAATCTTTCAAGGCTTCGGTTGAACTAGAAACGTCAAAGAAGATCAAGATTCTTCGAACCGATAATGGTGGTGAATATCTAAGTGGAGATTTTAGTCGTTATTTGGAAGAGACAGGCATAAAGCGTCAGTTAACAGCGCCATACACACCGCAACAAAATGGTGTGGCCGAACGGTGTAATAGAACTCTCGTTGAAATGGCAAGGTGTTTGCTGTTGAACGCAGATCTTCCAAATTCACTATGGGCAGAGGCAATAAACACGGCTGTTTATTTGCGTAACCGTTCGCCTACAAAGATTTTGGACGATAAAACACCATATGAGGCATGGAGTGGTCGTAAGCCAAATGTATCTCATCTCAGAATATTTGGGTGTAAAGCATTTATGTTGGATAAAAGCCCATTGAAGTCAAAATTTAAAGCAAGAGCTACAGAATGCCTCATGGTGGGTTACTCTGTGGAATCTAAAGCGTATCGTCTTTATGACCCAAAATCACACAAGATTTTTAAAAGTCAAGACGTTCGTTTTTTAGAACAAGTCAATAATAGCTTATGTAAAGACATCGATACAATTTTAATGCAGGAAGCAGATAAACCTTCAACAAATATTCTTAAACAAGACCAAATTAAAACTCCGAAGGGTGATTTTTCAGATGTGGTAAACCCTCCAAGTGAGTTGAATGCGAGTGAAGATGATGTATTTGGTGCTAACGATGTTGATGATGATGATTTACGCGATGTTGCTGTAGTTGACAATGGTGAAAACGATGTATTTGAAGATGCCAACAGTGTTAATAACAGTCCTATAAGTGAACACGTTACAAGAGATAAATCAGATCGAAGTGTGTTGTATGTGAGTAATGATGATGTCGATAATGCCGATGGTGCACTTAATGATATGCCGAGTGGTTCTGTTGAGAAAGAGGTTAAGCAGATTACAAGTGTAAGTAAACCAACAGAATGTAAAGGCAAGTGGTGGCTGCGCTCAAGTAAACGAAGATCTAATTCTGCAAATTTTTTAATACAACCTGGTGAATTTCTTGTGAACCCAACTACAGTAGAAGAGGCTTTAACACGACACGATGGAGAACAATGGAAGCAAGCTATGCAATCTGAGTACAATACACTTGTACAAAATCATACTTGGGACTTAGTTGATTTACCAACAGATCGTAGGGCAATCAAATCGAAATGGGTATTCAATATAAAGCGTGATAAAAATGGCAACATAGAACGCTACAAAGCTAGGTTGGTGGCGAAAGGATGTAGTCAAAAATTTGGACTTGATTATCATGAGACATTTTCACCGGTCGTGCGTTATTCCTCAATAAGATTGTTGCTAGCTATTGCCGTTGAGTATAATTTGATTGTACACCAAATGGATGTTGCTGCTGCATACTTAAACGGTGACTTAAGGGAAGATGTGTACATGCTACAACCTGAGAAGTTTGTTGACCTTGATAACCCGAGAAAAGTATGTAAACTAAGAAAGTCTTTATATGGGCTTAAGCAGTCAGGAAGAGAGTGGAATGTGAAATTGGATAATGTTTTAAAAGCCATTGGATTCCAACAATGTAAAGCCGATACATGTGTCTACATTATAAAGCAAAAGGGCGTTATCACCATTATAGGCGTTTATGTGGACGACTTATTGATAGCATGTTCCAGTCTAAGGAGATTAGAAGAAATAAAGTTCCTTATCGGACAAGAGTTCGAAGTAGTCGACAAAGGTGCCATTGACTACTTCCTGGGAATGGAGATAACCAGAGACGTCAAAACACAAGGAATCAATTTATCTCAGCGTCAGTTTGTTCAAGATTTGCTTGAAAGATATAACATGGTAGAGACGAGGAAGTGCAGTACCCCCTTGGAACCTGGGTTCAAATTAAGGAAGTGTAGCAACTGTACCAAGTGCCGTAAAGTGGACCCTAAGTTGTATCAGTCACTAATTGGTTCTCTGATGTATCTGGGTATATCAACTAGACCAGATATTGTGCATTCTATCAGTAAACTTGCACAATTCAACATGGATCCTCATGCAGAGCATTTGGCAGCTGCTAAACATGTTCTGAGGTACTTAGCTAACACTATAAATTTTAAAATATCTTTCAGAAAAACGGCCGAATGTCTAAACGCTTATGCTGATGCAGATTGGGCTGGTAGCTGCGATGATCGGAAGTCTTATACCGGGTTCGTTTTCTTTCTTGGCGGTGGAGCGGTGTCCTGGGAGTCACGAAAACAACCGTCAGTGGCACTTAGCAGTACCGAAGCCGAATATATGGCGCTTTCATCCGCATCAAAGGAAGCTGTGTATTTAAGAAACTTTATTAAAGAACTCGATTTTTGTAATCTTATTGAAGGCCCTACTATTCTTAATGGAGATAATTTAAGTGCACAACAATTAGTTAAAAACCCTATATATCACGCTAGAAGTAAGCATATTGATATTCGAATTCACTATATACGTGAAGTTTATAACAAAAACATTATTAAACTGAATTATGTACCAACTGGCAATATGATTGCAGATATTTTAACGAAAAATCTTAACAAGAATAAACATATGCAAAACTGTGAAATGTTAGGATTATTAAAGTAGTAAGTTAACTATGTATACATTATAAATATAGTCATATTATACAAAAGTATATATTTGAGGGGTCGTGTTGAATTTAATACTCGTCAAATTTATACTTAACATTTATATATATAACTATTATTAAAATGGGAACACTATTACCTTACGATCTAAATGAATTACTTATATAAAGACAAAATGGAATTGAAAATATACTTAGCATATAATATAAAGCGAAATGTAATTTTAGTTGTCGTAATAAACTTGTAAAGAATATTTGAATTTGTTTCAATTTTTCCTAACAGTTCGCGATACTTTTTATTGTTCAAGGATGATTTTTCAAAATTCAGGACAGTGTTCTTTATAAAAGAAAAATCAGAAGTGCCGTTGCTGATCGAAAAGTTCTTGAGTCGCGTAGAATCTGAAATTAATGGCAAGGTGAAAATAATGAGGTCGGATAATGGGCTAGAGTTTAAAAATAAACATGTAGAATCGACACTCATGCAGCATGGAGTCCTACATCAGACTTCTGTAGCTTATACTCCAGAACAAAATGGTCGAGCCGAAAGGGACATGCGATTCATAACAGAAATTGCTCGAACTTTGCTCCACGCGAAAAATATACCTATAAAACTTTGGGCTGAAGCTGTAAATACAGCTGTGCATTTAATTAACCGGTTTGGTCCTAGTACTGTACACGAAAAGAGTCCATTTGAGTTGTGGTATGGAAAAAAGGCAAACGTTAAGGATCTTAGAACTTTTGGGTGTGAAGTATTTGTCCACATACCAAAGAAAAAGCGAAGGAAGTGGGACAAAAAGTCATGGTCTGGATTTTTTGTTGGATATTCAGACACTAGCAAAGGGTATCGTATTTGGAATAAACAGGGGAATAAAATAGAAGTTGCCAGAGATGTAGTGTTTAAAGAGGAGCCAAACATTTATTTGAATGTAGATCGACAAGGCTTGGTTGGACATGATGTCAGATACAAAGATGAGACAAATGGTAGCAAGTTCCTAAGCGATTCTGAGGAATTAAAGTTGGAAAAAGCTGAAATTCAGTCGTTGAAGGCAAGGAATGGCGAGGTGAATAGGGAAGAAAATGTTGCAGAGGATAGGGATAAATCAAACAATCCCAGTACAAGTGCGGAATGGAGAGTTCTTCGTAGTCAGAAAGAGCCAAATAGTCAGAATACGAGCGTGTTTGCATGTGCTGAAGAGGGTTATGCTTTTGTAGCACAATCTGATGAGCCTCTTTCTTATCAAGACGCTTTGAGGACCGATGAAGCTGAGCAGTGGCAGGTGGCAATGAATGAGGAGATACAGTCTCATCATGATAATTGCACTTGGGAATTGGTGGACCCACCACATAACAGAAAGGTAATAGGGTGTAAATGGGTTTTTAAAACTAAACTCTCTTCAGACAACCACATTCAACGATATAAAGCCAGACTCGTAGCCAAAGGCTTTAATCAACAACATGGACTAAATTATGAAGAGACTTTTAGCCCGGTTGCAAAATTTACGTCGATTCGTGCGATTTTATCCATAGCAGTAAAGGAGAATCTACATTTGAAGCAGTTCGATGTTAAAACTGCGTTTCTCAACGGGGAGTTAAGTGAAGAAGTTTACATGATCCAACCACCTGGGTATGAAGACAGTTCGGGACGTGTATGCAAGCTCTTAAAAAGTATTTACGGATTAAAACAGGCCTCGAGATGCTGGAATCGTAAGTTTACTAATCTCCTTGAAAAACTAGGATTCATTGAATGCAAGGCGGATCCATGTGTTTTTTCATTGAATCGGGGTTCTAAAAGAATACTACTTGCCATATATATTGATGATGGTCTCATTGCTGTAAGCAGGACGCAGGATGCTACGGAGGTTTTCAACGAACTTCAAAGAAATTTTGATATTACATTGGGAGAGGCAAATTTCTACTTGGGGTTACAAATAATTCATCAATCAGATGGATCCATTAAGGTGAACCAGTCCAGTTATATCGAACGTATGCTAATGAAATTCGGAATGTTGGAGGCGAATCCAGTTACAACTCCATGTGTTGCCGACTATAAATTAGATTCCACCATAAATGACAACACACATTGCTCCACACCCTATCCATTTCGTGAAGCTGTTGGGAGCATAATGTATCTTATGCTTGCTACAAGACCAGATATAGCTTACTCGATTGGAGTTGTCAGCAGATACTTAGATAAACCAGAAAGTCAACACATTAAGGCTGTTAAGAGGATTTTCAGATACCTGAAATCAACAAAGGACTTAGGTATTTTGTTCACTAAATTTGAATCTTTTTCTTTCTCTTGCTTTAGCGATGCAGATTTTGCTGGCGATCTGGAAACAAGAAGGTCGACAAGTGGCTATGTTGTTTTGATGGGTGACAATCCAATAACCTGGTCATCAAAAAGACAACACTGTACTGCCTTATCCACTACAGAAGCAGAGTATGTAGCAGCATCGGAAGCAACCAAAGAGTTAATATGGTTCAAGACGTTCCTGGAAGACTTAATACCAAATGTTAGTCTGCAGCCTACACTATACGTTGACAATCAAGGTGCCATAAAACTAGCTAAGAATCCACAGTTTCATGCTAGAACAAAACATATTGACGTGCGAGTTCATTTTATTCGAGAAAAATATAATCAAAAATTGTTTAACTTAGAATATATTTCAAGTCAAGAGCAGATAGCAGATATTTTAACTAAAGCTCTTTCAAAAGAAAAATTTGAGAAATTTAGAAACAGTATGTCTATTGTAAAAGTTTAAACTTAATTTATAAAAATAATTAATTGCTTAAAATTTGTTGAATTTTTAAATTTGAATTTTTTAATTGAATTTTGTATTATGAAGTTAAAACCGGTGGAAGACATAAGTTTTTTTTTTGAATTATGTATTTAATAATAGGTGGAAGTATTGAAAATGTTGGAACTCACTGTATTAATAAATACTGAATACATATAATATGAATAATTATAGTACATACACAAATATTTTATACCAACAAATACATGTATGCATTGTATGCTTTCTTTCTTAGACCTTTTAACCTTTCAATAAATCAATCAGTTATTGTAAAACCATCGAGCGATCGACTTTCTTTTTGGGAATAACTCAACATCTTTAAAACAATTGGTGCATTTAAGAGCGGGAACTGGCTCATTTTTCTCTTTGAGGTCTTTGACCGAATTAATACAAACCTCAGAATTACGAAACTCGCTGTCAATGTTGTTGTCAATGAGATCTTCATCATCATTTTCCATTGGCGAGCTTGTGCCGGCAGTAGTAGTAGTAAAATATTCTTTATTTTTCAAATTTCTTTCATAACACAATAAAAGGTATTTACATTACATACAATTTCGATTGAAAATTTTTTAAAAACTTACGACATTGACATTAACAGTCGTCTGTCCGGTAAATGACAATTTAAAAATTAACTTTGTGTACTTGTTTTTTGAATTAAATTTACAACGTTTATAAAAAGTATAAAATATGTATTGATATTGATTGTTTATACTATTTTAACTAATTGAATTCCGCTACAAGTAGTTTACTATAGGATATGGCCACGATTATTAAGTTGGATAAACTATTCCAGTTTGACAAGGTTTTACCGTTGAGTACAGAAATGAGTTCACCTTCATTTAAGACTGCCTTCTACAAGTATCCTACTCTAAACTCTCTAACTGCAGGGCATCTACTAAGGAAATGTTGAATGCTTTACTACTTCTCTTGAGTTACACATACTGAATAGATTTGAGTTGGCATTTCCAAATTTGTTTCCATTGAGATGAATAAGGTCGCATCAAGCTTTAAAGATCCAAGAAATTGTACTAACGTTAAAATTGACCGGCAGTATTGTTTGCATTAATTTTAGACATATTTATTACTTGCATTCGATTGTTTAGACGCTTTTAAACAGGATTAGGATAATAATGCTTACTGTGATTTTTATCAAAACATAAATTATTAGTACCCGAAGAGGTACGACTTTCTTGTGCCAACACGTACTGCAGAACTAGTCCTGGAGCACAACCTTTATTTTTTGTTGTATTTATTTCCACTTTAATATTTTGAAAGAGTCACTGTCTCGAATAAAAAAATATTTTTTGGGGCGATACGTGCCCCTGATTTAATGGAAATTATTATTCAATTCTACGAGAGGTAATACACAGCAAACTATAAACTAGATCACACATGTGTTCATCACGGCGGCGGTCAAACGTCAAAGTCGCACTCAATCTAAAACCAGGTAAAGACAAAATCCCCAAGACAAAACCTCTTAAAAAGAAGATGTACAAGTAGTGAATCAAACAATAAAATACCGCGATTGACAGTATAATTTTATCAGAAAGCTGTGAAACTGCAGTAAAGCTCTAAATACAAAAGGGATTTTGAAGTCGTAATTTAAAAAAAAAATCTGACTTGAGCGCTAATTTCAATGTAAAGTTGACATGAAATTCCTTATCTCAGTACTGACGCATGCTAGAAATTTGGAATAAGCCTTCCAATTTGCAGTTCTTCTTCCAAATTCGATTCTACCAATCATTTCACTATTTATACAAAACCACAAAAGAAAATGATAATACTTTTACAATATACACAGGTAATTCGAAAATTGGAATTATTCACAATTTGTACAGATTTTTCTATATGTTAAGGAATATGTTCAGAGATAAAATAATAGAATAGATTCCCGGAGTCTCTGAGTAAAAATACCTCTATTAGTAACCCTGTACGACTCGCTTGGAATTTTCGATCCTTTTAAGAACTGGATTCTGATCACCTTCCGTATTCTTTTTATCTGGATGCCACCAAGATCTTGGAAGACCCTGGGCCATCCGCACAGACTTCGGTTGGTTAACTTCCACCCCAGACCTTTATATGGAGTTGAGGTTCCTACGGCTCCTGTCATTTCCATGGTTTCGGCAAACCGTTTGTCTTGAGGGAATCTGTTCTGTAGCAAGGTTTTCAGCCACTGTGACGTGTACGCCCGAGCTGAGGTGGACAGACAGATTGAGGATGCGATTTTCCTCATCACTACACCATATTTTCTCGGACACTTTCCACAGCACTGTCGTCAAAGACAGTTAGATCTATGAAACATTCGGAGAATAATTAAGTAATATATTGCGCAGATTATCAACGTTGAAAGTGTCAGAAATTAAAAAGTACGAACTTCGATTTTGACAGATGCGCAGAACTGAACAAATTGAATTGAATTGTTTTTATTTGCTGGTAGCCGTGACCTCAGCCGTACCGTAACTTGAGTGTGTATTACCCCCTCGTTTTTAATTTTTTAAGTATCCATAATTATAACTGAAGATATGAATCTCTGCTTTTTTGTTTTTGCTGTTGTTTGACACAGCAGCTGGATTGATTGAAGGCCGAAGGGTCGAAACGTAAAAAAACACTCCTCCCCTTCACCGACGTCAAGGTGAAAACCGCAGAGGGTTCCGAGCAGTAAGAGTTCCGGACTTTTTTGTGGGATCAATATTATTATTTATTATTATTATTATTATTTATTTATTCATCAATCAGACAAAAATATCTTAAAGACTACTAGAAATAAAATTTTAACAAAAAAGTGGTATGTATATACATATATGTTAATTTTAAAAATTAATTAAAAAATGACGTTGTAGATTACATTTAAGGATAGAACGACTAATATGAAAGTTAAAATCAAAAACATAAGAAATACGATTAACTTCACGGACACAGCGAGTTATTGGCTCATTTTTGGCATAATTTGTCCTATGATCGTTTTCAAAAAATAAAAATCTGTTCCTTAGAGGACGACTTGGAGCATACAAATTTATTAAAGACAGAAGAGAAGAACAATTAATACGATAGGACAAAATATCACTTACAAACAATACAGAGTAAATTTTTCGACGGTTTTCAAGTGACTGGATATCAATAAGTTTACATCTGGTTGAATAAGAGGGCATTTCAATGTTCCAGCCAAGCTTCCATATAACGAACCTAGTGAACTTTTTCTGAATATTTTCAATTCTAGTAGAATGAATGTTGTAATGAGGGTTCCATATAACACATCCATATTCTAAAATAGATCTGACATAAGCATTGTACAGACATTTTAGAGTACTTTAAGTGTTAGGTTCATTGGTCCAACTTACTGAAATCTGGCTATGGTTTTCTTTCTCTTTGATGAAATTCTTAATCTTTTTCATTTGCGATCTCATCTACATAGATTAAATTAAATTGAAAAAATTAGTTCAAATATAATATTTAATATTTTCTTCAACACACGCTGATCAGTAAGGGGAGCCATTCTTGGACTTGAAATCGTTTGCAATCGACTCCCATGTCGCTGCTTTTTTCTATTACACTTTATTATTCTTTTTGTTTTCAATTAATATGCTTATTTTTTCACCAATTCCATCGACGATTCAGCGAATCAACGTATTCTGTTGAAAAGTTTTTTATTGTTTTTTTTTTTTTGTTGCAAATTATTGATTTTCAAATTTTTGTTCGTGTCACAAGTCACAACTATATTTTGCAACAAAACAAACTCCCCCATTCGCGTGTTCTTAGCTTAAGAGAGAAAGGTTTAAGAAAAGCCGCATTTTTTATTCACAGAATTTAGTTACACCTCGTTCAATTGAACTGAAATTTAGAATGTACTGGCAGACCCGTTTATATGCCTACGTTTTGAGAAAAATCAATCCACTTTTTGAAAATAATTTTAAAAATAATTTGTGTGTAGGTACCATGTACATATTTTATTTTTTTGTTAAGTAGGTTCATGTTCGACTGACGAACAGAATCATTACACCCCATTTTTTTTCTTTATCATCGTAATGCCAGGTTCCATTGCTATTTCCTGTTCAATTTTTTTTAAACTTGATTGCCCTTTAAAATGTATTGCTCTTATAATTCTTCAGTAGGTATGCAGAAGAAAAAAAAACAAATGCGTTACGTATCTACCTATACTGCGCTACGCTGTTATAAAAAAGAGACAACAACTGAGTGGAATCAGGAAGTTAGCAAAAACGGAAAAAGATGTCGGAGGATTAGTAAATCCAAAAACGACCCAACTTCAATATTTTTTCTTTTTATCTTTAGCCTTCACTGGGCTCATTTTTGCATTGCTTCGCTTCTACTCCAATTTTTGTTGCTATCTCAAGTCGATTGACAGACAGACACACAACAGGACCCACTTTTTCATGTTCTCCGTCTCACATTTTTTGACGAATCCAGAATCAGAAATACAAAAAGTTGCAATTTTAAAATTTGTTTAAGTACTTACATATTTCTCAGCTTGTAAATATAATAAAGAAAAGATTTAGTGCGTTTAAATATTAGGGGGATTCATGCAACGTCGTAAAACACTAGATAAGTTTATCTTTTGGATAAATTTATCTTTTGGTAAATGAACTGTCAAATTTTTTATGGGAAATGGTTTACGCAAATTGGATAAAATTATCTAAGGATTTTGTTGCGGAAACTTATACAAATTTATTTGGATAAACTTATACAAACGTCATTGTGACTTTTAACGTGACGTTTAACGAACAGCTGATTCATTTACGCAGCATTTATCCAAATAAATAAAAAGGACGTTCACGCAAACTTTTGCGTAAACTTATCTTTTTACACAATTGGTAAACTTATCTCGTTGCATGAATACCCTTATTGACTTTATGAAACAATCTATCCAAAAGTTTTTGACGTATAAGTGCAAATGTGTGTCAACCTTAAAACAAAAGTTGACAAAAAATAAAAAAAAAATAATAGGTAGGTATTCTGATTAAATAAATAAATTAGAAAAAAACATAAAATAGTCATAAAAAATCTTATAAATATAAAGAATATTATAAAATTAGTTTCAAGTAAATCAATTTAGTACTTCCTGAGTTTACGCCGGACATAATAATATTTCTTCGTCTTTATATAATAGTAATGATAATAATTGTGGAACCGGGAGAACTTTAACTTTAAACCCAGGTTCAGGTTCAGCTTATCTTTGGTTTTATTTGGATTGCTATCCGAGAAGAATACTGGGAAATTGAATTAAAATTCTAAATGCGGGATAAACGTCCCGGATAAACTTGGACGTTTGGCAATGCAAGTCAACAGGTCAATACCCTTTAAAAAAACAACTTATAGGCGACTTTTAGTAATTAAAATGTTGAGACACACTATTAAAAACAAACCAAAACAAGACGCAATTGTAAAGAGAAACGCAAATTAAGACATTTCAGATTTAACATTTATGTATAGATACTTAAATTTTCTATTATGCGTATTAGTACGTAAGGCATGGATAGGATAGGGAAGTTTCTGACTAGAATATTCTAAATAACCTGTATTCTTCTTTAAGTTGGTTTCAGTACACAAGCCTCATGAAGCGGAATCAATTCTCAAAAATTGTAACCTATAATTAGGAACCTGTTGGAGGAGGGAAACAACTTTTTTTTCATATCTCAATGGTCTCGGTTATTGCCTTAAATTATAGGCGTAAAGATTCACCACTATTTGTCGGTACCGGCCCTAGCTGAAGACCTTAAAAAGAAACAACATCTTAAATGGAGGAGGGAGGGCCACGATATCCACATTCATACATTCAATAGCCACTAGCCATTGCCTTGCCCGAACCCTCCCAGGCAAGGGGAAGCAGAAAACTAAATTACATGTGTTTAGATCGCCAGGAAGATGATATAGATGAGATGTTGATGATGATTATGATGACGGCTGTATTCAGGTATCTCATTGATTAATTGTTTCATCCCAAAATAATTAGGGCTCTTGGGTTCCTCGGTTATTGTGTTTGTGCTTTGTTAAATTGGTCTGTTTTTGGTTTCAGGCTGCCTGAAATTTGATGAGGCATAATGACTTCATCACATGCGAATCAATTAAGTCAATACATTCTGATTAGATTAAAAAAAAAATCGTCCAACGAAACGGACGGAGCACCTGAAAGACATAAAGTATATTAGCGTCTTTTGGTGTGCCTGTACAATGTACATCTCGAAAGAAGTAAAAGGTCTTAAATCCAATTAGTTATCAATTTGCTTTTATAATTTAACGAGACTATGATGTGTTTCTTTCGAATATTTTTCTCTCAAATTGTAAGTTATCTATGTAGATATTGTATACCTTCCTAAAGCTATCCAGAACAATATATATATATGTATATATATGTACATTTGTTAATATGATATTTTAAAATCTCTATACAAAAATGTAAAGTTTTTATATATTATGTACATATGTAGAAGTAGGTACTTTTTTAAAAATAAGAAAAATTAAAAAAAAAACTCAAATTTCAAAATACTTTCAAACATTCAATTTGATGATTTTCTACCCCACATATCTATTACATATATGGTTAAAAAAGTCTGATTAAAAATGATGGAGTTTTATACACCAAAAAGTAAACATTAAGTTTTGTTAGTCATGAAATTAAATTGTATAAAGAAATAACAATGATATGCCATCTTTTCCAATTACAAAGGGCCTACCTCGGTCTCGGGAAAAGAATTCAAGGCGGTTCTATGATAATTAAAATTATGAAACTGCCTAATTATCCATCGCTTCTCGTCGAAACGTCAATTTTAAATCTGGAAGAAGAAGTCGAAAAAAAAATAAGAAAAATTTGAAAGTCTTAAACGTGTATCCTAATTTTGGATTGTATTGTGTTAAATTTTCCATTAAAAAACCTATCACTGTTGGTAGGATGCTCCCAATACTCTGCAAAATCTGGTTATATAGCAAATCTTTGCCAGACATTTTGGTTTGTTATAGATTTTGCAAAAAAAAAGCGTAAAAAGCTTTAATGCATATTATTTATTTTATTTATTTATTTTAAAAAGTAATTTGTTTGTATGTATGTATGTATGTATTTAAGAGTTGGCGTTGGTGAGGAATCACCATGCATGGTGGAGGGAGATACCAGAAAGGTATCTACACACATTACACTTTTATCTATATTTACGCGGTGAATACCTTCATTAATCAAAAAGTATTTCAAAAGAACAATTTAATTATAAATAAATATGAAATTTTGCATTATCGTTATTCTTTTTTTTTTCAATTATTTTTCATCATTTAGAATTCTTTCAATACAAAAATGATTACCTTTAGATATAACCAATAAATGTCTTTTTTCAAATTATAAACATCATTTTGATTGATGCAATTAAGGTGGCGATGATGGCAAGGGCAATTACATTGCAAATGTCATTCATTTAGACATATGGCCCTTTTTAATTTCTACATAAATGAACACCTTCATTTACAAAAATAAAACTGATTGATGAATGGGTCGTGTTATTAAAATATCAATTAAAAATCCATTTATCAAAATTAACGTTTAACAAACAAATCAAAAAACTACTATAGGTTGTCAAATAATAATAAAAATATGATAGAAAAGAGGTCATGATAGCGACCGACGTCCCCTTACCACAAAACTTTAATTATAATTATAAAATGTGTATCTTTAAACCTATACTCGAGTATTAGAACAGAACACCACCTTTTAATGTATACTTACGCACAAGTTGAAAAATGTTTCAATTAAAATCACAGGAAATGGATTTAAATGCTTTCATTGGGTTTTCCAAAAAATACTGCTTTTCAAAGTTTGGAAAGTTATATTATTTTAATAACCTTATGCATTAGGTAATTAAAATATACCTATATTAATTGATATATGTAATTATACTTCAAATATTGGTAGAACAAACCTTATACAAATTAAAAAAGTAATTCCAAACAATTCACGACAGCAAAAAATTAGCAATTAAATTATTCGGTGTAAAATCTATGACAAAAGTTATAGAACTTGAAACATCAATGTTTTTCACTGCATTTCTTTTTTTTTCTATTTTCGTTATGTGGGATATAGCCGTTCTTATAACCTAAAACAAAAATTCGATTTTTTCCTCTAAGAAGATATATAAAAATGATCAGAGCCTACTTTCTGTAATTTACATAGATAAAATGAGTCGAGAAATGAAGAAAATTGCAACAAATCATGAGTTTTACAGGCCGATTCTCCTTTTTACTTTTTCTGAAATTCAATAAGACTTATCTTTATTAAATGCTAATTCAAAAAGAGAAAGAAAAATAGATTTTAGTTAAAAAGTAAACATAGTGTCGTTAAATTGTGACACTTTTGTTTATATATGCATTAACGATATTAATATTAAGTTGATTTCTAATGATATTTAAACTTGGGTTTGTTCAACAAAAAAATTAGAAGTAATTTTTTTATGAAAGCTCAAACAATTTAATATTTAATGAATAAAATATTTTTGTACCTAAAGCTTATCAAAATTAATTTTGGATATTGGACAACGATGTATGGGATGCGTAAAAATTAGTTCAAATGATGGATATTGAAGAAAAAAATTGTATTAAACAAGATAGAAAATGAAGAAAAATAACTTTGGAAAAATGTAATTAATATTATGTAGTAATATTGGACAAAAAACCTTCCTAGTTTAGTATTTTAGTTTAATTTTTTTTTTATTTGAGAACGTGAAAAGTCTTACAAATGGATAATGCGTTGGTATAAATTATTTAAACAAGAGGGCTAACATGGCCCTATTCAAACAAGAAATAACTTAAAAGCTAATAGTAAAATAATTATTTTAATATAAATAATATAAACATTATTTTTTTAGTAGGTTTAATGCTATGCGTGTTTTTTTCTCTAATCTGTATAGTCTTTGAACCAAAATAATAGTAGGTGTTTTTTGTCTCTAGTCTATAGTCTTAAAAATCAGTTGAATGTAGCAAATCACATATCATAGGAACAAGACAACAGCTTACGAAAATAGACCCGATAAAAATGTAGGCTAACGCTAGATTGTATAGTTTAGTTGCTACGATACGTTATTATTTGTGTTGCTGCAAACTCAATATTCAAACTCAGCTATTATTTTTTACAATAATAAATTGTTTTCTAAGACTAAAATTCAGAACTTAATAATCACAGTAAAAATTCAACTTGCTGTGGTGAGGTTTGTAAGGTTTCATGTAAGGATTATCAGAGAATGCCAAAAATTTTATCGAATCACAACAAACCTCACAAGAAATCTTAGAAGCTTTTGATTTGTGATCCCTATAAACGGCAGAATAGAGCTGTTAATATATCTTCTATTTCAACAGGGACTGTGTGATTTTTAATGATAACTTACTAGGGCGCCATAGCAATCATTTGTTATTTTCTGAATTTATTTTTCTTCTCAGCGCTGTTTAAAAAAATACTTAATTTTTTATGATAAGCCTCTAGGGCGCCGATAAAATTGTGTAATATCTTTTTCTACAAAATTTAGTTGTTTCAGTGGAACAATATAAACTTACTTAATTTATTCTACGCATTGTCATGATTAAAGGCTCTCCCAAACCAACGCGAAATCATAGCAAATCATTCGCAACGATACAAAACATAACATGTTTTGGGTTTATTTGGAAGAGCCTTATGAATGAACTGTTTTAGTTAGTTTGTTCCTTATTGATTGGGCTTCATTACTTTTCCTTACTTGCCTTATTCCACTCGACTTTCGGAAACCTTTGAAATTATTTATTTATTAAATTATTTATTATTTATTAAATTATTTTAAATATTTTTTTTTACAAGCAAATAAACCAAATATTTAATGGACATCTTCCTGAATTTACAAATTAATTAACATTAAAAACATGAACTAATAACTTGACAACAAAGCAAATCGAGTAAATTTCCGAAGATATATGCACAAATGTTAACATTAATATACGAACTCCAAACGTATAAAATCGATTTAATCACAAACATAATTTCTTGATATAAGGGGCGCTTAACAAATAGTTGCGCCTTGCAATCACCAACTAAAATAAATACGTCCCTGTTTCACACAATCGCAGATTGACATTTCTTGTTTCGAAATTATAACCGGAAAACCATATTATACATACAAGTTTTCAATAAATTAATATTTTTCTTAGCTTTATTTAAAGTATAAATCATTTAAAATGTGTTACTTGATTGGTGATTAATTAAAATATGAACAATTCACATCACTTTCTTAGAGAAAAATCTAATAAAAACCTGTGAAAGGAAATGCTCTTTTCCGCCGTTCTCTGGCTTTTTGTGCACAATTTCACGCTGCACTTCATATTTTTTTTTTGTAAATATACACAATTTCCAAGCAATAATAGCTTCAAACAGTTTATTTTTTCTAATAATTAATATCTTATTAATGTTTTTAATGTTGTATATCACTTTTTGTTTTCTTTTTTCTTTCATCCAGTAGGTACTGGCAAATTTAAGGGCCAAACATAATGTGAGATATCATTTTTAATACTGGATTTTTGATTTCTGAAATTTTGAAATTGTAGTGTTTTCCGAATATATTGCGATTGTACTTAGTGATTTTTTTTGGAAAAAGAGTGTAACAAAAACATTACCATTGTATTAGGGGGGCAACACTGACTGGAATGCATTGGGTAGGTATTGTAATCTGAACTCGTTCTGATGTGGTTTATGATATAATGGTAGCCTGCGAATTTTTATGAAAAACACACAAATAAATAGGTAGTAAGTAAGAGGTATTTTGTAGATAAATTTAGCATTATATATTGATTAATATGAATGGTGTAATTTTTAGAGGCATGTAACATAAAAATGGAATAAAGAGCTTTAACACATACCAACTAAAAAAGCTATACCAATTTTCATTTCATTTCATTCATGTCAAAAACCGTATCAAATAGATAATTTCTCAATAACAAAAGTCCACTGTCACAAGAGAAAATTATGTCGCTGGAAACTTTCTTGAAACAAAATATTTTAACTACTTCTTATATTGGTATCATTTAAATAACGGGTGATTTTTAAGCTGGTTTGGTTTTGGCAACACTGGTTTTGACAGCTGACGTGTGTTTAGTACCTTGTGTCACTGTCAAACAGCTTCAGTTTGGTTTGCAATTTAACCATGGATCGTCTTACAAATGAACAACGCTTGCAAATTATTGAACTTTACTTTCAAAATTCGTGCTCGGTTCGAAATGTTGTTTATCGAAAAATTGTGTTCAGCGATGAGGCTCATTTTTGGTTGAATGGGTACGTAAATAAGCAAAATTGCCGCATTTGGAGTGAAGATCAGCCAGAAGCATTGCAACAGCTACCAATGCATCCCGAAAAAGCCACTGTTTGGTGCGGTTTATGGGCCGGCGGCATTATTGGGCCATATTTCTTCAAAGATGATGCGAATCGCAGCGTTACTGTCAATGGTGAACGCTACCGAGCGATGATAACAAACTTTTTTTTGCCCGAAATGGAAGTTCTTGACTTGCATGATATGTGGTTTCAACAAGACGGTGCCACATGCCACACAGCACGCGAAACAATGGCGCAATTGCGAGGCGAGTTTGGTGAACAGTTAATTTCACGTTTCGGGCCGGTCAATTGGCCGCCTAGATCGTGCGATTTGACACCATTAGATTATTTTTTGTGGGGGTATGTCAAGGCTAATGTCTATAGGGACAAGCCCGCTTCGATTGACGCACTGGAAGCCAACATCCATGCATTCATTCGTGAGATACCGGCCGATATGTGTGAAAGAGTATGCCAAAATTGGACTCAGCGGATGGGCTACCTGAGACGCAGCCGCGGTCAACATTTGCATGAAATTATCTTTAAACATTATAAATTGCAAGGTTCAAACTATCGATTCAAATAAATATTTCATTCATTTTTTCGAATTTTTTGTGTTTTTTTTTTTTTTAAAGTTCTAAACCTCTTAAAAAATCACCCATTATTATACTTACACCATTTCATAAACAATTTAATTTACTCATTATTTTCTGGTACAATAAAGCGCACAAAATATAAAATAAAGCTTCTATAAAATGTGCTGACATTTTCCAGTGTGCACTAGATCAGAAAACATCGAACAAACCTAGTTTTTTAAAGTTGGTCTTTCCAAAACTTTATTTTATAAATTAGTGCAACTTTGTTGTTTTTGTATATTTCAGTTACTATGGAAACGAATATTGTGTTTGTTTGTATGATATTGAACATTTTTGTGTGTTTCTATGCAAACGAGAGTTGAGAATAGGCGAGAAATTAGAGATAGGAAAATAATAATACGGTCGCCACTCATTTATTTTATTTTAAATAAATAAATGTTAAACTGAAATTTCGGCAGACTTTTTCAATGATTTTAGTAATTTTTGTTAAAATTTTAGTTACAAATATTAAATTATATGAAAGCAATAATACATATTATTTTTTAGTTTAAATGCTAACAATAAGTCATTGGCACTTTAGTCTTTAATAATTTAAACCATAAAAACTAACTTAACAAAAAGATATATTAATCAAAAATTAAAGGAACATGATTTCGCAATTTAAAAGAAATAACGCCAAATTGGCTTTATTTCGGTTTGTTAATTTTGTTGATATTTGTCCTAAACATAAATATTTGTATGTTTTTGTAATTTCAAAGAGTTTAATTAATATAAATAAGAATTTACTTAAATTTTCTTTTCTTTTTGAACAAGTTATCAATTTGTTCAAAAGCTTCAAACCAAACGAATGACATTTCGTTCAGTTGAATACGTTAACTTGTCAAGTAATGCCAAATTACGTATTAGTTGTTTGCTGTACGTGTGACATCATGCCAAATAAAGTGATTTCGTTGGAGAGTTACTCGTTAACGTATGCGACGATTGGACCCCTGAATTTGGTCTTATTTCGATTTTGAAAACGTAATAAGACCAAATTTTTAGAATTTTGTAATCAGATATTTTTGTAGTTTTTATAAGGTTATAATACACTTACGTATTCAGAAATAATGATGTGCATTAGGCAAAGCAACCAACATGTAGAGTGCAAAAAAATAATGAATAGAAAACAAAATAAGAGCTTTTATTTAATAGAAGCGACCCACCCCCGGCGTTGTATGGGAAGCACTTTACTTTAACCAAAATTGATCCGATCGCTACATCACAGGATTTTAAGTTGGCTAATCTGAAGATTGCCTGAAAATTTCATCAAAATCGGTCACGTCCTTTTAGAGTCTATATATACAAACATTGATTTTAGATAGATGTCTAAAAACCATAGAAGATCTGGAAAAAATGAAGTAGGGAAGTAGATTCTTCGATCGAAGCCGAGTATGAATCCTGCATTATGTAATATTAAGTTATTATCCGTGTCCGTAGCTTAAGTACATAAATATATGTAAACCCTCAGATTGGCCGGTGGTACTACATAATATGTATATGCAAAAATTAATGTTATTCCATTTTGGACATTTTCAATGGATGCGAAAATCCACGCGAATTTTTAATCTTCACATCCCAAATTTATCTTTACTTGGGCAATAAATTAGAAACACATTATTATAATTTTTTATTATTCATTTTTAAATGTCCAATATGGGGAGCCTTTTTCAGAAAAGTACACAAAACTATAACATATCTGTGTTCAACAGCACTGGTACAATGAAGAGCAGCATATGGTAAGGTGTGTGTGTGTGTGTGCATGCAGGATGCAGCACGCTCTCTTTGGCTATCTGTACAATTATTCTGAGATAAACAAATAGTATTTACTAGAAATAAAATTAATTTTTGAACATTTATTATTTTTCAACATTTACCGGTCAATCCTGGGATTTCGGGGCTTAACAATAACAGCTTGCTCAGTTTTGTTTTAATTTGAGGAATAGGTATATGTATGTTATCTTGTTTTTTATACTTTTGTTCTTTGTAGTCGAAGTAATATTGCCTTTCAAAATGTTACAGCCAGTTTATCAAAAAAGCCCTGGTCCTTCCGGTAAAATCTTCGAATTAAATCCATACCAAGCCCAATTCGCTCAGTATGAAGAATATCTCAGGTGCTGTGCAAGCAAAACAATCAAAATTATCTGAACACATGCTTTGCATTAACTTATTATCAAATTTTTAATGAAAATTCAATTCTGGTATCCTGAGAACGGTTTTGTTTCCCACTTAAAAGGGGTGTACAAATGGGGCGTTTTGATGCACACGCTTCACATCAACAGCCATTAAACTTGGTTCACCTGATTCCTTTTTGCCTCATAACTGCCCATAAAAATAATTATGATGCACGTTGTATTAATTTACGTTTCATTTTCCAAAAGTACCTCACAATTTAACTCAAGCGGTCAATCCCAGCCAGATTGGCCAAAATTGATTGCGTGAAATATTTCGCACTCGCTTTTAGCGCATATCCAAATGCCACACAATAACTCCACGTTTTATACATTTTGATTATCGTTTAAGACCGAACGCCCACCCATTTGGCAATTTTAACTTCGTATCAATTGATATACCTTACCCTAGAATATGTTATTACGGTGACCATTCGTTCGTTATTTCAGTTTTTTTTATTTCTGATCTTTCGAAACGAAAATACATTTCTTTTTTTTTGAGTTTATGTTTTGTTAAGATTAAAATTACCGTATTCGTTTGAATAAGATCCTCTTTAAACTAAGTTATTGAAATTTTTGATTTACTTTGAAAAGCTAATTTGTTTAGATTTTTTGTTTTCCTAAATTAAAATTTATACATAATGTATTTAAATTATAACTTTTTTCTCTGAATTCGTCCCAGTTTTGTCTTTTATTCACGAGATTATGGACTACTTTCTTTTCTTATTTCTACTTTACTCATCAATAACATGACTGCAATATGAACTGACATAATTACCTTCGACACTTGTATGATTTTGTTTAATATGTAAATACTTTTATATGCGAAATAGTCAGTAATCTGGTATTTTGTTATTATCAGATGGCGAGTAAGTTAGAGAGCCGGAGGAATAGAATTCGAAAATGATTGCGGCCTGCTTCGTAAAAAATCGTTTATCTTTTGTATTTATTTATGACCCTAGATCCTTAGTTGGTGTGTTTAGTATTAGAGTCACCACCAACAATAAAGTTATGTATTTTGCAAATAAAGGAGTTCTTCAGTTGGAGATCATTTCGGTGGGCTGGGCAGGATATATTGCTGCTATTTTAAACTATTTTTCTAAGAGCGAATTCTTCAAATAGCTGTTTGATGTTCAAATTCTGTTTCTTTATTCATTTAATTTCTTAAATGTAAAGTTTTTAGCAATCTAGGAAAAGAATTTACTTTAATTTTTGCTTAGAGTATATATAATTACTTCCGTTGGTTCTTAGATTTATTTTCAGCGGTCGGTTTTTTGCGTCCAACTATTGATTTTGAGTTTGTTAGGTTTTAGGTTTCTAAGCTTGTTCCTGTTTTAATTTTTTTTTTCCTTTTTGGTTTGAATTTTTTAGCAACTGAATGGCCTTGGCAGTTCACACATTTGGCATTCTGTTCTTTGTTCCATTTTTTCTTATATGACTTGCCTTCAGATTTAACACATATGCAATCTCGCGATTGCAGTGTTTATGCATATGACCAAAGATGGGACAGTGTTAATATTATGGAACATTCTTAAGCTTTCGCAGTGTTTCAATTTTGACAAATAATATGGGCAAAATCGATATAAAATTGTAGATCTTTAGCCGTGTTTCATTATGTACGGATCTGTATCAGGATCATTTTTCAAATACGTAATACAAAAACAACTTGTCTATCTGGATTTCAAGTTGTTGCTGTTGTCCTGAACCAGATGGATAAGTACCATATGGATCTTGGGGGATGATAAAACGCGGCTTTTTTAGTCACTTTCATTATTTTCAAAAGTGTGCACTATAGTCTTTTTTTGTCTTTAGGCAGGAGTCTTTGATTATCATTTTTGATTAGATTGTTGGAATCAAGAGCTTAAAAGCATTTTTTACGAGGTCTTTCACAATTTTTTTTGTGCAACACACGACGAGTGAGGACCTCTAGCAACGGATCTTGTAGCTTTGTTTGCTAACAAGTGCCACTGAATTGTATGTTTGTATAGATTGACAGTTATATATGCAACGGCGGCGGCGCGGCGTCTTCAATAGCGTCTCTTCAACAAAAGCATATCTTTAACAAAAGCATCTTTTGATTTTATAACTTTTTCATTCAAGTGATCTCTATGAAAAGAATTTTGTATGTCCTCCGTTCAAATATGATCTGCTCAAACTTCCGAATTCTCTTTTAAAGTCTGTTTATACATATATTGCTTAGTTTATGTATATGTACATATATTGCATAAAATGTTTTTGTTTGTTTATTTCTAACTCTTTGAGCATTCGGGAGCATACAAATTAAAAAAAAAATTAGAATAATAATACAAATATTTTCATTTTCTGAAGAAGAAGGTCAATAAGTTCAACTTTGAAGTTGCAATTTATGTACAATACCTAATTAATATGTATAATAATAAGATTAAAAAAAGGATCAGAACGAAATCGTTGTATTTGTATATGGCAGATACCTAGATGAGATTAAACAAAATCAATTTTTTTTCCAGAAAAATGGTTTTTGTTATAAAAGCGAATTCATCCATCCACAAACCACTTTTTTTGGACTTCTCAATTTACATTCCACATCATCATAGTGTTAGATTTAATTAAAACCTCGAAGTTTTTTTTTACTCGAAACCAAACTTGCCCTATTAAGCAAAAAGGCTTTCGTGGTTCGAAGTCCAGGGGCAGGGGCTATAATTGATATTAAATATGGATATTTCAAAGTCATGACTCATCAGATGAACGGTTATTTAAGAACAATAGCGCAAACAGCCCTCTTTATCATTTAATTTTTATATATTTAATGGGTATTGATTCGTTAGCTTTTTTTCAAATATCCTTTTTAAAGCTTTTTTATAGGTAAAGTTCATTAATTAAATAACATTTGATATTTTTATAAAATATCTAACACAAAGGGTTCCTTACTAAAATTAGATTTTTAAATATGATTTATGCAAATATTCAAAGTAGAATTTAATATGTTCCTAGAAAATATGATGTAGGTACACATACCTACACTTAACTATTTTTAAACTGTTTTATTTTATTATTTTTTTTAAACAACTGAAGTTCCTTAACAGTTTAGCAACTACATATACATATATAAACATTAGACCTTACGTCAGATCCGGAAGTCTTGAAATGTTAATAAAAAATTAAATGCAATTCACCTGACAGTCGTTAAATAACTATAACTTCAGCCTATAAAAACTTGGTGGTAGCTTACCCATAGTATTTGTTGTTTCATTCAAACTTTCAATATTAATATGATGGTGCGAACGCTTGGTAGCCTATGGCTTTCTGCACACAAAGCGTCTCGTCAAAGACGCGTATTTCAATTGTTTGCGGCTTGTGTGCATATTGTGTGTAACTCACGTGTGTTTCAATAGACAACCGCACACGAGGCGTAAGCACTTATTCGGCGATTTGCAAGCTGCAAATTTCTTTACATGAAATCAGTAGGTAAATACTTTTCATATTACAAACCAAGTAAAAATATGGTCACCGTAATGACAGATTCACAACTTGATATTATACTATACTTAAACTACTCCAGGATATAGGATGGAGCCACAAACTGATGAGACACAGCCAGCATCATTGAGAGGCGATTTATTCATATCTTGATTCTGAAATTCGGACTGGAAGTTATTGGATGACTTCTCACACCTTTAGTAAAGGCATAACAAGTTATATTTTACATTACATTAAAAATTTAATAACAAATATTATTCGTATAGCTGCTTATCTCATGGATGATTTATTTTTAATAAAAGGCGTTACAAAAAGAATTTTGAGGTGTTAAAGTAAGGAATTTGAAATTTCGAATTCAACTTGAACTTTTCACTCCTAATATACCTACTTGAAATTTAGGAAACTTTTTTGTTAACTAATCTTAGAATGGCAAAAAAATGTTGGATTCATTTATATGTTACTAGCAAAACCCCCGCCCGCTTCGCAGGGCGTTGAAAAAAAGAAAAAATTATTAAAAATTAAAAAAAAAAGTTACCGGTAACAGGAATCGAACCTGAGACCTCTCACGTCTAAAGCGGAGATGTCATTTTTCATTTCATTTTCATTTTTAATTCATTTTTATTTTTCCAAAGACTTACAACTAACTTAAAGCTAGACAAAAATTCATAAAAACTAGCCTACTTATCAATAACTTACAGCTAACTTACTGACCCTATGCGGGCGCTCTAAGTTAAGATATATCTTAATTCTAATGCCTTTCGGCCTAAAAACTAATTTAATACTAAAATTTTTTATTGGTTTTATTTTTTACCATGAAAAAATGGATACAAAAAACTTGGTTACAATATCATTTTTATTTTTTTTAATTAAAACTTACTACTACTTAAAAAACTATGTTAAAACTACTTACTACTAATTAAAACTATGTACTTAAGATTACTTAAACTACTTAAAATTACTTAAACTACTTAAAGCTACTTAAAAACTAGAACAGCCACAGCAGCGTTTTTTTACATTATTTACATTTTTTTTGATTTTTATATATTTTTTTTTTAATTTTTTTTTGGGTGCCAACCCGACTGTCCCTACTTAAAACTAGTACTTACATCAATATGTAAGTCGGCCAAGACAAAACTTCCAAGTCAACTTTATATATCATTATTAACAGCATTGAGCCACCAAAACTGGTTCTCCTTCTTCCTATCTCTTCGGTCCCGATCGGACACAGTGCTACTGAACCGAATTCGCTCAGCACCGCCTTGTGCAAGCACGTCTCGATCGTATCGAAACCGCCTATCCACAGTTTTACGGCCGACGTGGTAGATTAGCGGAACCGCCTCTCTATCCTGGATCAGCCCTCGACTGTCTAAATAGAGGAAAGCGTTAGGTGGAACATGACCACTCGAAATATTCCGTGTTGGGGTAATAAGCCCCAAAGATTACGCTATTAGCTGAGGACATCGCTCTTGCAATGTGACCCCGAATCAGCTTTAATAAGAAATTATCAATTCTGTTAATGTTGGCTCCGTTGTTTGTACTCCGACTCTGGTGTTCTGTGTAATCCAAGGCAGCGACGTAAGCACTGCCTCTCAAACACCCGAATCTTTTCCATATTTGAGATGGGCCAACGTTGAACCACACGGGACATCCATAGGCAATCATCGGCCGTATGAGAGCCATGTAGCAAATCACCTTTACCCTGGTGTCAAGCCGGCTGCTGTAAAACAACCGTTTCGTCAGGGCAAAGGCTCCCCTAGCCCTGGTCAGAGCAGCATCTATATGTCTGTCGAAATACAGATACTGATCCAACCAGATGCCAAGGTACTTTACCACACTTTTACTCGCCAGTGGACGCCCGTGCGTCCCAAAGCGGAGATGTTTCCACTCCACCACGAACTCTATTATTTTTTAATTGCGCAAATTACTAAATATTGTTCAAATCAGTAACCCATGTGACCAATTGAAATTGCATTTCTTTTTTTAACAGATTTTCTTTATTTTTTAATAATTTTTTTTTTGTCCTAAACCTTCTACCCTTATTCCTCTTTAATTTAAAAAAAAATTAGGAAAATCGGTCAACCGGTTTGGCTGGTTAGCGAACGTACACAAAACAAAACTTTATTTTATATATATAGATGTTAGGAAAAACTTTTTTTGAAATAAGTAATACTTCAGAGCTATTGCGGGCCAAAGCTCTACATGACCTACCTCACAGTCACTGAAACTTTACTCTTGGTCTTGAGAAAAGATTTTTGTCGTTATACAGTTCACTTACATATGTTTCTCCTACTCTATGTTCATAGTTTAAGAAAGTGTATCACCGAAAGATTTTTCTCCCAAAAATAGCCACTTAATTTCTCAAAATAGACAAAAAAAGGAGGATTTAATCTTTTAGGTTCAGGATTAAAATTTATAGCACGTAATATTTTCGTATGTCATTTGATACACCTAGCCAAACATTCTAAAAAAAAGCCTACCAACTCAAAGTAGAACCTACCAAAGCAATTTACCGGTTCGACGGTAATTTTTCTATCGCTAAAGATGTGCTCGACTTTGGGGGATCGGCATCGGTATTTCGTATACTAAATCTTTCAAAGAATTTTCATTTAATATTTTTTAACAATAAGCGTATTTATTTTGATAAAATACATACCTATCTATGTTTGACAAAAAATTGTTACCTACAAAATAAGCAATGGATATTATTACCGTTTATTCTGCCAAACCTAAACTTCAAACCGATAAATGAAAATAAGTGAATTCAGCGAAAGAACATAAAGATAATCCGTTTGCACATATTTGTTGATTCTCTGATTACATGTGAACTTTTAGTTTTAAAATATATAATGGTCGTGTTAATTATGTTAAAAATTTTTAATTTGCATTCTTTAGGCAAAAAACCTACCAAATTAAATTGAAACCTACCAACCGACCAAAGCTTAAAAAACCAACCAGTTTTGGTAGGATCCTACCAAAACGGCAACCGTGCATGTGAGACGAAAAGAAACAAAAGAAACTAAATGCTCTTCTTTCTCCTAAAGTTTTCCATTGGCCCGTCCAGGCAGGAGGCGCAAGTGGTGTCCCATAGCCTGCTGGTTGCCATGCTTAGCTCGTCGATGGGGAAATTTTGTTACTCGCTTAGGGACGAGGTTACTTTCTTCAAGCCTGAGCTGTTTATTGATCATACATTTTTCTATCTTTTAAAGTCGAGGAATCCGAATTATAGCTACAGTAAAACTCGCTTAAGAGAAAACCGCTTAAGAAATAAAACCCGCTTATCTGAAACACTTTTTTTCATTTTTCGACCAATTACCTAAAAAACACTCCGCTTAAACGAAACGTTCTTAAGTAAAAAACCCGCTTACCTGAAACACTTCAGTTAAAATTTATATTTTTCATTGAAAAACACTCTCTTAAGTGAAAAAAAAATGAATCGAACAGAACAAAAATCGCTTTCACTTCTTTTTTATTTTTCACCTCCACCATTTTCACCACAAAAATGACATTTGAATTTCTGATATGTCACAACCATTTTATTTAATCAATTTATTATCTATTTTATTTTAATTTTTTCTATAGGCAAACCCAAAAGATAAATTCAATTTTTTCTAGCTTTAAATTTCCGCTTAATGGAATTTTTAAATCCGATTAAGTGAAAGAAATACTGTGACATTTTGCCGTTACTCATAAGCGAGTTATATTTAAACACTTTTTTTTTGTTCGACTTCTTAGAGGAGGACATAGGTGTTCGTGTCCTAGGAGCTTTTTCTCATGATAATTTATCATCTTTAATATTAGTTATTGTCTTTATGATTTAAACTTTTTTTTTTCTTTTTCTTTTTAACAGCCCAAGGAATTTACTCCCTCGAAGTGATCCGTCCACGTTGGTGGCACTTGATGGTACGAAGAGCGATCGGAGGTTCTATTCGTTTTCCTCAAGACATTGAAATTTGGTATACAGAACCCCGAAGATTATGGGGTTCCTTCTAATAACTGGGTTTTCGTCGCAGACAACATGAACGCAAAAAAAGTAGATCGATATATGTATCTTTCGGGATAACCAGATTTTGGTTTTCTTTTTAGTTCCTAATGGAGACATTTTTTTTTTAACATTATTTTTATTTGAATCTTTATTTAATGAAATGTTGGATTTTATATTTCATGTGAAATAAATTCTCTTCCTTTTTTCTTTGCGAAGAGAGTTGTTTTTTTGTTTCTATGGCTTAGCAGATATCATACTATACATCTAATCAGTAGCGTACGCAGGATTTGTTTTGAGGGGGGCTCAATCACAATTTTTGTGTAATTTTTTGCAAGGTGTCACCGCCTTTCTTATTTTTACCCACCTTATATGAATAAGAAGTGAAATTTCAATAAGAAATCGAAGAAAGGAAAAATATAAAAAAGTAAAAAAAAAACTTTTTTTTAAACATTTAGGCAACCGAATTTGATGAAAAGATAAATTCCATTCTTCTTTTTTTTGAAAATTTATTTATCATTGGTCTTATTTACAAACGTTGTCTAACTTTAGACAACTGTCCAACTTTGGAAAATGTGTTCTCTTATAGCTGCCTAACTTAGACACAGGAGTAGATTGCCTTAACCGTGAATAACGTGATATTTATTTTTATTAAATAAAGCATATTTCCACCAATTTAAAAATAGTTAGACAGTGTCTAAGTAGACAAAATTCTAATAAATATGACTGCAAATCTTTAGGGATAACATCAATTTCTTTGTGAATATTCGACAAAAGCTAATTCGTTAAGCCAGTTGTCGTGGCCATCAGATACGTTTTTAACCGTTTAAAAGTGGAAAACGAACGTTCTAGCTCTGCATTAAGTTTCTTAAATTAAAAGTAAAATAAAACAAATCATTGAATTTAAACAGTCTTTTATGAACTTTTCAAGATGTGAAGTGGTTTTGGGACATTTGCCTTTTTGTAAAGGAACTTTTTTTGTGTTTCTTTGCATACTGAGATTCGTTTGAAATGTCAAACGGAATCTAGGTATGAATGTATAAATGGTACCTATGTTAAAGCTAAAATGCAACAAAAAAGAAATTTGAACGAAAAAAATAATACTAAATATTGTTCGATATTATTGGATATCTTAGCATAGAATGTTATTTCGCTTGGAAGGGGCTCGAGAACCCTCAGCCCCCCCCCTCCCTGCGTACGCCACTGCCTAACATGACTTTGTTGTCGTTGGTTTTTAATAATTTACCCAAACCAACACAGTATCTACACGTCTGTCATGATTTTTCTTAATTACTAGACAAGAAACTCTTATTTTACCACCTAACTTATATTATCGATACTGAGTGTGTGCAGCACATCACTAGAAGTATAAAGATGTATGGAATTCGAAAATTATGTGGTAACTACTGAACTCATTTCATTCGAACATGAATTGTGTATCCGCCTACGAACCCCATCGATAGAAAAAAATTATTTTTTATCTGCTTGCCCATCTACGAGATAAGTTAATATAACCTTTCCGAATATATATAAGATTCGTTTCTTTATATATTGAGGGTCACATTGATGATAAGAAAAGCAAAACTAAGATCATTACTCTATAATATCTTCAGTGTGAACCGATCTTCTAAAGACTTAAGGTATTAAATACGCAAAAATGTTTTTCAGCTTGTATTGCGATATTTTCTATTAAATCGAAAAGTATTGGTTTTGATAATGTTCACCCTTATTTTTTAAAAAATACTTCGTCCTTATAATTGACTAATCGTTATCAAGCCGTTTCTGCGAACAGAATGTTGTCCTCTTTTTTACCAATACAGAAAGCGTTCCTCAAGGTTTATTTTTGGGCGTATATATATATATACATAAATGATCTCCCATCATGTGTTTCCCATTGTAAGATATTAGGGGGATTCATGTAACGTCGTAAAACACTAGATAAGTATATTTTTTTGATAAAATCATCTTTTGGTAAATGAACTGTGAAATTTTGTATGGGAAATGGTTTACGCAAATTGGATAAAATCATCTAAGGATTTTGTTGCAGAAACAAATACGTCATACGTTTAATATTTGACGTTTAACGAACAGCTGATTCAATTACGCAGCATTTATCCAAATAAATAAAAAGGACGTTCACGCAAACTTATGCGTCAACTTATCTTTTTACACAATTGGTAAACTTATCTCGTTGCATGAATACCCTTATTATGTCTATGCAGATGATGAACAACTTTACCTATGTTTTCCATTAGAACTTATAGAAGATGGTATTGAAAGTTAAATAATGATCTTTCTGCTATCTATTCTTGGCTGTTAGAAAAAAAAAAGCTTTCAATCAACGCCAGCTGAACTACATAAACTTTCCCCCTATCCAGATTTACTCTTCCAGAATATAAATTAAAAAATGTAGGTATTTTGTAAAACAGATTTATAAACTGGAATGATCACATTAATTCACTTCTATCCAAAATGCATTATTCATTATCATTACATTTATTATCTCTTGTAAGGAACTACCTTCCATAGTAAACTAAGTTAAAATTAGTAAAAACATTAATTGTACCACTTACATATTAGGAAATTAAATCTAGCATTAAACTCTGTTGCAAGTATGTTATGTTTATAGTCTTAGAAGATATGATTGCCTTTCGCATTACACACACACTATTCTTAATTGTAATCTAGGTCCACTTATTAAACTGCTAAAGAACAGGCAAACTGGGTTTTATACGAAAAATCAACGCTTTCGCAATCTGACAGATTCTTATCGATACGACTAAGAACTTATTGCAACCTTATCACAAGAAGACAATTTTTTATTCGTGCTGTCATGTTGTTGAAAACTCTTCCACTACAAGTAAAAGGCAGGCTCGAGGATGAGGATGTTTTAAAGGCTTTATTAAAACATTATATTGAATGATCTGTCGCCAATTTAAATTTATTTTTTTGTTTTTTTCTCTTTTCTTTTTCACTTTCTTTTTTCTCTTTCCTTTTTAAATAATTTCGATGATAACTTTAAATAAAAATTAAATACCTGTATATATAATAAGAATTATTATATTATAAAATTATCGACCTGCCGATTTTGGAAACTAATTAGATCTAATTGGATCTAATTAGCACCAAAACCGAATACATAACCCGACGTAATCAATGCACACCTCTGTGGTTTCGCTTTAAGGAATTTCGTCGTAGTACCTGTCTCACATTCAGTAGCCTGGTCTGCTACCCCAGGATTTTCCTATTGCACAAGATTTTACTTTTTGAAACCCGACACTTAAGCCATCATAAGCTCTTGGATAGATCCAGTCTTCAAGAATTTCGTTAGACAAGCCATTCCCTCGAACCAAACAACAACTTGGTGCAATTAGATTTCTTTTTGCCTTTCAAGCCAATTATTTAACCGGTTATTCCATATATAAAATTATTTTTGTTTTATTTAATATTTGTTGTATTTTCTTTTTTTGTCCTTAACGTACCTTTGCTATTTTTTTTATTTAATTTTTTTTTTGAAATGTCAGTGATTTTAGTTTATTTTTATTTAATCATGTTGAAAGTGATCATATTAAAAAAAAAACATAAAAGTAAGTAAGAGTAAGTGATGCAGATATGGCCCGAAAATTAAATAAGTTTTTTCGAAATATATGTGGTGTTATATATTTACGTTATCAAATGTGAAATTAAAATTTTGATTGAAGTTAATATTGAGTATGTTAAAAATTAAAAAAAGTTAAAAATTCAGAGTGTTGATAGTATGGCCCAGGTATTCATAATTTGGACCAGGTGGGCCATATTTGATATATGTTCTAACTGAGACTTTTTTTGTTTTAAAGAATCATATCATGGCTTCAAGACTGCTCGGCTAATAAGAAGCAATATTTCATATGTGAATTTTGCACGGATTAGACTCACAAGATATTTAAAAATCATTGTTTTAAATATGAACCTGAATGGACCAGAATTCAGAATTCCTAATCTTTCATATCGTGTCGCCTGGATAAAATATTGTCGTAAGTTACAATTTGCTACTTTTGGGGAAACGCATTTAAAGTTCAAAATTTTTTTTCTCATAAACTATGTACGGTGAATTTTTTTGAAAATTGAATGGCTTATAGAAAAAATATCTGCCAACTCAAAAACGTCTAAGTAAATACAATATTCTCATAATAAAAGAAATAAGGGATCATTTTCCCCAATATGCCGTTGTCGTATGTGACGGTTTGACTAAAACTGCTTTTTACCCAAACACATACGACAATAAATGAAAAAAAAATTAAATGTAGTTGGTATGTTACATACGACAATATAAAAACATGTTATTTATTTAAAAACAAAAACAAACTCAGGTTTATTTAATTATTTATTTTTCTTATAATTATAACTTAAATTGACCTACTATGTTTAATATAAAATTTTATTATAAATTATTCAGTAGAAAGATTTCTATTTTGTAAACCAAATCTGTGAACTATGTAAATTGTGCGATAGCACACTGTAATTTTTTTTAACGAAATAAATATATAATGTAAAATGTATAAAAAATATTTTTTTTATTCTCAACACGCATGAAAATAAATAGCAGTAAAAATAAAAAAGTTTTAATTCTAAAAAAAAAAAATAAGTAATAAAAACATATTCGATTATGAATAACTTCCCTCTGCGCTCCGTGCAAGTTTCACCCATTGTTCTGCCAGGCCTTGAAACACCGCCCTTTCCCTCATATGGAAGAGAATTTTTACCGAGGTTTTGTTTCCATAATGATGGATCTCTGTTTCTTTTTTTGTTTGTTGGCGTTGTACTACACATTAAAAATGAAATTTAACTTGTGATATAATGTTATGTATAGATTTGAATATTTAGAAACTTACAAGAACTGCTATAATAAGATGGTAGCCTACGGTCTTCAACTCGATTAGTGGAAAATCAACCAGTACAAAATCATTTTATCTGCAGCCTCATAAAAATTTGAGGTTCCGTTTTCTGTATTATTTGGCAATTCATAATGTAGGATCTTCCTCCTCATCATCTGCTGAAAAATCATAACCACTGGAATTAGGACACCTTTATCATGATCCTCTTCGTCATCCCCTAATATTTCTTTGCGCATGCTAAAAAATTAAAAAGGATTATTCAAAGCACACTTATGCTTTATCATTGATTATCATATACGCATAGAGTTTTTCAGATACACTTGGTGCAGGGGACTCGTTCGAACTCTGCGACATCTTGATCACGAGTGAAAAGAAATTACTCCCGTCTGGTCTGTGTTTTTTCTTATGAGACAAACGTTTACCGAAATTTCAGTAAAATATTGTCGCATGTGTACTAAAAATGACACATACGGATACGACAATTATTTATCAAACTTTCGCTGAACAGATTTTGTATGAGAAAAATGTCGTATGTTTTTATTTTGTCGTATGTGTAGCATTTTGTATACACATACGACAATGAAATACTTAAATGTTGGCGACCTTACACATACGACACATATTGAGGAAAATATCTTGGGTTGTAGAGAAAAAATCAAATAACAAAACTGCATTTTTATCTCAAAACCTCAATTTTTCACATACGACAATATTTTATCCAAGCGACGCTACCTGTTTTTAATTTTTTGTTCTTAAATTTATATAATTTTTTTTGTATACATTAAATTTTCTTTTTATTCTTCTCTTTAATAATTCTCTCGAATTATTTGAGTATTTTTTGATTTTGCTGTGCAGCATCAATACACAAAATATTATTTTATTAGTTAAATTTTTGATCTAAAAACATAAATTTTTTTTATTCCGCATTAAACTAACTCTGAATGAGTGTTTATCACGCCAGATGTTGTGACGGATACAGTAGTAGTAGCTACTTGGCATATACCCTAATCCATTAGTGACGTATATCACTCCATGCAATGCTGTTGCCATTGTTAAGCAATACCCTGAAATGCAAAAAATTAATCCCTATATTTCACACCTTAACCTCCTTGTCACACATCATCACCACCGTCGCGTCGATCACTTCCTCACAACCTATTATTTATTCCTCCATAATATAAGTGGTGATGAAATGATCAATGATTAAGCAATACTTATACCATCATTATTAATTAAAGAAAAATATCGTTATAAACGACAACAAATCGTGAATAGCGTTTTTCCATTATTAAGAGAATAAAACAAAAAGACTCACAGTCTCTTTTCAAGCCGATGCAAGTTTGTTTCTGTCAGATAACCAAAAGGGTATTTCAACAATGCATTCTCAGAACAATTTTGTATAAACAATAAAATTAAATTATCCAGTAGCATACAAACAATTAATAGTTCTATTTATAAATATGTTATATGTATTATTAACCCTAAAATCTTTCCTTCACGAACTAATGCACAACGAAAAAACGATTAAATACGATATACTACCCAATTATTTAGTTTGCTCTACGATTCAATACCAGTTATTAAAACTCAATCAATTCGCATAATAAATCTTATTAAATATCAGCCATTAAACGCAATTTTCTAAAAAAAAAAAAATCGATGTACCGCACCACCTTCATGATTATATCAAAACCGATTTTGTACAACTCGATATGACCACTCTAGGCCATAATTATGAGGGTTCTTAAGCGAACATAAGCTGGAATATAGTAAGTTTTAAATGTTTGATAAATTATAAGTATCAATTAAATAAATGAGTTTACAAGCACAGTTCCTAAACTTGAAGGAAATTATATAGGCCAAGAGCCGACAATATATTTTAGGAGTGGATGTGTATAATGGAGAGAGGGTATTATAGTGACTGTGGTGATTTTCTGTTTTTTGGGATTAATTTAATAACTTTGAACCTTATATTCTCTCAATTTAATTTGCCATAAAAAAAATACAAATTCTAGTGTTAATTTGCCAACAAAAAAAAAATTCAAATTCAATATTATTGCAGTAGAACAAGTAAAAAAATGATGTATAGTACGGAAGTTTCTGACAATTTTTACACCACTTGGAACAAAAAATAAATAAAAAAAAAATTAAATTTGTCAGCGCGACAGCTCATGTAGAACCAGGGCCTAGTGACTTACAACTCTCAACCATTCCTGTGTGCGTGTTATTGGCAGGAATAGAGGGGACCTACAATTTTCTGCCAAATCCAAACGGCTAGGGTGAGAAGCACTTTTTCATGACAAGAGATACTCTTGGAGGATTTGTCAATTCCTCGCAAGAGGCAGTAACCTGTGAAAAACATTTCTGTTTTTAGGTGGCATAGGCTGGGAATCGAACCCAAGACCTACGGCGTAACGGTCCAACGCACTTGCCATTACGCCACGGGCTACTACAACTGACCCCTTCCACACATACACACACACATATACACAATCTTGTCCTGTTCGAAATGCAGGGTTCGGAACAATTTTGTAACTTCAATTTGGTCAAAACGTAAGCATTTATGTAAAATGTTTGTAAGTAATATGGTGGAAATTAAGGTATATTAGTTTAAAAAAATACTTTTTAACTTTGCGAAACAACGCAAGGACGTGTACGCTAGTGCTTAGTATTATCGTTACTTTATTCATCAAAATATTCCGAACAAAATAGTAGGTTTGTTCGATGTTCTCTGCGGCAGAGCAACGTGGGGAATGTCAAACAATTGTCAACAAAATCAGGGCTGCGCGGGTTTTTATTTTAAACTGAACGCCTCAGTGCTACAAGTCTCACCATTTGCTTTTTTCCATTAATTACCCCTTATTTAAAGCCTACTATATATTTTTGCATTTCGTCTGTCATTAAGGAAAAGTATCCAATAGTAAGACACTTTTTTCTTCAAATGACAATACCTGAAAAAGTATACAGAGTAATTAGTTATTGTTAATCTTTTTATGTATCTTCGTTATTTGTGCTCTTTTTTCCATACTGAAAAATAGTATAAATGTGCGTACAATCGGAAAAATCGTTCAAAAATTTGAGCAAACCGGGTCTGTAGGAGATGTGAAAACACCAGAATATGCTCGTACAGCTCGTACTGCAGAAAATATTGCTGCTGTTCGCGATAGTGTGGCTGAAGAGCCGTCCACCTCAACTCGTCATCGTGCCCAACAATTGCATCTCTCACGCTCGTCGTTGATGAACATTATGCATAAAGACTTGCATTTACACGCTTACAAGGTGCAATTGACTCAAGAACTAAAGCTTCTTGAGTCTTGACCATTTCAAGCGTCGTCAATGGTCAGAATGGTGACACCCACAAAGAGTGACTGTTTGGTGCGGTTTAAGGGCTGGCGGCATAATCGGGCCGCATTTTTTCCAAGATGAGGCCGGTCAGGCTGTTACTGTGAATGGTGTTCGCTATCGTCAGATGATAACGAACTTTTTATGGCCCGAATTGGAAGATATGGATGTGGAAGATATGTGGTTTCAACAGGACGGTGCCACTTGCCACACAGCTAACGAAACAATGGTTTTTTTGCGCGACAAATTCAATGGCCGTGTTATCTCACGTGGTGGCGATGTCAATTGGCCGCCAAGATCATGTGATTTGACACCGTTGGACTTCTTTCTTCGGGGTTATTTGAAAGAAAAGGTGTACGTCGATAAGCCAGCAACAATTCAAGAGCTAAAGGATGAGATAATTCGACACATTAACGGCATAGAACCTCAATTATGCCTCAGCGTCATCGAAAATTTGGACCATCGGATGGAGGTGTGCCGGCGAGGTCGCGGCGGCCATTTGGCCGATATTTTGTTCCACACATAATTGAACCATACCAATATTATCATAATAAAAAGAAATGACAATAATTTCCTAAATAATTTGTGTTTTATTCAAAATAAACATCGGCCCTTAAAATTTAACCACCCTTTAAAAGTAACAGAAAAAGTCTTCAGTGACAAATAAACAAATGGAAATAAATAAAGAAAGAAATGATATAAAAAGAACTCATAAAACGTACTTTCTAACGAAAAAGCTAAATGAAAAATCATTGTTTCATCCAGAAATTTCCCATACCCAAAGGTGGACATGACTAGTTAGAAGCGTAGGTAAACAAAATATTAAATGATTTAATAGAATGAACGATTTACTTTTCATGCCGAATAGATCTGTTCAAGAAAACATATCGACACCAGTCAGCGATGCAATTATATTTAGAAAAGCCAGTGTCTCAGAGAAATTAAAATGCAATAGCATATTGGGAAAAATCTAGTAACATGCTACGAGAGACCAGGTTTTAAGTATTTGTGCATTGTGCATTCCGGCGAGTTCGGTTCTATCCGAAAGAATTTTTTCTAAGGCTGGACTATCCATGTCTGAATTAAGAAGCAAACTTAAAGTTAAAAATCCGCACAACACGCTTATTATAAAAAACAATTGTGATATGTTTGATTCCTATGACTGTAATACATACATATGTATAAATAAATACTTACATTTTTCTGAGAGATATTCAAAAAACCTATTTATTTTTTTTTTTAAAGAAATCTTTGTTTTGTTTTTGAAGTACCTATCTACTAATTTATGAATGTTTTGTTTTTATTTTATTGAAGTATGAATTTATTTACGTTATGTAATATTTTTGTTTTTAAATAAAAATTATTATTCCAAATAGTTTAATTTATTTTTATTTTACGTGATCTGCATAAAAGAATCCTTTAGAAATCACCTGTTGTTTTTTTTCTACGTGGTAAGTTAAATCATATCCAGATTCGTATTCGTATGGATAAATTACACTCCAACGGCTAAGGCTTTGTAAATGAAAAATATTATCGATACTATCGAAAGCGCCAACTATCGATGTTTAAGCAACCCTAAATCCGAGTGGATTCTTGTTTTACAACATGATATTGACAGAATCTTTGTATGATGCACTACAAATGGAATGGAACTATTATTAATAAAAATAAATGTAAAGCCATGTAATACTTCAGAAGGAAATAACCCTTAACTGTCTTATTAATTTATCGACGAGTCTTGTTGATCAAACTGACACATTTATTCGATGTGTCAAGCTGTCATTTAATCATCATATCGATGCAATAACTAGTAAGGCCAGGAGTCACCTAGGGTTAATAAAGAGGTTTTCGAAAGCATTTGACGATCCTCATATCTCAAAAATCCTTTATTGTGCATCCCATTTTGGAATATTGTAGGTATAGCTAGCTGTATTTAGTGTCTTACTTATGAAGTCTCAATAACCAAAATTTAAAGTGTGCAAAAAAAATTTGCTTAATTGATCTCCGATATCTTCCATGGGATCTAACTCAACATCTTCCATCTTATGAAAATCGTTTAAAGTTACTAAGCCTAATTTATCTAAAAATAGTCTTAAAACGAATTGTTATCTTATTAATATTTTTTTTTCATCTACACACTTGTATTATAAATATTGTACAAAATACCTATACATACTTCAACAACTTAGACAAATATAAGTCTGCAGTTGAATTAAATAAATAAATACCTTGGAAATTGGCCTGTTATTACATATTACGTCTGTTTGTTCCTGTTTTGAAGAACTGGAAATAAATGTTTTTTTACAAATACCTGAAAATTTACCTGAGCTAAGAGTGCCCTATCTATAATAATAATTTTGAAAGAGGGGAGCTAATATTGATTTGATTTTTTTTTTTCAAAAATGTTTGTCCTTTTGTATTTGGAATATTATTGAAGCTTGCTTGTGGTTATGGGCAATTGATTGAAAGATTGACGAAAATGCAAAAGCTTCACAAATTTCAGTGGTGCTATTTAAAATATTAATGTTGTAAGTAAAATTCACTAAACAACCATCAGATTTTTTTATGTTAAAAAATTTCCAGAAAAATGTGGGTTCCCATATTATTGCGATATTCAGATTATAACATAGTTGGAGAGGTTTTTAAATTCTGCAAATAGGGCCACATTTCTATCTTTAAGGGGCATGCTTTTATTTTGCAAAAGCTCGAGTATTTAGAGGAACTGTGTCATTTATACAATTTTTCAATGCAACATTTAATGAAACTGCAACGTCAATTTCGCCTGAAACTAGGGTTCACAACCGTACTATAATATAAAGTATAGTACTAATTTCTGGTCTGTGTACTATATACTGTTAAAGAAATATATTGTACGCAAAAGTTCTATATTTCAGGGGAGATTAATTTATTAATCATAAAAAAAAAATAAAACAAATACATTTTAATTGCACTTTAAGGTTCCACTTTATGCATGTACCCGAACGCAACCAGTGAGTCTGCAGTCAAACTTTAAAACCAAATATCAGAAATAGATTTCAGCCTTTTGAAAGATTTTTTAATAACTTTTATTTGTTGTTTTTTTTTTTCAAAAAAGTCACTCGCTATAACCTTTATTCTAAAAAATAAAATTCCGAGAAAAAAACATTATTTTTTTCAACCAGTGAGTTTTATCATCATTAAAATAAAAGAATAAATCTCATCTGCCAATTTAACAAACAGAATATCCGTTAGTATGACCGTTAAAATTTTGTAAACACTTTTAATTAGACTTTTTAGTGATCGGTGGATACTTATTGTAAAGGTTTAGGTATTCTGTGCGATAAAGTGAAAATAAGAAAAACATACAAATTTCAGATTTATTTTTGAAAAATAAAGATATTCTCGACATAATTGACACTCTTGGCTTTTATTTATTTATATCGAAACAGGTTAAAGGTTGAACTTTCCAATTTATTTTTTTTCGTAAAATACTCAACCATTGAAAGATATTTTTAAAAATAAAAAATAAATCTCAACCGATAACCAATTTTTTAAAATAAATTTGAAACCGAAACCGTTAGCTTTTTAAAGGAATGTAGTAATGTAGAAAGAAACAAAGCTAGTATTATTAATAAAAAAAAAAAGTAATTTGAAAATTGATGCTAGAAGTACAAAACATATTTTTTTTAACTTTTTGGTATTTTATTATATGTAATACTATATTTTTTTGAAGTGTACTATATTTTGTATAGTTAATTACTGAAAAGGTAGGGAATTCTACCTGAAGCTGGTATATTTTCAATACCAGACGAAGCACTAAAGTGTTTAACAAGTAGCTGAAAATTGGCTTTTCGAAAATTAAAGGTATTTGGCTTATATAGTCTTGAGAATCACTGTAATTTATTAAATGGCCTGGGTGGTAAAGAAATATGTTAAGTGGAGGATGGTAACAATATATGTTCGATATAGCAGAGGTAGATTCTACCACTATCGTATTGACAGATGAAAAAATTAAATCGAATATTCGTTAGTTAGTGGAGATAATATGATTAAAATTTTGTTGCATTACACTTTTCTGTGAAAAATCTATGCTTCTTGTGTTTCCACCCTTGAACCCTTTCGGAATCATGAAATTCAGATTTAGTGCAATAAATTACTTGCTGATAAAAAATGAAATCGTGTGGATTTAAAAAAAGGAGATGAGACAGAAGTTTTCTAAATTTTAACTTTATAACCTATTGGCAGGAGGCATCTAGCACAAGGATCTCACTAACTTTAAATAATAGCAATACATATTACATAATTATTAAATTATCTTTTACTTGTTTCGAAAACAAACTTATTGTGTTTAGCTACTTATTTTCTATGGATTTCATTCAATTTCTATGGATGATTCGATTTTTTTTATTGAACATTTAAAATTTTTGATGTTAAAAATTATTTATCTCATAGATTTCGCTCCGTCAAAAAGTGAGCAACCGAATCCAAAACTGAGAAATTTGCTGAGGTATCATGTTGATGTACCTAACTGAGATTGCTTAGATCTCATTGCAGAGATCTCATTTTCCTGAACAAGCCTAATGTTATAGGGACATAAGGATTTTGAAAAGGTTTTGGTGGAACATAGCTAAAAATAGGTTGGGAAACAATTGAAGCTCTTGTTGAGATGAATTCAACGATGATGCTTCAAGGTAAGACTCGTCCTCTGATGTAATCCAGTCAATGTATGGAAGATTAAAGTCGCCCAATAGAAAAATATCGATAACATGGTCAAGAGCAAGTGAAAGTTCAAAAAAGACAAAAAAATCTTTCGATAGGAGGGATATTTTGATGCCAATAAGTTCAATTGCAAGATTAAGAGGCAATGTTATTACAATTGTACTAAAATGATTCCTAATTGCAATTAAGACACCACCTCCTACTAATGTGAGTTATCCACACGACGGTTTTTCCTGAAAACTAGAAACTCTTAATTAAAAAGTTCCGTGTACAGTACCGTGGTATTAAGTCAGGTTTCAGTGAAGGCGATTATGTTATATGGAAAAACTTTTGAAATTTTAAAAATCATATAGTACTTTTTTTACGAAGCCCTCTTAAATTGACAGCTAATAAAAGTTAGATTTAGATTATTATATTATTTTGTTTTTTATTTCTAATAGAAATATAAACAGAGCTTCAAAAAAATAATTTATTTGTAAATAGTTTGGTTTATATAGATTTTCAAAATTGTGCAATTTTGTTCTAGCGTAAAAAAATAAAAAAAAAAACATTTTATTTATTTTCTTTTTTGCAATTACAGCATATGAAATTGAAAATCTTACTTTTTTTCTATGTAACGTTGTTGTTTTATTTGTAATTAAATTAAAATTTCAAAAAAATAATATAAAACATACCTACTTTTTCAATGAGTTTTTTAGGTTTGAATAGAGCTAAAAAAAAAATCTAGATCCCGCTGAAACAACAGGATATCTTAGCCTCAAGCCTGAGATAATGTTATTTGTTTAAAAAAGCATGTTCCTGGTACTAACATTTTGCTCTTAAAAGCAATGTTTAAGTTATTTCCTTTCTTAAAAAAGGACTTACATTCAATTTTTGCATTCCAGCACGCTTTCACGCCCCTTTTTAAATAAATTCCTCCTAAACTAAAAGAGCTTTTGAAAATAAAGTAGGTAACGAATGAACGATGACAAGAAAGAAAATTATAATCTTTGATCTTTTTTGTTTTTTGTAACCTGCCAAAAGTAGGATTTTAATTTTTTTATTTTATGTGAAAGTAAGAAATTAATTTTTTTTTAGCCTGCTCCATAAAAAATTTGAAAGAAATATTTAACTATGGATTATTATTTTATGATAGAAAAACGTCACGAATTTTTTTTTGAAAATCCAGAAGTAAAGTCACCTACAAACCGGAGTAGATGAAGAACTAATAAAGAAACTTCAAGTGATTTTAAATGCATTGTCATATAGGGAATCTATTAATGTGGATAGATTCATTCAACGAGTATACAAAAATCTGCTAAAAGTCAAATACAGTCACAAACTCCTAAAGTCCTAACCCCAACACTTCACAAAATCTTGCCAATAGGACAGCTTTCACGTTTCAGAAAAAGCACAAGAATCAAGGGAAAAAGACTAGAAGCCATATCTATATTAAATTGTTACATGCAATGTTTCAAGGAAACGTCAAAATGAAGATTAATATTTATCTATACCATCGAATAGGTACGCTTATTTTATCTTTAAGGCACGTGAGATTTCAAAAAGAGCTGAAAAAGTGTTACTGTCCAGAACTAGTAAGTCTGTTAAATGTTAAAAATGATGATGATCTCAATGAAAATTAAAATCTATAATTTATTTAAAAAAGTCGTGTAATGTATTCTTTTTTATTTTATAAAAAAAAATTAAAAAAAAAATATTTTTTAAAATTTTGGTCCGTTTACTTTTTGCTACACTGTTTCGCATATAATAATTTCACTGAAATAATTTATAGAAAAAAAAACTGTTTAAATACTTGCTAAAAACATTAAAATTTGGTTCGTCAACTTTTTGCATGTACTGTTGTGAAAAATTTTATTTTAGAACACTCTGTGTACGACAGAATCTGACTAATGAGCCCAACTGTTGAGTGTTGGCGAAACTAAAAGGCGCAAAAAAAACTTTCAGCCGAATTTTATTCAATATACCTAATCCGCTTCAACAACAATAACAACAATAAAATTTCTATCGTTTTATTCTTATTCTTCTTACAAGAAGGTTGAGGTATGAAAAGGCTTTATGGGGACATTACCTACAAAAAAATTATAAAAACAACAAAGTATTCTGAATTTTTTGCACAGCTATAATCTATTCTTTTATTTTATTTTTAAATCATTTCTATCAACAGTTTTTGCAAAATTACTTTCAAATTTTATCGGAGACTTTTCTTAAAAAGAAAACATACCACGCGTTTCCTGTATGCCCTGAAAGTTAAATTTCCAATTTTTTAATGACATCAAGTTGAGACACTTAATTTTAATTAATTTTTCATTGCATATAAATCTTCATTAAAGAATTGGGAACATAAAAATATAACTTGTAGTACTTCTAACACAAAACAAAAACAAGCCATGCAGAATCGACAAAGCCGCAAAATATACTGTACCAACTAAACAACAAAAAAATTTGCCTTCAAAAATTTTCTGCCTTGGACTTACATAAGTCCCTACAGTCTCTATGTTAAAAATGGTCCTGACCAAAGCGCTGTGAAACTTATAAAGAATTCGGAGTTTCACAAGCGAACATATAAGTTAGATGTAAATTATCTACCATTTTATACGGCAGAAAATTTTTGAAGGCTTTTTTGCACTATTCTACTTGAGAAGTGTAGAGCAGCTTGCAGAAGTATTAATTATTTAAACCTTTGTCCGGTAAAGTCGTAAATGTGTGTTTGTAAATTTCAAGTAATTTTTTTTTGGAATTTGCAGTGGGAGTTTTATCTAGAATTATTTCATATACGAACAAGTAATTGATTTACCGCAAATATCTACTTCTATTTATAGATTTTTTCGCGATTATCTACAAAACAAAACTCGGCTCAAAAAAAAAAATGCAATGACTCGATAAAAAATCAAAAAAAAATATTTTAATTATTATGAAGGTGCCCCTATACTAGCGAACAAGTATAGCTAAGATGGGGATAGGAAGGTACAGTGAAAGCTCTAATAAGCGGACACTCATGGTCCCCCAATTTTTTCCGGTTATGGAAACTGTCCGGTCAAGGGAAATAAATAGAAAAACCTTTTTTCTAACTTCATATTCAATTATTATTAATTAAAAATGACATCACTCAAAATATATAAGGGAACGCGATGAGAAAGGGGAACCATACACTCTCAAAATTACAGCAACTTATAGTTACTCGGGAAATCCCTAAATAATCTTTCAACATAATATCGCTTTGTCTGGTTATTAGAGCTTCGTGTCCGGTTATCGGAGATTTTCAATGGATTTGCTTCCGTATTAAAAATAAAACAGAAACTATACTGAGAACGGACCTTCTGTTTTTTTCTGTTTCCTCTGTCAATAAAAAATAATCCCTAAATAAAATTATGTGTCCGCGTATGCCAGATTTTCTATTTAAAATGAGAAAGAAAAAGTGTCCGCGTCCGTTTATGAGATAGTCCATTTATAGGAAAGTATGTAATTAGTATGCCAAATTCGAAAAAGAAGTTTGTTCTCGAAAATGTGTCCGTTTAAGGAAATTGACCGCTTATTGGAGCTGTCCCCAAGTAGAGCTTTCACTGTACTTGGTTTTGTACTTTTTGTTCAACTTTTAAACCAAGTAATTTTTTAAATGTCAATTTACGAGCAAATATCCAAACAATTATAGGATGGAAAGTAGTTTTGAGTTTTTGGGAAAAGTCCGACATTTGCAAAGAAATTTGAATGAATTGTAAATTATTTTCGGAAAACTTAGAATTATAAAGAAAGTGTTGAACTTTAAATTTTATAATTTAGAATCTTATTAATTATGGCCCACACTTTATTCCATGCATTTCATTTCTCTACTTCATTGCACAGAACTATTTTCGAGACAAATACTTATTGACTTTCTAATAAACTCATAGTTAGGTCATTTTCTTAAAAGTTACTCGAATAAGCTGTTTCAATTCTAACAATTCTGACGATTATTTTTATTCATTGTAGAATATTATGTACATATTTGGAATGCATTCTTTTCACCTCATATGTATGCATGCATGTGTGTGTTTCTCTACTTTTTCTGGATATAGAATAGAAAGGACAGAAAATACAAAATATTTATCCAGAAAATTCAGAATTCAGAATGGAATAAATAACGGAAAGAATATCCAACTATCTGTTGAGCTGTTTGTTTTCATGTAAAACAAAAACTATTTCGCGATTGTTTTACAAATGGCCAAACGCACAAGAATTACAGAGTTATCAAAGTTGCAGTGATAATATAATAAATTAATTTTATTACTGAAGAAAAGATTTTTTTAAAAAGCTTTATTTTAAATCTTAACTTAATAATATAACTTAGTTCTTTCGTGGTCGATGGTAGACTGACTGTTTGAGTGTTTGACTCGTTCCCATTGCCCTCTTTTGTTCTGTTGAGTCTGACTAGCGTGGGATCTTCTTTTCAACTTCATTGTAGCGTCAGCGATAACAATATTGTTTATTGTTGATTGCTGTGTGGTCTTCTTGTGTTTACCAAAAATGCTAGTGGTGGACTTTGGTGTCTTAATTAAATTTTGCGATGTTTATTCAGATGTGTTAACTTTATAGTTATAATAATAAATTATACACAAATTTTAGTGTTGCCAATTTAAAATTAATTTTCCGCGAACTACACGAAGATATAAAATAATTATTACAAATGGCCACCCATTTCTATTTGATTAAATTCATTTTCATCAATGGCGGACAAGACAACAGTAGTTGTTAACAATAAAAAAAATGAAATGTAGGTATCTGTCAAAGTAGAGAATATTCCATTTACACTACCTCTTGACTGGGAACAAAAAGAATGCATTCCAATAAGGAACAACAAAAAAAGTTATTCGGAATATTCCAGTTATGTAATAAAGAAACGCAAAAGCGGTGTTCCAGATATTTCGAATATCTGGAACACTATTATACTCAGTAAGTTCTAATTGTTGACGAATACCTGCAAATGTATTCTTTGTTTTCTCGTAACCTGAAAATTTACGATTGTAACTATTAGATATAGTTTCATTACAATAGCGCCCTGAAACAATCACATACTCAAACGAATGTAAAACAGGAAAAAAAGCAATGTGTATGATGGTATCTACAGGTTTATCAGCCATTCATATTGAGGTATTTTTTCCCTCCAATTCCATTTATCTCCCCTCAAAAGCCACGACACTACAGCACTATTCACGCCGCTCCGTGTTAGTTCTACTCATAGCTATATATTTTGTGGCTAATAATGGGACATGGGGGAGTAAAACAAGACTATTACAATGAACAAAAAAAAAGGAACATCCCATCAGGAACAGGACGAAAAAAAATGTTGACATTCGGATTGAATTAGACGAAAATTGGTTCTATAAAAAAGAACTCTTCCATATCGAGTTTATTCGCACACACTCACCAAACATCCATACTATATTAAAAAAAAAAACTTTATTTTCTATTTTCCCAGTAGCACTTAGGCAGGGCCGAATTCAAGCCCATCATATCTGGGCTGCAGCCTATGGGCCCACAGCACATATAAAAACTATATGGATACTATTTTAGTTTTGAATTTGACGAAATTCACGTTGTTAACCTTACTTTGATTTTCAATAAATAAGAGGTATACACTATCTCAGTTGAAGGACTTTTAACATTCATGTGCTAACCATGGGACACTAATCTATGGGTGGTTATTAATTAATTATTGGGGAAGTTTTTGAAAGGGAATGGTATAGGCATTATGAACCTTAGTCAGGCTTATGCTAACACTTTATAAATTAACGGATAGTACAATGGCCTTCAAATAAACAAAAACAACAATAAAACTCGTAAAACTGTATAGAATCCTGAACTGCTCGTAAACAAATAGTTTGCATGGCAATGGCATTGCCAACGAGTTTATATAGGGTGTTTTGCATATGAAATGCGAAAAAAGACTAGGTCATGTAGGTTGGGTCTATTTCTTCCGTTTAAAGCAATTTTTATTATTTTAGTTTTTATGATTTTCTATTTAATGACGATTTTTATAGAAAATTGCATAAGTAAATATTAATAGGGGCTCTTTTATTTATTCAATTTTATTAATATTACATAATCAATTTTAAATCTACTCCTCAAATAAAACATTTCAGTCCCGACGGCACTGAAATAAATTAACAAAAAAAAACACAGAAAAAACACACAAAAAACACAAAAAAAACAGAAAAAACAATCAAATTAAACAAGGAATGACACTTATATCACAGCTTAATGATCAGGTACTTTATTTGATAAATAAGGTATTTTTGATGACTGATGTATTTCAGTAGTATATAGAATTTGTATTATTAAAAATAAAAAAAACTTCATATAAACAATGTCAGGCCACGGACAAAAAACAAAAACTTCCAATTTAATGATTAGAAATTCTTGTCTTGTTGGATATATGTAGTTCACACTAGATATTCGTCATGAAATCTATGTAAGATGAACTGAACTTAACAAAAATTGCGTATTGACAAGGTCCTTCCTAGTCAACTGATAAGTCCAAGTGAATCGCCGGGACGAAACGCCAAAATTTTTGTGAACTAAAGGTTGTTTAAAGCAAGCTATATTTTGAATCATTAATAGTTAAAGACAATGGCGCAAAATTTATCACATTAAAAACGCTTTAACATCGTACTTAATCGTTTAATCGTTTCTGCGCCAATTGCTCTAGTACATATATTATATTTCACGTTAATTTAAGAAAAAAATCAGTGCTCTTTAGAACCCAAATACGGCCATGTACAATGTACATAGTGGCTTTAGTTGTACCTACACAGAATACAGTCACGCCCAATTGAAATTAATGATTCTACCTAAAGTTTTAGTTTTGTTAACACACAACCAATACCGAACAACTGGAACCCAGAGACGACAATAGGGTGTCTATTTCTTTGGTGTTTTCGCTTAATGGTTTTTCTAAAGCAGCATTTAGCAAGCTAAACTATAGTCTTGTTGATTGTAATAGAAAATCACAATCTGAGAGTGTGTAATTAATGGTGGAACTTTTGTAAATTTTATTCTTCCATTGAAGGTGTGGTTTTAAAAAATAGACAAAAATATAAATGAAGATAAGTTCTACTTAATAGCTGGGTTTATATTTTAAAGCAAATTGGGCTGAATTAACAGAGATGTTGGCAGAAAAATTGCATTTTGTCAGCATGTACATTTTACATATCCCTCACCGCCTGCAATAATTGCACAACGCATTTTTTTCAGTTTCGAGATACAAGCGATTTAAATAATGCTATCCTGACACGGATTTGCCACTTTTTGATGTGAAAAGCATTACTTACTTATAACTTTTTTTCCGGGATTCAAAAATGGGTGGCATCCGTCTTTTTTTGGGAAAGTGTCATTATTGCATTAAGCAATGTACATCGAAAGTCTTTAAGCGCCATTTTCGAAACAATAATGACTCCATCTCTCGTAATTGAGAAGAAGTATCAATGCTCCGATATTACAGAAATTTAAAGGGTTTAATTTTAATCATAATGACGTCTACAGTTCAAACTTAAATTAGTTAGCCTTGTGCCGTTATTGCACGCGGTAAGCGATATGTACATTTAGTATTGGTTATATGAGAACTTATATTTATAGGCATTGTAAATCAATCTTCGTAATCCGTACTTAAAAATAGTAACTCTATAATGAGGTCCGGTACGAAAGCGTCCGTTAAGCGGAAACACCACAACAGAAATTCAAAATTCTAATGTTGCAGGAATTAAGTGCTAATTTAGTGCTCCTGATTTGGCGGAATTTCAAATTCTATAGTTCACGATTTGACCTTGAAATTTGCTACCAAACATAAAAAATCGTCTAGACTTTCTCTACAGGATAACTAAAAAAAAATAAAAAAATTGTTTAGACGTAGAATGACCTAATTAGAAAAAAAAAACAAGTTTTACCTTTCTACTGCCACTAGTTTGGTTTTAAATACTCCTTTACTAACCCTTCTAACCTGTGGTGAACCCAGCATCACCACACTTCCAAACACGAAATTTCCAAAAACTAATGTTGAAGGATTTAAGTGCTATTTTTCTGCTCCTCCTGATTTGGCGAAAAGCCAAATTAAATAGTCTACGATTTGACCTTGAAATTTACAATCCAATATAAATTTTCAAATAGAGTTATCAATTGTTTCTGAAAAAAATTAACTTCAAGATAAAAATCGGAAAAAAAACATAAAATTTGAGTTCCAAGCTGGAATTGTGGTACTAAATTAGCACTTAATTCCTGCATCATTAGAATTTTGGATTCCAGTTGTGGTGTTTCCAGTTTGACGGACCTGAATATTTCAATCGTTTTAATAAAATTAAAATCTATGAACAATACAATGATGTTATTATTAAGCCGTGATACATTATATGACAATATTTCACTATAAATGCTAAATGAATTGACGGCGAATATATCTCATTTTCTCAATGTACCTACTACTACTTGCTACTATTGTGCACAAGTGGCACAATAGATTAAGTTAATGTCAAAGTGTATTCACCTCTCCTGTGAGTGCAGGGTCATAGGGACATTCCCGGAAATTGTAAGGCTGACGAATTCACCAAAAGTGGAACAATACTATGTACCTATTTTGTCAAATTGGACAAATATTAGTGTGCAAACTTATGCTGAAGCAAGATGCTATAGAGAAAACAAACACAAGGTGGAATAACATCGCTAACTGTCTGAACACAAAACAGATCTGAACTAAGATGGATCTGAAGCGCTCTAAGAGTGTAATATCTCAAAGCTGATTGGATACTGGCTCCGTTAAAGGGTCATTACCGGACACTGTGTAATACGCAAGCACGCAACCAGGCTTGGAATATTTTGACATGATTTCTGTACTTCTGCAGAAGCTATATGAACGAGGAAGATTCGATTTCTCACCTTATTTGTACGTGTCCTGCTCTATCTCAAAGGCGTCAGGGTAGGCCTGGAAAATTCTACTACAATAATTATAGTGATCTGGCAAATCATGGTATTGGACATTGGTATAGTCTCACACGCTTCGTAAGCAGCTATAAGTGATTCAACTGCTAGGAGAAAAGTCTCCTCTCCTAGGTTCTTGTGGTTTCACAATAGATCAACCTTTGTTTAAAGTTTTTCAGGCGTTCCTCATTCACAGCCACGTCAGCCTAACCTACCTCTGTCTGTTCTCTCCAAAGTGAAACACTTGTGGAAGTTTTCCAACAAAATACTTTATTTTTAAAATTATAGCTATGTACATATATTAATTCCACAATTCTTAAAAATTCTATAGACCTAATTAATGACATCAAAATTCAAATTATTTAACCTTCAACTATGTGGAATGTACCTAGATGTATACACACATATTATATAATGCATAATACAACCGATTCCTCAGATTAAATAGTCATTAATTTTACAAGCTTCCGACAAGAAAATTACTCTTCAAAACTAAGCGCCATTGTAATTAAAGATTCAGAATTGAGATGTCAAAAAAATAATTAATTAAACCAAGAACCACGTCATTCTATTGCCTCTACAAAAAATGTATATGAAGGTATACACTTACGTGTCGTGGTCCTTTTAAATTATCAGACATTCCGACAGGGTAATACAAAATACAATGCATTCACTAACAGTGCGGTGCGGTGTAAACACCTATTCTGACCCTAAAGAATATTAATGGGTAGTTAGACATATAGATATTATTCGCACCTGCATGACGGATTTTGGAGTGCATTATCATAGGAATAAATAAAGAAAATGTACTCCTCTAATGTTCGGTGATAATATTATATGAAGTACAAGAGTGTGAGGTACCTGTGCTGTGTACGTACATATTTACATTACACTACCTACATTGGCAACGCAATAGGTTGAACCAAAAATGCTTTTAATTAATCTTCCCGAAATAGTCCCAGTTCTCAGTCTCACTTCTTAATTCCAGAAAATTTTAGCCCAAAGGGCTAAACACATCCATCCTGGCTTAAAAATAACGGCTACAGGTAAGGATGGTACCACAGATATGGCGAGAAAAGCATCCATCTGTGGATATATTTCGCATATCTTCTACTAGCTTAAGGGGGTTTGGCTATAAGGTCGTTTAAGACTACATATATGTATGCTTGCCTGGACGGCTATATCTTAATAGTTACCTGAAACTCAGTCATCCGTCTGCCGGAACGCCTTCCTAACAACAAACCAATAGTTTCAGCTCGCGTAATAGATTCATCTTTGTGTCGTGGTCGTAATCTTTTACTCGTGCAAAGTCCAGGTGAAATGTTATTTTGATATTTTTATTTTGTGCAGCAGTGAATAACACCTCTCAGGAAGCGTCATACATCCAACAATTACCGTACAAAGGCAGCACATCTCTTACACCCGCCCGATTTTCAAATGATTTATGGCACGTTACCGAGCAAATTGATTCGATATGGCATGCCTGAACCAGTGCATGGTATATCCTCCGCTCCCGCTCTCTTCCTCAGAGAATAAGTAAAGCTAAAGTATTTTTTACAACGGGCCGGGCCGTAGCCAGTTGCGCACTAGTGTTTGGTGTGAATGAGGCAGCAACAGCAGTGCAAATTATTTAATTTAAATTCGACAGAACGCTTGTTCTTGTAGCGATAACGTGCAAATAACGCTAGAGTGTCGGATCGGCTTACATGCTTTAGCTTGGGTCTGGGCCTCACTAATAATGATGTTAAGGTGATGACTGTGTTGTTTTCTTTTATTGCATTTGCACACCTAAATTGATGCCGGAGTTGTTTGTGTGTGCCCTGAGGGGTACTTTTGAAATACCTGTAACCTGTGTTCTGCGAGAACTGGCACTGGATAGTGGATGGACATCAAAGAGAGGTAAAAATTGGGTCTGTCTCTAAATTAAGTTATTGCATGGAAGAGCAGAGGGCAGGGGGAGGCAGAAAACACATTCAAAGAGAGTGATGGGAACATTTGGCGCGCGCTTATTAGTATGGCTGCGGAGGTGTAAAACATTTGGCATGCCATTCAATCAAAGACACACTCTGACACTGGCATAGTGTAGCCGGAAGATCGTGTAGAGATCGTGATCACGAAGTCATAACTTGAATTGGATAATTCTTTTGAATCATTTACCTATTTGAATGAGGCTAACCATTTTGTTTGGTTATTATTTTTCACTTAAAAACAAATTTTAGTTATGCGAAGATACTTTATCTATAATTAGGTGTGTACCTAATTCAAAATAATTAATTAAGGAAAGGTTCAATTGTGGACCAACACAATACAAAACTTTGGATAGGTATGTTAGGCTTGGTAAGTTTTCTGTATTATCGTTTTTATAACTACATATATACCTACCTATAAATTTACTATTAGACGAACAAGTTATAAAAATAGCGGTTATTTTGAAAATCTCATGGGCCTCAAAAGTTTACGTTCAAAAAGCGTTACGTTCAGCGGAAACAAATTAACAAATTGCTCATCTTATTTTATTTAATTATATAATGGGAAATTTTGAACAACTTCATATAAAAAAGAATAATACATATGCACAAAAATAAACAAAAGTGCACAGGTATTGACAATAATAAATCAGTAATTCAATTAATATTACCTACATAATTTAATGAAATCGGCGAGTGTAAGGGCAGTAAAAATGGACTTGTTGAGTAGCTTTTTTCAAACTTCATACAAAACAGATTTTTGGACCTAAAATACATTTCAAAACCACCATATTAGCAAAATTTACTGGCTTTTTACGTAGCGTTATGTCCTTGTTTCATCATCTACCGGCCAAAAAAATAATTCTTGCAACCATTCGAGGAATTTGTTTGCTCGCAAAAGTCGTATATTTTTTGGTAAGTTTCTAATTGTTTATTTTTTCAAATTCCAGTGAGTTTTATCTAAAATTTATCCGGAAAAGTCGTTGATTTCCCGCAAATATCCATTTTTATTTAAAGAAAATATAGATATTTAGATGTATAGAAAATTATTTTATATAAAATAGTGCTTTGGGGAGCTTTGATCCCCGACGGCGTTACGGAGCACTATAGTTCCCGGGAACAAGAAGGTTCATTATATAAAAATACAGGGAATGTGCCTAGCTCCTTTTTGTTTTCTTTATGATAAGTTTTAAAATTTCCACAAACATGTTTATTGTTTATGTCACATTTTGTTTATAATTTAGAAAAGAAAATTTAAAAATTTGCCTTAAAATTTTTACTCTAAAAAATTAATCATTTCTGTTAAATATCTATAATGTTTAAGGTTAAATTGAATATGTGGGCCAACATCATGGAACACTAATAGCGAGTTTCACTCATATTTTAAAGAATTGACCTCAAAACCAATGAATGAAACTTTCAAAACTTTTAATGAAACTTTTTTCAGTAGTTTGACATCCCTGTCATTTGGAAAAAACATATCTTCATCATCAGATGACGATGATGGTGAAGACGATTCAAAGAAAAACTCCAACAAATTTACGAAATCCAAATTATGAACTTCCTCCATAATTATTTTTTTTTTATTTAGCACCAGCCGACACAAATTCACAACAAAGAACAATATATTTTTCATTTGACAGAAACAGCTGTGTATTCAGATCGAATCTCTCACCCCATGAGGGAGCTCTTCTTTCGTGTTGAGAATTGACCTAGAATTGCTCTTTTTCTTGCAATGAAACTCTTAAAATAAGAAAAGGACACATCTTTTTACAAAAAGTTCAAATCTTTTCGTGAATGAAACTCGCTATAAGTGACAGAATGAAGAACAGTTAAGTACTCAGTTTTTACTCATGAAACACACAATCGTATTATTTTCTGATGTTTTCTGTTCTTTTCTGTACCTGTTCTTAAACATCTCGCATCTACAAAATTGTCCAAGAAACTTTAAAAATACAACAAAACTCACTCATATGATTTGTATCAGTTTTCATCGTTTCTCGACTAATTTTATGGATGCGAGACTTAATTATAGCTTTCATTAAAAACCATCATTAAAACACAAATAAGTGGAATTGTCGATTTTTTTGTGACAGGTAGGTTATAAGTCCAAGAAAGCTAAGGTTTGCAATAGAAAAAATAGATGCAAGCTGAAATTTTACAGGGTGGTTCTGGTGATATTAAAGAACTTAAATCTCAGTTTTGCCAGTTTTGTGTGTATATGTTATTATTATTATTATTGTTGTTTTGTGATTTGATTTTAAAATTTATTTTTTTTATAGAAATAAAAAACTCGGTAAATTAAACGGCCAAAGTCTAGCCTGAATCCACAGCATCCTTCTTTTATTTACATTAATAAATTGTTTTTAATTAAAAACACTTCTGGTACGGATTGAAAGAAGAATGCGCGGCGCGCGCTAACTCGGATTTAGGTTCGACACGTATCGATTTATTATTTTACCGACTGTTTTTTGGTTTATTGTTAGAATTAAAATACAAAATATAAAAATGAAAACACAAACCACAAAACAATAAAAATAATTAACAAATAAATAACGCAATTATTCAACGCTCAGTGGTGCACTGCACACAAGTCACAACAAATTATTTTGAGGTTAGAGTCGATCATTGAACGAAATAATGACAGATGAGAACAGAAAGAAACGTGCTGAAACGAGAATCATATGTTCATTGAAAACGATTTCGATCATTAAAATAATAAAATTGATTTTAATAGAAAGTATAGTGAAGTTAATGAAATAAGTTAATATTTTTTTTTAATAAAAAAATTATATAAGTAATAATAATAAGCTTTATGCCATCAATTTTCTTTGTTTAACTGTCTCAAAATCGAAACACAAAAATTTCAATGATCGTTTTCAATGAAAGCTATAACTGGCTCCTAACAGAACGTAAACACTAAACACATGTTCATTAAACATCTACAGATGTACTTATTAGATTATGGTCTACTTAGATAGACACTGTCTGACTATTTTCAAATTGGTGGAAATATGCTTTATTTAATAAAAATAAATATCACATTATTCACGGTTAAGACAATCTTCTCTTGGGCAAAGATACTGAATTATAAAGATATGAAACTTTCGTACGTTTCACTCTCCAAAACCCATTTGTTTACATTGTTGTATTTGTAATTTCGGATCGTGTCGGTGCAACAACAATTTAATGGGGTGAATTTGTTCTGTTTGACAGTTCATTTTTTTTTTTTGTGAAACTGCGGTGGTGAAAAATTAATTTCCGTATTTGGTCTATTTTTATTTTGTTTTTGTTAAAAAAACAAGATTTCTAGTAAATAATAATAAAATAAATCAATTGAAATAAGTATTTGCCTATTGTAATCGCAATTGTTATCCAAAGTGAATCGCAACGTCACGGTCGGTCGCCGAAATCGTGCAAATCCTCTGAATAATTTTATTTCAGATTCGCGTCTGCATCTCAAATATAATATCGTGCCGTAGCTCGTTTAGAAAACTATCTCAAAAATTAAAAAAATCTTGAATTTGTTGCCCACTCCACCAATAATTGATATCAACGTGGATGACCCAATGTGTTTGCTTTGGCACCAACTTGAGAGTTGGCTCTTCAAATTGAGCAAGGGCCGAATTACTTTCAGATGGACTTTTTTTTAAGTTTTTTTATAAAATTGGAAATGGATTTCAAATAAAGCAAGAGGACATAAATAAGAACTCAGAACTGTTTAAATCATCCAAATTAAGCAAGTAGTTTTGAAATAAAAGCACTTTATATGTAACCCTAACAAGAATTTCGCATGATTTTCTATTGAAATTCTTGTAATCTTTACATACAAAGTGCTGTTATTTCAAAACTACTTGCTTCATTTGGATGATTTAGACAGTTCTGAGTTCTTATTTATGTCCTCTAGCTTTATTTGAAATCCGTTTTCAATTTTATAAAAAACTTAAAAAAAAATCCATCTGAAAGTAATTCGGCCGTTGCTCAATTTTATAAAAACATGGCTAAATTACTTTTAGATAGAAATTTTTTTTAAATTTGTATGGAATTGAAAATGAATTTCATATAAAGTAAGAGGAATTAAATAAGAACTCAAAACTGTTTCAATCATCCCAATGAAGCAAGTAGTTTTGAAATAACAGCACTTTGTATGTAAAGATTACAAGAATTTCAATAGAAAATCATGCGAAATTCTTGTTAGGGTTACATATAAAGTGCTTTTATTTCAAAACTACTTGCTTAATTTGGATGATTTAAACAGTTCTGAGTTCTTATTTATGTCCTCTTGCTTTATTTGAAATCCATTTCCAATTTTATAAAAAACTTAAAAAAAAGTCCATCTGAAAGTAATTCGGCCCTTGCTCAATTTGAAGAGCCAACTCTCAAGTTGGTGCCAAAGCAAACACATTGGGTCATCCACGTTGATATCAATTATTGGTGGAGTGGGCAACAAATTCAAGATTTTTTTAATTTTTGAGATAGTTTTCTAAACGAGCTACGGCACGATATTATATTTGAGATGCAGACGCGAATCTGAAACAAAATTATTCAGAGGATTTGCACGATTTCGGCGACCGACCGTGACGTTGCGATTCACTTTGGATAATAATTGCGATTACAATAGGCAAATACTTATTTCAATCGATTTATTTAATTATTATTTATTTGAAATCTCAATTTATTAACAAAAACAAAATAAAACTATGTAGACCGAATACGGAAATAAATTTTTCAACACCAGTTTCACAAAAAAAAAAAAATAAAATTGAACTGTCAAACAGAACAAACTCACCCCGTTAAATTGTTGTTGGGATGTGTTTGAAATATTTTTTATTAAAGATGCTGTCGCACTTTGAAAAAAAAAATTTCAAGGTAAACTTTTTCGTTTAGGCTGTATTTGAATCGGAATAAAATGGAGTTACGAAGGCTTTTTTTTTACATTTCATGTATTCGTTGTCTATTTTCTTTACTCTTAAAACACTCTTTTCAACAAACCATTTACCCTCCAGAGTAGAAAGTAGATACTGATTTACAAATCAGGATTAAATGTATTTTTTATTCAATGATTATACATCTGATAACACATCGTTTGAGTTTATTAAAAGTTACGTTGCAGATGCTTCGTTTTAATAATTTGACTTGTAAATTATTTGATTAAATAAATAGATTAATGAATAATTCGTTTTAAAACATTTTTATACAAAGAGTGAAATAAAGTGTCGGTAAAATATATCAAATACCTACCTTTTACGGGTTTTTAAAGTTAGACAAAGACAAATATAAAATTTTGTAAGGTAGTAGATATTTATTCACTATTATAATATTCGAAAAACTTTTCCTTTTATTATCCTCATACAGAAATTTTCTTCCATCACTTTGGGGGAGTGTGAGTGATAGATTTATCACTCCGAAATAAAAAATTTAGGAATTTATACATGTTCTTTTGTTGACCACCGAAATTTCGTTCGCCTACTAAAAATAAATGAACGTAATGAATGTTCACAATAAGGGGAATTTTTGAAAAATGAAATTTCGGGTGAAACTCACAATTGGCCAAAATTGAAATTTCAAACTTTCCGGGTGGATTCAGGTGAAACTCGCAATATTTGACTTTTTCTTTTTTAAAGAATTCAATACCAAACAAGCTGAAATACGGAAGTATTTATGAAAATCCCTGCATTTTTACAAATGCTAATTTTATATTTTACAACAGTTTGTGTTGATTCTATTCTGAGTTCTCAGGAGAAATATATGTATATATACTAAATTGCACTACATCAAGACTAAAATACAACACATAACAATCACGGAAAAGAACAAACAATAACAACAGATAATATGAGAAACGAATATAAATTTTTAAACCTAATTTATAAATATTAAATTTGTTGCCACAAATAAGGTCAGGTACGCACTTAACAATTGGTTGTTCCATTTATTATACTTTTTGAACATACCCATTGAATTTTCAAAATAACTGCCATTTTCGTGGTGAATGGACGCCAACTGTATATGTGTGCAAATAATTCGTGGTCAGTGGACGCCAACTGCATATGTGTGCGTGTTTCAGCTTGTAGGCAAACCCTGTTGACAGCCGAGGATTCCTATCTTTATATTCAGTATCTTTGCTCTTGGGTCTAAGTTAGGCAGCTACAAGACAACAATAAACAAAATTTTTGAACATATTTTCCAAAGTAAGACAACGTTTATAAATAAGACCACAAATTTATATTTTGTTTTATTTTTCATAAAAGCTCGAAATATAATAATTTAAATATCATTGTTGCCAATAGTTTTTTTTTATGTGTAAACATCTATACCGGCGGTAGAGTGAAAAAAAAGTCGTGATTTCTTATGACTTGTGCCTCTGACAGCTGTGCATTTAACCCTTACGTTACGTTACTGATATTGGGTACGTTCAGTAACTAAACGTGGAGTGTTTTTGTACGAAATGGAAAGGTCGAGTTCAGTTTGTGTTGAAATTTGGTTGGCTGTTCCAACTAAAGGTTCGCATCACAGAACGCGGTCTAGCAACCAAAAAAATTCGTAACTGCTCGCGGCGTTTAGTTTTGTTTAGTTTAGTTTAGTTTACTTTATTTTTCTTGTCAATTATCAGACAACATTATAAAAAAAGAAAATGGATGTACAACACTTTGACATTTCAATAACAAATAAATAAATTTAAATTGATTGAATAATAAGTAATACATAAAACAAATGAAAAATAGTACATTAACATTGAGATTTATACATATTTTGGAACATAATGCAGTTGAAGTTATATTACCTTTCAATATGTAAAAAACCAAAAGGGCTTTAGAAAGTATCCTACGGTTGGCGAGACTTAGCAAATTTATTAGTTTTAAACGGTTTTGTATGATGGTAATTGCAAATTCTAGCGATTCCAATTTAAGTTTCTCAGTGCAAATAAAAGAAATTGTTTTTGTACGGATTCTAGTTTCTTAACGTCAACTTCGAATAAAGGTGACCAAACTATATTGCAGTACTCTAAAGTGGGACGAACCAAAGAACAATATATTGCTTTTGTAAGGGTCATTGAATTCCCTTGAGGGGTTTGCTCTTAGAGCAAACTTTGTCAATTTGATGTTTAAAGGTAAGTTTAGAGTCGACAAGTATGCCAAGGTCTTTTAAAACATCGCTTCTTTGCAATTTGTTTTTGGCAATATTGTAGTCAATGAAACTTCAATCTTTCTTTCTACCAAAAGAAAAAACATTACATTTAGCGACATTTAATGACATGCCATTATTATTGCATCATTTGACTAGATCTTTAATATCTTTCTGCATTTTGAGACCGTCACTCACATTGTTAACTACATTAAAAAACTTAAAATCGTCTGCAAATAACAGAAACCGGCAATAATGAAATAGTTTAGTCAAGTCATTAATAGATATCAAAAAGAAAAGGGGACCGAGGTGACTGCCTTGACGTAACATTTTTTGCAAGAGAAGATTTGCCACAAAATTTAACATACTGTTTTCACATGTTAGATACGAAAATATCCACTCTAACAAATTTCCTCAAACTCCGATTTTCTGTAACTTAAAAGTTAATAGCTTAATGTCAACTCTATCAAAAGCTTAACTAAAATCGGTGTAGATGGCATCAACTTGTTTTTTTTTTCCATTTTAAATGAAGGAAGTATAGTTAGAAAGATTGGTTGCAGTGGACCTCCTTTTAAAAAATCGATGTTGATGCTCACTGATCACTGATCACCGACCTCAGCCCCGTATGCAATTTATCGGAAACAAGCTTTTCAAAAACTTTTGGAATAGCCGATAATATTGCAATTCCCCTATAATTTTTCATATCAGACCTATCACCGCTTTTTAAGATAGGAATCAAGTATGATGCGCGCCATATTTGTGGAAACACACCGCAAGCTAATGATTTGTGCTAACGTGTAGGCAGTTTTCTTTAAGAAAAGTGGAGTAATATTATCAGGTCCAGCTCCTTTGTTGACATCTAAGTTTTTCAATGCAAGAACCAATTCATCAAGGCTAATTGAAATTTCATGGAGGTTAACAATGTTAACTGCAATGTTGCTGAATTCATCTATGTCGAAACTTATTGGTATAGTATAAACCGACTCAAAAAATGATGCAAACATTTCACATATTTCATTTGGATCAGAGTAGCTTTTATCTTCAAAACGCATTTTCGTGGAAAAATTACTAACATTTCTTTTGTAATTAGTAGATTTATAAAAGTGATTGAACCAGTTTTATAGATATATCTAGCGTAGCATATGCTATCATAATCATAGAAGTTTTTGTTAAGTCCGTTAAATGTTTCAAAATCACGTAAGTTATACCTGTTGTTTTTTAAGTTTATCAATACTTTGACATACCATGGTGATGTACTGGTTGAGGTTTTAACCTTTCTAGGAACAAAGCGATCACAAACGGAGTTCAGATAACACTATATGTGTTATCAATAAATGTCACCGTCGGCAAAAAAAACACCAATTTATGTTTTCTATGTTCTCATTAATTTGATCGTAGCTTGCGTTTTTAAAATCATAAGAAAGATTGCAATTTTTCACCAAGTCCACAGAAATATCTTATTTTGAAGGTTATGTGAAAAATACTTGTTTTTTTAGCAAGAATAGATGAAGTTTCTTCTAAAATAAAATTATCTGAAATATTAGTAAACACTAGGTCCAAAACATTTAGTATTTTTTTAGTATTTATTAAGAAGAATATTACAATTCACAATAAGAGTACACTTTTAAGTCTGTGAAAAGTTAACAATTATAAATTACACAATTGTATCTAAATGAGATCGATAAATAAACAAATTTAAAAAGAGAATGAACTAGAAGTAATAATTTAATAAAAACAAAATTATAAAAGTTGAAAGTTGAGATTATCTATTCATTTGAAAAATTATTTTTAAAATTACAAATTTGATTATATCCATTTTAAAAGAAAAAATCAATAACACAAGCTTGTTGATCAGTTGTAATGTTAACAGGATCAAAAAAGTTGGTGTTGTCATCGCATGAGATCCAATGAAGTCCGGGCAGATTAAAGTCACCAAAGAGAAAAAAGTCACCCGAATTATGTAATGTCATCAGTATTGAAGATGCAAGATTCATAGATTTAGTATAAACCTCTTGAGGTTGGCTAGGATGTATATAACAAATACCTAGATATATTTCGCTATCCTTAGTCGAAATTTTGGCCCAAACTTGTTGATAACATATTTTGATAATAAATCTTTAATTCTTTACTGAATAGCGTCTCATTTTTTTAATAATGTAAAACCAGCACTTGAATCTTTTTAAATTACATGACTGCTTTTAGACCAGAGCGTTTTTTAAAATTCGTTTTTATTTTGATTTATTTTTAGTTCTTATTTAAGATTTAGTTTTTATTTAAGATTCGTTTCTATTTTGGTTTGCTTTCAGTTGCAGAGATGTTTTTAAACACTGCCAGGCACTAGTTAAACATTGTCTAAATAGATCAAAACGGCAGTCGCCAAATCATCAATTTTCTAAGGCCTTGAATGCACATGCAACTTTAAGTTTCACAACAGTTTGATTTCTAAGGCCAGGAGCGCACATGAACTTTTATGCTACGTTTTCATTGGGGTAAATGAGGTAATTTCGTTGAAAATTTCCAAATTCGATTCATTTCCCATACAAATTCAAATTTCGAAATGAGGTGATTTCGAACGAATACGCACGACATTTGGTTGGAAATTACGTAAAAACTTTATGAACACACCCAAGTGGAATGCATCCATAGTGGAAACCCATTGAAAATGTCAAAATTTGATGTAGGTATAGAAAACAGAAACAGAAAAAAAAAACAAAAAAATAGCTATTAACTGCTAAATCAAATTCAAAATTTCTAGGATAGCTTGAGATTTATTTTATGGAGACGCTTTGGCAATGGCAATATTGCTCTGCAGAATATGAAAAACAATTATTGATTTCAATCGCTAAGGCAATAATTTTTGACTTTTCACCTTTTTCAAGACTCTTTCTCCGCGATTTTGAATGATTTTTGCTTCAATTTGAAATTAAAGTAAATCGTAGCTCAAACTAAATCGAAAGGTCGAGTTGAGTTTGGGTTGAAATTTTGGTGAAAATTCAAACCAGCACTTATATTTAATTTAATGTTTACACATCATAACCGTGAGTCCCGGCACATACCTACACTTTTTTTTAAAGCGACGACCGACGAATTTTTTTTTAGTGCATGTTTATTTTAAGCAAATATAGTTACACAACAAAATAGAACCTCATTTTATTTCTTAAATTCATAAAAAAACAGCTGTTTTCTGTGAAAAATATTATATTCAATTACTTCAATTTAATTCAGAATCCATTTTTTTTTTTTTAAGTGAAATCAAATAAAATCCATTCTTTTCTTTGGCTGAAATAAATCGTTCATTCTCAAATATTCAATATATATTTTCACAAAGTAAAGTTCATCAAAATTCAAGAATACCAGAATCCGTCGAAATTAAACTCGGAAATAATTGTGCCGAACGATTATTTCGAGCCTTAAATTTTAGCTTGCCTTAATTTTTGGGAAGATTAATTACTTAAACTCACATTCAATGTGAAAAACAATCACAATTATAAAAACACTTCCAAAAACATTTTGGATATTTTCAAGGGGTGGGTGATATACAGGAGTATCTACTTTGAATGACAGAGAAGTCAAAATACTTCCTTATACTTTGGGAACCCTTCCTTGAACTTGGGTTTCAATCCAATTCAAAGCACTCTTACCGCCAAATCATTAACTCAATTAATCCAGATTGAAATTTAAATCCATATGTAAATTAATTTAAATTTAATCTGGATTAATCGAGTGATTAGTATGGCGGTTAGTGAGAAATGAATAAAAACAACTGCTATAGGAAATGGGAGGTAGGTACTTATACTTCCAAGGGATTCAAAAATCGTATAAAAATACATAATACCTACATTATTTAATTGGATTTCTCTCATTTTATAGTTCTATTTTTTCATTGATAACTTGTTTCAATGTATTCTAGTGTACATATTCGTATATACAAGTAAATATTCTGATCAAGGCTCTGTTGCATTGCCACAACTAATTGAAAATCGTGTTTTTTGTTGCTAGTTATTATATTTTCTTTATGCCTGCGTTGATTTCTCTTTTTGACACTTTTTTCCTCCTTTATGTTCTCACTTTAAGATCAATTGAAGAGACAACTCAATTAAAATCGGAGCTCCGACGTAGATCTCATTAATTTCAGCTTGAGAGTCGAGACTGCCGTTTCCTTTGCATTAATCCGCACCCTAATTCGTCCTGTCGGTCGTTTTCTTATCCATTTATTGGACGATTCACTTTGGGAGGGTTTCGGTTCGGTACTTCAGAACAACATCATTATTAAGGTAGAATGAGTTGACCACATGCTGAGCCACCTTTCATAATCCCAATTTGTTCGAGTATGCCTAGGCTGCCGCTGTGTTTTCTCAAAACGTAAGAATCTTCAGAGGATCTGCGATCGCATCAAATGCATACGAACACAAAATTCATTTGGATCAATAGGATTGTTTTCTTTATCGTTCCGTCCGTGCGTCGTCGTCGGTCGCGTCGCCTCTTATCTGTGTGAAACGGTCCAACAAAACACCAAAGAAATTTAACTACACGGTGTATTTAATGTTTTACAAGTGATTTGACAGTTTCGATTTCTGCTTTGAAATTTCTGATTCCGCGTAAGCGATATGTTAATTTTGAATTGGTTAAGGCAAAAGATCATTAATATTGTTATATGTATGGAAAGTTTGATTTTGAAGCTCATTCGAATATCTCATTTCGTTCCGTTGATGATAGATATGCATCAACAAGTTTTTACAACAATTTGATTTAATTGTTAAACGCATTCTTTATTAAAAATGGAAAAATGTTTTGATTATTAATCCCACTATCATTAATCACAGAGTTTTTTGAGTGACATGTCTTTTCATAGAAATGAATGATTTCAATATTTATTGAATATTTTCATATATACATATTTTTCCGATTTTTTTAAAGAATATTATGTAGGTAAAACATATTCGTAAAATAAAAATGTTATGTTATATATTAACCCCAAACTGCGAAAAAAGTTACTAATATTAAATAATAGAAATTATTATAGGTAAGAATAGGTATTAACAATGAGAATGATGATTGATTAATAAATAATTAATCAAAGTATGATTTCGGAGTATTTCGGATTACTGTTTATTAAAACTATTTAAACAATATCATGCGGGTCTACTTTACGTGAACAAATTAATGGAACACAAATTTTGTTAGTTTTTGTAAGTGTTTTTGAAGAGCTGTAGCGTTATGAATGTAGGTACATATCTCTGTGAAAAAAATTTTTCGAAATTATTTTGTTGGCAATTCGATATCTACCTATTTCAAAACTGAATTTTTAGATCTAGATGAATAACTCCTATAATGTAAGTTCAGTACATGCATATGTTCAACGTGCTATACTCTTCATTTCCTCATATATATGTTAGAAATACAAAAGTTGGCATGCAATATGTACCTACGCTCACCTAACCAATTTATTTCTTTTAGATGAATAGGTTTACAATATTCAGACTTTAAAACTACTTTGCGTTAACAACTAAGAAAAGTTTTCTATATACTATAGTTTTAGCATAATAGTAAAATTCCCGATATTTTGTTGTATTTGTGGTCAAAATATAATTTATAATTATATTATCAAAATAAAGAAATTAATTTCATGTGCAGGCCCAAAATTATTCAGCAAGTAAGTCTTATATTGGCATCAAAATAATCATTGATTTCGCGTTTTAAGTGCCTTAAAACTTAACTTTAAAATTTCCAATGATGACTACAACTGGCCCCTAAGGGATTATAGCAAGAAATAATAATGGAGTCATTTGCTTTAAATTGCCTCAAAATTAACAATTAAAATTCTCTGCCTAACACAGAGCCTCATAACTCTTCTCGAATTTTATTTATTTTCAGATTTTAAACATAATAAAAAAATAATACAATAACAATACATACAAATACTTTATGCATTTTAGTGGATGTGGGGAAAATGTAGTGATTTTTAGTCAATGCTATAGGTACTTCATTTGTTTTCATGTGATGTGGCATCACTGGATGGGTGGCCAGACCTTTGTCAATGACAACAACGAACTTTTGTGGCGATATGTGAGGAAGATAAAATGGAGGTGCTGAAAATATAGGGTCATATGCAAAAAGATAAGTTCCATCTCTTTTCTTTTTGCAAAAAAAATAAAACAGATCGAGCACGATCTCTTGTTGTGGGATCGATCCAATGTGTGTGAAAAACTTTAAATGAAACAATTCCAAGTTTGATATGCAAAAACATGAGAAAATGATGGATTATGTGAGATCGATCTCACAAATAAGTAAGCACGGTATTTCTTTTACTCAGTTTGTTATAGGGTTGCGAAAATGACTTTTTTAGTGGATTTTGGCTTGAATTACCTATTCATTATTTCTTTATTAAACAATTGAAACAAGTTGCCTTTATTTAAACTGATGTATTTAAAAAATTATGTGCAACAATATAAAATATTTCTAATGAAAACAAAAATAAAATGAAGCCCACATTTTATTTATATATTACAATCCCGAATTGAGCCATATTGTAAATCTAAGAAATTTTTATTTTCAATGACAATATATTTGTATTTGGGGTTGCGTTAATTTTTTAGAGAAATTAAAAAAAGGCTATTTTTTTCATACTGTCAGATGGAACACAATTTTGTTACAATTTTTAAAAATGAATATATACGTATAGATATCTGTTGTATCTATAGCTTAAGAAATATTGCACTTCAAAACTATTTTATATTTTTTTAAGCAAAGACGTATTAAGATTTTTTATTTATTTATCTATAATAATTAATTCGCTAATTTACTCATTTACGTGTTAATTTATTTATGTAAAAAATAGCCGTTGCCCGTTACTCAGTGCGCTCCGCAGCACAGAAACTATTTTTTTTATGAATTTTTATGTTCAACATATAATAAACAAACGAAATTGTAATAAAAAAGTATTTTAATTCCTTATATTTATGTTTTAATTGGACGTTTTTCCTGCATCTACCATGTACCATCAAAATACCAAATTTTAATTAACAATCAATTTTTCATACTTATTTATACATAATTTATATACATTCTTCTCAAGACAAAAACCAAAGACCTAGATATGTTAATTCACTGGTGAAAATACAATGAAATGTGTGATAGGATAACAATTTTTCAAATTTTAATTGAAGATTCTTTCAAAGTTACAAATTATTTGTTGTCCTATCATTCACATGGAATTAAAAGTCCTTCACCAATCACCATATCATTTTCTATTATAATTGAATCTCATCACTACACGAATTGAGGATTACTTAGCTATACATTGAACAATACAATGACCCCCAACTATATATGCATACATGTATACAAAGCATATCCCACAGCACATTCCTAGTACTTCCACCTGTTTGGTTAAAATTTTTGACAAATTTATTTGTAGTTATAAGCCGCGCATAGCTGACGTAACACTCACTACACTCTCTAGCAGTAAACGGACGCATTGAACAAAAACAAAAATCCGATTATATGTAATGCCCGATAAATTATCACCTCAACTGGATTCGGCTCTCCGGTTGGACACTTATATGGGACCCAACTTTATAATGTTAACCTATTATCTGGAGAAGATACTCATTTTATTAAAGATGAAAACATTAAAATCGTTAGACATGAAAATTTCCATAATCTCATTGATGCTTAGCAATCGAGATCGTGGGGCAATAAAATCAATAATCTATCGATAACCATCAGAGTCCTCCTGTTTGTTGGATAGTGGGAACGGCCGCTTTGGTCAAAGGAAGCTGAGAAAGTTGAATGGAATCGCAATTATCTCACAGCGTATAGCATGTATAAACCGTCCGTCGGACCGCGCGTCTGTCGCCCGACCGTTTTCAAGCGCTGTCCACTTTGCACAAGCGCTGTGCTATAAGGTTATAAATTTTAGGATAAATTATAATTTACGGGCCGTTAAAGACAAAGCGATTCGTTTGATTTGAATACTTAGAAACATTGACTCTGGAGGAAGCAGTGGAAACTAATAAAAATGTCCTATTTAAGTTGACAGTTTTGATCGAAATTAGAGGAACACTGGGAATTCTGTTGATGTCATGCTTGGAGTCTTCGAAGATTAACGATCATACGTGACTAAGTGGTTTACAAATGGGTGCTTATGTTATTCAATTAATGTGGATTGCTGGTCACTATTGTTTGGGTGAATTTGTTGATTGGATTCTCTTTTTGATTTTTTTCTTATGAAAATTTTAAACTTGCATTGGTAACCTTTTGTTTGGATTTTTTTTATCGAAAAGTGTTGTCAATAAAATATGAAAACGTTAAAATGATCAATAAAATTAATTCTAAACTAGTTAGGAATAGTGATTTTTAATCGGGTGAGAATTTTGTGCCTTGAATAAATTTAAAGTCAGACATGACAGAAAACCAGTAATTTTTGTTGTTAAAGATTAGTTTGGGCTTAATATAGTTCAAATAACGAATAGCTGATTAAAATAATGTACGGATTTGGATAGTTTATTTTTGAGTTTGTTTTGTCATTAAATGTGAAGTTTGTCAACATAAGAATCTGCGATAATGTAGCTTTTGTTTTTCATAAAATTTTTAAAAATTCAATCGTTTTAACTGCCAGAAATCTATGCTTTTATTAATTTTATATTTGAAGTAATTCCTGTGAATAGTTTTAAAAAATGATTCAAAATTGTGAAACTGTATACTAAATTGGTTTCAGGCTGTTACAACCGGCGGCGTTTAATCTTAATCGAATTCTAAAAATATGATTGTTTTTTGTCTTCTTGTCTTTTAGAAAATTCAAAATAACAAAAACTGCTTTTTTATTTGCTTTTAATTTTGTTTGATTTTTACGGAATATTACTATTACTTAATTATGTTAATGAAATAATGAATAAATAACCAGTTTTCTTAAGCAACAATACCATGGGTGGCATGCTTCGTGAGTTCAAAGAATTTGAACTCCCTTGTAGCTCTTGGGTCCTCTATCCCACTCAGGCACCTGTGTTACTCCGCTTAGCTTCAACGTCACTTGATGTCAAAAACGCGTACAAAAAAAAAGTTAGAGTGCCGGGACTCACGGTTAAGGATGTATAAACATCAAATTAAATATTCAAGTGGTTTAACATCACAGAACGCGGCGAGTGCGAACTGTCAACCAACTTTCAACCCAAACTCAACTCCACCTTTCCATTTAGTTTGAGCTACGAAGGAACGTACACAATTTTAAACGTATCCAATATATATCAACGTATCGTAACGTGTAACAGCACAACGTAATGTGCTACAAAAATTTCCACGTTTTTTCTTTACCCTACCGCCACCGCCGCCGCGCCGGCATTTATTGTTGTCATTTATGTATGTCATTCAGCAACGATAGGGGTGAGAGAGATGGTGTAACAACATTCGCAATAAAATACATATATGCATATCTATTATAAACCTTGGTAAACAGTATCTACTTGACCCAAAATTGGAAAAGATCACATCGTAGATACCTATAATAATGTAAATAACCTCTCACAACTTAGTTACTTATCCATACCGATTCATAACGTTTTTCGATTAACCGCTGTTTTTTTTTTTTTTAATTTCGAAAAACGAATGTATGGATAAAAGTAACACTGTTTTTTAGCATTAAAACATTTTTGATTTCCTGCACCATTTCGAACTCAATCAGACAAATTTCTAAAACAAATAAAAAAAGTTTTATTTTAAAAAACAGATGTTAAAATAATTTTGAATTTGTATTTTTAATGTTGTCTCAAATTGTATCTATAAAGGGGCCAGTTATAGCGATCATACAACCATTTTGTTGATTTTTAACTGTCTCATTGTATGTGCTATACCTAACCTATATGTTAATATACACAATTTTTTTTGCAAAGAGTTTCGAATACAGTGCAAGCTTTACTTACAGACAGCTCCAATAAGCGGACACATTTTCGGGAACAAACTTTTTTTTCGAATTTTTCATACAAATTACTTTCCTATATACGGTCACTTCATAATCATAAGAAGCGGGCACTTTTTCTTGCCCATTTTAGATAGAAAACCTCCCATACGCGGACACATAATTTTATTTTGGGATTATTTTTTATCAACAAATGAAGCAGAAAAAAGAATAGAAGGTCCGTTGCCACTTCACTTCATTTTACTTTCAGTATAATGTCTGTTATATTTTAAATACCTAAGCAAATCAATTGAAAATCTCCGATAACCGGACGCGAAACTCTAATAACCGGACAGAGCGATGTTATGTTGAAAGCTTAGCTTAGTTACTTCGGGAAATACTTAGGGTATTTCCCGAGTAACTTATAAGTTAGGGTAATTTTGAAAATGTTTGGTTTCCCTTTCTCATCGCGTTCCGTTATATTTTGAGCGATGTCAGTTTTTAATAAAAAAAATTTAATATGAAGTTAAAAAAAAAAATGTTTCTGTTTCTTTTCCTTAACCGGACAGTTCTCATAACTGGACAAAAATTGGGGGACCATGAGTGTCCGATTATTAATGTTATAAATAAGCTAAATGTAATTAGTTTAAATGCATATCAATAATTAAAAAACAAATTTTGGATTTTTTTTAAATTTCAAAATTATGTTTTGAAAATTCGATATTTCAAAAATGGGTAGGTGAATTTTTATCAAAGTTAAATTTTTAACTTTGCATTGACAAATACTATAGAAAAGCACATTGATTTTCGCGTAAGCTATACCTATGTATATAGGTAAGCTTTTTATGAATAATATGGTAGAAATTCAGTTAAACCTTGTAGTAGTGTAACATCCTCCTTAAAACATGCCATTCGAAATAATTATTTGTTCCACTCAGGAGTAGGCCAAGAAAATGGTTTGGCGGCAAGGTTCAGTTCGGTTAGCACTATTTTCTTTTATTTCCTTATCCTTATTTTCTAAAATAATAAAAACTGTATTATAAACCCTTATTGTCTTTCATTTTAATAAATAACTAATATACCTACAATAACCCCTGTTCAGTGTTCAGCAATGTTTATATGTATTCTTAAAACTTTTCGAAGCTACGCGAGCAAGGGTCTGCTAGTTTCTAAATAAAGCTGAACGCTCATCACAACAAATGAATTAAAAATTGATCGTTAAAATCATACCTACTTTATCATTTTTATTTTTTTTACCGTCTATTTTATGCTTGTACTTGAACAAATTAATTTCATTGGTTTGGTTATACACGGGTAGTATATATTATATTTATCAGCTTCAGAAAACGCACGAATGCACTAAGTTAACATCTCACTTTGAAAACCGCCTTGAACGGTTTTGTGATGATGATGATGAAGAAGTCAGTCAAAACGTCAAGGCATACATAGGTACTGGGCCGTATGTTTGGGTTGAGAGAATCTTTGAAATTCCGCAAATGACTTAATGCCTCACCACATCGCCAATGCCATACGTAACCATACAAAAAATATTCCCTGGGGTGCAACGCTACATGCTGCTGCTCCTGGTGGTGGTAGTTGCGATATGGATGGAGCCTTACAATTTGGAATATATGTAGGTATACCTATTACTAACATCATTTACACACATTTACGAGGCAACCGAGGTGAGAGATGTTTTCATGAACCAGTCGATGCGCGCGCGAAGACTCCTCTCTCGAGTAAAGTCTCGAAACAGATTTATGCTTAGCGCTCTATTATTAAACACCATAAATCATTGAAGGATCAGATTTAGAAGGCTTAAAAGGAAATTAACGACGGGCAGAGTCACACCGTTGCATGAATACTCCGTAGGACAAGCCTCCTTGGAAACTTATATCACTTCAATTATTGGAATTCTGGAGGAGAATGATTTGGCCATGCAGAATGGAGTTCTACGTATATGGGCACATTTAAATGGTATCAAAGTGTTTTTGTGTCTTGCCGTTTGCGGGATAATTATTTAATTCTCGTTTCTTATTGATTTCTTTCTTCTTTTTGTTCACATAATCTTCCAACGCAGGGTTTTTTAGAAGTGTTCATTTGCCATTTAAGGTTTGATGTGGCATGAGTTTTTAAATTCGTAAATTAGTTTAGGTCTTTGCGCAATGGCGTATCCAGTAGGAGGGTCAGAGTGGTTTGAGCCCCCGAAGCTTTGATTAGCTAGAGGAAAACTTTTTTGGCTGCGATTTAAATTTTATAAAGAATATATTTTTTATTAGCTATAATTGTTAGTTCTATTCTGGTCTTCATAAAGCTGCCTCATATGCGTTGACATAAGAAAAGTGTATAGGTACGGCTTTAGTGAGTAGGTATGGTCAGGAGCAGGTATCGCAAAAACACAAAAAAATCAATTTAAGTGATAATTGTTGAGCCAAAATTCATCTTAACCCATCCCTAGATAATACTTCCTTGGTCACAGAAAGCGCGCGGGTGCAGGCGCACAAGTTAAATGTACATATATAGGTGAAAACTAAAATTTTCAATTTCCATTGCATTGCGATAAACACCCTCAGACAGTCCTTTCTTAAAATATTATCTGGACTTGGTGCCTGAGTCATGGTATCAGGTTATAAAGCGATATTTTTGTGTCCATTTCCGCATCAGAAGTTGTATCATATGTATGTATGAAATTAGCTGGAAACTCAGTTTCCTTTCACACGAGGAAAAAATACTGTGTTTTTTAATGTAGGAAACAAATGATTTTTATTAATATAATTTTAAGAATAGAACTGAGCCGCCACCACAGTTTTTATAGGCTGGAATTATAGCTATTTCATGACTGTCACGTCGCCGATCATCAGACTCCTTTTAATGGCGCTTGGTCTATTTTTTCAATTTAATAAAAAAAAACCGTCACTGAGAGTCGTACCAGACCAGGCTCCCTTCAGATCCATATCCACTATTTCTATTATTCAAAGCTGTATTAACTCTATAAAATACAAATTATTTTCTTATAATTATACAAATAGTAGAAATTCAAAGTTAAATTAAAATTTTGTTTTCTTTATCTGTAAACCAAAAATCTGTATCACGTGAGCATAAGCCTCCCCCATACTTCTCCATCTTCTTCTGTCCAGAGCATCATGGTTAATAGAGTGGACATGCTGAGTCTCTCCATTGTTTCAGCTGTCCTCCAATGTTTCGATGCCCATCTAAAGGTGTCCAATATATTGTGCCCAGCCCATTTCAACTTATTTCGTTTCGTTCATTTCTTATTTCTTTGACATTACCATTTGTCATAATTTTTATTGGTTTGCTAATAAGCCAATATTTAAGCATTCGAAGCATAACTCATTAAGTATTGTTTGACTAACTTTTGTTAGAAAAGTGTTTGAAACGGGAACTTTTGGGATTATATTGTAAACACATTATATCTATCAGTCAAAATTAACTAATGATTTGGAACTCGCAAAAACATGCCAGCATACCAAGGTCACATACTTGCATATTATATCTATAAGTTTGGTAACTTAACATTCCTTTTTTATTATTACAATTTCTTTCAATAATTATCAAGCCAAACCAAATGCACACAAGAGCCTATCGTTATCTATCGTTGCGAACACACTATTTTATTATTTTTTTTAATAACAATAAGTGAGGTAACACAAAATTGATAGATAGACAATAATAATAAAAAAAAGTAGATGTTAAATCAATTTAACAAAGTTGCGGACAAAAGTAATTTTAAAGTGGAAAAATAATTCTATTTACATATTGTATAAACATACGCCACCATAGTTCAGTTCAGTTTTCTTTATTGAGACTTAAATTAACAGATTTGGTTTTGATTACAGTGTATATATGCTGCCGACTTCATAATTATGTCTGGCTTAAAATTAACATTTTAATTAACGAAAAATAATAATTTTGTTTTCTTACAATATAGTTACATAATTCAAAAATGTACCTTTACTATAAATTTCATATGCTTGCTCCCGACATATGTTCATATAATGGCTCTTTAAGGCCAATCTTAAAACTAATATTGACTAAGACTTAAAAATAAAATAAAATTAAAAAAGATGCATTTGATGCATAAATTCATTTATGAATAATTTTTTTTTGTTACAATGTTTTAAGAGTTTGATATAAATTTAAGAAAGCAAGTTACTTAATTCATAATATAATCAAATATACTGGAACAAGAAACTTATATTACCTACTTATATAAACTAATAAGGCTATTATATTTAGAATAATTACAATTTTTTTTTTTTAATGGTTATGAAACACAAAAATATTAATTTGTATGAATAAACATATATCATATAAATACATATGTATAAAATTAATATAGTAAATACATACAAACACACATATCCAAATATACTATATATATATATATTTATACATTAATATATCATATATTACATATTATATATTATATATTATATATTATATATTATATATTATATATTATATATTATATATATTATATATTATATATTACATATTATATATTATATATATATATATACCTACATACATCGATATATTTCACACTTACATATATTTTTTTTTTTTCAAAAACATTTTTCAAAATAATAGAAATTAAAAATTATCCTCTGAGCACATTCAATGGGGCTTTCTCATAAAAAGGTAAAGTTAATGTATTATTCAACTGCGGTTCTAGCAAAGTTTGGGATCTATTTTGTAAAAGATTGAAGGGCGATTGGTAGTACTGAAGGTCTGTACTTTCAGTAACATTTGCATCCCACAGTCCTTTGACAAGTGGATTTGGATGGTTAGCAATAGATTCTAATCTGGTTTTTAATAAAGTTGTCATATAAATCATTAAAGGTTTAACCTTTGTTAAATTATATAATGTGTAGTTAGAAAACCATTTTTTATTAGGTTTTCGATATTTACCACTGCAAAATCGTAAAATTGTTCTTTCAAACTTTTCGAGCTCTTTTGCTGCCGTTGGAGAAATGGTGAACCAAGTACTGAAACCATACGAAATGATGGGTCTTATAAGAGTTTTATATATAAGAATTTTCGTGTTTTTGGACAAATGCTTTGATGAAAGTAGTTTTTTCAGAAAAGATGTAGCTATTTTTGCTTTATTTAATATATTCCGTGCATGTTTATTGAACCTGAATTTATTCTGGTAATGAATACCTAGGTATTTTGGTTCTGTTTTTAATGGAACTACATTACCGCCAATATGTAAAGATAATTCCTTACTTTCTTTAACAGCTTTTCGATGACCTTTTCCATATGAGTTTCTGAAACAGGTAAGCCCGCATTTTGCAGTGTTTATTTTCAAGCCCCAAGAGTTCAAATACGAAAGTAATCTGGGTAAGGCATTTTGTAATTTTTCTAAAGCGTTGTGTGGCCTTATAGCCCCAGCTACCAGTTTTGTGTCGTCTGCGTACAAAAGTGCTTCAGGCTCAGATTCAGAGTTGCAAAATGGCATATCATGTAGAAATACATTAAATAATTTTGGTCCGAGTAATGTTCCTTGAGCAATTCCTGAGATTACTGGGAAAGATTCTGAATATTCAGAGCCAATGACAACAGACGCTGTTCTGGAATCAAGAAAACTGATTATCATTCTTATTAAGGACCTAGAGCAATTTAATCTTATTAGCTTAAAGATAAGCCCTTTATGCCAAATAGAGTCAAAGGCTGCCTCTAAATCAATGTCCAAAACAACAGTGCACTTCTTTTGTCTCAGATTCTGAATAATTATATTATTAAGGACTAAAAGGCAATGTTCTGTTGAGTGTTGTTTTTTAAAGCCAAACTGAGTGTTTGGAATAGCATTCGATTCATCAAAAAAAATATCAAGTGCTTCGGCAATAACTCTTTCGAATAATTTTCCTATGTTGGATAGCAGGGAGATTGGTCGAAAATCTTTTATATTTTTGGCATTATTTTTTTTTGCTATAGGCATTATTTTAGACTGTTTCCATGCAGTTGGAAAGTATCCATTGTTTATACATTGATTAAAAAGACAGGTAAGGGTTAGGTCAAGAGAATTCGGGCATTTTCTCAAGGCAAAGTTTGAAATTCTGTCAAGACCAAATGACTTTTTGTTATTCAAATTGTTTCTAAATATATTGACTTTTTCATGTGTAGTAAAAGGTAAAGAAACTTGGTTACATGCTGTGTTTAGTCGTGTAAATGTTGTAAGAGGATTATTTACGTGAGTACTACAAAACTCGTCTACTTTTGAAAATACTTCATGATTCAAATTTAAATCATAAGAAGGTGTTCGATCTGCAAAAACATTAGCATACAGAGCCCTAAATGCACTGAGTTTACCCTCAATATCGGTCAGCTCTTGTCCATCGTTATTCAAAACATCCTTGACAATATCTGCTCCGAATAATTTTCTTCCTGTTATTTTATCAATTTCTTTAAAGGCATTAGGAGAAGGTCTTATCTTATTTAGACGCGATCTGAACTCTTGATCAAGGTCCTGTTTGACTCTCTCTTTTATTATTTTACCAAGACACTGTATTTGAGAATGAAGTTGTTGGTACTCCGAGTTGCGCCTATTTAAATGACTATGAAAGATTCTCTTAAGTTTTCTTAACCAAATGCTGCGAATTTTCAATAGGTTTTTAGTAAAATCACTAATATTTTTGTATTTGATGTCTTTTGAATTGCGAATAGTTGAGTTATTTTCAACACAACAAACTATATTTTGGTTGACATTTTCTACAATTGAATCAATCTCTAAATTTGAAATATTTCTGTCCGTGGGTACAGTCAATCTGGATAGCATATTGTGAAGCTGCATTCTGAATACATTCCAATCAGTTTTCTCAAAGCTGATATAAGTTTGAGGTGGTGTCAATATAGGGTAGATATTGAAAATTTCAAGATTTATTTCTATACCATAATGATTTGAAAACGTTGGAAATGTTATGCAAAGTCTATTATTAACATTGTTTGGGATGTTTGATAATGAACTAGATATAATAAAATAGTCTAGTATTGATGAGGACTGTTGATAGGTTGGGCTAAAAGGAGATATGAAATCAAGGTGGAGGTATGGACCACTATAATACCATTTGTGTACAATGTTTCCATTTGCATTGCTCACAGAGTCTCCCCAAGTAGGATGACGTGCATTAAAGTCACCACCTATTATTGCTTCATCAAAAGTCTTAATTATATCATTGAGCCTATCCAATTCTATGAATAGTCCTTGCCCTGCATTCGATGGTATATAAATACTTCCAACAAGTATACGTTTAGTAATCCCGGAGTTATTTTTACAAATCAAAATACCTAGACAGGCTGAAAATATGTTACTATGGAAAGGCAGCGTGTTAAACTTTAATTTTTCATCAATAACGATGGCAGTTCCCCTGCCATCGTCATTGCGTATTATGTTATAACCTTCAAATGAAGGTTTATGTCTATTATTCAGGACAGTTTCACATAAAAAACAAATTTGTGGTTTGTGACTTTTTAGAAGGCTTACTAACGCTAATCTTCTTTCATTAGATATTATTGAATTTATATTTATCGAAATTGTTTTAAGTTTTAGAGAAGAATCCATCATATAACGATTGATGCTACAAATTCAAGATATGCAAACATCTTGTCTTCTTTGTTTTGTAGTTTCTGGTATTTTGGCCAGAATTCTCTGATTTTGTACAAGAGATCTTTAAAAGAAATATTGAACAAACTCTTGGCTTCGTCAAGAAACTCAGTAATATTGTTTGGTTGCGAATTTTTTTCTCTGAGAGGAGGATTTGTCATTTCAGAAGATGACGGCTGTTTTTTAGGATTGCTCTTTGGATTTCTCGTTATGTCAGCGAAAGAGATATTTTTGTCTGTGAATGTGTTAATTGAGTTGATAACTTGATTTCTAGTTCTATTTGCTAAAAACTTTGCATGTTCAATATTCATTTGTTTCTTTTCTTTGTACCTCATATACGCTTCACACTCAAGAGAGTTTGCAGAATGTTCTTTAAAGCAATTGGCGCATTTAAGAGCTGGAGCTTGCTCATTTCTCTCTTTGAGATCTTTGAGAGATTTTATACAAACCTCAGAATCATGAAACTCGCTGCACAGAACACATCGACTATTGTAAGAACAGCAATCACCTGTGTGTCCAAATCGCTGGCAGCGATAACACCGAATTACTGATCTATTGAACTTTTTTTCCCAATAAACACGCTGGTGAAGGAGATACTTTATTTTCGTTAAATCTTTAAGAGACTCTCCAACTTCTAGTTGAACAACAAATATGTTTAATTTGAGACCTTGCTCTTTAGTTTTAGCAGTGGTAAATTGTGAGATTTTACTAAGTTTAACATTAGGTAAGATTTCGTTCAAAGCAATTCGAATGGAATCTGGATGTGTGTCACCGTCAATACCTTTTAGCAAAATAGATGCCCGCTTAGTTTCTTTTGGTGAGAAGGAGAATGCTCCAATGCCTGTTCCTCTAAGTTTTTCAATAACTAATTTATGTACATCTACGTTGTCTACATAAACTTTGGTTTTTCTATAACCTAAATTAATAAATTTATGTTTTATATTACTAACTTTACATTCGAGAGCAGCAACATTAAGTAAATCAGTAATTAAAGTACAATTTGCACCGAAAATAAATATGGGAGGGCAAAAATTTTTATTGCTTACAATAAGATTTGATGTGTCCGGGGAAGTCTCTGCTTCTGTTGATGAATTGTTGTTGTGGCTGACGCTTTTTGCTTCTGTGACGTTTGTGTTCGCGCCTTTTTTTGATGTTTGTAGATCGGGGAGAACGGCAGATGCATGTTCCAAACCCGATAATGGATAGAAGGTGTTGTTTGACAAATTTGGTAGATTAGAATATTCTACATTGTCATGATCTAGTTTTCTTTTTTTTCCAAAATGTTTGGCAGCATGCTTTAAATTTGTTAGCACTGTGGTCCAGTTGTTGTCAATGGGATCTTCATCATCGTTTTCCATACGCCACCATAAAACATACAAAAATGACACTATACAGTATACAAAAACGTACATATACATTATACATATACATATATGTACTTAAAACCAACTATCCAGAAGTTTGAGTGAAAAAGGATCTATAGGTTCATTGCGAAAATACCCAGACATTGGCCTGGAAAAAATACAAATCTTTGCAAAATGGAGTGAGATCAGATCGAAAACATAGATATAATATACATAGATATTATTACTCGCAATTCAAAACGTTTTGAACCAACAAAAAGCTGTTTTGACGCACACAGTAATAAATAGGCAATAGGGCATTTCCCCAACAGATTTATTTCTAACTGAATGTAAAATGTAGGTACTTACCTCGCTAAATAGGTATCATCCTATTTTGCTTGTTTTCTATTTTGAAAAACGTAGACTAAATCAATTGCCATGAAATGCACATCAAAATGGGCGGACAATTCACCTTTCATTGCACTTTACAACAACATCATTGCACACATACTCAGCTACATATAGGTACATATAAGAAAGCAATGGAAAAAGGCTCTTTTTCGATTAGGGAACCTTTGAAAAAATATAAGCAACAAACAAAAAACTTGCTAGGATTGGGATACTTGCCGCCTGGTGTAGGTATGAACTTTGGAATAATTTCACAGACTTTCGATTTTCAAACATATATGTACGTACGTGCTTGGAATTCTAAACTTTTTCTTGTATTAACAAAAACCTCATGCCTAAGGTGAACAAGAATGCTTTTAAATAATTGTTTGTTAAGATTTTATTGGATTTACTATGTTAAACGGTACCGCGCATTCAAAAGTGCCCCCCCTTCTCGTACCAACACTTGAGTGAGTAATGAGTATTATTATTTCATTTTTATAAGTTATTTTTTGCCTTATAAGTATCACAACGGAGGAAAACGGGAAAGGTCAAAAAATATTATTTTAAAGATAACGGAAATCACACAAACCCGAATTTTCCGCAAACTCGGATTTATACTCAAAGTACCTATAGGTACATCTAAAAAACCAACTTCAGGGCTTTTTCTCTTTTACCCTAGAAGCTGCACTGAGAGGATTTCCTCCAAAAGGTTGGGCATATGGTATAGCTGCCCAATGAATTTTAAATAGAACCGCACCAACGTAGCAAAAATTTTATGGATTATGGTTCAGTTTTGCTCAAATAAATTGGATAGGTCGTTGTTATGTAATAGCATAACCGTTCCGTAATTGCGATTTACTTACTTACTTTACTTACTTTAGATGGCGCTCACAGTCCAGGATGGAATATGGCCTCAACCAACAAGCCTCTCCAGCCAGCTCGGTCCCTAGCTAGCTGCCTCCAGTTACGCACTCCAAGTTGGTTGAGATCGTTCTCCACTTGTGTGCGCCACCTAAGGTGGGGCCTTCCTCTGCTGCGCAGACTGTCAGGGGTAGATTCGAAGACTCGTCGGGCTGGTGCGTTGGTGTCCATACGCTCCACGTGTCCCAGCCATCTCAGCCGCTGTATTTTCAGCTTTTTGACCAGGTCGACGTCGCTGTAAAGCCCGTAAAGCTCGTTGTTGAATCTTCTCCTCCATACTCCATCGATACAGACTGGACCGAAAATCACTCGAAGAATCTTCCTCTCAAAGCACCCAAGCAGATTCTCATCCTTTTTTGACAGGGTCCATGCTTCTGCCCCATATAGCAGGACCGGGATGATTAGGGTCTTATATAAGGTCTCCTTGGTTCTTTGAGAGAGGGCTTTACTACTCAAATGCCTTCTTAGCCCGAAGAAACAGCGATTGGCAAGAGTAATTCTTCGTTTGATCTCTGCACTGATGTCATTATGCGTTGTAATAGTGGATCCCAGGTAGGCAAAGTCCTTGACGACATCGAAGTTGTACTTATCCATCGTGACGTTTTGCCCGAGTCGACGATGTTGAGATTCCTTTCTCGATGGTAGCATATACTTCGTCTTGTCCTCATTAACAGCCAAACCCATTTTTGCCGCCTCCGATTCAATACTTGCAAACGCGCCGGTAACAGCTCGCTTCGTTCTTCCAATGATGTCAATATCATCTGCGTAAGCAAGTAGTTGAACAGACTTTTGAAAAACTGTACCGCTGTTGTTGACTTGCGAGTTGCGTACAATTGCTTCAAGAACGATGTTAAACAGGTTGCATGATAGCGCGTCGCCTTGTCTCAAACCTTTCTCGACTTCAAAGGGTTCGGTGGTGTTCTTACCGACTTTGACGGAGCAGCGAGATTTCTCCATTGTCATCCTGCACAAGCGGACGAGTTTTGCAGGGATGCCGAGATGCGACATGGCTCTGTAGAGCTCTTCTCTATCTACGCTATCATACGCGACTTTGAAATCGATAAAGAGGTGGTGTGTATCGATTTGAAACTCCTGGGTTTTTTCCAAAATCTGTCGTAGTGTGAACATTTGATCGACGGTTGATTTGCCGGGTCTAAAACCACACTGATAGGGGCCGATCAGATCGTTTACATACGGTTTTAAGCGATCACACAGTACAGATGACAGAATTTTATATGCGACGTTGAGGAGACTTATACCTCTGTAGTTGGCACAGGTCAGGGCATCTCCTTTCTTGTGGATGGGGCACACTAGTTGCGATTTACAGTTGGCAATTTTTTAAAAAATCCCAGTCCCATCGTTGCTGTGATTGACATTGACATTCTTTACAAGTTTATAACAGATCTTCCAGTCATAGTTGTGAATGGCAACAAATCGAGCGTTTTAGGCTCCAATTGGTTTGCAGCATTAGACATTAGCTTGCAGGGGCTCTAAATGGTACCTGAAGATGTTCTTATTGAAGATATCGTGGACTACAAAGAGTTCTTTTCTGATGAGCTAGGGTGTTATACAAGCCCTCCAATTTTATTGTAAATTGGTCTGAACGTGCTCTAAGTAAGATTACCTCCTTGCCACGTGGCTCTAGCCCTAAAAGCCAAAGTGGATGCTGAGTTGAATCGTCTAGAAAAGGAAGGTGTCTTGGAGACGGTGAAATACTCTAATTGTTCCTATGGTGAAGAGCGACGGATCCATACGAATTTTCGGGGATTATAAATTGACTCTGAACAAAGTAGTTAAACCACACTGTTTGCAGATTCCACTCATCACCACACTTCTTGCGTCAATTTGTGATGGAGCCATTTTTGCCAAATTGGATTTGAAACAAGCTTACACGCAACTTACAGTAGATGAAAAATCATCAAGCTACCAGACAATCGTCACTCAAAGGAGTGCATATCGCGTCAAAAGACTTCAGTTTGGTGTAAGTTCAGCTCTAGGAATTGTTCAAACATTCATCGAAAATACACTCCAAGTCATCGACGGCGTGCTACCATATCTTGATGGCATCGTTGTCACAGGTCGGGCACGAGGCAGATAGCAGAACGACTTAACGAAGTTTTTTCCAGGTTCAGGAAACTCGGACTGCGACTGCGTCAATTTGGATTAAAATCAATCATTTTTTTGGATTTTAAAAACGATTCGCTGGGTATCCGTCCAAAGACAGACAAGGTAAAAGCAATCAAGAAGGCTACAGCACCAAGTGATAAGAAACAACTTCAAGCATTTCCTGGGATTCAAAATTTGTATCACTTCTTTCTTCCACAGAAAGCAACAGTAGCGGAGCCACTTCACCGCCTACTCGATAAAAACCAGAAATGGGAATGGACAAATGTTCACCAAACGCCATTCAACAATCTAAAAACGCTTATCTGTCAAGATAGCAGTATTTCGATTTTTGCTAGGGTCTTGTTTGAGTATTTTACATGCTTCCCTAGGTAATTGCCATTAGTTCCGCCTGGAAAACACTAAAAAAAGTTGGGAAGCCGAAAATATTTATTAATATTCAGAGACTCGGAATATACCCCTGAAACAACTCCACACTCCATCTTTGATCCATCAGTAAAAATTATTGTTTCGAAGTCTCTCGTCACGACGTTATACGTTATCCTCCTAATCCTGTCTGCATGGGAATTGAACTTTAAAATACTTATTGAGGTTCACAGTAGGAGTGCAGTAGTCGGTTCAAACAGCAAAGAATTTTTTAAAGAAGATGCCAGATAGTTCAAAGGTTCAACTTAACCACTCCAGGATTCCTGCTAAGTCAACATATTACTTCTTTAGTCACTACGGATGTTCTCCTTCTGATCTAATGTAAAGGGTCATTCATTTATCGTTTTCGAAAGTAAAGCTAGATAAAACACACACAGCGGTACATTTTTGATGAAATTTTATAAAGTTTGGACTTTTCCATTAAGTGTGAAAAACAATATCATTCAAATGGCCCCTTTGGGAAGATTCCAGCAGGCGATTCTTTTGATGTAATTTTAAACCACTTTTTCGGACATTTCGGGTGGTATCTCAGCCATAACTTGAGTAATGTTGGTTTTTAATGCGTCTAGAGTTCGGGGATTATTCGCGTAAATACGATCTTTCTCGTATCTCCACAGAAAAAAATGTAAACGTTGTCAAATCGCATGATCTTGGTGACCAATTGACTTCGCCAAATCGTAAAATTACGCGACCAGGAAATTTCTCACGCAATAAAGCCATAATTGGTGGTGTTGTGTGGCTTGTTTCCCTTCTTGTTTGAACCACAAATCGCCCAAGTCATGATCTTCAATTGCCGCACCGGCCAAAAAAAAAACCGGTCCGAATTGACTGTAACCGTCTGCCCATTGGCATCTTTGAAGAAATATGGACCCATGACACATTTCGACCATAGAGCACACCAGTGACTTTGTCTGGATGCAACGGCACCTCTTTGATCACTTCTGGGTATGCGGCAATTTTGTTTGTTTACATACCCAACGAGTGAGAAATGTGTCTCATCGCTGAAGAAAATGTTCGAAAAAGCGGTGTTTATTGTCTGTCGTTCCTACACCGAAGAAGCGTATCTACAGCGTTGTGAATGGTCAGCAGGCTTCAATTGTTGCGTAATTTGTACTTTATAAGGATGGAGAGGCAAATCCAAATGCAAAAAATACGTCATAGTGAGGTGTACGACACTTTCGATTGCTGCGAACGCCGGGAAATCGATAAATTCGGATCATCAGCAACACTTCCACTTGCAGCAGCAATATTTTCGACTGAGCGTGCATTACGATGATGCACAGACCATACGACATCAGTAACACTTCCGCTTTCTTCAAATTTCTTCACAATTTTACCGATTGCTTGCGTTGTCGGTCAATTATGACGACCATAATCATCGCGTAATGCGTGAAAAGTGGCTACGTTTGAATCACCACTTTCGTAGTAAGTTTTAATAATTTTAGCACGTTGTTTGATTGTTAAGCGATCCATTATCGTAAATGGCAAACATTCAATTAATATTATGACACTTCAAATGACAGCTGAGTTTGACAGGTGTCAAATACCAGCGCTACCAACTTGAAACCACGAAATGAATCACCCTTTACAATCGTCAAATAAAAACGTATTTTGATAAAATACATCCAAACGCCATTGCACTAATGGCAAAATCGTCTGCTTCCGAGAGTGGTATACGGAAGACGTTATAAAAAAGCAGTTTCGTATCAATAATTTAATATGGGCTAGAAATTATTCAAGTGGTCCTAAATGGATTTCTGGAGTGATCAAATCTACGACGGTTCCTATTTCATACAGAATTCTTCTTAAAGAAAACGCCAAAAGTATACATACGAAGACTTTCCATCAGATGACAAATAAACACAGGCTAGCTCTCCAACAGAACAGACCACAGGTTCCTCAGTCAGAATCAGCAGTCTCCCGAAGATCAAACCGAATACGAAAAGAAGTAAGCAAGTTCAGACATCTTGGCTACCCGATATATTATTGTAACTCTTTACTATTAAGTTATGAAGAATAAAATTGAATAACAAATACATCGTGCGTATTTATAAGTCGTTAAGATATTCAAAAAATGAATCTGTTAAATTCAAAAACTGAAAAATAAAAGCGTTTCTCGTCGTCACGTCATGCCAAGAGTTCGAAAAATTGAAAAAAAAAAGAAGCGACGAGATGACGATTTTCATCATTTGACAAGTAAGTGACATAGAAAGAAAACAAAAACACAGAAGACCACTGCATCTCCTCAACTGGATAGAATAGGTATGTATGTATCTTTTAATTTTAAATTAATTCAATTAAATACAATAAAACAAATATGAAAGAACATCAAAAGTGAAGAACTAATCCAAATCCAAAACATATCTGCGTCTATTTTAAATGCAGGTGAAAATGCCATATTATGCTATCTCCTGCCCGATACTTCCATTCTGCTAGCATTGTCCGTCGCCGTCTAGGCTAGCCTTGTTGACCACAACACAAGCATTTTTTTTCTAATCTTTTTTTTCATTTTTCTTTTTTATAAATATGTATGTACATATATTTCTTTTTTTAATTGTTTTTCTTTAAATCACTTAAATCCCTTTCTCACACACCGCACTTAAACAACAAACAACAGAATGAATCAACGCTGTCAAAAAAAAAATAAGTCAAGAAACTCGTCGCATTTTATACCGAGAAAAAGATGACAGCGTTTCACGTCACGCTCTCGTCTCGTTTCCTCGTCGCGTTGTGAATCAGCATGCACCTTTACATCCAATAAATTCCGTAGCCCAGTTTTGCACAAAGTATTTTGACAGATGAAAGAAACTAAAAAAAAACTATATCAATTGTGAATATTTTGCTACCGGGCTCGAGTGTGATTTTGTAATTATAATTATAGTGATTTATAAAGGTTTTCTAACATTTGTATGTGAAAAATACGATAGCGGTGTTAGTTTAAAACTATATAAAGCATAGCAAATTTTGTTTTAAGAAAAAGGTGCAGAACAATTTTTTTTAAACTATACGAATTTTATTGCTTTAAAACAATAACAACTTACCAACTACATTTGTATATTATTTATATCAATGTATTCACGGATAGGGATTTAACAGGGTTTTCTCTTACTGTGGTCATATAAATTTTGCGGGTTTTTTAAGCAAGGGGGGTACGAACGAGTCGGTTCTCTAGATATTAGGTACCTACGCTATGGCTCGAACTTTATTCCAATCTTACTCCAATTTAAAAAAAAATTTAATCTAGTTCACCACTCCGATTTTTAGATCCAGAATTCTAGATACTCTTTTTTTTTCCAAACTGAAAAATTCAAAGATTCTTTACCTAAACCACATGAAAGTAAATGACAACACTTTGTTATTCAATTTTCCAATTCTGTTCTGAAAAGAATAGAATTAAGGTTTTGTGATTTTTTTTGTTAGAGAATATTTATTTTCTTTTACTTTTTACAAAAATCTGCTCCGAAATTTTACTACTGTGGTTCGAAACCTGGTAAGACGATTGGCTTTACTTAGTAACAGCGATGTACATACCTACCTAAATAATATACATAATGTAGCTGCTTTAAAAACACCACCACTTTACAAAATGACTGTCAAACAATATGAAAATAGGTAAAATCTATCCATGTTAAAGCTAATATTCATTTCATGAATAAGTAACGAATTTGTGTTGTCCCTATTAATTCCCATCCTCAACATAACCAAGTCGTACCCAACAGGTTTTTTTTTTAGATAGCTTTGATGCTAAACCAAATTATGACCAATTTAAACTGTATTATGCAACTTCTGAGTAAATTAAAAACGAATCGGTTGGATATATGAAAATGGACTAGACACGCACACCGTTATCGTAACTTCAGGCGGTTGGTTGTCTGTTGGTCAGCCAAAGTAACACATTGTAGTCCATTAAAGATGCTCATTCATTCTTGACCCATTATTAAGGAGTCATTTTTTACAGCTGACCACAATACTTCACAACATTATACGTATGTACATAAATAAAATACTATATCATATTGGATGGATTCCTTTGCACACTCTATCCATGACATTGTGTTCCGTGTTCGACATGGTTAGTAGAAAACGTGCACAGTCGCAAATGTACCATTTAAATGCACGAAATGTTTCAATTTGATGTGTGCGCTCAATTGCAGTGTAATCCAACCACTAGTGAGCTGAGATCCCGAACTTCCTGTACCCTACACCTGTACCTCTTTAAACCCTGCTCCATCTAAACTTGCTGAACATTAAACATTTGCAAAAGCACCGAATGTTTCTTTATGTGCCACCATTTGCAACTGAATGAATGGTCGACTCCTTTAATCCAATCCCGACAACCTACATGCTTGTAGATATAGGTACTAGGCCTTAGTATGTAGGTATGTACTTTTTATTATTCTCTCCATCGACAATGAGATATCAATTTGTAATATGAAAATGATTTTCAACCCTTTAAATGTCAGACTGTTTGACGTCTCATGTTAAGAAACAATTTTACAAAAACTTGAACATGCCAACTGAAGACACAAATAAAGAAGCCGGTATAGAACAGAAGGGAGCCAAAACACCGAACCGAATGACTTTTGATTGTTTCCAAATTGAAACTGCATAATGACAAAATTAAATTAATTTCAGTTTAAATGAAAATAGGTAATTGGTAGTCGTCATGCCAGTGAAATGATGAATGCCAATGCGGTTGACAACTTATTATGGCTGGTAGATGTTTTGTCAAAGCTTTCATACTCGCTGCGTTGAGAGATTTTGATAAATTGCATGCATACAACATTTGAGTTTGCTTAAATAAAATTATTTAATCAAAAATTCTAGTATTAAGAGCAGGAAATATATGTAGGGACTTTAGCGGAAAACCTTTAGACGAATTTAGACCTTCAATAGGCGTGTATGTGTATTGAGTATCACACGTGGTTATCAAAGAGGAAGAAGGTTATCATCTCTCAAAGAAATGTTTATCGGCCTTCCGATATTTTTGCTAATTAAAAGTATTATTATTATCTTTAGGAACTGGATGAGAAGCTAAGATTCGCATATATAATGTGTAAATGTAAAAACAAATTTAATTAAATTAATTCGAGAAAGGTTGAAATGTTTCCTTTTATATAACTAAAGTCGATTGTCAGAAACAGGATTTAATTGTTCAGTTTTACTCCTACCTGAAAGGGGAAGGCTTTTCCAAAGTCTTACTAAGTGCATGGAGAATTGAATTGACGTCTTGATATCAAGCAATAAAACATACTTGGTCTAACTTTTATTCCGCGAGTGTTAAACATGTATAGTTATTTTATCGCTTAAATACAGTGGGTAGTTAATTATAAATAAAATAAACTGGGTAGCGCGACACCCGGTGTAGAACAGGCGATCAACAATTTTATGCCCAATTCGAACGGATAAGGTGAGAAGCACTTTTTCATGACAAGAGAAACTCTTGGAGTATTTGTCAATTCCTAGTAAGAGGCAGTAACTCGTGGAAAACATTTATTTTAGGTGGCATAGGCTGGGCTGGGAATCGAACTCAAAACCTTCGTTGTAACAGTCTTACGCACTTACACTTGTTGGTAAGTAAGGGGTTGTCTCCCAACATAAATATTAGGTAATAAAAACTTATTATTCTTGTTTACCCTAATGTTAAACAGAAATTTGCACAAACTCAATTTATTGATTCAATTTGTTGTTGTTCTATAACGTTAAACAGTAAATCATAATTGCATTCTCTTTTGATTATATACTTACATATGTTAGGTAGATACGGTATGTACTTTCAATTGTTAACTTCCTAACATGCACTCGCCCAGGAGATCGATGTCTTTTCAATTCGATCGTTGACCAGGATACTTGTAAAATAGAATCTTGTATCAAATTGTTTGGATTTTTTTATTTATTATTAAATTTGCTCATACAGTTCACTTTAATTAAATTAATTCGAAAATAACAAAGTTGATTGTAATCGTTGAATAAATCCAAATAGAAGGTGCCACTCCACATGTAGGATTTTTGTGTATCAAAAATAAATATTTTATTTTTTTTTTTTTAATTTCTTTGGGATTTTTATTTAATTATTATGGAATATGTAATTCGAGATTTTTGTTATTATTATATTATTATTATATCTTACAACTGAAAAATTTTGTAATATACAATTAATTTGGAAGTGAAGATTACATTCGAAGGAAAACTATGTTAAAAAACCTTCATTTAATTGCACTGCTTTTATTTTCAAACTTTTTATAATATTATAGACTTTGGGACAACATTTGCCAACCGCGTGAACTGGCAATTTTTGGTCGAAAGATCGGTTTGTTATTGTGCGCTCTTGGCAGAACATTGTCAGACGATTGGCTGTTCAGTTCTAAACTAAACCCTATTCTATTATCTAATCTAATAATTCTAAATTCTTCTTATTGCAGTACAGTAATCAGTAATCCTAGCGTACACTATTTCATTGTCATTCAATTGTAATTTTAACACTTATATACCTACTTAACTTACTCTATCTCGTTTTCACTCAAAAAATCAAGGTATATGTATACCTAATGAATTTAACTGTAACCGCTACCTTTTATTTTTCCTTTTTCTTAACTTCTTTCGTTGCTTATTATGCATGAATAAATTGTCATTATACTTTATACCTATTATTATCTCATCGATAAAAGTACGCCGTGTTTTATTTTTCATCGTGAGAAATTAATTAAAGTTTGAATTGATTTCCAAAAGTTGCGCTTGACTTAGTTGAACAAGGAATTCTCGAACTACCTTAGTTGAAAAATAAAAATTGCCAATGATAATATTGTTAACTTTTTGTCAAATCTGGCGTATCATCTGTACCTACTTAGCTTTAGTACGATACAATTATGCATAGCTACATATACAAACTATATTTTTTGTAAAAAAACATATTTCAGCATCTTCCAGAATTTCTTTTCACCAATTAGGTACAATATGTCACAAAAGTTAGAATACGCACCATCAACTTGTGTTAAACTGGGTCAAGTACATATTGATTCGTGATTGAGTGTACAAAAAACATAAATGGACGGTAAAATATCTCACAATCCAGTCGATAATGCTGTAAACGCATTACCGTTGGAATATTCTTGTTATATTATACTGAAAAAGACCAATTTTTCAGCTTTTCGTTCCACTGTGCGTCGGTCACACATATCATTAGACAATGAACCGCCGCTTGTCACATGTCTTTTAGGTATAATGTTTACCTCCTGTAACTCATATGGAACATGTGTGAACTATGTTTCTAACTTTTGAATTTCAATTTGAAATATTTTCCTGGAACGCCTCCTGTCACACCATTAATGTTCGAATACTTGATTTTTTTTACTTTAAGAGCAGGCCTCTAGCTGAAGGCTGATGGCTCACCAGGTTTGCACTTAGCCTACTCTCTCTGCACTTTGGGGACACAATAGAGAGGAAGGGGTGGTAAAGGACAAAAGAAAACAAACGGGCTAGTGAAACTAATTAAAATTTACCGCAACAGTAAATTATATAATATTGAAAATACTAAACTCAATTTGCCCTTTTTAAATCTTTTTTGTTCAACTTTTTATAAAACTATAATATCACATCACATTGGCAAACTCATCCCTGATAATCCTTTAATAAAATATCTTCAAAATATCTTCTAAAAATAAAACAACCCCTTTTGTATCAGAAAATAAAATTCAACACAGAATACAACCAACATAAAACTCGCACACAAAACGTCAAAAGTCATCAGGATTTACTAGCCCCTTAATAAGGAGGTAAACCAAGTTCTTTTCGAAAACAAAGACCCAAGGCGGCAAGTACCGGCTTTACGCATTTGAAGACAAAACAAACTGAATCAAAGTGGTAGGACAATAATGAGAGGGTGTTTATCCCATTTATTACGGGAAAACATGATCCCCTCTTATCCCATCATTAAGGGTGCTACTGCTTTATTTCTTTGTTTGTTTGAATACACATATTATGAATGTAGAGTATCTTTTGATTTGGCTTAGGGGAAAAAGAACGATGATGGTAAAATGGGCTTACTTATTATTAAACTATGAACCAAATAAAAAAAAACATGTTGGATGAATCTGTAAGCTAAGATTATAGTTGTTGTACGTACCTACCCTACATATATCTATTTTGTTTTCGTTTCGTATTTTTAGATAATTTTGGCAATTTGTTATAATAAACTAACTTAAAAAACTTCATGGTCAGTTTATTTCACATTTATTACAGACTAAAATATAGCATAATAAAATAAATGGCGCACAATTTTGAACACCTTACCGCAAAATTTAGGCTTTTGGACGGTGCGAAACCAAAACTCGGTTAAAAAGAGGATTTGCTGATTTTAAAAGAATTTACATATCTCCGTACTATCTCTTTGTGTGTTTTATCTTTTTAGTATCGTATATATATGTATGTAGTAACTCCAAATGCCACTTTGAATATTACAAATGTCAGAAAAGCTAATGTTTGCTTAGTTCTTTTTTCTGCACGAATTTTCAGTTAGAGTTTAGGAAGAAAATAGGTTTAGGTTCAATTAGAAAGCGTACGAATATTATGGTAAAGAGTTGTGTAATTTGTAAATTTGTAAAATTAAATCAAAATAATTTTAAATATTAAATCAATCACGTATGGGTATTGATATATGTTTCTACTTGTTGTTAAAAAAGAGTTCGGCAATATATTCAACTGCGAAGCAATCGAATAGTTCAGAATGTTCTTTCTAATGGTTTTTTTAAATTTATTTGTGCTGTGAATTTTTGGGGATATTGTTTGCGAAAAGGTAAAAATTGTATTTATTAAAATTTAAAATTTTAACTAACTCAATTTTTTTGCAAATTAAAAAGGGGGATATGAATAACAAAAGCCGACAAAAGTTAAAATACCTCCAGCAATGAAATCTTCTAAATAATAACGTATGGTTTTTCAGACATTTCAATTTAAATTGCAAAAAGTTTGGAATATCTTGAAAACAATTTGAAATGGAACAATTTTGACTACGGATTTCAATTAAGTGTAGTGTATTACCACTTTCGTACCAGAAGGTATTTTAAATTTAGTCGACTTTTGTATGTAACTCATAAATTATAACGCACTTTCAGATTACGAAAAAAAAATTCTGTCTATCAACACTATTTTATTGAGAGTGAATAAAACAGACGCTCCATTAAATCTCATCAAGGGATAAAATGGCAGTTCATTAGTCACACTCACAACAATGAAAAAATCATTTGAATTTAAAGATATCTAGCATTAAAAGCGACTTTTTAACTATAACAGGCAGTGAATAGATATAGAAAATACGCAAAGCACTTTGTATAGTTCGATTAAATTGGGCCTTAGTCGACTAACATTTTTTGTCAATTTTATTATTTTCAATTATTATTATTTATCGTGAAACTATTATCTTTTATTAAATGTTAATTCAGCGCCCCGGGCACCCAGTTTTTTTTTTCTTAAGTCGCCAAGTAAGCATACTTTTAAGAACGTGACTCAACGAAACATAATAATTTAAAATAGTTATAACAGTTTATTGCCATTAAAAGTATAAGGCGGCTTGAAAAAAAATAAAAAATGTCACTTGAAAATTTTCATTCAAGTCCACCATATTTACACACAACTGATCTTTTATATTTAAATGATTATTATTGCTGGTTTTTCTTTAAGAAGAAAGTTGGAAAGTAGGTCCGGAAGTTTTCAAGGCCTTCTATGAAAACTTGTGGGTTCTAATGCGATTCTGAAAACCTTTTTGTTAATCTCTGAATATAAACTTACTTATTTAATATAAACTTACAAACCTATAATTTTAAATAAAATTTGTACTCACTATCATTACGTTTGTTTATTAGTCACAATAATAATAAAATTTTCATATTGACATATTTCTATTAAATAATAAGTTTCATAGTATATACATATGTAAATCAATTTGTATTTGACAACCATAATAATTAACAAAGGTAGGTAGTATTTGAATTATTTTATCTTATGTTGGTGCTGATGGTGCAGCCTTCAGAATGTGAACCTGCAGTTCAAGACCGTGGAGCATCGATTGACGATTATTTTTCCATTAATGTAGGATATATTGTATCCAGGAGATCTACTTAGTTATAAACAAGAATCTGCAATTAGTAGGTACGGATTAACTTTAGCTTCGAGAACAAAAATCTAAAATTTTAAAGCCGGTTTGGGACTCCGACCCTTGACCTAAGACACACTTACTAAAGCTACACTGTATGCGTGATTTTATAATAAGTATGTTAAGTTATAAAAAATTAACGATTTTTCATTTATCCACGCCATAAAATCTAAACTTCATAAAAAACTAGTGCTTCCGGATACTAAAATAAATGCGTCCGGGGACTAAATTTTGCTGCCCGCAACTACCGCAAATCGAACGTGTTTGCACAATTTTATTATAAATTATGCAAAAATAATATTAATAATTATATGTAATACAGTACAACACGCTTATAAGAAAGTCTGAAAATGCCGGACATTTCTTTCTTATATCCGAGTTTTTCTTATATGCAAACAACGGATATAAGAAAGAAAATTTCTTATATAAGCAACACGGATATAAGAAAAAAAATTTCTTATAAAGAACAACGGATTTAAGAAAAAAAAACAATGCAAAAAGTTTTTTATTTCTTCTAAAATTTTTAGTTTTATTTTTACGGATACCGTGTTTCTTTTTCTAAGCATTTTAAACACACAACATAAAAACAAAACAGGAAAGTTAAACGAAAACGAAAACAAAAACAAACAGTCAAATATAAAATCAAAATGTCACAATTTATAGACCACGGAGTATTCACGCTCTTGTCAATCTGACGTTGTCATTTTTATTGGAAAACTGGAAGTTGTTATTAAAGGTGGAAACATATTGGTGCGTATGTGTAAACAAATTTTTATTTCAATCAAAGTAAAGCTGAAGTTAGTTTCTTATATGCGTACTTTTTTGTTCTTGAAAATTTGTATTGTGCATTAAAAGGTATTTCTTATAAACGTGTTTTTCTTATATGTGAGTTTCTTATATACGTTCAATTTCAGAGAGAAATTTAAGAAAAAGACATGGTGTTTTAGGTTGCGTTTCTTATAAGCGAGTTTTTCTTATATGAGTGTTTCTTATATCCGTAAAATACTGTATTATCAACTAATATGAAAGATATAAGAAAAAGTATAATTTTTGCTGAAATCTTCATGGTATAAAAATAAATTGAGACCAACGTGAAGAATCCGGATACTAGTGACTCTACCTATCTTTGCAAGACAATCGTCGCAGGAAATAAAATAAATACCTTCTTTACGCTATACCTCTTTATATTTATAAACAAATTAGGTAATCATGTGTTGGTTTGGCTTTGAAAACAAACTGTCTAATACGGTGTTTGTTTTGAAACAGTACTTTTTATGTTTTGATGTTTTTTTGCTTAAAAAGAATTTCCCTTGTTTAACCAATACCTATATTAAAATTAAATTTCATACATATCTATATGAAATTAAACTTTTAAAATCACTCCACGTAGGTATTCTTTAACTTCTTTTAAATACCTACAATATCTACTTTACCTTTATTATTCTGAAATTCGGCAGACACCCGAATGGCTCATCTAATTCCAATTATGGTTACATTCACACAAATCTAAGAACCCAAAAAGTGAAACAAAACCTGTTAAGTGTAACCATGAATTCGATTTGTTAAACCTAATTTTCGCAATCTCATTGCCTATCAAATACCAACCACCAAACAAAAACCATTTGTCAACCCTCTTGGCACGAATATGGTGTGTGATCGGGATATCCATCTCACACTTCAATTTGAAATTGGAAGTTTTTGGCGTGAAATTCGACTGACGCATGCAAGGCACGTGACCAAAACAGTTTATTTACAGTTCAATATTATTTGAGCCTCGTGACAATCATCCACAATAACAACACGGATACGGATTGTTCCCAAAAATATATTACATTACATTATAATGGCAGATTTTACTACAACAAAACTTAGAAGTTTGTATTTTTTTTAGCTTATCAATGAAATCTGATCGGTTCATTGCGATAAGGGGAAAAGGGAATTTTAATTCCAGGATTTATTTGCTGATAAAAAGGGACAACCAAAGACAGTCTAATCTGGAATAAATAATAAGAAGATTTTTTATTTTATTGCTTATCTAGATACTATCACAACTACAAGTTTTGTTATGTAGGTATTATAATTTACAATACGAAGCTATTATATTATGGCTTTCAAAGCTCAAAACTAAAAATGTCTTCCGTCTAATTGTTCACGGCTTAGAGATAAAAAAAATGGAACTACATATTAGTCCAGTCATTAAACAAAAACTCGCCTGAAAGCTGGAATGGGTATATAGCCTGCTCATGATGTTCTGAAGAAACTGTAAAAATTCCTCATCGATATGGACGCCGCTAACAATTTAACGGGAGGGTTAAAGGCCCCCAAAATGGTTTTTCATGAATATGTCCCAAATGAATAGTTGTACAGAAAAAGTGTCAAGGACTAATTTTTAGCTTAGAAAAATACCCACAAAAAACTCATACTTTTTCCATAAAAATAACTGTTTTCGAAATAAACCAATTAAGAGTTAAGAGTTTTACTTTTTTATATAGTGGGCGGCCTATTTAAAAAATTGAGCATTTTTTGATAAGTGCACCAAATTTTTTCCATTTTTTATACATTATATGAATATGATTGAATTATATTGGTCCACTTTCTGTGTCCACCCCTTAAGGTGGGAGGGCCAAATTAAAAAACTTACTTGAAATACAAAATAAATATTAAAAAACAACGACAACACTTACAATATTAAGTTAAAGCTTTTTTTAGCCAGGTACTTATTCTTTAAAAATGTTTTTAAATGAAGTTATTTTAGTGACCTGGCATATCACCATTTCAGTTTAAACGATAACACCAAGTCCGAACCATAAGATTATTATCCAAAAACTAGGCACTGAACAGATGTTTAAAAGTTTTCTAGTTTTTGAGAAAAAATTAAATATTAAAATATAGGTACTTTGTTACTTAGGTACTATAATTTTTCACTTTCCGTAGAATCTTAGTTTAGAAGGCGGATTGAAGAAGAAATTAAAAACATTTATTTTTGGTATTTCCCATAATTTATTCAAAAGCTAGCAGACGTTCTTATTCTTAGTGTTTGGCTTAAAATTGATAAGAGCATTGAATATAATAAATAAGTTTAAGTGACTTTAACTTCCAATTGCGTTTCGCTCAGGTACCACAGTGGATTCATCACTTAGATGCTATCGTACCCTTCTAAGACACAAATTGTGTTCGATGTTTACCGAATCTTATAAAAACTACAGCATGAATATACTTTGAATTATATTCAATTACTCCATCTAAACAGAAGTTATTTCGTTTGTCTTCGTTGTTATAATAAATAAGAATAAAAATGGTAGAATTTAAACAAAAAACTAAGATTAAAAACAACTTTTTACAAATTTTATGTTTGAAAATTATTTTTCAAAAACTATGCAGGGGTTCCTTACTCAGAAAAGCTCGGGGGACAATAAGATGATTTTAAAATGCCCTTTCCAAAAGTATTGAAAATTTGACGGTTCAATATAGCACTCACTGCGACGCGCTATGCCGGCTGCCCCTGCAGAGGGTTGGTGGGAGTTTTTTCTCATGAAAGAAGACCAGATTTTGTATTCAATTTTTTCTTTGGCTTTTTTCCAAAAATATTTTGGGGTAAGCCATCGTTTAATATTTAATAAAATAAATTAATTTCTTTAATTTTTCTTAGAACCACTTACTTCTTGAATAATTTTCGGAATTTCTTTATTTATTAATTTATTCATTGACTTAGAAAGGCGCCATCCATCTGGGTCATGCAGTCCTAGACTTTTGGAACGACAAATATATAGATATCGGTTTAAAAAACTATAAATAAAATTGCAGTTTACCCAAACTTTTCAACCTAATTTCTGCGTATGCTCTTGCTTTAAATAAATTACAGTCTAAAAAAAACAATAAAATATAATTATTAATAAATATGAAACTTATACTTATAAAATGTCTTTTTCTGAATTTTATTTTTTTAATAAAGAAAATTAACCTGTCACTAATCCTCACTTTGGATTTTGCAAGTGGAAATTAAGATTAATTTTCAGATTGTTAAAAAACGAATTGATAAATTTTGTTCCCGTACCAGTTTTAAGTAGATGAACACACATTTGACAAGTGAAAAAAAACATCAAAACAGTAAAAATGGCGGACGAGAATAGTCGACCTGCAAAAGAAGGTAAACTAATTTAATAAATTTACTAATAATAAAAAAATTATTGTTTTCAATTGTTTACATTTATAACGGGCTTGAAATGGACCTCTGGAATCACGATAATGCTGAAAAGCTTAGTTGAAGAAAATTTTGAACGCCTGCAATGCAGCATCATCAGCATATTGCAAATATTCTCAGCAGTGAATTTCAAACAAATATTAACTTTGAGCAGGTCGACTCAAAATAGAAGGGCATAGGTTAGGTTAGGTTGAAGTGGCTGTCGGTGGAAAAACCGACACACGTAGGCAAATTGTTGGCCCGTTGTGATACCACATGGATTTTGAAAAGCTTTTCCTTACTCAATTAAACCAATTTGAGCTCCTTATGAAGCGTGCGAGATTACTTATAGAAGTATTTGCTAGATCACTCGTATCGTTGTAGTAGAAGTCTCCCAGATGGAGTCTACGTCTCTGTGACAGAGCAGGACATGTACAAAGAAGGTGAGGAATTGTGTCCTCCTCTTCCTCATCCATGCAGCTTCTGCAGAAATCATTAGAGTGAACGCCTAGTCGCATGGCGTGCCTACCTATTAGACAGTGTCCGCTTATGACACCTATTACGGAACTAATGTGAAATCTGCTTAAAGATATCACTTGCTTAGAGCGCTTCAGATCCAGCATTGGCCAGATTTATTATGTCGTTAAGCAAGTGGTGAGGTTGTTCCACCTAAGGTTTGTTTTCTTTATAGCATCTTGCGTTAGCATATGTTTAAAAGTAGCGATAGGTATACCAATAGTTGTCTTATTTCGTAGTATAGGTACTGTTGTTCTACTTTTGGCGAGTTTGTCAGCTTTACAGTTTCCTGGAATGTCCATGTGGCCCGGCACCCAACAAAGGTGAATGTTGAACTGCTCCGCCATCTCAATGATACACGATCGGCAGTTTTGGGCTGTTATAGAGTTTGTAGAAACAGAGTCCAGAGATTTGATGGCAGCTTGGCTGTCTGAGAAGATGCGGATATCAGTAGTTGATATCACGTTTTCTTTAAGCCAAGATAAAGCTTCTTTAATCGCTAAAAGTTCCGCCTGGAACACGCTATAATGATTAGGAAGACGGAATGATAGACCTAAATTAAGTCTGTCTGAGTACACGCCTCCACTAACCCTGTCGGCGGTTTTTGATCCAACAGTATAAAAGTGAACGGATTCATCTTTCAAGAAATTATCATCCTCCCAAGTTGATCTGGATGGGATGGTAACTTGAAAGTTTTTGTTGAAATTTGCTTGGGGTATAGTGTAGTCGATGTTACTTGAGAATGATCTGAATGAATTCAGAATTACCGAATGGCTAATTTCATTATTGATCCACTTTGAAGAGGTTTTAAGACGAATAGCTGTGCTTGCGGCCGTTTGTTTACTAAAAATGTCTAGGGGTATCAGATGGAAAAGAATGTTTAGTGCCGCAGAGGGAGCGGAGCGAAGTGCTCCGCTCGTGCACAAACAGGCAGTTCGTTGGACCTTACTAAGTTTATCACAATTTTTGGTTTTATCTAGAGCGGTCCACCAGACTGCTACCCCATATGTTAGAATCGGTCTTATTACCGAAGTGTATAGCCAGTGAGTGATGCGGGGTTGAAGACCCCATTTATTCCCAATGGCTTTTTTTACAGGAGAAAAGAGCCACCGTTGTTTTTTTGACTCTTTATTGTACATATATTAGGTTTCCAGCTTAACTTCTTATCTATTTAAAATAAGACCCAAATATTTCGCTTCATCTGTGAATGTCAGTGGTATACCTTTAATAGATGGGGGCTACGTGCGGAATTTTATATTTCCGGGAGAAGAGGACAAGATCAGTTTTGTGAGGGTTTACACCAAGTACACACCGATCTGCCCAAAGGGTATGAAAGGGCATACAAAAATAAAAAAAAATGAAGACTGAAAATAATGCTCTTATTATTTTATCCATTTTATTTTTAATTACTTGTTACTTGTTTTCCGTTTTTACTTGCGATATATTACATTGGTAGTACATATGTATATGGCAAGTTATGCATTCGTAAAAAAAATCGAACTCGAGATTTTGATCAAAGTTGACATTAGGATGATAGCGAAGTCGAAAAAAGTGGGTCTCGCAATTCTGTCTGTCTGTTCGGCTGGAGCCTAAACGGGTGGGTCGATTTTCTTTAAATTTGGTACCTAGCGTTTTTTGGACATTCCCCCGATACGTTTTTTTCATTTTTTTTTCAACTAAAAATAACGGTTCCTGTCGTATAATTTTTTTTACCAAAATCTTATATTTCTCAAAAACGAGCGCAGAACTTTAAAAAAAATCAGTAATTTTTTTTAAATGCTACCATTTTACAAAAAAAAACCGGTTCGACTGATTTTGTTCAATTTTTTTATAGAGAATGTTTATTATAATTTTAAAAATATTGTGTACCAAAATTAAAAAAAAAAAAATTGTTTGGTTTTTTTAAAAAAAGTTTCAAAATTTTTTGAGAACTTAATAATTTATTCGAAAACGACTTGGTCGATTTTTATTAAACTTAGCACCTAGCAGTTTTTTGATAGGTATTATCTAGCAGATTTTAAATACAAATTTTTCTTATAACCAAAAATAACTGTACCTACCATACAAATTTTTAAAAACCGGTATTGAAAATCCTACGATTTTGATTAAAATTTTTGTGTGAACTAATATCAGAACGATCTACCATATTATTGGGAGAAAAATTGTATTTATCGTTTAAAAATGGTACCTCTCATAGAACCATTATTTGGGTTTTCGACTATCTCATTATCTGTTGAACCAATTTAAATGAATTTTTTTATGCAAAAGCTTTTAAAAGGTTTGAATAACATTGCATAACCAAATTTTGGATTAAAAAAAAAAATCAAAATTAATTTTTGAAAATTCAATATTTCGAAAATGAATGGATGATTTTTTTTTTAAATTAATCGCATAAATAAATATCTACTAAAAATTGGCTTACCAATTTTTTTCTTAAAAATGTAATCAAAATTTTATATATAAAGAATAATTTTTTTAAAAAACCGCTTCAACGATTAAATTTTTTTTTCTCATAAATTGATATTTGTGTAAGAAATCCTTTGGATGTGCATTGCGTTGGTGTCAAATCAATTTCAGATATTTTTTTATCTATTTATTTCTAATTTTATTGATTTTTTAACATTTTTCAGTCTAAACTGTAAATTCCATGCATATTTGCGAAGTGCAAGATAGCACCGTGCTATATTGTTAATATTTATGTACTCACATAATACTCCCATACATAAAATATGGGCTCCAATAATTAATAGTTTTTTTTTATCAGATGAAAAGTTTTTAAAATTATTAAGACTTTAAAACCTTAGTGTGATACATAAGAGCAAGTTCGTGCGTGTGTTAAAGAAAATGACAACCGTGAATCGGCTTTTTTTTTGGCTCTGAGCAGAGGTTGAGCGAGAGTCTGGGGAGATTATCTTCAGAGCCCTCAGATTTAATTATGAAACACACTTGAGCACTGAACTTTCATTTCATACTAAAATAATAAATTTTTGTTTACCTAAAGTGGACGGACGACCCGTTTAAGAATCCATTTTTAATTTATGGCGGTCGTTTTTTTTTTTGCATGTCATTTCTGTTAAATCACATAAAAAATAAAAGTGAAGTTGGCTTCGCTCAGCGTTTTCCTCCATTTGCTCCGTCATTTTATTCTAAGCATACAGAACATGCTCCGAGCTAGCTCCGATGGAAAAAAGAAACACGACTACTTACGTGCTCTGATTTGTCTGAGGTAAAAAAGAAACATAAAATTTATTTTTAAAAAGAAAAACACCAAATGACAAATGAAAAAGTGACATCTGGTGAACACGCTTCTTTAAATAAATCTGAACTCTCAGAGCAGAGCACGTCAGTTCAGAGATCGCTCAGAGTATGTTCGGGGCGTTCAGAGTCTGTTCAGAACTCTACTGTTACTCTGAAATAAAAAATGAAAAACGCCCATGCCCCATAGTATATATGGTTGATAACAGTAATTATTGGGATTTGAATAAAATAGCTTCTTGTAAAAGGCTTGTAGTTTTCTTTTAGGTACATGTAAATTATTGTAATTACAATAATTAATAATTTTTCAAAACTTTTCCGTAAATTTTCACTTAACTTTTACTTATCCTTTTAATTTTAACCCCCTTAAATGGGCTACAAAAATAAATATTTACTTAACTTCTTTTCATCTTACCTTCTAAATTTACAACCCTATCTTAGACTACTTAAGTAATTCCTACCTCACATTAAAATTTGAGAGTTAATTAGACTCGTTTCTCTAGTCACCAAAATCTGTTCCTTACATTAATCTTAAAAAACGAGATCGTTAATTTAATTTAAATGTTTCCGTGTTAACTAAGACCATTAAAGAGCTAAATAAAAAAATATCCATTGTTGAAGTTGGATGGAAATGCGTTGCCGAAAAAAGGTTTTCCTTTTAATTTCATCGGTCGTTAAGCAGACTGTGGTGGAACCGAATGAATAACATCTGCATGCTGCAGAGCTTTCAGATATTTGATGCCTACCAGCAAACTACCCTCAGAATTGTTTTTTAAATACCTATCTTGCTTCAGAAAAAAAAAACTGTCACCCTGAATATACTTAGGCTGTCCACGAAGTTATAATTTTAAGGGAGTTTCAAATTAGATTTTTTTTAAGGGTTTTCACTGCATTTTTTGTTGGATTACATGTTTGAAGAGTAAAAACGGTGGGTTAATTAGCGAATCAACTTTTTTAAGAGATCCCTTGTTAACCTTTTTTTTAAACTTAGCGTTCTTTTACATAGGTTTACAATTTGTAGCCTGTCGCTAATTTATAATTCGTTTGTTACTGCCGTACAGACAGCGGTTATTTATAATATTTTCTTTGTAGGTACCAGTTGTAGGTTAAAGCGGCGACGCTATTTTTTATTCAAAACAAATATTTATAAAAAGGAAGGGTACCATAATATAAAAGCGTTTAGAAAAAAGTGTTACAAATTAACGTGTGTGACTTGTGACACACGTAGTTATTTGATTTTTTTGTTCTAAAATACCAGGGTGATATGTTTTTTTCTTTATTAATTTTGTCACCCCTTCTTTATTGAAGTGTTGTTTTTTTTAGAAATATGTAGGTAGTATTGCATACCTTCGGTAACCATGGGCAGTGTCACATTTGATTGATTAAACTTCTGTTTATACATTAAATGGACCTCATCTAATACCTACCAGTATTAATGTAAGTGATTGCTCACCCTTTATTTTAAATTGTTTAATTTATTTTTCGTGTGAATTTTTGCTCCCCGCACTTGGTACCTAAGTGAAAAAATAGGTAAGGCATTTGTCTATATATTTCTTAAACCAAATACTGGCACCGTTATTATATTATTAATATAAATATATATGGTGGGTTATAGGTAGGTAGAGGTACATATATGTATATGAAATATGTATATATTAATAAAATGTTGTATTATTTATTATTCTTATAGCTTAAATAAATTACCTATGTTTTAATTATCAAAATTCTGTAAGATTCCACAAAATTATGGCTGTTACATTTGACTTGGATATAGATTAGAAAATTTAAAGAATTATGAGTTCTCTCCCTCAGAGATGTATATAGAATGACTATTTGAAAAACGGTAGTATGTATACAAAGACCAAATGAAGAAAAAATAGCTGCATTTCGAAAACGAAAAACAAGATTTATATACCTATACTAATTCGTTTGCTATTTTAAAAACTTTGCGAGGTGAAGACAATCAATATAGAATATGTAATTTAAACGCAAGAAAGGTGATATTGATACAGTAACACTACCATCCGTATCTAATAGATTTTCTTAAAACGTCTCTTAGAGGGCGATTAGTTAAGTGTGCTTTAATATTTAAATTTCGTTCAAATGAAGTATTAGGTACATAACTTAAATTCTTATCGATAATCGTTTTCTCATTAATGCATAACGAAACGAAGATTGTGTCTCGTAACGATAAAGAATAAAGATCAAGTTTTGGGTCTTTAATTTTTACTGTTGTCAGTAAGCTGGGTTTCTAAGTCTACATTGCCCATAATTTGGTTTTATTTGTCTTCCATAATGTTAAGTTATGGAACTCCGTCTATAATTCAATTATTTTCAACATGGATGTATGTATCTTTTCTTTAGTTCGGACAAAATGTTTTTCAAGTATTTTGTCAAATATTATATGTAGATAGTAATAAAAGTTTTGTTCAAGATGAAGCGAGTTATTAGCTAATAATAACAAAAAAATTGAGTGTGCCAAAACTCACCGGACTCGTCATATCTTATCCAGTCCAAAATGCAAAATGCAAGATCAGCTAAGTTGCATAGAGGGCGCTCTCCTATATAACCTCATATAGTTAAATCGGTGCTAAAAATACGAGTCACTTAAAGTTTGTAAGTGGGCGTAAACCATAACGCTTTTGACCATAACTGCAATGACTAATGTATCAGCGAAAGGCAGAAACCGAAAAAAATGCTTCGAGCAAGCAAAAAAAGAAATTGCATATAGGTTTTTAAACTCTCAATAAGTGTTTTAAAAAGTTTTGCCAAAATTGAAGTGCTGGTGTCAAGAAATTATGCTGACATATGTAATTCTGCTTTCGCAGACTTGTATAACCTGTGATATAGAAAAATCTGAATATTCGTTGGAAGATTAAAATATAATTGTTTGTGATTCAAGCTCAAAACACACTGTGAACTACAATTTGAGTCAGTCAGTACTTTAAGTGCCGATTATTGTATGTGTCTAGCGACTATTAAGATTTGGTTTGACGAAATCCCATTTATAAGTATATAGCAGCATATAGATCAACTAACTCAGCCGTAAATACTTATGTTCAAAATTCGTGGTTAGAGGCACAGTGAGCTTCGCAGATAACAAAGTCAATGCTGGTGACATTAATGAAGATATTTATCAAAGATCAAGTGACAAAAATTAAATTTGTAAAATTTTAAATGACAATGCTTTAAAACAAAGTTACTGTATAACCCCAAGATACTAACAGCAACTTCTGAAATCTAAGTAAATAAAGTACCCACTGAAAAGGTGGGTACAATATTGATCATTCAAATGAAGACAAAATACAATTGATAAGGTTGAAAAATTAAGTTATAAATTAGTAAGTATAATGAAATGGTGTCTTTTAAGTCTGTTAGCACCAAAGGTGTTTCACTTGCTAATAACAATAGCGCAAAATTGTAAACGATTTAGTACGATGTTAAAGCCATTTTGTCTTAGTAAAAATGCTTTAACATCGTACTAAATCGTTTAAAATTTTGCGCTAATGATTTTAACTCGTTTAAAAGCAAAACAAATAATTCGTATAACAAACTAAGTACAATGGATGCTGGAACTAATATAGACTTATTAGAAATAGGTACAAAACAACGTATGAATAAATCAAACAATAATAGTCTTTAGCTCCATTTTCCACTTTATCTGTCAATTTAGTTGGCAAATTTTATCTATAACTAAGTTTTTTTTTAAACAGGCTGATTAGCAATTTCCGTAATTATAACAACTCAAATCATGGTTTAAAATTTTAGTCAAAGTTCAATTTTGTTTTCAACTTCGGCTAAGCAACAACACGAGTCAACAAACCTAATGATCATCTTTTAGATCGAAACGCGTCGATAAATTAAAAAATATAACACTACAAAATATAACAAGATTTAAGAAGCAACAGCCATTTGGTAGTGCTATTATTTTATTATCAGTTGATTTCAAACTTAACTTTTCATATGTACCAACAACAACAGATGAAATAAATGCATGCCTTAAATCATCAAGGGTATGTGTTTCCGTACGTAAATTAACATCAATTGTTGGATATTGGGAATTATAAAATTCCAACCATCTATTGGTCAACATCTCAACAAAATGTATTACTTTTCCGCAATATTTTTGTAATCTTAAATAAAGAAAAGAGAATTTGTTACAAGCCGTATTTCCAACAATTACTATAGAATAAAATTATAGAAGTAATAGTTGCATTCAATTTAGCAGATAATTCAACGAATCAAGACAAAGAAGTGAAATATCCAACTTAGTTTTTGAATTCGCTTGATTTGCCATGGATTGATACCTCACATTCTAGAATTGAAAATTAGTTTTCCTATAATACTACTTAGAAACAGTAATCCACCACTGTCTTTGTAATGGAACAGACTTTCTGTGAAAAATTGGATCAACAATGTTATAGAAGCAACGATTTTAAATGGTACCTAAATTTAAATTTGTTACTACCACCATTTCAATGATACCTACCAATAGACACACACCCAGTGGACAATTGCACAACTCATCACAAAAAGTAACGCAGATCGTGAACATATGTGCCGCTTTGCATAATATTTACATTTATTACAAATCAGAGCTTTCCAGAAAACTAGTTTGCTTGATAATGAGTCTTCTATAAATCTAAATGAAGATAATTCAATTTTCAATGACGACCAAACAGCTGTTCAAGTACGAAACCAAATTTTGAACTGCATTTAATAAATTATTTTAGCGAACGATCTTAAAAGTACTTTAATTTGGAATTGAAATTATGAAATAAATAAAAATAACAAAATTGAATTTAATTGGTGATAGTTCTCATAAGATTCAGTTTAATTTCCTCAATATCCAGCTGTCTTTTTCGGATTTCCATGTCCATAATTTTCAAATTATTTTCTTGTCGGTGTTGTTCTTCATCCTGCCTCATTTGCAGTTTAAACATCTTAAGCTGATTTTCTTTTGAGTAAAAAAGTTTTCTATGAAATCTGGTAATCTCTTTCAAATTTTCACTCATATTTTTAAACGAACGAACATTTTCCGCGAGTTTAACTTGTATATCCTTCAAAGATTCTTTTATATCAGTGAACAATTCCGTCTTTTGGTATGGCATTCAACGACTATCGCAATAATCGTGATTATTTTAGTGATATATTACCTATAGTGATTGGGCAGATCACAATATTGCAGTACTCATCATGAAATTTCGATTGCTGATTGAAATCAATCAGTTAAGTAGATGACTTTGGGCTTGTTTAGTCCACAAAAATTTGTGTTTCAGTTGACTGGTGACGACCTTGTTCTCGTTTTGAATGTGCCTTCTTATTTTAATTAAGCATTATTTAACGTCACCTACTAAACACCCTACATTTGAGCATTAATTGACTTGAATTTATCAAAAAATTTATAATTATAAAATAGATTAATTCGTTTTAATTCATTGAATAAAGTTGAAATCACTGTCATAACTCAAGTCAAATCCAATTATATCTTCCACCCGTGTCCTTCTGAAAATCAGATTAGGGGTATACTGAATGTGCTTGTAATAATAGCACAATTAATTTCAATTCCGTTAAGTTGTGTTGAAATCCCCGTGCTAATAAATACACACTTACAACAATCATTTCTATTTTTATTCTATACATATTTTGTCTGGTATGTTATGTGCTTTGAGACAGTTTTTTTTTCAGTTCAATCCCCTGAAGTACTAAAAGTACTTGTTCAATGTGGTTTAGGTATTCCCAGTTCAGTGCAAATTACATATTCTACAAAAACTGAAACTGTTCTAGAGAGAGATTCACCACAGTATGCCATATGTTTACAAAGCAACCCTCTTAAGTAAGTCTCTTGTAAATCGGGGTATTGGGCGTACTCGAGACATGGAGATTTAGTCCCCTCCCTGGGGTGTAATAAATAAAAGTTATCCCTTGTTAACTTTTTGAGGTTGTGCACTTTTTTTTCAAAGGGAACAACAATATAATACCGTACTTCTAGAATGGTCGAACAGCAAACGCAAATCTCTTCTTAACACTTCACTATCTATTGGACAGTTTGTTTAACTAGGAACCTTGGGTATAGGTAGATACCTATACTTATTATACTTTTGCATATTTACAGATTCTACGACAAGAAGCCAAAAATGTGTTTTTTATATTCTGTGAAGGGGGTAGAGTGGTAAATCATAAAGTCAATTTTTTGTGTTAAATTTTGTGCGGGTGACTGGTCAGGTATATATTTCTGATTTAAACACCATTTATCTGTATTTCAATAAAACAAGTTGTCTTTAGTTATTAACTACACTTGATTTCTTTTTGAAAAATAGACTCTGCTTCTGTGCTTATGGTGTGTACAATTCAAACGAAACGAATGGGAAAATGAAACTTATTGTGGTAATATCTATTTACCACGATAAAAAAATAGGTTAAATTCAAGTGGAAAAAAAAAACGAAAATCGAAGCTATATTTAAAGTTAATCTTCGGGTTCATCATAAAATGTGTGAATTGCTTAGCGTGTCAAGTTCTGCGTTCTTTACCTTTAAAAAAACTCGCAGCACCTGCGCCATATATAAACTCGATAGGACGATACTGAACATGTTGTCGACGTAGATTGTAGGCCTTAATTCGAATATTCTTATCCATATATACTCTTAGTTGCCGAAACATTCTTGGATCTCACCTCGGACAGTTTGAGGATTGTCTAGATACTTCCTGACCTGAAGTTACCATGTCCCTCCCGAAGTTCGCATAGTATGGGGAAACTTCCAATACCTACTTTGTGGAATAACGAAGGCACTTTAGATAGTTTATTTTGAATCCTTCCATTGAGTATTTATACACATGTATAAATACTAAATGATCCTACCCGCGGTAGTTTTCTCTGACTAACGTGAGCATTCTTCATAATTTGACTTTTCTGTAAAACTTCAATGTGACACGTACGCTTGGCAAAGCGTATTCAATTCCTTGGATCGGGATTGGGGACCGTTGTCCTTTAGAACTGGACACCCGATGTTATTTTATTATAATTTATTATAAGGATATTCCTTATTCAAAATCTTAAAAGACATTATCAAGTATTCAATATGTGATCAAGTTAAAACCAAAGCAGATTTGTTTGCTTTAAAATTATTGTCAATTAATTTTTTTTACAAACTAGTTATAACATCGTAAGTAAAATAAAATTATTCTGGAGCCAATACCATTGTTTTTTTTTTTTTTGAGATATTCAAACGGAAAATATTTTTCAACTATTTTTAGTAGTTCTGTTTGATTGCTTCAAAAAAAATTGTCAATCGAATGTTTCTACAAACTTTATCAGTTATTGATTACGTCATTTTGTATAGAATAAAATCAGCCCGCCTTTGAAATCAGGTTTTATTCTCAAGATTTTCGATCCGAAAAACTTTTTTCAATTGAATTTTTTTTTATCATATCAGATTAATCAGATATTTCATTGTGTATAGAATAAAGTTATCCCCAAGTCAATATCATTGTTTGTTCTCAAAATATTAGAACCGAATAACGTTTTTCAAAAAATTGTATCATGTTTTTTGATTAAAAAAAAATTGTGTTGTTTTTTTTGAAATTCCTACAATATTATGTGTATAGCATAAAATTAAGATGAACTCACTGGCATTTTTTGTTCTCGAAATATTGGAGACGAAAATTTTTCACAACTTTGTTTTAAAATTGATGCCGTAAGAGAGTCGCTAATTGAATTTTTTTTGAAAACCTTTTCTGCACTTTATGACGTTATTATCTGTGAAATAAAATTTTAAATGTCGATATCTCTATTCGTTCTCGAGAAACGGTGAACGAAAGTATCAAGATGGATTGACATTCTTTGGATCTCGAAACGTTAAAATATGTCAAAATGTTCGGTTCGACAAATCGTACCAATTACAATAACTTCCAATGGGAAGTATAATAAGTGAAAATTTAGTGAAATATTAAAAAACGCAGCGCACAGTATACATCAAACACATACATACTTATATTCGACTTTGGATGTGGACTTACAAGATCTGAACAGAACATTTCCCAGAGCATTTCACCAGGAGCTGTGTTAACTTGACCCCAAAAAGTGTCCGATTTTTAAGCAATTAAAATAAAAATAAAATGCACGACTGGGTAGCACAAACTTCCTCACACTGTGGTTTTAAAGATTAGTTCATCTGATTTAACAAAAAAAAATTATTTATGGGAGTTTATATTTTATGCCGCTTGCCAAAAACGAAGTTTAGTTTAAAGTAATATTATGTGAGTATAATAAATAAATATGAACAATATAGCACAAATACATGGAACTTAGACTTTATACTGAAAAATTGTTAAAAAATAAATATGAATAGAAATAAATTGATTAAACAACTTGTGACATTGTTTTGACACCAACGCGATGCACACCATCTGATTTCTAACACAAATCTCAGTTTATGGAAAAAAAATTATAACCGTTGGAGCGGTTTTTGTAAAAAAGAATATTAAATTAAGTTTTGGAAAACATTATTGACAAAAAAATTGGTACGCCATTTCTCATTGGTGTATAATTTGGTATAAATTCATAAATTGAGGTGCAAATTTGAGAAAACTGAAAAAAATTAATATTTTGGTGTGTTTGTGTTTGTTTGTATAAAAATTACACCATTGTCTTTATTGTGCAAAATTTCATCATTTCTTTTGAAATTCGGTGCAAAAAATAAACCGATATTTAGCTGTTTTTATAAATCAACCAACATGACATATTAGTCTAGATCTTTCTCTTATTTTGCCTAATTTATTCGTTTGAAATTCCGATTTAAAAAGAAAACACGTATTTTAAAATTTTTAAATAAAGTTTCTTTTCTTATGATATTTTTTTTTTAGCTCTAAAAGCTTCCATATGGGCTGGGTCACATAATTAAAAAAAAAAAAACAACCAAAAATCGACCTTTAAAGCGTGGCAACCCCATGCCTTGACCATATTTTGTTAGGCAACCCTTGCGCAAAATCTTAGTTAAAACACTATCTAAAAAACTGCATACAACTTATCCCTATCCGATAACTCGATGAGAGGTCGTCCTATGGCGGGATCTTCAACTACATTTTTTATACCATTTACAGCTAATTAAAGACCTATACTGAAAAAAAATCTCTAATATATTTTTCACAATGGTGTATTTTTTTCATTGCTCCTTTGACTTTGTGATTATTTTTTTCCAAATTTAGTAATTGGTGTATATTTTGGACGGTGGCGGCAGCCATATTTTTCAAGGAATATTAGGTAAAATCAAGATTCGGCATGGCCGCAATATTTAGAATGAATGCAATGATTAATTTATTATAATATTTATATCGATGTGGCATTTAACATTTTTGGTATTTTCGGCTTGTTTTTTTAACAGTAGGTACCTATAATGTCTGTACGTCTCTAAAAAATTTAAAGAATAACCGAAAAATTATAATTTTCGACAGACTTATTTTCACGCCTCGACTTAAAAATCTTTAGTTAATTGAAATTTTCGAGGGGCTCGATTTTTAGACATTTTTCATCATAAAATTAACATCGGTGAAAATTTTAAGTCATCAAACTGTTTCCGATTGAAAACAATGTCTACCACTAGCACAATGTATAACTAAAAATCGATATAATTTGTGAACAGCCGGTGTAAAATATACACGAGAACGCGGTATTATTCACACTGGTAGATGTCCAAAAACTGCACTTATAAGTGGCTTATTTTTTATATTCAAAAAGTAATATCACGAAAGTGCAAAAAATACCCCAAATATTTTGGTGTATTTTGGACTTTTGTGCTACTTTAGTTTGAGGCATTTATTAATGCGGAGTTTAAAAATTAATTTTGAAAAAAAATCATCTACCCATTTTTGAAATAGTATCACAAAATATCAAAAAATAATTTTGAAATTTTTTTAAAAATCCAAAATTTGTTTTTTTGACATGCAATATTATTTAAATTTATTAGAAGCTCTGGTCTAAAAAAATTCATTAAAATCGGTTAAATTAGTTATGTTTTGCGTTTTTCATTTTAAACGTTTAAATGGGTATAGACAAAATTCATTATCAGCTACAGAAATTGCCAAAATAGAGGCCTTTCAAAAGCAAGGGCTAACTTAACGTTTTATAGGTTAGAAACTGATCGTAGATTGAATGAGATAGTCGAACGTAAAAATTTGAATTCTAATCATAGGAGATGTTTTTGAGAAAATTGAGATTTTCCTTACCGATCATTAAACACTTGTATGGGAGGTATCCTTGTTTTTGGCCATACAAATAGTTTGTATTTAAAATCAGCTGGCAATAAAAAAATGATCAAAAAATTGAAACAAAAAGACGAAACCTCATGTCATTAATCTAGTTTTTGCAATATTTACTGACGAAAAAAATTGAACAATGTTGATTTTGCAATTTCCTTCTTCGTGTGAGTTGTAGCACAAAATTATTTTAATTTAAATCTAATCCGTTCGTATCTTCAATCAATAACCACTGAACCCTTCGTTAAGAAAAATTATATCTTCTTTATAAAACATGAAATAATTTATTGGATCAATCACTAAATTTTTCAACTAAGTTTATATCAAATTTTTAGTTACGTATTTTTTTGAGCTAGTATTTAGCGACCTATGTGAATAAATAAATAAATAAATAAATAAAGGCGAAGATCTAATTACTCCCCAAATCGGCTATTGTATTACATTTTGAAATTAGTCCCCAAACCAAAATCGCCTGATATGTGTTTTGCTCCAATATTTTTCAAATTAACTGAGTCGTGGATTCTTTCATTAAAATTTAAGTGAAAAAACACATTTCTGAATTATATATCAACTGGAATACAACCCGTGATTAAAGATGAGTAGATCTGAACAAACCTTCCCTTAATTGCATACAATTTCTAACACAATTCGTTTACACTTTAATATAATAATAAAGAATATTTCATTGGCATTTAATGCTTAACATAAAAACAAAAACATTTTTATTATATATAAACGCAATTTTTGTTTCTCTGAATGATCCTATCGTAATTAATTTTCAAAAGTGTGCTCATTAGACCGGCTCTATAAGAGACAAACACATGAGGAGTAAATTTAACTGCCATTTGGAAAACTTAAACTAGGCAACGTTCCAAGTCCTACCGGATAACTCTTTTCACCATCAGGATATGTTTTAACCATGAAGAATATTCTCCTATTTAAATGCGATTTGTGGTAGTGTTAAATAATTTTGTTGTGTAAAAACACTTAAACGAATAGCAGGCTCAAGCACAAATTAACACTGGGAGCGGTAGGTGCAAGAACAGCTTACCGGTTGCTTTCGTAGATGATTTTGTTCAAATATCGTTTCTCGGATTCGCCCCCCAGGACCGCAGTAGGCAAGAATTTATTTCCCAGTTCATCCACAAAACGGTATAGGTGGCGAAAAATTGCCTTTGGTAGCGTAATTGGATGCAATTAGAGTGTGTATGCAAATTGTAATAAAGTGTTTTTTGGTACAAGTGTACATTCGTGATGGCCAGACCAATTAATGGAGTATGTAATAAGGTACGTACCCATTTACTGTATACACATACTAGTTGTTTTTAGGAAAGGTGGTTTTCATTTAAATCTAAATAACTTTCCTAATGAATTTATAAATTTCCTTTCGGAGGTAGGTAATTACACAAAAGCAATTATTTTCGTAAGTATATGGACATACTTTTCCTTGTAAATATTGCAAATGGAATGGGACTGTAATTTTTGTATGTACATTTAGACATTAATATTGTAACATAATTATTATAAGAAGTATGAAATTTTGTTCAAAAATTATAAACAATTTCTTTTTGAATGAAGAAGACTCCTCGCCTTTTAAACTAATAAGGAAACCAGCCCTTATTTTACTTTAATACCAAAGCTATAGTTGATAAATAGAACTTGCGACTTTGTACTTTCCAGTTAGTTCTGGCCTTCTGTGTAACGATAATTCAGTTATGAATCATTTAAATGATTCAAGACAGCCTCATAAATTGTGGTCGAAAACGAATATATAGCGTCCTATTTACATTCACTTATGTCCAGGATTTCTTCATCATTTATGAATCATTTGAAAGATCAGCATGAGTTAAATTTAAATCCTTGTTGTCTAAATGGAAGGAGATTCTGTAGGTAAAATTTTTTTAAAAGATCTTGATTTCAAATCATGAGAAACGTTTATTGAGGAAGCTGAATCATCACTTCACCTACTACAACTACTACAGGCAACTTAATTTTAATTTAGAAGAACTTAATTATTTCAACTCCAAATTCAACGCGAAATTTATTGAAACCATATTCAGGACAAGAGGAGAACTTCTAAGGCTAAACTACGTGTAACATCATGAAAATCTTCCTATCTATTGTACACTATGCAACACGAATACTAGAAAGGATATCTTTCACTTCGTCGCAATCTGTCCCATTTTCAAAGATAAAAGAAGAAGGTGCCATGGACAAAATGGGCTTGATTGGCCAGAAACAAAGGGTATTTTGAATGGTAAAGCTATTTTATCACAACTGCAGCAGTCTACAGACAGAGGATAGTTAATGAAACTTTTTAGTTTTCTAATGAATTCGCTTGCAACATAAAAATTTATTTATTTTCTAAATCAATTTAAAAAAAAATATTTAATATAAATGTAATTCCTTTTTTCTTTTCTTTTAAAAATCTTCAGCCCGTCTGCCTGATTGACAAATAAGACTTGTCATTAAGGCAGACAGCTTCAAGCATGTATTAATATGTTTTTGAATATATGTATTTTACTGTGTAAAACTTCAAATTAAACTATATAAATCAACATTATTATTATTACTTTTTTTATTCTATAATGTGTTTAGCAATTTTTAAATAAATAAAATTCAGCTTTTTTTAACTTCGTTCCTTACTCCGTTCTTTCTCCACTTCTCTGGACACTCGTGATGAACACAATCCTCATGAGACTTAAATATAGTGGAGTTCAAGTAATTGCCTATGCTGATGATCTAGCATTGCTAGCGACAGGTAAATTCCCCACTACAATTAGCGAACAAATAGAAAATGCCTTATCAATAGTGCATACATGGACTAAGAACTACGGCTTAGCGGTTAACCCACAAAAAACCGAACTGGTCCTTTTTACGATCAAAATGAAAGTGCCATCCTCCAAAATTCCCCTTATTGAAGGGACCCAACTCAAACTCTCCGACCACGCCAAATATCTTGGTGTGATCTTTGATAAAAAATTGAACTGGAGTCTCAACATTAAGGAAAGAACTAACAAGGCCATGTTTGCTTTCTACTCCTGCAACAGAATTTTTGGTAAAACCTGGGGGCCGAATCCAAAAATTATTAAGTGGATGTTCATAGCCATAATTAGACCTGTGCTGACATATGGTAATTTAGTCTGGTGGAATGCACTGGACAAAGTTACCAACCTTAGAACCATGACTAAGGTACAAAGAATGGCATGTATTGGAATCACCGGGGTTATGGGGACCACACCCACTGCGGGTCTGGAAGCAATTCTCAATTTAAAACCCCTGGATCTTTTTGTGCAAGAATCGGCAGCCAAAAGCGCACTGCGGCTCAGCCAAACTGATAGCTGGAAATCCAGCGCCATCGGTCACGCATTGATTCTACAGAAATACACGGGAAATAAAGTATGCACTGACTACATAACACCCCGTTTAGACTTCTATAGACCTTTTACAACTATCTTTCCTAGTAGAGAGGACTGTCTAATCAACGAACCATTAACCTACGAACCGACGGTAGCTGTTTACACCGACGGCTCCAAGATGGACACTGGTGTTGGTGCAGGCTTCTTCTCAAAAAACCTTAGACTAGCCAGATCATTCAGACTTCCTAATTACAGCAGTGTTTTCCAAGCTGAGGTCTTGGCAGTAACCAAAGCAGCTAGACAAATCTCAATGATGGCAATACCGCAAACTGATATTACCATTTTCATTGACAGCCAAGGTGCATTAAAAGCCATTTCTGCCGTCGAAATCAAATCGAAGCTTGTGACTAGCTGTCGCGAAGAGCTAAAGGTTCTTGGTACACAGCACAACATAAGGCTCTGTTGGGTTCCTGGTCACAATGGTATCCCAGGAAATGAAAGTGCTGACGAACTGGCAAGAATAGGATCAACACTTGATCTTAATCAGGCAGACCCAACTGTTCAGATCCCACCCTGTAATCTAAAACAGGTAATTGAGAACAAAGTCCTAGCCTTAACGAACAGAAGGTGGAACTCGCTTGACACCTGTTCTACTACTAGACAACTATGGCCCAGTTTCAACAAACTAAAGACCGAAAAAATCTACGAACTGAGTAAGAAATCTCTCTCTCTTCTCGTTAGCATCACCACTGGTCACAACCAATTAGGCTACCATAAGAAGAAGTTAAAACTCAATAAGGATGACTTATGCAGAGGTTGTGGTGACGAGGATACACATGAGGACACTACTCATTACCTGTGCCACTGCCCTGCGCTATGCCATATAAGAAACAAGTTCCTCGGAAGGCATTTCTTCAGTGACTTAGAGGACCTCTCCGATATTCCGAGCAAAAGCTTGTTAAATTTCACTAAAGCTACAAAATGGCTTGCAGATTCGTAACCCCTATCAACCCAGCCCACAAGCAGGCAGGTTTCGCCTCCTCAAACATAGTCCAAAAGACATAAACGATACAGGATGACACTGATAGAACGATTAAGTACGACGGAAAAACGCAGGTGCGCACTGCGGTGGTGACAACTAGAGGAGAATGGGCACCTCGCCCTACACCAACTGTTGCCGCTTCTGCTTTGTATACCAGCGTTAACAAGCTGACCCGACAAAACCATCACGATCACATACACCAACCACCGTCCTATCTAATCCACCCACCAGACGTTGCATGGAGCCACAGCTCCTACGGGCCTGGGGAGGGATGATTTACTCTGTGGGGGCTATGGAGGGGAGCATGCCCAAATAAGACAATGGTGCGTTAACCCCTTCTCACCCAGGTGACTATGTGCTGACAGAAACTTCCTAACTCAACTTATTTTGAGGGCACCCTTCGACCTTACGGGCTACACCCCGCTGAAACTTACACTACGCCCTTAACGGGCCTTTTTGTCATAGGACTTTTATCATAGGTTTCTTTTTATGGGGATCATATCCCTAGGGTATCACAATGGATCTACATTGATCTAAGTGTGACAGTAACAAGATCAACTGTCATCCCGCTTACCTAACCTAACCTACTCCGTTTATGTTAAGAGATGTTTGCTGACGAATTCAAAGCGTTTATTATGATAATTATGAAATTCCACCTATCACTTAAATTATAATTGATCAACTTGGATTTTCATTCTGAAAAAAATCAATCTGTTTTGAACAAATTAACCATAGGATTTTGAGATCTCGGTTTGGTTTAATTAAATTGTGTTAAAAAGCATTTATAAAATAATTAGCTCGCAAAATATGTTTGTACTTATCCCGAAAAATTAACGCCGATGACGTCATCTACTGCATAAGTCGGAAGGGGCGAACTTTTATTTTGATCACTATATAGTCTACAAACAAACTCTTTCTTTTGGTTTTACTTTTTTGACTTTCCATTGAAAGTTATTTTTTTTGTATTTTTAAATTCGACTCTTAATTTCAATCGTCACTAAACAAAGTAGCAAAAGAAAGAAAAAGGGAAAAGAAAAAAGAAAAAAATATTTTTAATTTATAAATTTTATAAAAGAAATTATAATACCGAACAAATCAAAAGAAAAGTAAGGAAAACCTGGACTAGATTTAAGAAAATTTATAGAATAATTTTTTTTAATTTGATATCCTAGATTCGGTACTGTGAATGTCCCTGCGTATGTATTCAAAAACTCTTGTCATACTTAAGGACACACGCACTGGCTCACAAAACATTATAATCGACCAATTTACTTAAAAAAAAACTTTGGATGAATTGAATGTTAATTTTCTTTATGTGAAACTTACAAATATTAATATAATAATAACATCTAGTGCTAAAATGAACAAAATGTTTGTAGAGAGAGAGAGAAACTCTGTTTATGGCTTTTTCGATTGATAATCTGGAACAACAATTTGATATACATAAACGGTTCTTGTTTTCATTCTGAAATAAAATCTGGAAGCTTTCCTCATTTAAAACCAGAACTGTCCTTCTCGCAGAAAACCCAATTTATAACAGTTTTGTTTGTAAAGGAACTGTTTATACGGCCCAGGGTCGTCGACCTACGCCACTGTTATAAATTGGTATTTCTCTAGTCTCGTCCAACATTTTTACCTTCAACACCCGCAAAGAAGTAGTTATATCTCCAAAGAATATTATAATAATCTTCTCCCTATTAATTATTAATATACCTTCCTATAAAAGAAGCCACTTTCGCTCTAAGAGAAAGAACTTTCCATTGATTTTTATCCAATCAAAAATCATCATCACAAAATAAATTATAAAGTTATAGGTGCCTGCTTTCATTCACATGCGGAGAAAAAATACTCGCTGAACCATTTATTTAATATTCTGTAAATAGCTAAATTCAAATTCTATCAAAAACGTCTAATCTTATAACTAGAATCAGTGAAAAAAGGCAAAACCCTCTCTCTGCCTAAAAAAACATGGCCCCTTTGGGAAACTTTACAAATTAATTCAATTTAAGTTTATCAAACAAATGCCTATTTTGTGGCCAACAATGGATACCAATTCAGTAATTCAGTGAGTATTCCCCCTTATGCTTTGTTATTTTGTATCTTGTTTCAGGGGTTAAAGCCAATTTTCCTAGTCTTATTACCCATCTATAAATGGGGCAGGCATCATCATTTCCTCCAACTTCTCTGCTTGCAAACAAATGGTGGACGAAGAACGTCTATGCCGAAGAGTAAAAAAAAATCTCACAAATTGAAAGCCTTCGGTTAAATTTGTCTTATTTACAAATTTCAATCTCTATATACCTTAGACTTAGCTGGTATGTTTTTGGATGATTCTCCCTCTGGAAACTCTGTTAACTAAACCATGAAATTTCCCGATCCCTTTTTATACCTACCTACTATATTGTACAAGGGGCGTAGGGATATTAAATGAGCTTAGATGATGAGGATAGAGTATCTACAGCAACAATTTTCCCCAAAATTGGCTCCTTCATGGTAAATATTGGAATGAACTTTTCTCCTTGATATTTTCGTAATTCCCCAAAATAACCATTTGTCTGTCCAATTCCCCCTTTTTGTTCTCATTTTGCGCATGCCGTGTATCTATCTGTCTGCATCTTTTCGACTGGTATACAGTGACATTTTATTTTTTTTTCTTGGTTTATTAAGGATTACCCTCTGTTGGTGTATGTTTTGTAGGTATATTTTCCGTTTACATATACATAAAGTTGTATTCATATAAACATGTTTATATGTATATGTATATGTCAATGTATGTATTTATAACTTTGTGGCAGCGTTTATGAAAGTGAGAACTGAGAAGCTTCCTGTATTTCATATACAGTTTATTGGATGCAATGACAAGTGACTACGGGGCAATTCACTATCACCAGTCACCACCCTATGAATAGACCTTTCGTTTTAGTCTTTTCATGCCTTACGTCGAAACATAGTGAAGCGAAAAAAATATGTAAAATTTAAGTAAAAGATGAGCTCGTCAGAAGTTATGACACCCAAGGGATATAAACTAAAACCGACATATTTAAGAAAGCACAAGTAGGTATTGGTTTGTAACACCCACCCCGTTTTTCCGTCCTCTTCAGCCATCTGATATTGAAACAGATTGCTGTGGAAAACGAGATTTTGGTGGTTTGTTGATTTTCTGGAGCTTAAATGTTATCGAAATGTGCGTAACTATGTACGTTACATACATAAATATTATGTATATGCGTGATGTCTGTACACTATGTATGTATGTATGTAATATACGTTAGATAATGATGAAAAATCTTGTAAGTCACACTCACACACATAAGGACCCTTGTAAATTGGCATCCAAAACAATCTTATGAATTTGTATTTAATTTTATTCCCTTTAGTTTAAAGTGCGTGGGGAAGGATGATGGTTTTTCACAAATTCGTAGACGGAGGAGTAAAGGTATCATCAAAAAATTTTATTTTTGACAATAGAAAAATACATTTTAAAAAATTTGGTTGATTTCGACAAATTAACATATAAATAGGTAAGTAAATGTCCGCTCATAGATACATACATACATGTATAATAGATAGATAGATAATTTGATTTATTATTTCAATCATATTTTTGTTTGCAATTTATCAATTCTTACAAAACTTAAGCAGGAATTCAAGACTTTCTGTCTACTGGTAGACTAGGTATAAATAACGGTGGAAATTTGCATTCCCGTTAAGTATGCGAAGAAATATTTTAAATATACCTATGATACCGAGATCTAATTGCATTCATGCCTTAAGTCTACAAAGGAAATTACAACAATTCGTAGAACTTACAATTTAACTTATTAATTTCCCATTGTAAGTTATTGTAATTGGTCTGATTTCTCAAATCTGCACGTTTCGAGATCCCAGGAATCCGTCGTTTTTAGAAAGATGTCTGGATGTGTGTGTACGTTATACGTTCGTACGTTCGTGATACATTCTATCGTTCACTTCACTGTATCTCGAGAACGGATAGAGATATTGACTACAAATAAATTTTATATAATAACGTCATGAAGTGCAGGAAGGATATTTAACAAAATTCAGTTAACGGTTATCTTACTACATCAATTAAACAAAAAAAATGTAAAAAAAAACTTTCGTCTCGAATTTTTCGAGAACAGGAATTGCCATTGGGCCCTACCAATAACAAAATTTAGAGACGACTTAAATATTTAAGAAAAATGGACCATAATGGTATATACTCTATATAACAAATGGGATGGATCTTTAATATGAAACATGTGATGTATGGTTCATTATTTATAGCCCATACCATTATGGTTCATTTTACTTGAATATTTAAGTCATCTCTAAATTTTGTTATTGGTAAAGCCCATCGACTTCAGGTTAATTTTATTCTACACATAATGACGTAGGGAAAAATTGAAAAGAGTTTAAAAAAAATTAACGAGGGTTTTTTTTTTTTTTTTAATTAAAACAACATCCTAAAATTTGTTGAAAAAAGTTTTTCGGTTCTAATATTTTGAAAGCAAACACTGGCTTCGAAGCCGGACTAATTTTATTCCATACGCAGTGACGTAGTCGACAACTGATACGGTTTGTATAGAATTATTCAATTGACTGTTTTTTTTTTTTAACCAACAAATTTTCAAACTATAACAATATAACTATAAAAATTAAAAAAATGTTTTTCGACTCGAATATTTCTAAAACAAACAAATGTATCGAATCCGGAATAATTTTAATATACACACAATGCTTTAACTAAGAATTGATGGGGTTGGTAAGAAAATTAAATTGATAGTTTTTTTTTTTAAAGCAAAATTATCTGCCAAAACTTTGGTTTTCACTTGATCGCATATTGAACACTGTGATAAGGTCTTTTAAGATTTTGAATTAGGAATTTTCTTATAACATCGGGTGTCTATTTTCCACGAGCACCATATGGAAAGTTACCAGAGCGATTCGCGCCCAGCCTCTTTTATAAAGTCCAATTGATAAGCTATAGCAATCATTTACTGATGTACCTAATCTTCGTTTTATTGGAATCTATTCTAATGAAGCCTGTTTGAAGTGCAAAAAATATTATTCGCTTTTATAAAGCATTCACCTGAAAGTTATTTATTACAAACAACTGTATGGCTCCATTAATAAAGCAAAACATGTTTATAAACATTTCGATTAAAGTCAGTAGCGCAAAATTTTAAACGATTTAGTACGATGTTAAAGCCTTTTTTAGTATGATAAAATGGCGCAAAATTTTAAACGATTTAGTACGATGTTAAAGCCTTTTTTAGTATGATAAAATGGCTTTAACACCGTACTAAATCGTTTAAAATTTTGCGCTAGTGTTTTTTTTTAAATAATTTCAGAGAACGAATTTTTTATTAATGTTAAATTATTTAAAGGTCCAATTGTATTTTCAAACTTATATAAGCTCTGTTTTATTGAAATTGTAGGTGTGGTGAAATAAGGTAGATAGAAAAAATGCCGAATCGACTTTATTTCCATATATAAAATTGGGAATTATGTCGAAGTGGGCTGGTGATGCTAGACAAAATTTTGCCCGTCACTTTCTCTGTATTATGTAGAAACAACCCCTGTCGTTCAAATTGAAAGTGAATAATTAAAGCTGGTCAGAAGAAAAATGCGACGCGTAAATTCAATCTGTACTCTGTATAGACGTTTAAAAGAATGCGACGGGCATACAACAAAAAGTTTTCTAGAAAACTCAGATATGAGGTGATGTGATAGGTCCAAGACAAGTCATAATTGTTTAAGTTTTTATCTCTATTCTGTCGTCTTGGTGCAGAGAAACATTTTCATTCACGAGGAAATTAAAGCAAAAACTAGAAAGTCCAATGAATTCCGCGTTTTGTTTCGCATCACAGAACGAAGCGGGCAACTACAGTCTCTGGCCGCACATGCCAGCCCGCTTTCGAGCCTTTAAATTTTAAAATTAAAATCGGTCAAATCTAAATTGAAAAAAATGATATTTTACCAATGAAAAACGTGATTAAATTAAAAATTTAAAAACTATTTAAATTAGACACTGATTTATTTTTTAAGGCAGTCCTTACTTACATAATGATGCGAATGAAAAAATAAGTATAAAGCTAAATATATACATATGTATACACCATTGGAAGATCATCCAATATTGGCCGATTTTTCGCAAAAAACTTTCACCAATTTTCTATCGACCATGTAAACATCCAATTTTATCTGTCAAAAGTGACAAAAGAAAATTGGCACCCATCGTCCGCCAATAAATACACAATTTTTCTTATTTTCAAATAATTGGACGGTTGTCGACTAATTGGATATTGGATGATGTTTTGCCAAAAACATGATTTTGGAAGGAAATGGCGTGTTGGTGGGGTGGGGGTGTAAAAAAAGAATAAAGAAGAAATAATATATGTAAACATTATTTAAAAAAAAAGTCAGAAAATGAAATTAGATCAGAAAATTAATTTTGTTTTTAACCATTGATTACTAAAAAGTTCGTTTTTGAAAGTATTTGGTGTTCAAATCATTTGGTTGGTTACTAAAAAAAACTTAATCCAGCGTATAAGTTTATTAATTAATAATTTAATAAAAAAAATCAATCACGCTTTTAAAAAATATTTTGAATAAAAACGTTAAATAAATTCTAAAGGTAAAAAAAAATAAAAACAATGAAGAAAAAAATAAAAAGTTTCTGGCATACCTAAAATTAACAGGCTTTGGTTTTGGAACATAGTTTGAAAACGTAACTACCGGGGAGTTTTACCACAGCGCTGTGACTTCCCCCCCAACCACAAAGCCTCTTAAACACCACCGTTCGTCACTTATAATGTATGCTGGAAAATAGTTATGCCTTTAAAAGGGTCCTTTCAAATCCAACCAAGGTTCGCCTCATAGTAGAAGGTATGCTGATGGAATTGGTACAGATGGCAGGATCGGTAGATTAAATACCGTGCGTCATTGGCAATCTCGGGTTTTAATATTTTAAACTATTACTTAATACGGTAAATTATTGCCGGATTTAACTTTTTTGAGCCCTAGGACTTATAGTCCATTATGACATAATAACAGCCGAATTAGGAAAAAATCGCCGGAAAGCTGGATTTTGGTATACCTATAGGCTCTTTATAGTGTAAGAAACAGTAAAAGGTCCTCATCGATATGAGCGCCACTAACAATTTAAGGGGGGGTTAAAGGTCCGCCAAAATAGTTTTTCAGGAATATCTCCATAATGGTTGTAGTTACAGAAAAAATGCCAAGGTGTAATTTGTAGCTTAAACAATTTTCTACAAAAAACATATGTTCATACTTTTTTACATAAAAATAACCGTTTTCGAAATAAACCAATCGGGCGAGTTTTAAATTTTACTTTTCTATATAGCTAAGCGGCTTAGTTAAACGAAATTGTAAGTGGTAATTTGATCAGTTTAATTTGAAAAACTTTTTGCCGTCATTTTGCATTTTGTGATAAAAGCATACATTTTTTTTATTGTTGATACATTTTTTTTATTGTTGATACATTATATGAATATGATTTTAAGATATCAAGCCACCTTACATCTCCATCCCTTAAGGTAAAAGATGTAAATTAAAAAAAAGAAAAATACAAAATTGAAAAAAATTTTAAAAAAACAACGGCAACTGTATTTTTTTAAAGCCAGGAATTCATTATTTTATTATGTTTTTAAATGAAGTTATTTTAGAGCTTAGTTTTTGAATAAAGTATTTTAAAACTCCAAATTTTGAAAATAAAATTTGGAAGAAAAAAATAATATAAAAATAATTCAAAATTAAAATAACTATATGTGTGTTTGGGGCGAGCTCTGAATGAGTCGCATTAAACCTAGGTTGTCTTCTGTTAGGAATTTTGGCAAGAATGTAGATTCAACAAGCATAGTGAATGAATTGATGAAAATTTTTGAGTTGCCTGTGATCCTTTTTATGTTCTATAGCCGTCCGAAAACTCTGATATCAGATCATGGGAGTGCATTTACGTCGGGAGATTTCACACTTTTTTAAACTGAAAACAACATTCGCTATGTAAGGGTTGCAACTGGTTCAAGCTAATGGGAAGATTCAGCGAGTGAATATAGGAGTCTAGGCCCAATGATAGCGATAATGACTAATACAGGTGTAACCTCCTCCCTTGAAAGGTTGTTACCAAGAATAGAGTTTGAACGACGCCAAGTGAGTTGTTATTTGGAATCGGACAAAGAGGGTTGGTGATAGATTATTTAAGAAACAGCTTCGATGATTGTGAAGAAAAAGTGATAAATAGGGATCTAGAGCAATTAAGGACGTAGAAAAATGTTAAAACAAGAATCACAATAAGATATTGAAAGATCATTACAGAAATAATGCATTGGGTGGATATGCATAAAACGGAAGTAATTACTGAAAGTATAAGGTTAAAGTAAAAACTAATAGGTAGGTACTTTTAGTAGATGGTATGATTTATAAAGAGTTTTCCAATAATATGTTTCATTTTGATATTAAAAAAACGAGTATTTTTTAAGAGAAATCAATTTATGTTTATTTCATTGTAAAGAGGAAGCTATGCCATTAACAATGGCAGCCAAATGGCCGCCACGGCTACGGTTGCGGAACCAAATCCTTTTCATGAAATTTTCCATGACCAATTCGCACATTTGCGGCTGTATGTCCTCGATAACTTCACGAATTCTATATTTAAGGTATTGAATCTATTTTGGAACATTGGTATAGACCTTATCTTAGATGTTGATGGGAATTTAATTGTAAGAAAGAGTGCGACAGTTATTGCTTACATGAATTTTGTATACCTATATTAATTGAAAAATTAGCTATCTGATAATATTAATTATGTAGCAGTAGAAAACACAAATTAGTTTCAGTACAAGATGGTTGGACTGGTATGATATCTTCGCTTTTTATGCGATAATTTTTTATATTTGAACTTTGGGTTTATAGCAATACTACACATGTTTTCTGTAACGCTGACTTAGAGGTTGATAAACCTAAGCACCATTTGCACATCTTTATTTGTATGACGATATACCTGTATGTTTTTTACGAAAATCAATGTTTTCAGAGATTATAGTTAATTATTATTTTATTACTGCCATTTGCCAACATCAAAATTTGACAAATTAAACGCTTTATAACTAGGCGAGGAGTGAGATAAATCAGACGGAGTTATAAGATCCATAAACTCTTTTTATATTATTAGGTATTATTAACTCTTTAATTTTCAAGGAAAAAACATTCTCGGAGCATATGCCGCTGGTAGTAAAAATTTTCAATAACGTGGACATCGATGATCACTGCCCTATTACACTTCCGCCAAAGCCAATATGGAAAGATAACGAAAAGCGTCTATACCAAAATAAAGTTCTAAACGAGACAGGAGAGATTCACTGTAGAGTATACTACATTAGAAGATCAAATTCAGTTTGTTACCAGTGTCGTTAATAAAGTGGCGAAACCAAATTCCGACAGAAGTGCTTTGAACGAAAGCCTTGCAGCGAGAGATCTTTTGTTTTCTATCTTAAAGAAAGGAAACAAAATGGAAAATATAAACGAAACAATCACTGCAAAGTATTTAAAAGCTAACATCAGGCATATATATGTATAAGAAATTGTGCAAAAGTTAAAGTATAGATTATTATAGGCGTATATGACAAAAGCATTGGCATAGACATTTGATAATAGAGGTTTCTGAGATAAGGTTAAACAATTCAAGAGCCCAGCAATTTGTGCTTTATACAAATGCAACAACTTCAGCAAACTATTTTGAGGTAGGTATTACTTAAACCCACCCCCAACAGCTTACAGTGTACAGTATGCGGAACCATTTATTCAGGAAGATTTCTTAGATCAGGAAATTACAATATATGAGCTTGAGTTTTCCCCAAAAAATGCGAAACGAAATAAAGCACCAGGCCCTGACCATATAGCTACAGATCAGCGTTGTGCTAAAGTGTCCAATTGGACCATTTGGCCTCAAGATTTTTATTTTGGCCCCGTGCCCCGGGCCATCACGAAATGGCCCCAAAATCGTCAAATTCACAAACTAAAGTAATTAATTTTGAACAGCATAATAAAACATAATTTAAAAATTTTAGAAATCGGTAATTTCAAAGTAATCGATATTTACTATCATCCATATCCTAATTTTGCTGAACACATTCATTGAAAAATATATATATAATAACATTTGCTCTTTCGCGATTAATATTTTAAGTTTACCTCATAGCAGTGCATGTGCGCTTAATAATATTAAAACAGAAAATCGAAATAGACTCACCTATGAAGTATGAGATTTTAAGGTTATCTAAAAAATGTTACCTGTAAGAATTTGATTCCGCCTGCAGAATTATTAAAAAAAAATGTTAAAATAGATTAAAATAATTTCAAAATATTTTATGTAAAAATATCTTATGTTGCTTTTTATAAAAAAGTGGATTAAAATATAAAAATACTAAACACAAAATACAAAAATACGAAATATAAACTAATGTTTTATTTGATTATCTATATATTAATACGTTTATCATTTTTCTTTTTAATATACTTTCACCAAACGCCCGACAATAAAAAAATATAGGTACCATTTGAAAGTTAATATTAATTAGAAGTGCCATAAGAAGAGAGTATGTGAATGTAGTCGACCACATTGTGTAAAAATAGCCATATGTGAAATCATATTTTGTCACTCAGATGATCAAATTTCGATACCAGTTTAATTAAATATACGGAAAAAGTAAGTGGCCCCAAAAATGTTAAAATGGCCCCAACATTTTTTTCCCAGGAACAACGCTGCTACCGAGTTATACAAAAACGCACCTTTAGCATACGCTCATATCTCTTTTTTAATTTATCTATTATTCCCTTTTGCGCTTTTAACAAATCTGATTTTTTTGATAAATTTACCAATTTTACAAATTGTCAACAAATTAAAAAAAGTGTTTAGTGATCAACAAATGGATATTGTGTAGATACAAAAACGACAAAAAAAAATTATAAATTTATTAGGCTCTACAAAAGACAAAAGACCACTTTTGAGTAAATCAGGTGTTTACGAAATTGAATGCGGTGACTGTAAACAAAAATATTATGGTTTAAAGAACACATGACATACATTCGCCTTAATCAATCACGAAATTCTGCAATTGCATCTCATGTGTTAAATAATGGACATAAAAACGTATAAACATTGATAATTTGACTCTTCTTAAAGAAGTGAACGATCATAGAAGATTGGATGCACATGAATCATACAAAAAGTCCAGAATGCACTAATCCTATAGACAACGGCAATATAGAATCTTGCCTAATGAACATTAAGGTGCAAAGTATAAAAAAACAAAATCCATGTGATCTTTGATCATAGCTGTGCAGAAACAGTTTTTTCAATTTTTGATGCCCAAAGTTTAGTTTAGCGCACAAGCTTCGAAATGCATTCAGGTTAGTTACGCGTTTGTTTTATTTTATTTTGTTAAATGTACATGAAGTGTTATTTGTGTTAAAGAAAAAGAAAACATACTTGTGTTGACTCAAGTGAATGTAAGGTGTTTTAAATAATTTAAACTAAATAAATCCCATCCTTAGTCAGGACAGCCAGCAATTTTGAGTTTTATTTGTATTCACATAATTGCTCGTAAGGATATGGAGCAAAGCAAAACACCTCCGAAACAAAGTCCTTAGCAACGACCCTGATTGATGGGCTTATTATAATGTGATACAAATATGAAACGTTATAAGTAGCAGCTAGGTGTTGCAAGAAATTTAGGTGCAGCAAGCCACAGCAAGTTGAACTAACTTTTCCTGCATCTACACGCTAAAACTATATTGCATGGAATATAATTCAACCAGATGGCTTTGTGTGAATTAAACTAATTTTAATTACATTAATATAAAAAAAATATTTTTTATTTCTTTATTTTTTTTCTTTATTAGATTACGAACCGGCAGCGATTCTGCCTTTTAAAAGAATACATGCATTTTACTTAAAATCTAAAGCTTAAATACTAAATAACCTGCAACACAAGCACTTTACCCTGCTGCTTGTTCCCACAGGTCAACGCTCGTACTTGATGGAATGTAGCGGATGCAACTCGACGCTTTTTGTAGACGCGTTGTCAGCATGATTGTGTGGGAACCTGGAGTTAATGGACTGTTTTCAGCTTATTTGTCGTTAACTCCTCCACCCTTAATTTCGAACGTCCTCGTTCGACGACCTCAAATGTTTTGCAATATCCTCTATTCCAATTATTATAGGTTTTGCTCCTTCAGCTGGTATTGGTGCTGATATGACTTCATCTTTTTTGTTTCCAATTTTACTTCTTAATTTACCAGATAACTTGTAGGCAAATGTGAATACTATTGATATTAGGCAAATAGTTGTTATTGAGCTGGTTGTAATGTGGATGAGATTTTCTTTTTCTAGTTGTTCTATTTTCGAAGTTCCGTTGGAATACAGGTTTTTTAGCCTCTTAAGTGATAGAAATTCTTCGTTTGCATTTGACAATGATGTGGGTTGAAGAATTGCTGGCATCGGTTGGTACTGAATTGATTCTTTGTTTATTATTTCCCTGTCTGCTATGGAGATTGAAGTGTTTACGTGGCGTATGATGAAAGTTCCGTTGAGTTCTATCGTCTCTTTATTGATTACTGCAGGACCGTTGAATTGATTTAGCAGAAGTATACCTGTTGATATCTCCTCTATTGATGGAATATGATCGTTGTTAGTTGTTTTGCAGTTTGGTGTCATGCTTTTGAGTAGGTTTGGGATGCAGTTAGAAGTGCTTATGTCTGTGATACTATCTCTATTACATATTTCTAATTCGTTATATTTTTTACAATCTTTATCAATTCCAAAAATTGTTTCTTTACATTGTAGAATTTTTCCATAAGGAATTTTATTAACAATATTATTTTTTTTTATAGATTTAAGAATGAAAACACTACAAGATTCACTTTCGCTTGTAGGTAAAGTAACTATATAGATAATATTTTTATTATTTGACGCTATTTTTACATTGGCGAATTCAAGAGCTTCATCAATGTTTATATAAGGAATATTTTCGTTATTCATAATTGTCTCCGTAATGTTTATTTCATTGTTACTTAAGATATACGAATTAACAATATTGGCTTTTGCCCAATGTATAGCGTAAGCTATATTTATTATCTCTTCTTTTATAAGTTCTAATTTGTATTTAATTTTCATTACAATATCGGTTTCTATGTTTTCTTTAAAAGTTTTAATAATATTATTTGTTACATTTGTTATTTCATTTAATTTTTCTAGGGTAACTCTATTTATTATAACTTGATTGTTGTTGTTTGTTAGTACATTGTTCATTTTATTTGTTAAAATTTCAAAGTCGCTGTGGTCTGGATTTCCAGCGATCCATTTCCACGCGCTTCCTATAAAGTCTAATGATCTTTTTGATTTAACATTAGTTTTCAATCTTTTTAGATAATTTTTAATTCTTTCTATTTCAAAGGGTAGGATAGGATATAGTGGATGGTGAGGTTTGACGGTTGTGGACGTAAATATTTCTAGTTGCGAAATGAAATTTTCGTACATTTCGATATCGATGATATGAATTATCCTAAAATTACCATTTTGAATTTTTGCGGTTCCTGTCCTTATTTTAATAAGTTGGGAATTGGTGTAGTCTAATATTTGGACATTAGCATGTATGGTACAAAAGAGTACCAGCAACCTAAAGGGAAGGAGAGGAAATTAATTTTTAATTAAACTCTTGTGTATGGTTTTTCCTGATTTTGTAATGACAGTGGAATTCTTATTTTGTTTTACTATTTCCTTTCTATACTTGGGAGATAGTTTATTTCCTAATCTCTTGTTGATTTTGACGTAAATAACTTCTCCAATGGAAAAGTCTCTAACTGCGGTTTTCTTTTTATTATGGTATTCTAAGTCGGAGTCTTGTTTTTCCTTAATTTTGTGTATCGTTTTCTTTCTTTCTATTTCAAGCTGTTCAGGATTATTTGCTAGATTTCTTGCGAAAAATATTTCAATGGGTTTTTTGCCTGTAGTCGAATGTATGGAATTATTATATTCGAATATTGACTTGTCAAGTAGTTCTGGGAATGTGAAGTCTGGATTTTGGGATTTCAAACATCGTAATACTTCGGAAAGTGTAGAATGGAAACGTTCTATTTGTCCGTTTGCTGTACTCGTATACGGAGGTGTTTTAAATACCTTTATATTGAAAAAGTTTTCTATCATAAAGAGAACTGCATTAGAATTTAAGGATTTTTCGTTATCAACGATTATAGTTTGCGGAACGCCAAAAGAAAGTATTAATTCTCTTAGAGGTTGTTTTATGTCTTCAGCGGATCTTGATTTTAGGATTTTTACTAAAGCGTATTTTGAGAACTTATCAATAGCTGTCAGGATAACTCGTTTGTTTGTGAAGTAAATATCTATGTGTAATGTTTGTCCAGGGTACGTAGGTATGGGAGTTGCTTGGATCATGGGCTTACAAGGGTGTCTGTCATATTTGTGCTCCTTACATATTGTACAGTTTCTCGCTATCTTTTCGACTTTACGACGCATTTGGGGGAAATAGAATTTGGTCAAGATCTGAAGTTTATTTTCCTTACTATTCCTATGTGCACGATTGTGTTCTTTGATGATTTCGGATTCTTGTTGTTCTTCGTCAACTAAGTCTGTGACTATTTTCCTGGCAAATCTTATTCTATATTGTTTGAAGTGAATGGGATAAATTTCCTGAATTTGGCCTAAGATTCTTTCGCTGGTTTGCAAGCCATTGATGACAGATGGATTTAGGTAACGTTTAAAGATATCAATAATTTTTTCATTGGATAGTTCTGGATCTACTATTGTGTGTCGATGGTATGTAGGGAATGTAATTTCGAATTTGTAGGATGCTACAGTACTCTCTGATAGGATGATTTGATTTTTAAAAACATTTATAGGTTCATCTGCAAATTGAATAAGGTTTTGTCCTGAGCTTTCATCACTATGTTGTGTGACAGTTAATGAGTTAATGTTGCTATCTACCGGTGGTCTTGAAAGAGCATCAGCCACAACGTTGGTTTTACCGGGCTTATATTTCAATTCATAATTGTACTCTTCGAGTATGGCTTTCCAACGCTTGAGTTTGTTGTTGGTGTTTTTATTGCTTAACGCATAAGTCAGTGGTTGATGGTCGGTGAAAATTTTTACAACTGCTGACCCGTAGAGGTAATTTCTGAGACTATTAAGCGACCAAATGATGGCCAGCATCTCTTTCTCGTTGGTTGCCAAATTTTCTTCTGATTTTGAAAGAGTTCGGGAAATAAACGTTATGGGTTTACCATCTTGTTCAAGTACTGCGCCTATAGCGTAGTTAGAGGCATCTGTTGTGAGATGGAACTCCTTTTTGAAGTCTGGAAATTTGAGAACAACATCTTCGGAGATGAGGGAACTTTTAATTTTTTGAAAGGCTTCGAAGGCTTCATTATTAAAGTTTATAATTTTTTTACAAGAAGACTGTTTGGACACTCGTCCATCTTCCCCTCTGAGAAGGACTGTCAGGGGTTTTGCTAATTTAGCATAGTCTTTGATAAATCTTCGATAAAACCCTGATAGGCCTAAGAAAGATCGTAGGTCTTTAAGTGTTTTTGGACATGGGAATTGGGCTATTGCTTCTACTTTGGACGGGTTTGTCTTAATTCCTTTGGAAGATATAATGAATCCTAAAAATTCTACGCTATCTTTAAGGAATTCGCATTTATCCATTTGGACTTTGAGATTTGCATTTTGAAGGGTTTCGAAAATTGTTGATAGATTATGGAAATGAGATTTTTCGTCCTTACTAAAGACAACTATATCGTCTATGTAGACGAAACATATTTTGCCTATATGTTCTCGTAGTATGTCGTCTAGGGCTCTTTGGAAAATAGATGGTGCATTTTTCAATCCGAATGGAAGTCGAACGAATTCGTATTTTCCATTACTAACTGAAAAAGCAGTTTTTTCAATGTCGTTTTCATGAAGTTTAATTTGGTGAAAACCACTTTTGAGATCTAGTACTGAAAAAATTTTGTTCTGTCCAAGTTGGGATAGGACTTCATTTATTTCAGGTATCGGATAACGATCGGGAATAGTAATAGTATTGAGCTTTCTGTAATCGATTACTAATCGATATTTCTTTTCACCAGATGCATCGACTTTTTTGGGTACGACCCATATTGGTGCATTGTACGGGGACCGTGAAGGTCTGATGATGCCGTCTCTTAGAAGTTGGTTTATTTGTTTTTCGACTTCATCTTTTAATGACATTGGATATGGATATGATCTTGTATAGACTGGTTCATTATTCGATGTTCTAATTCTACCTTTTACTGTCGTGGTGTAAGTTAATTTTTCGTCAGGTTCGGCGAATAAATTAGAGTATGACTCTGTAAGTTTATGAAGTTCTGTTTTTTGTTCTTGTGACATGTGACTATCTCTAATGGTGACGGAGTTTACTGAATCAGAAATTTGCTGTTTGAGTCGGATTTTTAATTTATTTTTAATGAGCATATAACTTTCTTTTGTAAAAATGACAGCTGACAAGTCTTTAAGGCTGTCATTGCCTAGAATTCCGTGGAAGGACTTAAGTGTGGGAAGAATGAAAAATTGTATTTGTATGGTATTGATACCGAAAAGATTTATCATAGTATGTTGGCTTATTTCGACTTTACCGCCAATCGAATTTGCAAAAAAGTTTTGTTTATTGGTAGTTGGATTCTTTACTAAGCTGGGCTGAATGTAATTTTTATTTGACCCTGTATCGACTAAGAATTTTAAGATTTTACCGTCGCTCGTCTTACATTCAAAGTATGGCAAGGACGAGCTTGTTAACCTAAAAAATGAATATCTGCAAAGTCGTTAAGCTGTTCATCGTGGTTGTTTTGATTTGCAATATAATCTTCTAATGATTCGTCTCCAACATGCATTGTATTCATTGAATGTAAAAGTGAATTGTAAGCATTGACGTCAGATTGGTAAGGGTAGTCATATGGCTCAATAATATTTGAATCAATGTTTATTTGTTCGTCAGCTTGCTCAAAGTTTGAATTTTTTATTGATTCAGGATAGGATGGTGTCGTTGAGACATGGAAATTTCTTTGCATTTTAGGTGGTTGTGCTTGCATGGATGGGGATGAAGTGTTTTGCTCATTCGGTCTTTTACCGAATAATGGGTTATGAGGTCTTGGTCTGTTTATATAATTGACCCCTTTTGACCGCATGCTTTGGTCAATATCCATTGGCACTGGTGGAGGAAAAGGTTTTGGGGCAGTTGGTCGTGGTGGGACGTACTGTTTCTGTGGTTGAAAAGGGTTTTGTTGAGGGTATTGGTGACGTTGTTGAAATTGCTGTCGATATTGAGGGTTTTGTGAATATTGCGGATAATGAGACCGTTGTTGGGGGTGTTGTGGAAAATGTACCAGATTTGGGAAAAATTGTTGTTGTTGCGGAGTATGAGCTGGTTTGCGAGGTGGCTGCGGTTGGGTTGGGAGGGGGTTGGTTAAAATTTGGGAGTTGGATGTTTGGTGGAGGGTTAGAAACTGCGGTTTCCAGCATATTTCTTTTCCTAAATTTACTTTCTTTCGTAGTTTTGGGAATTTTGGAAAATATTTATTAAAAATGGGATATTAAGGTTTATATTTTAAATATTTTAATTTAAGTTTATGAACTAAAATATATGGTCTAATAATTCAAATTAGATTAGCAAGAGAAAAAAAAATTATTATGAGAAAAAAAAATTTTAGGTTTAAATAGTTACTTGTTGAATAACTTGTATAAAAATAATATTTAGATTAAATAGTTATCACTTTTTCTTAATTTTAACTTTAATAATTTTCTTACGAAATAATTGTGGTAAGTGAGTTCATGTTCCAACGCTGGCGAGAGGGTAGATGTCCTTTTCGCTTCCTACTGCGGTACCCGTTTCGCACTCCCTCGTTGTTCGCTTTATCGATCGATCCAAGCGTGATTCACTGCACTTATTTTACTTTCTTGAGTCACAATTAGCTGAGTTTTTGTTTCTAAATTACACTGGCGTGCTGCTTAAGGACGACTTTTATGAGTTTTAGAACACTTTGGGTTGTTTTTTTTTATTTAGTTATATTCGCGGCGTGCTGCTTGAGGACGACTTATGTTTATCAACTATAAAACGTTTTGGGTTGTTTTTATCAGTTACATTCGCGGCGTGCTGCTTGAGGACGACTTATGTTTATGAACTTTAAAACACTGGGTTGTTTTTATTAGTTACATTCGCGGCGTGCTGCTTGAGGACGACTTATGTTTATGAACTTTAAAACACGTTGGGCGCCAATTAAACTAATTTTAATTACATTAATATAAAAAAAATATTTTTTATTTCTTTATTTTTTTCTTTATTAGATTACGAACCGGCAGCGATTCTGCCTTTTAAAAGAATACATGCATTTTACTTAAAATCTAAAGCTTAAATACTAAATAACCTGCAACACAAGCACTTTACCCTGCTGCTTGTTCCCACAGGTCAACGCTCGTACTTGATGGAATGTAGCGGATGCAACTCGACGCTTTTTGTAGACGCGTTGTCAGCATGATTGTGTGGGAACCTGGAGTTAATGGACTGTTTTCAGCTTATTTGTCGTTAACTTGTGCTTTTGTCATCGTTGTTCATCATGTTGTTTAATTTTGTGGCAGTTTCTGCCTGGTGGTTTATTCAGGCCTTCAGAGTTTATTCAAGTTGTGTAGACGTAATTGAATCACGCCCGTTTGAGGTGTTCCCACAAAACATGTCTAATGATTGTTTTATATTGGTGATCTGCTTTTGATTATAATTAAATGTTTAAAGACAGGGCTACAGCGTGGGGGGATGGTAAAGGGGACACAGGCCCCGGGTGGCACTTTGCAAAATATCCGGCCGGCACACACTGGGGCAGAATGACCTAAAATGTGGCATCAAATCAGCCGTTACAGCTAAGAACCTGAAATTTTGCACGATATCTTCGGAGACCATTCCAAAGATATTTTCAAACCCGCCCACTCGACACGCCCACTAAAACGCCCACTTTTAAGAAATGTGCTAATTTTACAATATTAAAAACTTAAAAAAGATTTATTGAAGACCTAATTTTTGTCCACTTCACTTACCTTGCACACCCACTTTAAGGCCCCCTTTTATCGTGAAGAAAAACAAATTAATAAAACGCATCTTAAATTTTGCATAGGTATTTATTATTGAGACTTATAATTTAAAAAAAAATTGCCTGGCTTAAAGTTGCTTCTTTGAGTAACATAATTGAGGAGATTAACAGGTACCGAATTTCTCAAATCCTGCGTTTTTACCCTTTTTGATCGCTCAGAAGAAGTTTCAAAAGTTAGTTCCGGACGACCACGTTTTTTTCCTGAAGCCGATGGTGCTCTACAGAATGGAATTGAACTGTTTAGCCATTTTTCATTAGCTTTAAAAAAATTTTCCTCCATCCTGCTTTGAGCCAGAAAGTCTTAAAATTAGTTTTCAAATGCGAGAATGTTTTGCTTAAAACTTCTATTTGGGTCTTTTCAGTGCTTTTTGTTATTTTAATAAGTTCTTCTTTTAAAAAATTGAACTGTTCTTCTATAATTATGGTCCCAGAGCTTCTGATAATACCAACTAGTTCACTTCTTGACAAAAAAACTGAATTTGAAGAAAGTCCTTAAACAACGAAATAAATGTAACAACCGAAGGCACCTACAAAAATCCAAATATCACGAAAAGTGCAAAAAAGTAGCAGAATTTTTTGACGAAAATATAAAATACACGTCAAACACTATAAAATGACACCAAAATCAAAACTCGGACGAAACCGGAACACAACTAAAAGTCTACGGGATTTAAAAAAAACTTTAAAACACACACTTTTAAAAAACTACAAAGATTTTAAAATTAATTGCAGATTAACAAAAATTCGGGCTATATACAAAGAAGAAAAAAACACCATTTTTGCTTTCTAAATCAACTAAAAAAAATCAAGCTTCAACTAAGCTGCGCTGAGATGAGTCAGATAAGTCTAAAAAGAAATTATTTGGATTTTTCAATAATGTGGATATTACTTAAACGAAAAATAAAAAAAGAAATTATAGATATTCTCAATTTAGTTTTTTTAATTAATGCCAGCTTTTGGACCATCTTGCCCCAGTGTGCGGCACTTTGCTAGGGGGCGGGAATTTTTCTAAAAGGTTTTTGTATATTATGTTTTTATAATTTCTTTTCATATCGATACATTTTTCTGTGGATATATTTTATGAGTCTAAATAATTTATTTAAAAATTTTCGAGCGTTAAAACTGCTTCACAGTCAGGTTCGATTCCTGTCACCGACAACATTTTTTTTTTAATTTTTAATAATTTACTCTTTTTTTTCAACACATTCGCTGGAAAACAAATAAAAAAAACTATTTTTTTAACGCCCTGCGAAGCGGGGGAGTTTTGCTAGTTTTTTTTATATTTTTCACTTTCCAAACAAATAATTCAAATAAATAAATCGCGAATACAAATAAATTTGATTTCAAATTTAATTTTTTTTTGTTTTAAAACGTCAAACTGATAAATAGACTTATCGCCTTCCAATGGAAATTCCAGTCAAAATAGTGTGGAAGTTGAACTTATCGCATCGACTTACAAAAACACATTTTTTTCCAGGGGCGATAAATGCGGAATGGATCGTTTCATTTTTTAACGATGCGAAAAGTTATCTTTGGAAAATGTGTTCAAAAACCTTGTTTATTGTTGTCTTATATAATTTTAGATCTAAAAATATCAAAATCTCCTGGTTAAGAAACTTATATCTTAAAAATTTCCAACTTTGGATGTAAAGTATCTCTTAAGCAGCCCATAGGCAGTACACTTGTGTCTGCACCGGTGTCGGTGTACGGAAATGTGTGCTGTGTGTAGGCCGAATCGGTGTCAGACACGGAGCGAGTAAAAATCAAAAGTTTTTTTTTTTGGTGTCGGTGTCTCGATCGGTGTGGCGTGTGTGGCGGAATGCCACGCCGGTATCAGTACACCGTGTCAGACACAACGGCTTTTGATTAAAATTTGTATTTGAACTAATATTAGTACGATCTACTATATTATTGGAAAAACCAATTTATTTATCGTTTAAAAATGGTATCTCATATAGAACTATTTTTTTTGGTTTTCGCCTACCTCATTATATCTGTTAAAACGATTTTAATGAAATTTTTTACACAAGCGTTTCTAATAAATTTGAATAATATTGCATAGCTAAATTTCTAAAAAAACAAATTTGGGATTTTGAAAAAAATTTCACATTTTTTTTTTGTTTGAAAATTCGATATTTTGGAAGTGGGTGGATGATTTTTTTTTTCAAAATTAATTTTTAAAATCCGCGTACCAATTTGTTTTCTTAAAATTGTTTTTAAAATTTTATATACATATGGGTAAAAAATTATTTTTTTTTTAAAACCGCTCCATGATTTTTAAAATTTGTTCTTATAAATTGAGATTTGCGTAAGAAAACGGATGATGTACATTGCGTTGGTGTCAAAACAGTTTCAGAAGTTGTTTAATCTATTTATTTCTAATTACAGTAGACGCCCGATATAGTGAAGTATTTAAAACCAGGCCTGTTCCCTATTTCGAGATTGTACACTATTTCGAGAGAGAAGCTTCCCAATGTAAATTCGATACGAAATAAATATTTTTTTTTATTTATTTAAGCGTAAAATAATTTTAATTGGGTAAAACAAACAATTATTTCATAACAATAAAAAATATACAATTAAAATCGAAACACTTCATAACTCCAGGTAGGAATTACTTTTTGTTTTAATTAAAAGTATTAAATATAAAAAAAAAATCACTTTTGTTTGTTTATTTCTCAACTTTAAGCTGATTTATTATACTTCGACGGTTTTTTGTTGTTGACTATTTACCTAATAAGGTAAAATTTGTTTGATTTTTTTTTTCTTCAAAAATTTGAGTTAAAAAATATTTTTTTTTAAACTTTCACTTTACAACAACTTTATTCAAAAATGTAATAAACAGACAGAACAGAACAGATTTCTGACATTTAACGTGTAACCTTTGTTATTTAATATATTTTTTTCTGTTTTAGGTAAATTTTTTTAGAAACTTGCCGCTTTCGGCTAAACGGAACCAAACCTACACGCTCGAGCTTTTTTTCAACTACCTTAATTTTTTTCAAAAAATAATCCTAAATATGGTTTCATGTTTACTATAACAACCATATTATTGACAATTTTACTACGTTTACATGGAGAATTAAATCCGAATCGAATCAGGATTTATGTATTTGTAATCCTGCATCGAATCGAATCGGGATTACTCGATCCGATCCAGCTCGGCGGCAGCAAGGCTGTCGATCCGGCATCGTCATATACCTACCTGGATCGAAATTTCGATTCATATTGAATCGGATCCGTGAATCCGCTCATGTAAACGTAGTATTTGTAAAACTTGAGAGAAAACTAGTTTAAGCGAAAACTTGAGTTTTGTCAAAATGTGCTGAAACTAATTGAAAATAAATCTATAAATCGATAAGGTACGACAGCACTGATGAGCCCAACTGTCGTGCCTGGGCGAAACGCATATATAATATAAATATACACTTAGGTCGCAAAAAAAAAAAACTTTCAGTTGAATTTAATTTAGTCCACTAAATACATAAACAAAAACAATATTTTCTATTGTTTTGATTTTTCTTCATCGTAAATCGATAATTTTAACTTTCCGCATTGACCTTGTTTAGGTTGTAAAACGTTTTGTAGTTTTGAAGCCATACAACTTATTTTATCGTACTATCTGATTTTTGTTAGAAAAAACCATTGAGGATTGTCAAAGGTCGCCAACAAACTGTTTTAATTTCTGTACTTTAATATTTACAAAAAAAAACTGGATTTATTATTAGCGGTCTTTGTTGCACTATTTTAATTTGTGAGATGCAATGCATTATTTCATTATTTAAAGCGCACTCAGCGATCATTAAGACCGTTGTCGGCACTAATTTTTAGGTATGAACGATTAAACTATATCCGCAAAAATATTAAATAGTTTTTGGTTTATCTGTTTACATTTCGTATTCTCGTTGACTTATACGAGTATTGTTCGCTATTTTAATTTTTTGATGAATAATACAAAAACAATGGCAAATCTAGTTTTGAAACTCTTAAAACCAGTTTTTCCCGGTTTTATGAATTTCGAATTTTATCAAAAACAAGTTTTAATAGATATATTGAGTTTAATATAAAAACTATCGTGAATAATAACACTTGAAACCCGAAACCCCTATAGAACTAGTTTTGCTGAACCTGAAACACTACCTACTTTTTAAATGAGTCAATAATATGACAGTTAATGTTTTCAAAAGGTGTCCTTTAGGTAGCTCATCATGTAACGCGTAAAAAAAGATTTAAGAATGTTTTTTTTTGGGATTCGGAATTAACTATCCCAACATCCATCCCTGCGGGCTAAACCCAGAGAACTATCCGGGCTTAACTTTAGAACAGAGAAAAACTGCGTTACTGGCATTGGAGAAATTACTTAAGGGTAGGTTTCCTTTGCGTTTTGATGGTAGTGAGCTGACTAATTGTTACATAACTTTTGTATTTGGAAAGATAATTTGATAAAAAAGGATTTTTTGGATAGATAATAAACATATGCACCTATAATTTTCTTTTAAATTATAAAAATAGTAATTTTACGATTTTTATGAGAAAAAAAGGAGGTATTTTTTTTGTAAATTTAGACTTACTTTTTATTTCGAGTTGGGCAAATTTGTTTATTAATTTTTTATTTATTTTTTTTTGTTTTAAGGCAATATAAACCATGTTTAATATGTTAGGTGTTTTAAAAAATTTATATATATTTTATTTCTCTCAAAAAAAAAAAACCTATTAAATTATTGCTATTTTATCACTTTGTGTGTATACGTTTGCAAGTATAACTTCCACAATTTCTATTTGTTTTCAATGAAATAAATTAAAAATAATAAAACGTAACTAGATGCACCCACTGAAATAATTTAAATTAAATTATGATATAAATAACGGGTGCTATGAAAGAAAAATGTAAGAATTAGGTTTTTTACAACGGGGAAAACGTCTTCATTTTTCATAATTTTTGGGTATGTACTTATAAGAAGTCTATTATGTTATGAAGCTATTAGGCTTTCAAAAAAAAAAAAAAAAATGTTGCACATTAAAAAATTGCAATTTAATGTATCAACATTTGTGATGTCGTTGTGAGGTATTATAAGCCTAGACAACTTTTATTTATTTTAATTATTTTTTTCGTGCATTTTTTGTATTAGATTCAATAATAAAAAACAATAAAACATTCACAGATTTTCCTATTTAAATTTTATAAAAAAGATCTATTTTGCGTTTTTTAACAAAAAACTCCTTTGGACACGCACACAAAGAAGATTGTAGTTCCTAAGAATTCCACTTCAATATCAACGCCAACACCTTCTCTTTCTTCTCTTTGCTATTTATTTTGCCAATGCGCTCTCATATATTTGTGTTTTTTTTTTTTTTTGTCGGCACATATAGTTTTTCTCCCTCTTTCCCACTCTCAAATACACAACATATAAAAAATAAACCGGTTAGACATTCATTCTTATTTTTTTTTCTTTGTTAAAGTGTTGGGAAGGGGTTATGGAAGAAATTTTTTTGGTTGAATTTCGTGTAGGTTTGAATGTTTGATGAATGGTGGTGGGTCAGTAAAGTAGAAGGAGGGTGGGATGATAGTTAACGAGTGTAAAAAAAAAAAAAACCTATCGCACATGCGCTCTCATATCCATACATGATCTCTCATCGGAAATATAAACAGGTTTTATACTTGTTGTTGGACATACGCTGAAGTTTTTTGTCAGCTAGCTCTATTTTGTGGTCAAGAAACATGATTTGAATAATCGTAGTCGGTTCGTTGCAAATATTTTTTTTTTAATTTTGGGTAGGTTTGGAGTATTCTCAGGAATATTTTGGGAGGGATGGCAGTCAAGTAGTACATTATATATTATATTTTATAGTTATACTTTATACTTTATCGAATATGTATTCTAATATATATTTTTGCAACTTCCATCTCCAGAACTCGTGATCAAAATATCGTCGTAAAAAAAAAGCATAGGTATGAACATAGAGTACCTATATTATCTAGAGAACCGACTTCAGCGCTTTTTCTCTTTCACCCTACAAGCTGCACTGAGAGGATTTCCTCCACAAGGCTGAATATGTGTTAGTTGCCGAATGCATTTTTAATGGAATCGCACTAACCTAGTGATAATTTAATGGATATTGGCTCAGTTTTGCTCAGTGCTCAGTTCTCCAACCAGATATGAAATACTTTTTTTTAAAACTGCATTATAAACCATGTTCATACTTCTTGTAAAAAAAGTCCATCGCTGGAATTTGATCTCTCTTTTACTGAGATGAAAACAAAACACAAAAACCAACCCACCGACCCTCAGTGGCTTCAGTCACATCGGACATCGGAGCTGCGATGGTGGAAACAACGCCTGCGTGTACGTCTTTCTTTTCTTTTTTTTCAGTAATGTTCATATTTTTGTGTGTATCTTTTAAAATTAAAAGGATGGGGAGAGAAATTTGAAGAGAGATGCACTATATCTACAATTCACACGAATTCACGGACAGGGAATTTAGGAGAGTGTTCTCTTACTGTGCTCAGATAAAATTTGCGGGTGTTTTAGGCAAGGGGGGTACGAGTCGGTTCTCTAGATCAGCTTGGGTAAATAATGGGTAAAAACATGAGGGGATATGCAGGGAGCACGCACACGCAGAGGCACACTTATAAAATATAGAATGACATATTTTTGTTTCTTTATCAGATTTGTTGTTGCTTCTTGATTTGTTCAGGCTAGAATATTTAGATATATATATATGTATGTGCGAATTTGCAATTTTTCTTTTTCATGCATTTGAAGAATTTGGCGCGTTTTCCAGTATCCAAATAAAAAAAAAATACGAATTGGACAATTAATTATTATTTATTTTTGAAATACAGTATTTTGGATTTACAGAATTTTTAAAAACAGGATTTAAAAAAGAAATAAAAAACCTAAAACAATTCAGATTCATACCCATAGAGTACCTATGCTTATTCTTGCAGTAGGTAGGTACACATAAATATGTCTATTGCATTCCGATACTGTGGCTTTTGCTTGTGCGTTACTCTTTCTCTGACTGGCTCTGCTCTGACGATGACGACTGGTTTGGTTTGATCACTGTAGATAATGAAGAGAATTATATTTGTTAACCCACACATTCAAATGCATTTACATGAGTTCTGAGTTCGCTTCTCAAGGGTACCTACCCTTAAGGGGTTTGTTTGTTCTCTTTTACCTTACAAGCTGTTAGTTCACTGATGTCAACCAGTGGTACCACTTTACTTCAATTGAAGTAGATGTACTTCTTTTTTAAAAAAAAATTAAAAATCTACTTCCTACTTCGCACCATCACCAAAATATTGAAATCTACTTCATTTTAAAAATCTCTTTTTCAGCCTACTTCAATTTCACCAAAAACAGCAAAATCTACTTCTTTTTTTCTCAATCTAGGAAGTAACCGCAAAATTTCCACAAAAAATCTAAAAAATGTGAACCAAAACCAATTTTAAGTTTTTTTTATTCCTAAAAACTTTTCAAAGTGTGAAATCTTTGTTATTTATTTTTGTAAGAACTTATACTATCAGTAAACCAATATGAATGTTCTTTTTTAAAACAAAAAATTACTAAAGTTCCTAAACATTAAGGTCGAGATATTTGTTTTTGTTAAACAAAATTAAGTATTAATATTATACAAAAATTAACAGTAGAAATAATTAATATATTTTGGTTTTGGTTTTTTAAGTTAAATTAATTTAAAAATACATATATGTATATGGAAATATACAAATTAATTTTTTTTGTTATTACTTTTTATGTTTAATTAAATTAAATTTAATTTTATTAATTTTAATTTTCTTTAGAAAAAAAGAATGGCTTACGTTTTTTTGTTCAATAAACTAAGATTTTTTATAAAACCATGCCTAAAAAAATATTAATGTAAAAATGAAGTTAAAAATAATTTATGTTTTTTTTTTTTAATTAATTTAAAAAGCGTTATTAAACCTCATTAACCTCCAAGTGAAACGAAACGCCTATTTTTTGTGGCCTTAATGCCGTAAAACGCTATTTTGAATCAGTAGTTTTGAAAAGTATAGATTTACATACATACAAATAAATCATTTTGAAATTTACTTCGATTTTTCTCAATCTATACTTCCCTTTTTTCTTCAAATCTGCTTCAACTTTTTTTCCGGAAGTGATAACGCTGATGTCAAGTATTGCAAGAGCATGTTGTATAAGTTGTCCCCAGCATTTTAAATGGGAATGGGAGAATGGGACCCGAACCAACTCTTCTTTAAAAAGTAATATAGTCACGCTTTGTAACTCTTTTCTATGTATATTATTATAAATATCACTTTTTGTTGCCTCTGGCACATAAGGCGACCATTTATACGGATTCACAGATAGGAAACATAGAGTACCTACTACCTATATTATCTAGAGAACCGACTCGTACCCCCCTTGCCTAAAACACCCGCAAATTTTATTTGAGCACAGTAAGAGAATACTCTCCTAAATTCCCTGTCCGTGAATTCGTGTGAATTGTAGATATAGCGCATCTCTCTTCAAATTTTTCTCCCCATATTTTTAATTTTGAAAGATACACACAAAAATACGAACATTACTGAAAAAAAGAAAGACGTACACGCAAGCGTTGTTTCCACCATCGCCGCCGCCGCTCCGATGTGACTGAGGGTCGGTGGGTTAGTTTTTGTTTTTTTGTTTTCATCTCAGTAAAAGAGAGATCAAATTCCAGCGATGGACTTTTTTTTACAAGAAGTATGATATGAACATGGTTTATAAATAATGCAGTTTTAAAAAAAGTATTTCATATCTGGTGGGAGAACTGAGAACTGAGCAAAACTGAGCCAATATCCATTAAATTATCACTAGGTTAGTGCGATTCCATTAAAAATGCATTTGGCAACTAACACATATTCAGCCTTGTGGAGGAAATCCTCTCAGTGCAGCTTGTAGGGTGAAAGAGAAAAAGCGCTGAAGTCGGTTCTCTAGATAATATAGGTACTCTATGGATAGGAAAAGAAGAGCGAAATAAGAGAGTTTTGTCTTACTGTGCTCAAATAAAATTTGCGATTGGTTGGTTTTTGGCAAGGGGGGCAGTGCTGTCGGAATGGGCTACTATAGTACCATTTGGCTTCTTTACTGCGAAAAGGACTACTGTGCTCCCCATGTCTTAAAAAGGCTCCTCAGGTCTCAACATGGAAAATTTAATTAAAAACGTATCTTACAGTATTTTTTAAATCCTGATTTCTCACATCCCTGCTCCTATTATAAATTGAACATCTCTGTTACACATAAAATGTCATATTTTCTACTGAGAGTATGCAACAGTTTTGCAGTTGAATTTAATTTTTTTATTTTTCTTCCAAAGGGTGAGGTGAGAGAATAAGCAATTTTTATCTGCATAAATCATATATTTTATTCATTCATTTAAATAAAACATTCTCAGTTACCGTTTGATAAACATTGATAGTTTAAACTTTAAAACTTTAAAGTTTATGAAATATCTCGATTTTTAACGGGGCTCCTCAACTTCCGAAAATGCTCTCCTAGATAATATTGGTATTACTCTATGGTTACTGGTAGTTGGTATGGAAACTACACGTTTTCTGTAATGATGCTGTCGCTAATCCCCGTGGTCATTTTTTGCGTACAATTTCCCCGGGCTTGCAAAAAAACAGCGTCCTGGAAAAAAAGTTGAGCGAAATTTTTTCGTTAAATTAATCATTACGTTCTATCATTTCAGAAACATACTAGACTTAAACTGCCCATACTCAACCGAGTATAAAAATTTAATTAAATTTTATATTTTTGTATTTATAAAAAATATAATTTTTAAATCGTTAATTAACTTTTGATCACCGTCTTTGGTGAATTAGAAGATACATAATTCAAGTTAAAATTAAAAAAAACATTAAATTACGCTTTATAACAACCTACCTACGCATCACATCAAGTTAAAATTTCATTAGGTATTTTTGTGTTTATATCTTACATATATTCCTTTATACCTATAATTCGTTCAAAAATTCATTTCTCTAAAGTAAAAAGTGAATTGAGGCTCAAATACATATTTATGTAGGTATATTCTCGTTACCTATTATTATAATGTAATTTCTGTGTACCTATACAAATTAAAAAAGAAGGCGGATACAATAAAATTGTAAACACCTCGACATTAGTTGTCTCTTTTCGTGTTACATCATCATTGAATCCGTCCATCTGATAAAACTTTTAATTAAGATATTCAACGAAAAAATAACACAAAATTATTGGTTATTAAAGCAGCACTTGAAATGGAACCACAGAGCGTAGACTTAGTTGTTACTTATTAGACCAATGGCATCTAAAGTAATTTATTGCTTAGCCTTCACCAATTAAATTTAAATTGGAGACGAAAATATTAATCATATGAGGTTTTTACTGCTGATGGGAAAAATTAATAATTAATAATTTCTTTAAAAAATGCTCCCCGCACTCACACTTTTTTTATATGTATATCAAAATTCAAATACATAAATTATTACATAATGTATGTATAAACTTTTTTATTTCATTGGTCGAAAAAACGTGTAACATTATTCTTTTCTTATTTTGCAGTTACTTTCGTCAAGAAATACTCGATACTCGGTACTCGATTTGTCGCTTTAGCATAATAGGAGTGTCTATTATCTCGTTTTTTTATTTTGACACAATTCATCCGTTTAGTCGTAATACTTTGAGGTTTCTTGGAAAAAGTTTACTTATTTTTTTGTTGTTTTTTTTTTTTCTTGTTTTCCGATGACTTCGTTTAACGATAAGATTGCATTGGTTCCTTATAGAATTTTCTTTTTTCACGTCTTCGTTAAGAAGACTTGGGCAGTGGCCTAGCGAGGGTTTTTACCGCCCTTAGCATTTTTTTTTCTGGACCTTAAATTTTGTTTGCTGTTTAAAAAAAAATCAAAGTGAAACAGCTACTTAACTGACTCTGCTAGAATTTTATTTTTCTAATCACAGATTTATTATCTTTATTTATATAACGCTAGACAAAAATTCATAAAAACTAGCCTACTTATCAATAACTTACAACTAACTTACTGGCCCTATGCGGGCGGTCTAAGTTAAACTATATAATCAGTCCTATCATGAATTTCATCGTAATAGGGAACTTTTCCGAATCCCGAAAAAAAATATCACCGAATTCGTTAGTAATGAGAATTTGTGTGAGGTTTTCCACTACGATGGAATCTGTGATAGTTTTTTTCGGGATTCGTAGCAAGTTTCCGAGTACGATGGAATCTGCGATAGGACTGAATAACTTATTACTTAATGCTAATGCCTTTCGGCTTAAAAACTGGTAACTGTTCTATTTTTACTCGAATGGTCCTTTTATATCTTTTCCAATTAGCATTTTTGAAATCACTAACCAAATTGCTATTTCTAACTGGAGATCTGTAAATACATGTATGTACATACCATTGGAAGGTGGTTAGAACTAAGGTCATTTAAGACCATAGGTTGGGTTATGACTTATGAGTTCGGGTATATTTGTTAAAAGTAGATCAATTGTAGATGGGTTCGATCTTTTATTAGGAGGAATACAGGTAGAATGAGATGGATATAATATACTAAAAGGATGCTTCGCATTAAGATCTGACACAATTAAAATCTTCTCCAAGTAGGAAAAAATCCATAGGTAATTCTTAATAATTTCAGCAAGTCATTTTTCAAATCCATTCTTTTGCTTGGTGGTGTGTTACCTCCTGGGAAATAAACTGAAACTATTTTAATATACCGACCTTTTTCAAATGGTATTTGAATCCCAACGTTTTCAATTAGTTTCGTATTGACAACAGAAATTACTTGGTGCTTAATTGATTTTTTTGTAGCCGTAGCAACACCTCCTCCTCTTTTCTCTTCTCTATATAAACTATAATATTTATAATCTTTGTTTGAAATATTAATATTCTTACACTCAGAAAAAAATACTATAAAATCAATAGGAAAATCGCTGTTTTCAATAGTTTTTTACTATTAAAATTGGTCAATGTGTTTTATCCTATTATTAACTATAGGTAGTCCCTATTAAATCAATGCTGTACTAACCCTATTAAAATTATAATTTTGTCGTTTTAATTCAATAATGTGTACCATAGAAAAGTAATAATATCTCCTATTAACTTAAAAGTGTCATACCATTGCACTTTTATGGTATTGCCCCTTTAGAATAATTCTGTTTCAGTATTGATTCAATAGTGTGGGAGTATCAAAATAAAACTCTAATACCATTGGATTAAGAAGACGGTCCTATTAAAATAAAAGTATTCAAACCATTGTTTTAATAGGATGACAGAATTAAATTTATAGTTTTTTTTTATATAAAGAAAAGGTTGTCCCATTGGATTAATGAGATGGTCCTATTAAAATAAAAGTAGCCAAACCATTGTTTTAATAGGATTACAGAATTAAATTTATAGTTTTTTTTTATATAAATAAAAGGATATCCCATTGGATTAATGAGACGGTCCTATTAAAATAAAGGTATACAAACCATTGTTTTAATAGGATGAAAGAGTTAAATTTAAGGTTTTTTTTTTATTAATAAAAGGATGTCCTATTGTATTATAAGACAGTACTATTAAACGAATCATGCTGATTATAGATTGGCAATACTGCATTCACAGAAATTCGTTCTGCAGTGATCTCTTCAAGAATTACTACGATTACTACGAATACAGTATTGCGAATCCATTATCAGCATCATTGGTTTATAGTAAAACAATATAGAAATATTAGCGCAAAATTTTAAACGATTTAGTAAGATGTTAAAGCCATTTTATCATAGTAAAAAAGCTTTAACATCGTACTAAATCGTTTAAAATATTGCTCTAATATTTTTAAAATTTAAAAATAATGCTTATATATCTGAAAATTAAAACATTATTTCATATGATTTTATAATATGTAAGCTTAAAATAAAACTTTAATTAAAAAGATTTTGTAATAAAAATATTTGTTAAAATTACTTACGTTTTTTATATAAACAAAAAGTTCTACAAGTTTAATGTTTTCTGAAAAAGACGTGTACCAACTTCGAAATAAATTTTCGATAAATAAAAGATTTATTTTTAATTTTAAGGTTTTACATTTTATTTACGTTTTATATGTTTTAAGTTTTTTTACGTGTACATATATTTATGTACACCATCACATAAATATGTACTTATTTATAAATTTATACAAAAACTGTTTCTAATGTGATATCCATCATGATATTAAAAAAATAAACAAAATATTATCAAAACAATAGAGTCTGTGACTTAGTTGAAGCAATAATAATAAAAACTAGGTTATTTTAATGCGATATTTTTAATGCCGATGAAATTAACTTTATAATTTTCAAATGCTTACCGGACACTTTACTTTACAAAAACGAAAAATATCAAAATTTGGTTTTGGACTGATTCGGGAGTTTAAAGTAACAAGGTTTTTTTTAATTTTTACTTTTAGGTACTTCAAATTTGATTTTTTTTTTTAATTTAACAAAGCAGTGGTAGGTACTTGTATTTTTAATTGATGTGTTGGGATTGTTATCATAGAACTAATTTTCAAGAAATATAATATACATTTTTCCCTTCAATCGGGTATTGAAAATTCATGACGTTGTACAATTTGTAAGTAGAATCCAAACATTGTATGAAACTTTGAAATTTGTTAAAAATTCCATCATAAAATGTGTAGAATTAGCTTAGCTCAAAAGACTTACGGTCGGGGAATGAAGAAGTGTTGAATTCTGGGCATCTACTATGCTGGGCTTCCACTTTTTGGCTTTTGACGTGACTATTGATGATTTCAGGAGAGCGTGCAGCAGCAAAAACGTAATACAGTCTCGAAAATCTACAAAAAAAGTACATATGTATATTAGGTTCTTTCAGAAAAATAAATATGCATTTTAATCTTTTCTTCTAAATAAGTTCAAAAGTTGTGGTATATTGATAATAGATAATATATACGCACTTAAAAATTTATCAGGAGGCGATCTGAAAGCAATATTTTACTTAGTATTTTAAATAGAGTTAATAATAAATCTATCCCCTTCCTAAATTTTGTTTCTGTAATTTTAAAATTTGTTTAATTTTACCTTGCTTCTCCTCCATAAATGATTTATCTAATCTTCTTAATTTGTAACGTCCGTTAACGGCCTTGTAGTGCAACTTTCCAATCTATTTCAGGCCCCGACCTCTTTTTTTAAAGTAGTACTCCTGTGATCAAAAAATAAAATGAAAACTTTAATAATTAATAATTGGAGTAAAACACTTAAGTAGGTAGTGATTAACTAAAAAAGCAAAAACAAAATGAAAATATACTATGTTCCCACCAAAAGGATACCTCCGATTCAATTTAAAAATTGATTTAAACCAAAACAAATTCTTTATATGTTTTCAAACTTCACCATTCATGGTGCAAACCCTTATTTAGGAACCTCAGTTACGAGACGCAAATGGCTTGTAGTGATGAACTACAAAAAAATTTTTTATAAATTGTTTCGGAAGACGAACTTATTGTTAGTTTTGGCAGTGTGAACACAAATTTGAAATCTCAAAAGTATTTTTTTTGCAAAATCTCGACTTTTGTGGGAACATTGTATTAAAGAAAAAATAAAAATATTTTTTGTAAGAATATAAAAATTTGCGGTTGTTTATGAAAGTGGAATAAGTTAATTCTTGAACTTTTTTTCAAAAGTCAAATTACGAAATAATGTTAAAAACGTTATCGTTCTCAATGAAGAGATGTGGTCTTGGTTCCATTTGTTTGCAAACAAAATTAATTGCTAAATTAAATTATAGAGATAAATTAATCAATTTTTTAATGAACTTATTCCACTTTCATAAGTATAATGCCTATATTATATAAATTAAAAATTTCCAACATACTTTGCATTCGGAAGGAAAAATTGCAATTATAGCATTTGTGCTATTTGTGATATCTCCCATTTTTATAAAAATCGATATTCACATTGTTAAAGATTGTTTAATGTTCACCAAAACCAATGCAAATTAATCGGAACGCCTAAGAAACTTCCAGAACTCAAAATTATTAACATGGCGATAAGTGAGAGCATCAAACCGGACGCCACACGTGGTGAGACTTTCGCCGTGTTGAACCCGACGACTAATTATAAGAATATTGTCAATTACCCCTATGTTTCGCGTTGGTTTAGGTGATCCTTAAGCCAATCTTCACTAATTTCAATAAAAATATTTATTTGTGCATAATTTATTTACCAATATCACTTTTGTTCCTCAGCCAACAGCCACAAGTATTAACACTTTTTTATTCACAGCCAACAATCACCAGTAACTGCACTGTCCGACAATAGAATTACCACTGAACAAACAACAAAATTATAACGGACCTCACAACAAACCAAGAACACGAAAAATGGGGTTGGTTTGGTGTGTTGTATTTGCGTTTTACTCTATACTTGCGCGAGCAGATACTTACTTAACCTGCGGGGTTGCCACTTTATTACATTACAATGTAGATACTCGGGTTGATGATTGTTATTGAATATTATACTTTTATTTAGGCAACTGAATATTTTAATAGTTTATTCTGGATTCACACAACACACAACGAGATGTCGATTTACTTTAACGGAATGGGATAATATTTTAAAAGAAAAATACCATTCATTGAAATAACTAATAATTGTAGTTTAAATTATATTGATTATATTGATTATCCAAAAATAAAGTTAGATCTCATTGTAAAAAAGCTCGACGCATTGAAAAAAATATGGCAACAAAAATTTGGTGAAATGGAAAAAAGAAAGTGAAAAATAAAGCATCAAAAATACACAGCAGAGTATTGTAAAAAAGATGTGTAATACATATTACGAATCAACTAAATAACACAAGCTATTATCTTTTAGAGGTGGCGAAGTACTCCATTAGTAATTTGACGGATATTTCAATGAAACGCACATAGAAAAGAATACTTGTTTACACGGTCGTTTTACTGAAAGGCGCATCCAGTGAGTCAGGTAGATTTTACACATAAAATGTATATAGCTGTCGCACTGGATGCGCCTTTTCAGTAAAATGAAAGGCACTAAGAATCTCATCTATTCGCACATGACCATGAGAGCTGAGTAGTTAGTTGGTTACTTAATTAGCGTTTGGTACCTCCAAAGGAACGTGCAAATTCTCTACGAATTTCTAAATAAGCTTAGTATTAGATTTTAAAGAAAATACAACCACCAAAAGGTATTGAAATAGTTACTTTTTGTGTTTGGTAAAACGTATTTAATCTTATGTTTTTAATAGTATGATACTTTTAAATTAGGTTGAAACTATAGGATCACCTTATTAACTATCGCAACATATAGGTTTTTAAGCATTGTTTCAATAGTACATCACCATTAACCAACACTAACAATTCTATAATACTATTGAATTAATAGTGCTATAGATTTGAATACATAAAATTTTCTCAACTACTTGGAAAGAGTATCGCCACTGTGTTTTTTTAATGTTATGAAATAGTGGAACTGATTTTTTCACCAATATCTTTTGTTTCTATGTTTAAATAAAATCAAGAGCAATCTTTTCGCTTAAAATAATTTAGAATTTTAATTTTCATTGAAATTTAATTTTTTCACTCTGTTTAAGTGACAAAAGGAATGCAAAATTTTGAAATAAGTAAAATTAAAATAAAATAAGTATGCGTATTTATTTATATACCTCCAGAGTATATTTATTCAAAAATATTGTAATGTTTTTTGTTTTTGTGTTGAATTAAAAAAAATAATAAGTTATGGCCCACGCCTTGGATTTGAAAGTCAATATTTATTAATTTATTCATTCTAAAAATTTCAAAATTCTTATTTAAAACTTTAAGTTTCATTAAAGAAAAGTACCTATATTATAAAAATTATTAAATGGATTTAGTTAAGATTCAATACTAACCAATATTTACACTTTCAGTATAAAATAAATAAGATATTTAAGTTGAAAATTCCAAAATTATATCAATATAAATAAGGCACTTATAATTTCAACACAATTGGGTTAATCCATTATGATTTATTGGATTTAATTATTTTATTACAAAATATTTATATTCAGCTTCATTTTATTTGAAAATAGAAATTAAATTCGAAAAAAGGAAACAACAAAAACAAAGTAGTGAGCAATTGAAGTAAATTAGATAGCTAGTACCTTTTGAGCGAAAAAAAAAAATAAAACACTTTGGACAAAAATAACTTTTCTGTATATTTAATAGATATGTAGGTATTATCTACCTATGTAGATTACCTACATTTTTTATCATTTATAACGAATCAAGAAAAATTTTAGATTGCATTATTTACGTAGATACCTACTATATTTTTAATCGATTTGAAACAAATAATTAAAAGAATTTTAAGTATGTAAATAAATACATTTTTAGAGAAGACATTGTACATTGTTTCAAATTAATAAAAAGAATAGTTATTCCATTTAATATTTTGAATTTTAGAGAATAAAGAACAAATAAAAACTTTTGAATTCATAGTATGTAGAATATACCTAGGTTTTTAAAGGAAACATTTTTGCTTCATTGTTTTCTATACAACAATATTCAAAGATTAATGGTATAATAATACTAATATCTAGTAAATACCATTAACTTAACTTTTATAGACCATACTATCAAAATAATAGTGCCAATACTATTATTTTAAATAATTAATAGTATCATATCATAAGAATTATAGTACAAGAGAATTGATTTAATAAGATGTAACTTATTTATAAATAATAGTATTGCATTATAGAGTTAATTGGATAAGACTTATAAGTTCAATATGGAAAAAACCATAACATCAATAGGTTATGTTATTGAATTGTATAACAATAGTGCTAATACTATTGTTGTTAATAATTAAAAGTATCATACCATAAGAATTATAGTAGAGCAGAATTGATTTAATAAGACCCAAATTATTAATAAATAATAGTATTGCATTATTGAGTCAATGGGGTAGGAATTATAGTTTCAATATGAAAAAAACCATAATGTTAATAGGTTATCCTATTGAATCAATGGTTTTGAAAAAATGGCGAATCAATAGTACAAGAGACTCCCAAAATCATTGATTTTATAGGAAAAACCTATTATTTCGTGTACTATTAAATCAATACTGGTACTATTGAATTTTCTTTTTTTGAGTGTATCTAACCATGTTTCGTTAACAGTAGACTTACATCAATATTATACTTACATAAAAAAGAAAAAAATTCTATAGATTTAAATCGAATGCCTATAACATTAGTGACAATTTTTTTTTTTTTTTTTCAAGTTAACATTCATCATTATTTTTATTTACCTGCACACAAATAATTAATCGCTAACTATGTAATCCAATTAAATTGATCTGCTTTGGATTTACGTTGACCAAGAAATGTGATCATTTCTGCTGTTAGAGCATTAATTTCTTCCATAGAAAATAGTAAATTATTTGTTGAGGGATCGAAACCAGTTTTGGTGAGTTTTTCTAATGGACCATACATTCGGGTAGATATCATCTTCATTTACATCATTCACGGCTGCAGTCGTTGTCGAACTTTTGTGTAATTTAAGCGTCGGAAATTCATCATTTCTTGGTGCAAATGAATATGGTTGACGATGGGAAACTCGCTTAGTCATTGTTGAATTAGCACGTGGTTTAGAAGAAAGTCTAGAATCTTAATATTTTGGCATTTGAGGCCAATTAAAATTAATTCTTTTTTCAATACATTAGTATTAAGTTCATGTAGTCCATATACGATAACTTTAAATGATCTCATGGTTGGAAGATCATGAGTATAAAATTGCCAATTACTTGACTTTAATGCTGCACAGAGAGTTTTGTGTATTTCGAGACTTTCGCAGTGGACATTTTCTTAATATTATAATTAGAAAGCTTAAGATCACTAAAAATTTTAGTATTCCGCACAGAAAATATATACGTCTTGCGTATACGAACCGCTGATTGGTACTGAAGAGTGAAGAGATGTGATAAGTTTTTCGGAGAAGGTTGCATAGTTCACCAAACATCGGCATCATATATTCATATAGCCCGCACCAAAATAGTAAAGCAGAACTTATGAATAGGAGCTTTAGTTGAAATGGTTCGCATTATTGTCTTTTTTTTTTTATTGGACAAAGCAATAACCACGGCTGCTTACTAGCTAAACAGAATCACATGAAAGAAAATTGAAGATAAATTGCCCAAAGAAACTTAGACCAGTGTAAAGCAGAACCTCTCTTGCTTACGAATATTCGGATATGGTACGATGTTGAAGCGCAAGACACAGGAAGAGGTAACCAATGTATCTTTTTTAGGAGAAGAAGATCAAATAGAATTCGCAAAACACCTGACATGAGTGACTTTGTGATTTATTTTATTGATGGCAATGATACAAATACAATGGTGTCAAATACATCAATTGGAAAAATGCAGAAAAATAAGAATTCAAGTCGCTAAAAAAAAACATGGAACACATGTGAAATCCCCGAAGGAAGAAAGGCGCTTAATACAATATGGATATTCAAAACTAAAAAAATTGAAAAAGGTGAAATTTCAATATATTATGTACATTGTACAAGGAAAGACTTGTTGCACGAGGATGTGCATAACGTAATGGCGTAATTTATTAAGAGACGTAGTGATCAGAGACGTACATAGTCACTTGTAATGCAGATTTAGGCAATGATCCGAATGAACGAAAGGCAATAAGCTCTTATTTCTCAGACAAGGTGTAACCATATCTTGGAGATCCAAGAACCAAACAACGACAGCATTATTTGTTCCAGAAGCTTTGTGGCTAGGAGAAGGAGATCTTGAAAAAGAACTGTTCAAAAAAAATGAAACCAATAGAATTTTTTGTGACAACCGTGGAGCAGATGATCTTGCTTTCAACCATATAGAGTAAGTATAGTATCTAAGAGAACCGACTAAAGAGGTTTGTCCGTTTAGTTCACTGAGTTTAACTATTGCATGAGCATGTTTTAGGTGGTACCCAATGAAGTGTTACATTGTAATTTTTGCCTAGTTAGTTAATTTTGCCCACACACTCCCATACCAGTTTAGTATTGATGAATGAATGAAGTGAATGAATTTAGTGTTTTAAGTTCGACTTGGCTGTCTGACATGATGGCATGATGTTTTGGTTTCGGTATTTCGAGATTACGTTCTGCATATTTTTCTATGGCGTTAACTTGCGGTTGGAAAATGGTGTAAGACAGCGGCATCGAAAGTTTTGTTCTAGGCACAAAGATATCTGCGCCAGTCCCTTCAGTTGTTCTCGATCAATCAGTGTACCTAATCAAGTTGTACATTTGATTTAAGAGTATAATTCACCGATTCGCCTACCCACTCTTTCTTGGTACTTTCTGGCACATAAGTCCACCATTCACCCGTATTCAATGGTAGGAAAAAAGGGAAATATAAGAGTGTTTTTATTTACTCACCTCAAATAAAATTTGGGGGTGTTCCAGGCAAGACGGGTACCGGTCGATTCTCTGGATAATATACGTATCTCTATAATGCTTTCAACGAAGCATATCGCCTGCGTACAAAACATATTCAAGTGCATATATTCAACCGCCAGATGGGTTTAAAAGTTTTTGGCACAAATGACATGGTCGCTGATATTTTTACAAAGACGTAGTAGGTATACTAAAAATGCAAAGTTTTCAAAGTTAATGGATATTTTTTTAAATTATATTAAATTAAGTTTTAGTACTAAAAACTTTAACTAAATAATTTCCAGGCAAGCTCATATTTCTATTGTTCGCAGAAACTAAATATGTCAACTGGTACATTTTAATTAAATGTTCATTCTTTTTTTAACGTTTAAATTCGAACGAATAAGCTGTTTATTTTATTTCTCGAAGAAAAAATAAAATATATTTCTTAAGGACAAACCCAAATTTTAACAAATCGTTCACAGTGAACGAAATTGTCTTTTTCCAATTTGCCATGCCTCGGCAAACCTCCTTCCACATTTAGCAGTTCATTATTTGCCGTTTTGATGCAGGCTTGAGATCCATTTGTTAACAATTGACAAAAACATTCTTTTCGTGAAGTTATGTGTGTTATTGCTCAAGCATCTGCCCCCAAACATCTTTATAACTATAACTGACTAAATATCTATAATTTCATAAAATTCCCACAATGACTTTGTTCATGCTTATCATTTTTTTGTGATCTTGGCAGTCTTTCTTCCAGTGTCCTTTTTTACTACACAAAAAGATGACATTGTCTTCTTTTTTAAATCAACAATTCAATTCAATTTTGTTTTATTGAACATAATATTTACAATTTGGCTTATTATGATACATTGATAAATTTACATTATTGTTGGCACAAAGGGGGCCTGCCTAATTTTATACATTGACTTAAAATACAAATAAAATAATATATATTGTAAAATGTACATGTGAGTTTAGATTAAAAGTAAAAGTCGGTTGACTTTGTTGTCACCGGGGTGTTCCGTCCCGTTTGTCAGTGTTGATATTGGTTGGGGGGAGGGGAGGGGTGTTAGCGCTTAGCCACGATGGCGGTGAGCTGGCCCGGGGTCAGCGTAGAATGCGATGGCATCATCGTTGTCAGTGTTGATTATGTTGTCATCCATAAGTCCATTGAGCTGAGGTACGGTTGAAATGGTCGCTGTTGGTTTGCCATCCTTCTGATAAGCTGGTTGGAGTGGTTCGCTGAGTTGCCTACTAGCTGTCAATCCCCGTCGCTGGTAATGATTGTCTCCGATACGAGTGATTTTTTCCCAATAATTTTGTTGATGTTCTTAAAGGTGTCAGGACCAGGTTTGATCGACTGCAGTCTCTCCAAAAATTGGTTGTTGTTGTGGAATTGGATGGAATTTCGGAAGATCACGTTGACACACTGTAGCTGGTCTACATCCAGTTTCCTGAAGTCGATAAAATGCTCGGGTGTCTCCGTTGCTAGGAGGATGGGTTGTTGAAATCTTATGTTCAGCTGAACAGCTTCGCTATCCGAGTCGCTGGGTACGTTTGTACAGGTAAATTTGATGATTTCTGGAAGTAAAAAACATTAAAAAAAACTAGTGTTTCATCAAAAGAATAAATAAAAAACTTAAAATAAAAAAAATTTATGATTTTTTTTATTAGTGAATTTAAGCTTTTACATCTTACACCAACTACCCACTCGGGCTGAAGCTGTTCTGCCGGGCCTGCCTGTGATGGAAATTGCGGTGGTGTAGATTGCTGTAGATTTGGGGCTCAAACCACTCATGATTCCACACATTCTCAGATTTCCTCACAATATTTCTTTATGATCTTCTATTTCAGCTGCCAACCTAGAAAGCTTCGAAATACACGAGGACACGATGCAATTTATTTTTGATTTTGATTGCAAAATATTCTTTAGTGTCATTATACTAACATCACTCTTCATGTTATGAATGCTTTCAAGTTTATTCAGAATTTCGTAAGCTGATTTAAAGTTAAACATGGCCCGCATGTTCATCATTCAAAACATTGGCATTGCAGTCACCAACATAATTTAAATTAAATTGGAACAAAGAAAAAATATTTAAAGAAAAATAATATTTAATTTAGGAATTTAAACGTTACTCGTACGATATGTACAATATGTTATAGAAAAATAGGTTCTATACTCTGTTAAATTTGAATATGCAGTACAGTACAGGCCTTATTGCAGAGCTTTTTCAAACACACTGGTGTCTGCTGATGTTTGCATGGCACTCAACTTAAGAAATTACCACTGAAATAAAAAACGAGTCCTGAGTTATATTGAAATTGTTTTTGTAATATTCCATAAACCCACGTACATCCCAACACGACCTGTTTTTTTCTCCTTCTGTGAGGACTGAGGACTCTGATCGTCAATTTATCTCTCGCTTATTGGTTTGTTAAAAAAAAACATATTTATTTAGAGTTACCAGTTACCATATTCATTCGTTGATGGAAATTATAATACCTTTTCTTTAGTTTTTGCTGTGGAGCTTTCAGAATTGAAACTTTTTTTATAGCTTTTGGAAGCATATATTTTATGTTTAAGGAAAAAGGTGTTGTTGCTGCGTGTTTTTCTGCTTAAATTATTATTATTTTTTCTTTAAAAAAAAATCGGTTAAAATCAAGGTTCGAAGAACGGTAAAATATGATTCGTTCTCTCGCGAAAAATTCGTAAGGGAATTTTATTTTTGATTCGATCGCGAATCTTATTTTTTGGTTCCTTTAAAATAAAATTCATTTTTTCGAACAAATCAAATCTGCTGCGATCTGTAAAATACGGTTCGTTCGCGAATTTATCACGTGGGAACTATTGAAGATCCATTCACGAACCGTTCGAATAAGAAATATATTACAGTAAATAGGGATATTTTTTATCGTATCTAATCACACACAACATTTGAAAAACACTCTTCTTCATGTCAATTAAGACCGATTTACTTTTTTCTTTTCGAACTGACACACATCCCCATTCCTGATGGTTGCTCATTAACCCCCGAATGCGAATCATTAATATCATTACTTTCACAAGACATGAAGCTACGTTTGGTTAAAGCCCTTTTAATGCCATTTTTCATTTTCAACTGTTCAGTTTATCCGTGCTTAGATTTTGAATGTAAGCGTAAGTTAAATGTTGCATTCAATGATTGCATACGTTTTATTTATAATAAACCTAGATTTGTCAGTGTATCTCATCTTAACAGATCTATTCTGGGAATTCCTTTTGATGCTTATTATAATTTTAGAAATATTTATAAATTGCATAATATTATTCATGACAGGTGCCCAGAATATCTAAAAGACATACTGCAATTTGCGCAGTCTCGTAGAGGCCTTAAGCTCATTTTACCGCGATTTTCCCACACCATTGTAGAGCGATCTTTCTATGTTTCAGCGATAAAAGAGTAGAATAATCTCCCAATTGATATGCAAACTATTGTCAATGCAACACGATTCCAGACAAAGCTTCTCTCTCATCTTGCGAATTGAATGGTAAATGCTATATTATTATTATTTATTAATTTTATATTATTAATTATTATTATATTTATTAAATATTTTATATCGCACTTTTTTGTAATTTTTTGTTTGTAAAGCAGCTTTGCTCTTTTAAAATAATTGTTTCTTTAATTAATTCTTGTAATCTGAATATGTACATAATATGACTTTTATGTTTTGTTTTATTTATCAAAATTTGTTATATTCAACTAGGATACTGCTCAAAGATTTTATCTTATTGTATCTATTGTTAATGTTTTTTTTCTTGAAATAAATAAATAATAAATAAATATTAACACTATGTATTGTTGTATAGTGTCTTTTTATGTTTCCTCTCACTTTTCCTTTCAATTTTTTTTCACAAATTAAACAAGTTGATTCGCCAACTACTTCTTCATTACAAGAAACATATTTATCTAACTCAAATGTTTTTACTTTCCCCATTTCAACATAGATCATTTAAAAAATAAATCACTTCACAACCGCACTGAATCGATACTTGATGAAGAATGATTCTTTTCGGATCCTTATCGCCAGCGAACAATATTCTACCTGAATTTTATTTTTCCGATCTCTCACGAGCGAGAGATACAGAAAAAAAATGGATATAGTTCGTTCGTGAGAGAACTTTAAGTTTTTATAGATCGAAAATTTTATCGTTCGCGAATCGATCGATAAAGAATGATAAAGATGCGCATTTTATAATTCGCGAGCGATATTTTATGAATCCTGGTTAAAATGCAGCTAGGTACCTATACAATATTATTTGGCTATTTTTTTTAAAGGAAGGATTACCGTTTGAGCAAGTTTTTGATGGAGTTCGATTCATTATTTAATTGCAATTTCGATTTTTATGTACCAAGTAGTTTTTGTGTTCATGAAAATTAAAATAAAAAAAGAGGATTTCGTGAATAAATAGTCAGTTAATATAATTTTTGTGCTGTGTTTCTGCGTGTATTTACATTTAAACAGTTGGTAACCCTACCGCCATTTATGAGAGAACTATGCCGATGTATAATGATCACTACGGCAACCCTGTGAGAGCTTTGAAATGGAGATACCTTATTGAAATCCATAATAATATGGGTGAAAAGCAAATATCTTATCTTCCCTGTACTGCATATTCAAATTGAACAGAGTATAGTCTCGATCGTTGGAAGCCTTCAGGGGGAGCTAATATTTATAAAGTTACTGTAAAGAAATAACAAAATAGTAATCAGCCTTATCGTGATTTTCACCCGAAAAATATTTCACCTTAAAATTTTGTATTCGCCCGAAATTTTAAAGCTATTGTGAAATTCGCCCGAACGAAGTTTCGTTCGCCTATACTAAATATAAGTGAACATTTAGGCTGTCAATGGCATAACATTTCACGAAATGGTTTGGTTAGTTTTTTTTTTTTAATAAAAAAACTACAATTACACGAAAATATGTTTTATCTATACGGGTTTTTTCGTTTTATTTTGCTATCCATTAAAAAATTTTCAAAATGCGAATTTTTTTCTCATGACCCCTTTTTTGCGACTTTTTTCAAATTTCTCACCGGCAACACTGCTCAGTACCTATGTAGATTGTATAGGTACTAAGTTTTTTTAAACGATGTTTTTTAAGCTAGCACTTACCTACTTTGATTTTGAAAAAAAAAAACAGATACAATTTCATTAAATAGTCATTTATATGTGTTCAATTGAAATAATAGGTACATTTTACTATTCGTTAATATAGGACTTCTGGTATATTCTCACCACTAAATCTGATGAATGTCGTCCGAGATACTAAGTTTTCGACCAATTTTTTAACCGTTTGCGGCCGTATGTTCTCAATAACACGAATAATGTTGGCTTTCAATGCGTCGATTGTTGTTGATTTGTCAACGTACCTACATAGATTAGCGAAAATAGATTAGATTTAAGAAAATAATCAATAGAAATCAAATTATAAGAACTTGAGGCCAGTACTCGAAATTATGAGTTCATCGAATGTTTAATTCAATAACTTTATTGTTTCGTTTGCTGTACGGCACGTGCCAAGTTTGAATCAAGTGTTTTTTTCCGACTTCGCGTGTGTTAGCATATGGCTGCAATATTGTTTGTGTACTTATGCCACTCAAACGGGATTTGAGATCGAGCATTTCCGAAGACGCACGATCGTCCTCACGACAATTTCTAGTGGAACCTAAATATTTCTTATTTCTGCTATTTGACTTAAAATAATACAAATTTTGATGGAATTTATATAAATTGCTCCAAATATGGCCTTGAAACCGTGTCGTCGGAAACTCCTATGTTTTTAACAATGCACGAATAGAGTTAATAATTTTAAAATTTTTGTTTGTTAAATTAAACCCCGTAATTATACGTTATAATATTTAATTACAGTTTTTCTACATAATAGAAGCATTATTGTGAATAATTATGCAGGCTTAGGCCAACCTAACCATACTGTGATAATTTTTGTTTTTCTTTTAATTTATTAGTCTTCATATATGTATATTTCTGTTTGTTTATAAATTGTTTCAGTGTTAATTTGTTAAAATATTAAAATAACAAATATAAACATTTTAGACATCATTTTAAATATAAAAAATGTAAATCCCGCCAAAAAATTAAAAAAAAAAACTAATATAATACCTCTGAAGAAGTCGTGAATAACGACGAAACGTTGGGAAAAAGATGAAAAAAAGTTTGTTTTATTTGAATTTAGTTTCAAATCGACCAAAAAAGCCTGCATAATTATTCACAAAATATACGTTAAAAAATTGGTCGCATAATATATTCACATAGAAAAATTATTGTTTTTTTATACGGCAAGAAAATGGTGCGGTATTATTTTTGTCAGCAGCGCTGATCCTGACAGTTTGCAATCTGACGATTGACTTAGCAGATATATACCTAACTGGTATACATTTGGTGATGGTTAAAAATAACAACCTTAACAAAGCTTCCACTTCAAACTGCTTAGTCACTACATCAACAATCTCAGCACTTAACTATGTTTTTATATTAATTAAACAATAATTTGTCCACGCAATAAATTTTATTAAAAACATCCCGAATTTCAATTTACTAATAACGTTGAAATCGCAATTTTAATCATTGCGCAAATTAAAATTTCACATTATTTGACTGCGCCCAGTGGCGGCTGTGATGGGATTTCGATACTGGAGATGTGGGTGTGTGAGTACTTATACATCTGAAGTGAATGTGTCCAGAGAGTGTCTCTATAGGGGCAACGATAAAGCGAAAATTCAAAATTGATTTTTAACGCGATAAATATGTAGGTATACATAAATGTACACAATGGTGGAAAAACATGGTAGAAAGGAGGGGGAAGATTGGTTTTTACAGCCACCATCACCACTTATGTGCGTACGAACACCGACATAATAGTTTCATGGCGTATTTTATTTCTGGCCTGTGTTTTATTTAATTTATGAGCAATTTAGTTAGCTTGCCAGTATTTTAAACAGAATGGGTGCGTTGACGCCTTGTGGTTTTGGCCAGTGAGTGAGTGAACATACAGAAACGCACGGTATAGGTAATGGTTATTGTCATAATCACAACATAACATTTATTTTGAAATGAAATTAAGTGCGGCTTTGCAACTGACAACTGCTACACCGCTGCGCGGAATCAATATTAAAAACAAATAACTTTATTAGTTAGGTACCTAATTTAACGAAGTGTTTAATGCACTGCATCTTTAGAGTGGATTGCTTTGGATTCAAACGAGTATTAAATATCAGAAAGAGGAACGAAAACTAGAAGGATGGGCATAGGCCAACTATTTGATGCGCCATGAATAGGAGCTGGAGAATCTGATTAAAGGTAGAATCGTGCGAAGACGACGACGTACGTGGTCGTACGAAACCAAACGAATACAAAAAAGTTCATTATGACGTGCTTCTTCTTCTTCGTTTTTCTTCTTTTCGTCCAGTTTTCGTTAAATTTTGCTTTCGGAATCGAAGAGCGATGAACGCATCGACCACTCTATACGTGTGTACTGACAAATGCAAATTGATGTATGATACTCCAACCACGATTGCCACTTTAGTCATTTGTGACCAAATTGGGTCATAATTTTTTTCACTTAGTCGCGGTCATTTTTTATTCCATTTGGTCATTTTTTTACGAAATCTTATCGTCAGAATTTTTTTTTTTAAATCGCATTTTTTAAACATATCTATATTTGTTTTTAATAAAAAAATTATCATACTCATTTCTATCATCTCATTTTATAATGCTGTGAGAAGTCAATATTTGTATGTTCACAAACAATTTGTTACTTTTATTTATTTATGTTAATCTAATTTAATTAAGTTTGTTAGGTACTTTATGAATTTGTTTGTAGGTAGGTACCTGTTTTTTATTGTTTTTTTTTTTATTATTAATAATTTTAAAAAATAATATGCCATCTGTTTAATAAGAAGAATATTTTGAGGTAAATGTGTTCTGTGTTTACAAATATTTCGGACTTAAATTATTTTGGTCATTTTTAGCTACAGTTGGTCATTTTTATTTTCAATTTTGGACACAAACTTTATTTTCAAGTGGCAACTGTGACTCAAACTTCAAATATTCGTTAAACCCATTTGTTTACTTTGTCATTTTTTGTAATTTAATTTCGGGTAGGTATATGAATGGTCGAGTGAAATTGATCACCTAACTTAAGGTAGAATTAAGTTACAATCGGAAGCTATCGGAAGCAAATGCCTAAACCGAACGAAAAGCTACCTTCCAAAACTTAAAATGCAGAAGTCACCGATAATCAAAGATACTCAATATAAAAATGCCAACTTTTCAATGCAAGTTGATAATTAGCTATTTTCCATAAGAAATGAGAAAGGATGTAGGTATGTAGAACACCACACACATAGACATTTTTCATCGGCGCAGGCACTCCTTAAGTTTGTCTATATACGAATATACCTATGGGAATCTTTGCTGCATACAATAATTTGCAGAAAGCTCTCAGGACCCATGTTCTGTAACTTAGGCGATAATTTTTCGCATCGTTAAAAAAATGAAACGATCAATTTCATATTTATCGCGTCTGGAAAAAATTGGGTTTCTGTAAGTAGATGCGATATGTTATGCTCCTCTAAACACGGAAACTTGCTACGAATCCCGAAAAAAACTATCACAGATTCCATCGTAGTGGAAAACCTCACACAAATTCTCATTACTAACGAATTTGGTGATAGATTTTTTCGGGATTCTGAAAAGTTCCCGATTACGATGAAATTCATGATAGGGTATAATGCTAAACGCGTTTGGCAAAGCGGAAATTTATTATTGAACTGGCCTTTTAGTCTTTCGTCGTTTTTTAAGGATTTTGGAATGCTTTCAACGCTGTACCTACTTCCAAGAAAAGGTTCAATCCCATGAGCCTCCGAAATGAGGACTTATAAAAAATAAAGACTTTCGAAAGAAAATATGAGAAAAATCATACAATTTGTTCGTTTGGATCTCAAGGACAATCGAGGAGGCCACATTCCCTTAGATCTTCAAGTTGTGGTTGCTATTCGACATTGGGGAGAAATGAGGTATGTTCAATTAAGAATGGCACTAAAGTATCTTCATTGTAAAAGAGTTATTCATAATTTCTATCATTTAACTTTAGTCAGCAAGATGACTTTTCAATTTGAAATCAATGATTTTATAATTCATTCTTTTACAACTAAAACAAAACTTAATAATACATACCTACCTTTCATATAATATATTTCAAGATTCAAGACGATGGAACAGATGCGGCCTATTAACAAGTTCTCCGAAATTCGCAGCTTCCCCTAAGTAATTGGTGCCATTGATTGCACACATATTAAGAATTCCAAAGTCGGTGGCCCCTCAGGCCAGTATTATTTATATAAATAGGAAGGGATATTATTCATTAAATACCCAAGTAGTGTGCGATGCATCGCTAAAAATAATCGATGTCGTTTGCGCTGGAGAGGAAGTACTCACGACTCTCGAATTTTTAGGGAAAGACGTATTAAACAACGCTATGATAATGGTGAGTTCAAGGGTAATCTGCTTGGAGATGGTGGCCATACGCTTGTACTAGTAATCTATTTACCCCACTCTTGATTTCTCGAACGGGTGCTGAAAAATCCTCTTATCCGGTATGAGATGTTCCTTAGAGAACGCTAAAACATCAATAATCCCACTAGCAGTTCTACACCAACTTGGCAATCGACTTACGGGACCATCTTCCATAGTTCCATGCACAGGTATAAATTCAGTTAAATAAAAAGAAATGTATATTCATGTATGTATGTAATGTATATATGTATATTGTATATGTAATATATGTACATATACATATAAAAAATGGATGTGTTTATCATATCCATATCCTCAAGAAGTTAAAACCAAATTTTAAATTTGCATTTTAAGGAAAAAAGAACTAATAAAATGGTTAAAGAAAAAAAACCTATATTGATGGATTATGAATATAATGTAGACTAATACGATCAAATTATTGGCTGGTATTGCAGAAATGGGAAAATAAAAAGTAAATATTAAAAAAGGAAAGAACATACCTAGTAGTTTTTGAGATTTAAGAAACCACAGCCAGTGAATTTAAAAAAAAAAGGAAAAGAGTTGTTAGAAGTCACTTTACCCGCTCGCCGTTAGTCATGTTAAAATTTCTTAACTATAATAACTTTTCAAAGTGAAAATATTAGAAAAATGAAAAGGTTGGTAAATAAGAATTCTTTTTTCTTAATTCTTTTCTTCTTTTTTTGGGAGCGTAACGAAATCCCGAATCACAAAATCCCGCCGAAAAAAAAATAAAAATCCCGCCGAAAGATTTTTTTATAAATATTTGACGGGATTTTCACTACTCTTTATAAAGTACTTTTTTGTACTTTTTAAAAAATATTTCTAAATGAATGTTTTTTTACAAAATATTAAATTGTATTGAAATATTTTTTAATTATTCTTAGCCAATCAGAAGAAATGGGCTCGACGACGGCAAAAATGTCAAGAAAACGCATTTCAAGCTGGATTTTTTTAGACTCTGCAAAATGGCTAAATGTATACATTTTTTTTTTCGCTTGAATAAAATTTTAAACGTTTTTATTTAGAGGAAAAATATAGAGGGCCCAAATAGGGGGGTGAACATTCTTGCTACGCGCGCAGCGGGCCAGGCAATTGTAGATTTGACAGCAAGAATTTCTTAATTTATTAATTATTTATTTTCTTAAAAGTTTTGGAAAAAAACTTTTTTTACCAACTTTTTTTGATTTTGTAGAACTGACACTTCCTAGATAACGAATATGCATTTTTGAAGTCACTAGGGTACTTAGTTTAGCCGCAAATCAAGTTTAAAGGTGTCAACTTTGATGCCTCTAGCACGTCTAGTTTAGCCGCAAATCGTGTTTAAAGATAAAAGTCCATTTTTCATATAATGCGGTGCATCAGTTGAAAGAAACTTTGCATTCACCCAACCCCGCACATACCCAACATCCTATAGTGTGCCAAGCAGGGAGGTTGCAGGGGGGATGCATGCCCCCCCATAGATATGTCACTTTGATCCAAGAAAAGACTTTTATACAAGAACACTGTTGACATTTCATTTCAACATTTCAATTTTAAAATAAGAGCTTATAAGACACGTAATGCATTTTTTTCATCTCTTTCTTTAACGTAATGAATGTGTAAATTGTATAAAATATACAATAACATATCTATTTGTATATTTAAATAATAACAGAATAATATTAGCTGCCCATTTTAATATTAACATTTTCCTCCTTTTATCAATACATCGTACCCACCCTTTTTCTGTAAACAACATTTCTCTTTTGTCATTATTCCTAACTCAAAAACCCAGCAAAATAGTAGTGTCAGCTTTTTCGTACATCACTCCGTATTTCGAGCATATGTATTTCGAGCATTTTGCTTTTCGAGCATCTTGTTTTCGTACATGTGGTTTTCGTACATCTGTCGTGCGAACATTATGTTTGAGTGGAAGTGTCGTCTTCGTACATCTGTCGTTGAATACATTTGGATTTCGAGCATGTGTCGTTTCGAACATTTTGTTTTTCGTACATTTGGTTTTCGTACATGTGTCGTTCGAACATTTTGTTTTCGTACTTGTGTTACAGTTTCATAATTAAGCATTTCTCGTCATCAAGTCGCGTCTTTTTTTCAATTTTTCGAACTTATGACGTGACGTTGATGACGAGAAATGCTTTGATATGTATTATTTCGTTGTTTTAAATTCGTGATTAAGAGAGAATATCTGCAAAGAGATATCGTCACGTCAACATCAGCGTTGCCGAAATGGCACGATCGTGCCTTTTTGACACGAACATTTTATCATGGCACGGTGGCACAAAAAAATTCAATATGGCACGCTTTTTTTGTTTCCATTTTTTAACCCAAATAAAGCTAATTTTGAAGAAATTTTGAGAAAATTGTTGGCTAGTTGGAGGAAAAACTGGCAAAAACTCTTATTTTGTATAGAACAAATTTTTTTTTCTATTTTTTTTTGTTGTATTTCACCTCACAATTGATTAATATATTTTTTGTTAACATACGAATTTTTACTTTTTTCATATGGCACGAAAATGACACGATTTTTTAGAAAATGTGGCACGGAAATTTTTTTTTTTGGGCGGCAACGCTGGTCAACATCTCGTTGTCTCGTCGCATTGTGAATCAGGCATCAGGCATGAACCGTAGGTACACTGAAGAGAAAAATGAGTAATTAAGTGTGTTTAGTTCATATTCATACTGTTCCAAGAAGATTTCGATAATTATGTTGTAGTAGTCATACTCATGCTAGATTGTGGAACTGTTCAACACGGGAAATTTTTGAATAATAACTTTTTGCAGTTTCAATGACGGTTTGTCTCGCGTTATTTGTTGTGGAACTGTATGTTGTCTTGCATTGGAATCCATCCATAGGTAAAACAAATCCAATATGAATATATAAATAAGGTATGCTTTTTTAATTACTAAAAGAGAATAGAGAAGTGAGAAAATTTGTATGTACCTAGTTATTAATCATGGCTTTCCACAAAAAAATGTTTCTTTTTGAATTTGCAAGCAGTATTTGTCAGAAAAATTATTTCTCGTCCATACGCAGCTTAAACTTTATTTTTATTTTCAATACAAAACCTGTTCAACATTTTCTTAATCATAATAATACCTTATAGATAATTAGTCCCCCAATTATGAAAATTAACTGAATTTAAACGGCATCAGTAAATATTTTCATTAACAAAGCTGTTTATTTCAATTGTTGTACGTACATAAGTAGCCAAGTAGGTACCTAAATGAAAAAATAAAATTGAGAGACATTTTTGATTTCCTATTAGTTATCTATCTAAGGATCTGTGCAGTGTTATTTTAAGGAAACAGAAGTTGGCAAGAGTACGATAACTTAGTCGCCAAGAAATGATAGCGGGTTTTTGTACAACAGTTCAATAAAAGCATTTTTTTTACTACGGTAGGGGGATAGACCCCCCTCCCCCGTTTTTTAAAGCCAATACTCTGTTCTATTAGCTAATTTTTAAATCAAGTGAAATCTATAGGTACATAGTTTTTGAAAAAACAGGTGTCAAACTCAAAATTTGGGGAAAAAAACATTAAAAGTGTAATTTTTCAAAACAGTAAAATTATATTTTTTTTTTCTGAAATTCATTGCACTAATTAATTTTTAATCAAAAACTGAAAACTAGATGATTTTATGTCTTCTAGTTTTTGATAAAATTGAAAATTGATAAAACTAGGTACTTTTTTATGGGATATTTGTTTTTTTGCTTGCTCACGCATTATGGCGTATAAACAGTGAGGTATCTAAGGGGGGCATGCTGCCCCCTGCAATCCCCCTGCTTGGAGACACTATAGGATTTGGGGTAGGTGCGAGGTTGGACGCATACAAACTTTCTTTTGCATTTTAAGAATCTGAATTTAAGGAAAGCATTATTCCTCAAAATGAAAAATACCAAAAAAACAAAAATTTCATAAAAGAGTAGCTTTAGTAATTTTCAATTTTCTCAAAAACTAGAAGACATAAAATTCGGTTTTTTGTGTTCGGTTCAGAATCGATATAAGCATTCATCACAAAAAGACAATTTAGCACTTCATTTCACAATTTTGAAAACAAAAAATTGGTTTAAAATTTTTTGTATTAATATTTTGATTTTGCATGCGAATTTTTCAAAAACTATTGACAAAAATAATTTAATTTAAATTTAGGATTAAAAAACGTATTTCTGCCTTTCAAAACCGGTATAGTACCTACTTCATTTTAAGTGATGCCGTTGTTAATTTTTTTTTTTTTAATTTTGTCATTTTTTTCTCAAATTGCCCCCCTAAACGGGGCGAGATAGCCCCCCCCCCCTTCCTATAGTAAAAAATGCTTACTTTTAACCTCGTTTTATTTTCGTAGCTTCTCAATACTCGAGGGCCGAGGTGTCGCGCTTTATATCACATAATATCGTAAAATACCTATCGTAAAGTCCGTAAAAAGCTTGTCATAACCCCGACGACCGACCCACCTAATGTTATTGAATGTTACGGACTGCACCTATGTATGTCTTTACTATCTTTTTCAGATGAAACCTTCATTCGGATCAAGGACAAATTTGTTTTTCGTGGTAGCTAAATGCCCATTCATTATAATACACTATGTTTTATTTTGTAATTTTTATCGGTTATCGAATTATGATATGGAAATATCAAAAATGTAACTTTCGTAAACACACTCTCCCTTCCCTAATCTGAATATTGTCGAACTGGCGTTTATACTACAATACAACAGCAAAAAAAAACGTCTGTCTCGCGATCTCAATTCGGTTTATTTTTTATACACGTGACGATAAAAAGCTCTCCTATGCCAATGACACGAAAACGGACACCGCACCACACCACACCTTACAACACAGTGCCAACCATTAACCAACAAAGTCAAAAAAATTCGAAGAACTTGTGCGAGGAAATGAGCACACTACGATCATGATTTAAATCATCGTAAGAGCAAAAGAAACAGAATATTTTAACAAGAGGAAAACAATATTCAGGAACAATGGTCTCGTCTCGTTTCTGTAAGGGAATTATGGGCGCGGTTTTTAATGTTCATACACAAAATAAGGGGAATTTTCAAAAGGGAAATTCCTTGGAATGGAACTTAAAATTATATTTATGTACATGGAGATAATTTTGATTGGTGACTTTTCTTGGCATAAATATATAAGCATTGGGTTTGTGTTTGTAAAATCTAATAGAATAGCTGTTCCACGCGACGACGTTGGTTTGGGTTTATAAGCAAGACAATTATATTTTCTAGTAACGCTAAATTCAATTAATTAAGTTGATCTTCTGCCATTTTTCTTCTTTCCGTTCGAAGCCGGTGTTATACATTTTGTATAGGTATGTAGGTATGTATGTATGTATGTAGGTAGGTATATCGTATACATCCTCTTTGTAATTTTCGATATTGCCTTCATAAACTCAACCCTGCTTTACCATATACCACCCTTCTCTGCTCTGCGACAGAACCTTGCTGAGAAACTTTTCTGGAAAATGAAAATTTTTTGGAATTATTGATTCTAAGTGTTTGATAAAAACCATTCAATAAGGCAGATAGGTAGGGTGGTATAGGTATAGTGAAACGAAAAAATAATAGGTAGATAGGTATACAAAAATACGAAAAGACGACCCACAAACACGCAAAGGTACCTACGCAGGAATTAATATTTGTGATTGTACATACCTATGTACCTACCTATCTACATATCGCACAAACATTAAAATATGTAGGTACCTTTAGCGAAATATATCTATGGATACCTACATAGGTATCTACCTATCACCTAAAAAATGTACATTATACATTTGTAGATATGTACATTGACTATGAAAAAAGGAAAATGTTTCTTAATCTGGAAAAGTGGAAATTGGAATCAGATTTGAATCAATTGGATTTTCCATGTTTTTTATTTGATGTTTTAGATAACATAGGTATATACATAGGTAGGTTCGGTACATATACCTATATCTACTTATTTTAGGTATATGTAGGTAGATGTGGGGTTGTCGTTGTCGCTATTTAGACTTTTGAGATTTGAGAATTTTTGGTAGGTACCTACCTAGGTAGGTATAGGATTCTACCTAAATGATTTTTCAAGACGGAAGCAGTTAGACAGACATTGAAGATGAAGTGAAGGTTAAGCATTTAGAGAAATGATGTAGGAAGCATCAGTAGATATATATCTATACTAGGTAGGTATAGGTACCATGTCTTTATGAAGAAAGGGATGAAGAAAATGAAATTTCCTGCCTACATTTACAAATCCATGTACCTACATAGGTACCAAGCTACAATTACCTGCATATATGATTTACGTAGGTATACATAGATATACATGATGCAATCATTATAATGTATGTACCTACGTTCCTAAATACATAAAGGGTAAAGAAACTAGTATCCGGGCAGTGATGCTATCCGGAAACTAGTTAGGTAGGTAGGTATGTCATTTATTTGGGAAAAATAAGCATATCAGACATAAATAGTCACAAAAACTATCAAAATATAATCCTTTATGTATGTAGGTAGGTATCACTCTATATCCAAAGTAAATTAAAGTAAATTATCAATATAATATAGTGAAAAAGTAGTGCATCCTTCCAGTTTCTGTGATCTATGAGAAACGATTAAAATGAAGATTTGAGTAAGAAAAAGTAGGTACCTAGGTACCTATTAGTGTCAACAAGAATGAACTTAGTTTTTTTGCCAAAAATGTTCATGTCTAAGATATTAGAAATTTGCATTGTAATTTGTATCGTTTTCAGTTTCCGGACCGGACCGGATATTGAAAATAGGTAGATAATAGAAAACTGTAAAACTTAAAAGCGCTTATATGGTAGGTACGTACCTATGTAGATATAATTCTACATCATTTGGAACAAGATGGGGACTTACAATTAACACCAACAAGTCCAGAGTATACCTAATGGTAGTAGTAGTAGTGATTTTTATTTAAAATTTACATATAAAGCAATTATTAATTACAAAATCAAATATAGCATGGCATTGCCGTCTGCCAGATTGACAATTAGTTACATAATTCTGGTTAATTTTTAACAGTTAAAACATAAATGGTATTAAGCAAATTTAAGTTCATCACAGATATATTATTATATATTATGGGTGTATTAAAAAGTTTCATTAATTATCATCTCTCGATACGCCAGCGCAACCTTGCAATAATTAAAGAGTTTTGATACTTCCATTTCATTTAAATACGATAACATCTCATCCTCGGTTAAAGTATTGCAGCCAAAAAAGAATCTTCTTGATTCCATCAACACCGGACATCTTCCTAGAAAGTGCAACACATCTTCTCTTTCCTTCTGATTACACAGATGACATAATACAGGCACCTAATGGTGTTCTGTATAGAAAACCCCGGAATCAGAGTTCATATACCTAAGTGGAATTACAATGGAAATGTTCTAGAGGTATGTAAGCAATTATAAGTACATAGGTACCTAGGAGTGAATCTTAGTAAAAACATGGATTAGGTATAATGAGCATGTGGCAATGAAATCTACTTCTTCGCAAAGCCTTCTTAACATGTCATGGACAAATATCTTTTCGAATCAGCGTATTGTTTTATCAGCAAAATACAAGTATTTCATGCTGTTGTAAAGTCATCACACTGTTATGCTGCCCAAGTTTGCGGAATAAACGAGTTTGAGGCAATAGAAAAGTTTCATACCTAGGTGCTTTTTAAAGAAACTGTTCAGTCTACCAATAAAAACACCAAACTATGCACTACATATACATATCTCGAAACGGGTCTACCTAAAATTTTCACATACACTCTCAAGATGCATGCAGACTACATCGTAAGGATGCTGGCTCATCAAGACAATCGATTGACCAAACAAATGGTTCTGTATGAACTCAGAAACGCGGATTGGTTGGTGGCGAAGTCTTAGGAAATTCTTGTGGAGAATCGTTGGAACTGGACAAAAGTAATTTGTTGCACTTTAAAGAACGGTTCTATAAAATAATTCAATCTCACGAAAATTCCGTAAGAGTTTCACTCATCAAAGAAGCTCAGAAATCGGAAAGTAGAATCCTTTATTCTCAATTGAAGCTAAACTTAATGGAAACAAATTATTTTAACGATGCGCACATCACTCATAAGGAAATATCTTTGATATTTAAAACAAGATGTGAAGTACTTGGCCTTAATGGAACTCCATATAATCAGTTTTGTTCTTTGTGTAATCTTAAAGCTAAAGAAGATTGTTTCCATCTCATCAGTGTATGTCCCATATTTGCACAACATAGAATTGCATACTTTGGAAAGAACACACTCAACTTACAAGAAACAATTACATTGTTAAACAACTGTGTTTGGAAAAAACTATATCTTTTCTTGAAAGACATATTAAAATATAGATTGTAACTTATAACAGAATAGAATAGTTAACTTTAATTTTTTTCTTTTTCATACTTTTCAAAAATATATTAAAATATAATAATATATTAACTAATTTGCCAACCGAGCTGACGGCAAAGCCAAGCTTTAAAATTCATTAAACACTTTTGTAAATGATGTATGATACCAAGAAATAAATGAATAATTCACTTAGTTATTTATACTTACTCATTTAGAGTGAGCAGCCTTGGATTTACTCTAAGGCCGACTAGGCCCAGGAAGCACCAAATAAATAGAAACAAAGAAGAAACTAAATATTAATTTACATTACCTAAAGTTCACTTAACTGATTTTCATGTTTCTAAATACAAAAATCTCTGTCTTCCCTATAAGTATGTACCTACTCCTCATCATTTAAAACATGGAAACATTTCATTAAATACCTATCTACTATAGGTACTTATGTTCAAATAGGTACTGCAGCTACTTCTGCAATAAGTAAATCACAATATGATGAACTATTAGATACCTACTTTTAAATGCTTGAGGTTTGGAAGGATATCCTGAAGATGTAAATTGCAGAAGTTTCTGATGATTTTTTAAAGTTCTATAGGTATATCTATATAGGTAGGTTAGGTATACTGTTGATCTTACACTAAAACTAATCTTAATGTAAACAGTTTACATGCACGAGGTTAAAAGTCCATAACCGTGGATTCAATTTCGGAGACAACATTAAAAGGCCCTAGGATGCTTATCACTGATTTCCAGCTTAGATATATCAACACATTTGAAATCGCCTAATATCATGACATGATCAGTATTATCCAAATGAAAATTATACATATACATACATACATATATAATACACTTCCTCACAAATAAATAATAATTTCTTTGAACCTATCATAATAATTATCTAATCGACATCTATAATTAAACTGATTATTATCAGTAAATAAGTTATAACTGATTAAAAATGTCAATACTTCTCACAGCAATGATAGAAGTAACATCGTTAGCAGCAACAAGAGCATCATCACGCTGCTGTGGCAATGTCAATTTCAATGGCAATAGCAATTTATTACCTGGGTGGGCTTTGCTAGATAATTTCAGTTGTCAATTGTCAGTACCTAATGCATAGAAATGGCGACTACTGTCAAATGCTTTTTTGCTATTTAAATTTAGCCAGTTCAGGTTTCTCCAGCTCACCAAGATCTCAGCAATCTCAGATATCATGAACATAATTCCTCAGTGAGATTCTTCACTTTTGCTGTCAAAAATCTGAGACTGATATTTTATTGGATTCGCTTGCTCAATTGTTTTCCGCAGTTGATCAAATTATAAAAAAGAGATTGAGACTTTGACTTCTAGCATAGAAATTTTGTTCAGGTTTCTCCTTCTCCTCAGTTAAGCTGACAGATTTGATAGTTTGCTCAGTGAGATGGAGATCTCAGAAACGTGAACTGGCTAATTTAACTAATTTACTCAGCGATTAGTCGCGTTCATATTTATAGAGCTATAATAAGATCGAGAACACGTAGATTTGGTGTGCACCCCATAAATCGTGACAAAATCAGACTTCCAGATCGATTTGGCAATATTGTCGTATGTCAGTACCATCTTTTGATTTGCTGTTTTTTTTTTTTTTATTTTTTATTATTTATTTTTATAATCTTTATGGGTGCCCTGCCATAGCACTGGACGGCTTTGGACAGTTGAAATCAAAATGTCTGCGTTTATTTTATCCATATGCTATTACTTCGTCGCTCAGCGATCGACAGAAAAATTAAAACAGATTTGATTGCAGAGCGACGTCGCTCTGTCGCTTAAAAAAATCGCAAGTCGCTCATTGCGTGGCCGAAGCCTAACTCGTAAATACTAGAATGTGCATATTTAACAAATTCTTTATTAAGGAATCTAAAATAGGAGTTCTTAATCATGGAAATCGCTAATCTGCCGATTTTTATTGATTAGCGCCATTTAATTAGAGCCCGTTAAAGTGATGGTGCAGATTTAACCCACGGTGAACAAACTGGTTCTTACTCAAAACTGGGCTGAAAGTGCCAAAATGGAAAATTTAAGTGATAAGTGTGCATTGTAGAACTGGACCTTAGAATATGGGAAGGAGAGGGATTGGGGAACAAGTAGTAAGAGCGAAAGAATCATATTATTTAAATTACTACTGCAGTAAGGAGAGTAAAGGAGATAACTCAGACTAGATATATTGACCTACTAATTGTCTCGTTTAAAAAAATATTTATACAATCTTTAATCGTATATTATATATTAATATTTATGTTGTCCAAAATGACCAAAAATTGAATTTTTGAACATCATCAAAAATAGTAAAAATTATTATTATTATTATCTATTAATCCGGTAGGTAGTATATGTAGGTATGTAGGTAACAGGTTTTTTTTTTTTTATTTTAACGTTATTGAGTAGGTACTATCTATATTATTATTATTTTGTTTAGGTTTAGCGCTCGCCTAACTATGGAAAGCATTTAAAAAAAATTTCTTTTTGTTGGATGAGCTTGTTTACTTGATACATATTTAAATACAAAATTAACAATTTTTATTAAATAATTCAATTTAATTTATTATTTTTTTTAAAGAACTGCGTCAGTCCCCGAAAAGGGTAGGTTAAATATATTCATTTAGGTTCATATGTTTTTACTTGTGATGTTTGTAGGTACATACTATACTAGGTTAACTTGATACCTATTATAATTTTTTAATTTATTTTTGGTATGGTTTTATTCCAAAAAGTTTTTTTAGTAGATAATTAATAAAAAAAATGATGTTTCAGAAAATAATCCGTAAACTACACCAACAAAAATTAGTTTTTGGTGTAGTAAGTATTATTTTTGTTTACTTTTTGTTCCACTGTTTTACTTTAAATACAAAAGTATCTCTTAAAAAATTTTCCAGCTTTTCGGACTTGAAAATTTAAGTATTTACCCGCTTAAGAGTTATGATTTTTCTAACCAAAAAAGTCAATATGGATCACTTTGCGTCGTTTTAAAACCAGAGAAATGTAATTTGTTTTGGTTGGAACAACCACTTTATAAATACATTAGCGTAGCGGAATTATATGAAGAACGGTTTATGTTATAAAACAGGATTATGAGAACATGATTATTAAATAGGTAGAAGGATTATATTAGGTATTTCATCGCCTATTTTTTACATACATAGGTAGGTGTCAAAAAGCAACTTTATAGGTACCTATACCATACATAAGTACCTATGTATCTATATCTACCTCTATCAACCTATCCCCTACTCTGTCGCATTCACTAACAAATAAGGTATAGGTTGGTACTACCAACCTCTGGCAATTTTATACAAGATTGTTTGGGCTACAGTTTTAAGTAGGTTCCATTGAACATAGTTTTTTAGTCCTTAAATTTTTCATAAACTATCCCTTTTTTATAAAAAGTTTCAGAAATATTTTTTATTCCGCCGCCGCCGACTCAAACACCCTTCCCTTAAATAATTTGTAATAATCACTCTCCCAATTAAGAAAATAAAGGTAGTCTGCTATTTCTTCAGGGTTATAAATCCTTACGATCAATAGAACTGAGATTGTATCTAGTTACCTACCTCTACCTAATTTATAAACTGTTTAAGGTGCCAGTCAGTGGCGTAGCGAGGGGGGGGCAAAGGGGGCACTTTGCTTGGGGGCGGCAATTTTTCAAAATATCCGGGCGGCACTTTGCTGCAATTTTTCTAAATACGTTAATGTAAATGGTTTTTGTATGTTATGTTTTTATATTTTCTTTTCATTCCGATACATTTTTCTGTGGAGAAATTTTATCAGTCACATAAATTATTTAAAAGTTTTCGAGCGGCACTGCTTCACATTCACATCAACAAAAATTTTCAAACATTTCATTCGACTATTTCCGAGCCACCAACAGCTTTTTTTCGTTTCACCATTGAAAATAAACCTTTATTCAAAGAACACTCAGTCACGAAAGGAAATACACCATCACACCCAGGAGAACACCGAGTTCAGGTGTAAGCTTACTTTTGTAACAAATTTTAATTGTGAAAAAATATACTGTCCTTTTCGGATATATTTTTTTTTCGTTTTGAGCTGAAAGTTTCGTGTGTGTGCGTAGGACGTAGGTACATAATATAAAAGATTTTCGCGCCACGGTTTTGCTGTCGGCAATGATACACCTCTTTCTCTTGTTTTTTTATTGTTGTTGTTGTGTCATCGTCATGTTGTGTCTGAGATGTGTATTGCACCATAAGGAAGTGTGCGAAGTACAATGATCGACCAACGACTCTGATTTGGAACAGTAAATGATTGTTTCATTCTATGTGTGTCCTGGTGCAAAGCTTTTTCGTTTGCCTTCTTTCGACTACCACTCATGAGCAGCGGCGTTCGAATCTTACTCCCATCGGTGTTAATTTACTTGAATTTTACGAAAGAAAATAGATCTTCTTCGTAACTCCGTTTTTTTAAGATTTAGGTAGGTACTAATTTTTTTTCACACTGCAAAATTCAAAATTTCTTTAGCCAAACCACATGAAAGGGAATGACCACTGTGTTAATAAATTTTGCAATCAACTCTGACTCTAAATTACTAAATCTAAATCTACTCCAGAAATTTTCAATTCGTTTATTTTTTTATAAGTCTGCTTCAAAATTTTACTACTGCGGTTCGAACCCTGCTCGTAAGGCGAGAAGTTGAGACATAAAACATTTCGTTTGTTTCGAATGATTCGATGTGAGTTGGCTCATAAGAGTCCATGTATTCGTATATTGTTGTATCTTTTATCTAAGGTGTGTTAGTCAATTGTATTTTTTTCTGTTTTATTTTATCGTAAAATGCAGTAAAGTTTGCAAACAGCCTAGTTAAATACAAAATTAGTTGTGTCTGTGTTTCGTGTGTTGTGAAATTTTTTTAAAATTGTGTGTCCGGGTTACAGTACCTACCTACATAAGCGCAAGAGATGTATAGGTATGTTAAATCTAATCAAAAATAGTTCTGAAAAATTTTAAAGTATAGGTAATACATGTTTTGCTAAGTAATTGGTGTATATTTGAAATAGATAATTAGAAGTTTCGATTCCATCTCAGATAAGCTGTGGTAATTTCGTTGAGCTGCAAAAAAACAAGTTAACCGTTTTTAAAAGATAAAACCAGTTTTGAACACTTTAATTTTGATTTAAAAATAATCCTTGACCAATATTTCTGTTTCTTCATTTCCTTATGTATAACAATAATAGAAATAAAAAAATATTATAGGTATACTAATTATTACTAAAACTATAAGAATAATAATAATTAAAGGCAGTGCGGGTTGATTTTTTTTAAAACCGGTTTTATTTTTCAGCAATCATCACCCGATTAGACACTTCTATCTACATAATATAATATAAATAAATATAATAAATCTGTGAATAAAAAATTAAATTATAACAAGTTAAGTTAAGTAGCTGTTTCACTTTGATGTTTTTTAAAACAGCAAACAAAATTAAAGGCCCAGAAAAAAATTGCTAGGGGCGGCAAAATTGGCTCTGCCCCGGGCGGCAAAAACCCACGCTACGCCACTGGTGCCAGTTATAGCTTTCATTAAAAACGATAATTGAAAATTTTAATTGTTAATTCTGAGGCATTTAAAAAGCAAAATTTTGATGCCATATTACTTATATAGCATTCTACTTTTTTATAGTTTTTTATTTGCCACATTTCCTTATGTATTTTTAATTGAGTCATCGCTCATGAGACCAAAAGTGATATATTATGCACCTAATCCACTCATCCGGTTTTGTTGTTAGAGCTTAATCCTCACCACAGCCTCACAAATTTTTCACTCGACGACGTCTCCGGTCGATCTTTTTTTTCTCCGGCTATAAATTGTTAATTTCAAGGGCTACTGCGATTTTGACAGGATCCACTGAAAGATTACGTAAGACTGTATATAATACTTTCATCTTTTTGTTTAAAAAAAAAATTCATTAGGTGGAAGTGGTGCTATATGACCCGACTTTACCCTTTCATTCAACAACAAACAATATCATTTTTTAAATTTTAATAAAAAAAGTAAACGCCAAAAGTGCTGAAGATGCCAAATCATTCAAAAAACAAAACTTATTTCGAGTTCGTAAAAGCAAAATTTCGGTTTCACTGTCACATCTGCAATTCAACTTTGCTTTGAATGAAAATAAGTTTAATGGTTTGTCTCAAAACAGCTTAATATATTAAGAGATTTTTGTAACATACTGAAATGTTATTTGACTTTTTGAACGCACTCACATAACACAAAGATTTTACATTGATCACACTTCCATATTCAATTAGCAATAGAATTAACTATTTGATTTTGTATAAAGTACATTTGGAATTATAATGGCAAATAATGCCACAAGACATAAAATCGTTTGGCACTTTATACACGTCAGCCCTGGGGTGCACTAGTTCGCCCTAAACTCGCTCTGAGGTGTTTTATGTAGCACTTTTTTCGTCCCAGGTTATTTGTACCTACTGTGTTCGATGTGTGTTTTTTTTATCCGGAAGAAGTCTTCGGAACTTTTTAATAGGGAATGTTAAAAGAACAATTTGCAACACTTTTTTTGATTCTGAAGGTTATGTTTCAGTGCATTTGTAAATCGTCAATTTTAAATTGTTTTTATTATTCATCATTTGTAAATATGGTGAACACTAATTTGGGAGATTTTGATTCTATTATTTGCCAAGAAAATTTAGACATTATATTTTGTGGCAAACGAACGATTTCAGAAGCATTCGAAATGGTTCTAGACGCTTCCGAACGACCAAACAAAAACGCTGTTAACTTAAAGACCTTTTATATTTTGGAAATCTGACCATTATTAGGTAGGTACTCAAGTTATAGATTAAACAAAATTATTTTGTGTGGAATTACCTCATTTGCTTTGAATGAAATAGGTTCTCAAAATAAGAAATTAGATTTTTGGTATAATTATATCTGATGCGTAATTCTAGTGACATTTTTTAGATTTGAAAATATCTTATAATATTGATAATTCGCCACTTAGGACCATTTTACACAAAACCAAAACTATCCTCCTTCATAAAATGTTGTTTATCTCTTAAAATTTTTCAAGATGAGTCAGATTATTGCAGAAACAATTGGATAGTACTATCCCTCTTTGACCTATAACCTGTTTATAAGAACAAAAAAAAACTGGGATATTACTACGTTAATGAATCGATATTATGTATTTATATGATTTCTGAATCCTTGAGATTCCTACAGAAAAACGCTAACGGTACAGAATAGAAAATTACTTCTATGTCATAAACAAAGGAGAATCAAATTCATGCAGGATAGTAGGTATTTGTTTTGTCAAAATTTTCTATGGTGAAAAAAACAACAGCATGCAATTTGAGAGTCTCAAACTGCTCAATTTATTCCCGTAAACAGAGTCCCCAAACTTATTGCTTTTAAAAACTGTTCTTTCGTTAGCAAAAAAAGTCTTCAAAGTACCTACATCAATTTATATATTTGCAAGGTAAGGAGAAAAATTGCCTTCAATAAAATGAGCCCCTTTTTTGTAGAATAATGGTGTATTATTCCCAAGTAAATAAAACCCTCATATACCTATGTTCACCCCTTTTTGGTTAGAATTTTGTTTCACATTTTTATTCAACACACAAATGTGTACTTAAGGAAGGAAATTTAAAAAAGAATATCACACCTTAGAGAAATACATAAGAAGAAAATAAATGTCTTGGATCAGCAGAAAAATTTACATTTCAATAAACCATAATCGTATTACACTTTATCCGATAGGTATATAAAAAGTACGACAATTAAATTTGATACTAAAATGAGTTTTGGGAGCCTAGTTCCAATTTAAAAGGAATCAAAAGTATGTTCAGTTCATTTGTAAAGGATATTGGGACATCTCAACAAACACCTACATCCAAGGCCGTAGCCAGGGGGGGGGGGGATCACAGGGGTTTGAAATCAACGCGAGTCTCATCCGGAAGCCTTATACGTGCATTGTAGCGCACACTCTTTAAATCTGGCCTTATGGCATTCCTGCCAAATTCAGCCTATTCGTAATACTATTGTTATTATAAAATCCGTTGGAAATTTTTTTAAATTGTCGGCAAAGCGCACACATATATATTGCAGGAAATTATTAAACAGAATTATCCGCAAAATAACTGGAAAATTTAATTGCCATGTGCGAAACCAGCTGGGTGGAAAACCATGATGGGTTGATGAGATTTAAGGAAATTTTTAAAGCGATAATCAATGCTTTGGAAGAGTTGTGTAGTGATAAGGACTCTGAAACTTCATCGAAAACAAGCTGCTTTTTAAGATCTATTTTAGCTAGTGATTTTGCAGTAAGTTTGTGTTGTTTGAGCGTTTTGTTTACGTATACATTGTCACTTTGTAAGATCTTACAATCCCCTTTATGCATCTTAGTATCTGGTTTGGAGCATGTGGAATTAATATCAAACACGTTCCAAGGAATTCGAAAAAAAATATCACCACGGAATTCAAAGTAATTTTTGAGACTGCACAAAACTTACTAAATGTTGCAGATGAGAAACTGAAAATTCCACGAATAGTATCAAGGCAGCAGCATAGGCAAAACGTTAGCACAACAGATCCTGAAACCTATTTTAGGATAATTATAATGATTCCTCTTTTAGATGATTTCTTAAGTCAGCTTTAAATGCGATTTGAAAACCATAAGTCCATACTTTCCTCTTTGTGCATTCTGATTCCATCAATTAAGGGCAAAAATGAACAAAATTTTAATGAAGAAAATTTCAAATTTTATAAAAAGTTTTTGGATTGGGACACTTTAAATGCTGAATAAATGCTATGGAAGACAAAATGTCATAAATAACTAGTTACACAGCGGTCAAAGAGTGCAATAGCAGCTCTTGGAGAGTGCAACAAGGATCTGTTTCCTAACATCCACAAGCTTCTAAAAATTCTGGCGACATTACCGGTTTTAACGTGCACACCGGAAAGAACATTTTCGACAATGAAACGTCTGAAAACGTATTTAAGAAATTCTACCGGTGAAGAAAGACTAACAGGATTGGCGTTAATGTCAGCTCATCGACAAATTGAGACTGACACTGAGGAAGTTATAGTTTTGTAAAAATATGTAATACTTTTGTAATGATACTATTTAATTATGTACCTACCTAAAAAATAATAACTGTACGATTATATTTTGTATAAATAATACCTTTTCGTAAATTTTTCTGCTTAGGTACCTACCTATTTAACGGAACTGCATGATATATACATATGTATATGTACGTACATATTAGGTATATGCATAAACCTGCATGCCCAAATGTTAAAAAAAAATTGTGTGGGCTTTTTTTGATTACTAATTGGTGAATTTTTCTTTCCGAAAAATTACATCCCCCCCCGAAAAAATTGTCTGGCTACGGCCTTGTCGACATCAATACCTAACCTTAAGGAAGCAATAAATTGATACAAATTTCGATTTGCATATACATGACACTGTGAAACCCCAAAATGTGGAAATTCCAGAATTTACATACATACATATATGTACCTATAAAACTTAGAGGTTTTCAACAACATTAATATGATATGTATATAATGTATAGGGTATGTATCCCAAGCATTGATTTAAAATAGCTTTTAATCTTTAGTCCACAGTAATTTTTTGGCATTTCATCCCGGCGATCTCACTTGGACTCCTCAGTCCCCAGTTGACTATAGTGAGGCCTTGTCAATGCGCAATTTTTGTTAAGTTCAGTTCATCTTACATGAATTTATGACGAATATTTAGTGTGAAGTATATTCAACGAATTCCTAAACATGAAGGTTCTGTTTTTGGTTTTAGCTCGTGACCCGGCATTGTTTATAAACGAAGGCTTTTGTAAAAATATAAATTATTCTATATACTATACTGAAATGCATCAGGCAAGTAGGAGATTTTGGACTTGTTAAATTATTGATTTATAAATAGTTTTTAACAGACTTTAGTCCCAAGCATAGGCCCCGCAAGATTTTTTTTCCAATATAATATAGTACATACAGATCGTACTGATATAAGCTCACATAAACATTTTTATCGAAATCGTAGGAGTCGTTTTTGAGAAAAATGTAACAAAAAACATCAAACAAAGAGCTAGTTTATAGCAAAAAAGTGCAATCTTAATCTGAGATTAAAACCAGTAATCGAATTATTGCATTCATGTCCAACTAAGTAGGTATAATACGCATAAAGCAAACATAAGGTAATGTCAAAAGCCAACGAAAATTTCCTTATGTTTGCAAAATTACCCCCTATAGCCATAATTGACTAAGCGCGCTTATTCTTATGCAAATGTTAAAAAAAAACATCATCCCCGCGTTCTTTTCACATTCACATTTATAAATACATTTAAAACTATAACAACGACACAAACATTTTCCTTCAGAACTCATAAATGATTGAAATAAGTGAATGTTGAAAAGTTACCCAGAAGTTTGGACCCAAATCGATTTAGAAATTAATTCACTTATGTGAGCTATGTGAATCATTTATGGTACAGTTCTGAGGAAAAATATTTGTTGGGAAAAAAAGATTACACATGCATACCTACTCAAAAAGTCACAAAAGAAATTAATTGAACCACCCAGTTCAAAATAGCAGTTGTCTATGAAATCTATGTTTTTACAGCATTTTTTTTTTTTTTTTTTTCAAATTAACTTATGCAACTGGGATCGCTTTCAGGTAGGTAGTAGGTAGTACCTACTAGTACTAGGTACTTGAATTTTCTTAATTGAACGAAACTTGACGAATCCGAACTGGACTCAATTCGATTTATTGAATATAGATTTTGTTTTTGTTAATTCGACATAAGCTAGCTTATTCGTTTTAAAGTTGGGCCTGTGGCATCATAGAAATAAATTAAAAAAAAAATACCGCCGGGACGAAACGCCAAAAATTTTGGTGGACTAAAGACCGTTAAAAGCTCTTTTGAATCAGAAAAAAATACCTACGAGTTTGAATGTTTACGTATATGTATGTAGGTACTTAGGTTTAAGAGTCTTGTTGATCGGTGTTCTTGTTCTTTATGAAGATAACAAAATAGGACAACTTCTTTAAATAGAATATTCCTATAGTTGTAGGTATATATCACGTGAAATGGTTACGAAATTTAGGGCAGAATATTAAAATTCACTTGGCGGTTGATGATGTGTACGAAAATTCGAACAGATTGTTATAATTGAGTTTTCCCCCAATATTCACTTCACATATTGGCTCTGGTTCTGCATTCTACTAAACCAAAATCAAAGCAATAATCAGGAAGGGTGAGTGACTTTTAATTTACTGTCAGAGAATCCTTGTACTTTGAAGGGGATGTTGCACATGTATAGTAAAACCGACATTTACAACAAGGAGATGAGATGTATCGGGTATCTTTGTACCTTTACATAAGAATTGGTGTTTCACCGCATGACTTATACCACGGAGATTAGGTATCTATTTTACTTCATCTATATTATTATTAATAGTTGTGTTGGTCATTTTATTGGGATGTCAACTCGGGGTGCTGACGGGTAACCGCGACCCTTTTTGGTGTTAAGAATATCTATACATATATATATATAAAGACTCATTTAAAATGTATGACATTTAATGACTTATCATTTAAATTATTGCTGGTTTTTGTATTTTTCTTTCATAATTTATCTTTATCTATTGCATTAAGGCGTGGTAGCAGTGCTAGCTTAGTTGAAGATCATATTATTACATATTTTTTGTAATTCAAATTCCACACTTCCAACTAAACCTTTCTATGAATCTCTGATCCTTCTAATGACTAATTCAAAAGAAGAAGAAATTGAGCTAGCTAAATACAATAAAATTGATAATAAATAATAAATTGTTCAGGGTGGCAAAAAAAAATTAAAAATTTATAATTTCTGATATTTATTTTATTGTAGATTTGAGTAAAAAGAAGTCTTGAGAAATTCAACGAGGATATTGCGGTTTTTTAAATCTTAGAATTGGGCCAGACGACACAATTATTTAGTTTGTCACACAAGCTAAAAAAGTATTGAACTTATTACGTGAAAAAAATTATATTTAATATTCTTTACATTCAAAAGATTGTTTAATGCTATATATTTTGTAATTTGTTTGTCTCAACGCTTCGAGGTCCCAAGAGTCCGAATCCATCGTTTTTAGAGAGATGTCTGTATATGTGTGTCAGTGTGTGTGTACGTACTTTCGTGATACATCTTTTGGTTCACCGTATGTCGAGAACAAATAGAGATATCGACTTTAAATTATTTATTTATTTATTTTACAGATAATAACGCCATGAAGTGCAGAAAAGGTTTTCCAAAAATTATATTAGCGGTTCTCTTACTTCATCAATTTAAAAAAGATGTACAAAATCTTTCGTCTTACATATTTCAAGAACAAGAAATGCCATCGACTTCACATTAATTTTATAATGCACATAGTGACGTAAGGAAAAATTGAAAAGAATTTAAAAAAAATCAACAAACAGTTTAAAATCGCGCAATCGCTCGGTCGCTGCTTTGTTCATTTTCATTCATCATTCCGGCGATAGTTGGGTATCTGACTTCCAAACATACAGCAGCCAAATTGGCAACACCTTGTTGGAACTTGGCTCGCCAATCCTCGGGCTTGATGTCGAAGATTTCTGGCGAGAAGATTGAACCAGAGTCGTAAACTTGTTTCACAATCAAACCATACGAGAACGGAGTGATGTTCGACATGTTGAGCAAAGTGGCTTCGGAAGCACCGACCTTTGTCGCCTAGTTTCAAGATGGGCACATCATTGATGATTTCAATTGTACCCTTGGAAATCTTGGTTGGAATGGATAGAGCCTGGAAGATAGAAGTCTTCTCTGGTCCCAAACCGGTGTTCTAGGCTGGGATGATAACCGTAAGTGGGGCAATGGCAAGAGCTGGGGCACGCACTTTGCTCTCCAACAACTTGTCACGGATATCGTACAGATCCTCCTTGGTGAAAACGAAACCTACATTTGTCTTGATGTAAGGCAACAGCTTCTCGAGCAGGTTTTTGTTCTCAAAGTGTCCACGGATGGCTTTGCGGATCATGGTGTTTTTACCCATGAGCACGACACGTTGGCTTTCCAGGCTGTTTTGTTCTCCCTAACCATCTTGAATGATTGTAATTAGGGACTCTTGACGAATTTAAGAACAAAACGATGATGTCTTTGACTTAAAATGCATTTTCTCTCCCTCCTATGTTTGTCTTTTCTGTTCTTGCGTGCAATCTACAGGGTGTTTTGCATAAGATATCACAAAGGGTTGGTTCAAGACTAAAAAAATCGTATGGGAGGGGTTCTTTTTCTTCCTGTTTGGGCGGAAAGGGCAATTTTCAAAAAAGAAATCGACTTGAAATAGAAAAAGAATCAACGTCAACACTTGCAATGTTTTGTTATGCCTTTTTTTAAAGCCAGAAATTAATTTTTTTAATCAAATTATTTTAGTAAATAGATTTGGAAAAATTAATTTTTAAACTCAAAATTTTGAAAAAAAATTGATCAAATTTATTTTGTTTAAATTTTAAGTTATTAAGTACGTAGTATTTTTGTTTTTAATATTCAATGATCCAATCATTTTTTAGGTTAACACTTAGTTAACTTTCATGCATTTCAATTTATTTCAAAATCTTGTGTGTAAAAGATTCAGTTCCACTGCAAATGATTGATTGCACAAGACCCTATTTAGATTGTAACTTTTCAATACGCCATGACGATGGTTTTGTGGATGAGATCGGCGAAGGGAACAGAGCTCCTCAACGCTCTCGCCCACAAACATTACAATCTAAACAGGGTCCAGTACTTCAAACTGATGTTTTCTATGGTGACTTAAGTAAAGCGTTTGATAGAAAATACTTCTATATAAACTAAACCGTTTTTGGGTTCCCAAACTGGATATTGACTTGGATAGCATCGTACGTGGAAAACAAGACCCAATATGTCAAATTGAAAAACTTCAACTCAAAAAGTATAAACGTCTTATCTGGAGTTCCCCAAGGCAGTCATATTGGACCTCTTCTTTTTATACTTTTCTTCAATAACGCATCAGTCTACTATCTTATATACCTAGTAAGATTTTGATGCTTGATGATGATTTCAAACTTTTTTATGATTTCAAAAGCTCTATAACTATAAATTGTTTAGTTTTTGTTTAAATTAAATTTAAAAAAATGAATGCCGTTTTCGTTGCTGCGGCATTGGAAGTTGAAAAGAAAAGATTTTCAATTGAGAAAATTAAAAGACGTACGTTGAGAGACGTTTCTAGTCCATTTGAAATTGCAGATGCAGCGTAAGTAATGGAAATTTGCAACTAAAAATTTGTATTGAAATTTATAATTTAATTCAGGTTTGTTTCATATTATCGCGTAAATAAAGATGCCTTCCATATGTTGCTGCAAACTGTTGCGCCGCATCTAGGAAAATCTTCGATTTCAAGCACATTGCAGCTGGCTGTTGTTTTGCGTTTTTTTGCAGAAGGGAACTTTCAACGATCGGTTGGGAAAGATGCTGATGTTTCTATGGGCCGAAGCACAGTGTCAAAAGTTTTATCAAGAGTCCTGAAAGTGTTAGAAAGAAAAATTTGCCCGAGATGGATTAAACTCTCAATGTCAGATGCCGAACAAAGCACATCAAAACGACATTTCATGGACAAATTTAGTATTCCCGGCGTCATAGGTTGTGTCGATGGCACACATATTAAAATGTCGCAACCACATCAAGATCCTACGCTGTTTTTTAACAGAAAGGGATACTTCTCAGTCAATGCAATGGTTGTAAGTGAGCTTCAATTTTATTCTTTTAAAAAGTAAATATTTCAAATCAAGTAGATATGCGATTACAACATGATAATAGAGTGTGTGAAGTTAGCCCCCCTTTTTTGGAATTTGATATTTTTGAAACTTGTTCCAGGTTGTTCCCGATTTGTTCCGCATTGTTCCAAAGTTTTTTTGAAAAATATTCAAAAATGGGGGTTTTAGACCCAAAAAACCGTTTTTGACCTAGCCCCCCTTTTTTTGAAAATCAAATTTTTGAAAGTTGTTCCAGGTTGTTCTAGTTGTTCTGAACATTGTTCCAAGTTTTTGGACCCCTATGTTCAAAATTTCGAAAGTTATGAGAAAAATTCGAAAAAATTCTAGCCCCCCTTTTTTCGAAATTCTTGGTTTTGAAATTTTTTTCGGGTTTAAAAAAGTGTTCTAACCATTGTTCCAAAAAATTAAAGTTGTAGTGCTTGTATTTTTAAAGATAAAGCCTTCAAAACTTTTTTTCAAAAATCCCAAAAACGGGCCTCCAAAATTTTATTTTTTTTTTAAATCATTTGTTTTAGAAAACTTGATGGTAAATGCATCTGTTGAAAAAAATATTCTGAGTCTAGCTTTATATTATCAGTTTAAAAACTAACTTTAAAAAAAATCTGCAAATTTTCTAATTTTTAAAAAACTCCATTAGCCCCCCTTTTTGAAAAATCAAAAATCCAAAAGTTGTTCCGGGTCAAACACTAATTTGTCTTAAGTGTACCAAAGTTTCATATAAAAATATAAATATTTAAAGGTTTAACATAACAAAAACGAATAAAGGACATTTTTTGCTCCCCAGTGCTCCCCTTTCAAAATTTTAAAAATTAAATACTTGTTTCAGATTTCTTTAGCAATTATCTAATCCACATTAAAATCCTGTTTCTTTAAAATAAATTTTTAATGCACATATTTTCAAAAAACACTACCCCAACCCCCCCCATTTCAAAAATTCCCGAAGAAATGTATTTCAAATAGGTTTCTTACCAAACCTCATTGTTCCAAGATTTCATCAAAAAATATCCGCAATAAAAGATTTTAAAAACGAAAAACGCTATTTACGATATTAAATGAAAATCTTTATTTCGCACCCCCTTTTCAAACTCAGACTGCAAAGAAATTTCCTAACATTGTATTAGGTCTTCTCTACATTGCCCCAAGGTAAAATCTTTAACAAAAAATAATTATTAAAAAAAACCTAAATAAAAACTTTCCCCCCCTCTTATTATTATCAAATTTGGAATCAAACATAAACATGCTGTTTCTGCAAAGTAAACCATATATCTTAATTTAAAAAAAACATTGACAAACAAAAATAAAAGATTTTCAAACAAAACATATTTACTTACGATATTAAATGAAAATGTGTGTTCTGAGCCCCCCCCCAGAAAAAAAATTATTTTTATACTCCCTCGTTATCGAAGTGTTCTTCTAAAACAGTCCAATCTAAAATTTTGAAATAAAAATTTAGAATAAAAAAATATTCTTAATGCTACCCCAATTCTCTTCGTTTTTCCGAAATCGAAAAAAAAGATTATCCACTTAATGAAAATTAAAAACAAACTCATTGAGTTATAAAAATAATCAAAGAAAGTCCTAAAAAAGACATACAGATTTTTACGATATTACATAAAACTTCAATTTTGGCCCAACCTTTTAGAAATCCAAAATTCAAAAAATTGTTCCAGGTTGCTCTAGGGCTCTTCTAAATTGTTCCAAGCTTTCGTTTCATAAAATTGATTTTTAGTATGAAAAATTTCATTAAAATGCTCCCCCGCCCCCCTTTTTCCAAAACTCCAAAATCTAAAACTTGTTCCAAGTGCAGAATCACTCAAATCCAATTGTTCCAAAGAATCATGCAAAAATATTGAAAATTGCACATTTTAAGCCCAAAAAACACTTTAAATGAAAATATCTTATTATCCTTGCTCTGGCCCCCCTTTTTAGAAATCCAAAATTCAAAAACTTGTTCTAGGGCTCTTCTAAATTGTTCCAAGCTTTCGTTTCATAAAATTGATTTTTAGTATGAAAAATTTCATTAAAATGCTCCCCCGCCCCCCTTTTTCCAAAACTCCAAAATCTAAAACTTGTTCCGAGTGCAGAATCACTCAAATCCAATTGTTCCAAAGAATCATGCAAAAATATTGAAAATTGCACATTTTAAGCCCAAAAAACACTTTAAATGAAAATATCTTATTATCCTTGCTCTGGCCCCCCTTTTTAGAAATCCAAAATTCAAAAACTTGTTCCAGGGAGCGAAAAGAAGAGAAGGGTAGCATTAAGAATATTTTTTTATTCTAAATTTTTATTTCAAAATTTTAGATTGGACTGTTTTAGAAGAACACTTCGATAACGAGGGAGTATAAAAATATTTTTTTTTCTGGGGGGGGGCTCAGAACACACATTTTCATTTAATATCGTAAGTAAATATGTTTTGTTTGAAAATCTTTTATTTTTGTTTGTCAATGTTTTTTTTTAAATTAAGATATATGGTTTACTTTGCAGAAACAGCATGTTTATGTTTGATTCCAAATTTGATAATAATAAGAGGGGGGGAAAGTTTTTATTTAGGTTTTTTTTAATAATTATTTTTTGTTAAAGATTTTACCTTGGGGCAATGTAGAGAAGACCTAATACAATGTTAGGAAATTTCTTTGCAGTCTGAGTTTGAAAAGGGGGTGCGAAATAAAGATTTTCATTTAATATCGTAAATAGCGTTTTTCGTTTTTAAAATCTTTTATTGCGGATATTTTTTGATGAAATCTTGGAACAATGAGGTTTGGTAAGAAACCTATTTGAAATACATTTCTTCGGGAATTTTTGAAATGGGGGGGGTTGGGGTAGTGTTTTTTGAAAATATGTGCATTAAAAATTTATTTTAAAGAAACAGGATTTTAATGTGGATTAGATAATTGCTAAAGAAATCTGAAACAAGTATTTAATTTTTAAAATTTTGAAAGGGGAGCACTGGGGAGCAAAAAATGTGCTTTATTCGTTTTTGTTATGTTAAACCTTTAAATATTTATATTTTTATATGAAACTTTGGTACACTTAAGACAAATTAGTGTTTGACCCGGAACAACTTTTGGATTTTTGATTTTTCAAAAAGGGGGGCTAATGGAGTTTTTTAAAAATTAGAAAATTTGCAGATTTTTTTTAAAGTTAGTTTTTAAACTGATAATATAAAGCTAGACTCAGAATATTTTTTTCAACAGATGCATTTACCATCAAGTTTTCTAAAACAAATGATTTAAAAAAAAAATAAAATTTTGGAGGCCCGTTTTTGGGATTTTTGAAAAAAAGTTTTGAAGGCTTTATCTTTAAAAATACAAGCACTACAACTTTAATTTTTTGGAACAATGGTTAGAACACTTTTTTAAACCCGAAAAAAATTTCAAAACCAAGAATTTCGAAAAAAGGGGGGCTAGAATTTTTTCGAATTTTTCTCATAACTTTCGAAATTTTGAACATAGGGGTCCAAAAACTTGGAACAATGTTCAGAACAACTAGAACAACCTGGAACAACTTTCAAAAATTTGATTTTCAAAAAAAGGGGGGCTAGGTCAAAAACGGTTTTTTGGGTCTAAAACCCCCATTTTTGAATATTTTTCAAAAAAACTTTGGAACAATGCGGAACAAATCGGGAACAACCTGGAACAAGTTTCAAAAATATCAAATTCCAAAAAAGGGGGGCTAACTTCACACACTCATGATAATAAGAGCTGTCGATGCCCGGCGCCCAGGATCCAGTCATGATGCTCTTATATGGAGCATGAGCAAGGCTCGAGACTATTTCCAAAGAAGATATGAACTAGGTGATCGTTCCTCCTGGCTTTTAGGAGATGCGGGGTATGCATTAGAGCCTTTCCTCTTAACGCCCTACAGAGATCCCGAAGCAGGAACTTTAAGGCATACATTCAACCTGAAACATTGTTCGGCTCGCAACGTGATTGAAAGGACATTTGGCGTTCTGAAAAATCGTTTCAGGTGCTTGGCCCGGTCTCTTAAGTATCAGCCAAGCAAAGTGGTCCAAATAATAAATGTTTACTGCGCATTGCACAACATTTGCAGACATTACAAAGTAGAGAATGAAGAAGAAGGAAGCTTTGCTGAAAACGATTTAAATGAAATCGAACCTGAAAACGGAGAAGAAGCAAATCAATTAAGAGATTATATTGCAAATGGTATCCACTTAAGGCTCTAAATAATTCTCATTTTAATTTTTCTAAATTATTTGTTTTATAAAAAGAAAACAAACAAAAAAACTCGGACTTCAATTGTTTTAAATAAAATTCAATAACATAACATTTATTCAATAAAAACTTGGTTATTTACCGCCATATTATTCACTCGATTATAATCCAGATTGAAACTTAAATCCGGATGTAAATAGATATAAATTCAAATACATACATATGTAAGTTTTAATCTGGGTTATAATCGAGTGAATAATATGGCGGTAAATAACCTTTTAAATGAATAATATCGTGGTAAATAAAAACATAAAAAATTTTTTTCTTCGTTTGAGATAAGAGCTTTACAATTTTTACTCTTTGTCCTGTAAAAATTGGAGCTTCATTTCCTTTAGCTGCAATTTCTTTTGTTTCAAAAGAATTTCTTCTTGGCGACATTTTTCTATTTCAAAATTGTGCCTCTGCGTTTCTTTATTTTTTTTCAACTAAAATATTCCCAATGTTTCTCTCTGCGTTTCTTCATTTTTTTCAACTAAAATATTCCCAATGTTGTCAACTGATTTTTGGAGTTTTCTTATGGCATGCTCGACATCTTTTAGTATACGGACTTTTTTTTTGAACCATCTGAAATACCCTCCATTTCTTTTCCAAATTTGTCCATAGCTTTGTTTTGTTGTGTCATAAAATCGTTTAAGCTGTCATTGACTGAAACTTGTCTCTTCCTTTTGGGAGTGGTAGCATTTGCCGGTTTGTTTAAGTCTTGTGAAACTTCCAAGGTGTTGCTTGAAAAATTCTCATCGTTCATAGTTTCTGTTGTGCCAAAATCGAGAGTATTTGGAATTCCTTCAACAACGGTGTAAATACCGCATATTTTGGCTACATTGTCGTCTGTAGTCGATATAACGAATTTGTTGAAAGGCCCGCCGCCAGTCGATATGTCTTCAGCCTTGTTGTGGGATAACTTTTTGCGAATTGAAGCCTTCCAATCCGTCCAAACCTTGGAAAAACAAGGATAAGTATTGATACAATAAATTAATTTTATCCAACAAAACCCATTTTAATTTTTGTTATTGCTTACCTTTTTCCATGCGTTGGTATTCTTTTGTGGGGGACCATGGCTGTTTAGAGCATTTTTTAACTCTTCCCAAAGAGCCTCAGCTGCAACTCGATCGCCTTTAATGAAACCTCTTGCGAGGTCTTTATGTTTTTCCATGAAAGCCTGAAATATCTCGTCCTGGGCAGTATTTGTATGCTTACCCCTGTTTAAATAAATTATTTAAATTGAATACTATTAAAAATATAAATGCATCGCTTACATTTTAGAAAATGTCAACTTGCTTTCACAATTCCACACTAACTAGATCTGGTCGAATTGAAATCACGAGAAAATCGATTAAATCGAAATGTGGAACACGGAAATTCGCTACAATGAATCTTCGAAAAAAAATGAAATCGGTATCGATATTTATTTTAGATCGATTTCAATTTCATTTCTATAGAAAGTGAAATGTAGAACCTGGCTGAATGACCTACTCGGACGGACACGATATCTAGTACAATCATTCTATTTTGTCGACATGTACTTGTTAATAGAGTTGACATCTTTAATAATCTAGGAGTTTTATTTGACGGTAAGCTTTCATTCAGTCGTCATATCGCCACAATAATCAGTAGGTAAGAGGCCGACTTGGATTGATAATGAGATTCTCAAAGTAGTTTAATGATACTTATAACGGGTGATTTTTAAGCTGGTTTGGTTTTGGCAACACTGGTTTTGACAGCTGACGTGTGTTTAGTACCTTGTGTCACTGTCAAACAGCTTCAGTTTGGTTTGCAATTTAACCATGGATCGTCTTACAAATGAACAACGCTTGCAAATTATTGAATTTTACTATCAAAATTCGTGCTCGGTTCGAAATGTTGTTTATCGAAAAATTGTGTTCAGCGATGAGGCTCATTTTTGGTTGAATGGGTACGTAAATAAGCAAAATTGCCGCATTTGGAGTGAAGATCAGCCAGAAGCATTGCAACAGCTACCAATGCATCCCGAAAAAGCCACTGTTTGGTGCGGTTTATGGGCCGGCGGCATTATTGGGCCATATTTCTTCAAAGATGATGCGAATCGCAGCGTTACTGTCAATGGTGAACGCTACCGAGCGATGATAACAAACTTTTTTTTGCCCGAAATGGAAGTTCTTGACTTGCATGATATGTGGTTTCAACAAGACGGTGCCACATGCCACACAGCACGCGAAACAATGGCGCAATTGCGAGGCGAGTTTGGTGAACAGTTAATTTCACGTTTCGGGCCGGTCAATTGGCCGCCTAGATCGTGCGATTTGACACCATTAGATTATTTTTTGTGGGGGTATGTCAAGGCTAATGTCTATAGGGACAAGCCCGCTTCGATTGACGCACTGGAAGCCAACATCCATGCATTCATTCGTGAGATACCGGCCGATATGTGTGAAAGAGTATGCCAAAATTGGACTCAGCGGATGGGCTACCTGAGACGCAGCCGCGGTCAACATTTGCATGAAATTATCTTTAAACATTAAATTGCAAGGTTCAAACTATCGATTCAAATAAATATTTCATTCATTTTTTCGAATTTTTTGTGTTTTTTTTTTTTTTAAGTTCTAAACCTCTTAAAAAATCACCCGTTATGTACATACATCTTTAAAACGCTTTATTGTCCTGTGTTGCAATATTGTAGCTGTGTTTGGTGTCTAGTTATGATATGGCTATAATTAAACTTCAGAGTGTTCAAATTTCCTATTATTTGCCCTGTGCCATCTTCGTGGAACCCAACACAACGCTTACCATCATATGAAAATCGAATAAATCTTCTTAATCTTTCGACGCTGGAAAAAAGGAGAGACTTTTTAGATTTTGAAATTAATTTGTTGAAGAAAAGAATTTTAAATAATAAAAGCAACGCAGTTTAAAGAATATAAAAGAAATACAAATTTGTGACAGGTCTATACGTATAGTTTGAAAAAAAATTGACAGATTATTTTGAAAGTTTTCGAACAAGTTTTTGCATAAAGCGTTCATAAAGCCGAATTCACACTTATCTCATGTGGTGTGTTGTGGAGCAGTGTGACGATATCGCTCAATCTATTTACTATGCTTAGAGCCATATTTGTCTCGCGTGATGTGTTGTGGTGTGGTGTGTTGTGTCGGAAACAATTTTTTTACCGATTGCGCCATACAACACTGTGTCGGAGACATATTTTTTTGTGGGAAAGATAAGAGTGTGTTCGGGGAAGAGAATAATAAATAACGAAATAAAAAAATGAAAGCTTGCAAAACAAAATTCTGATTATTGTGGTCAGCGACACAACACATCACTCCACAACACACCACATGAGATAGGTGTTGCTCCGGCTTAACTTATGAGTGGTTGGGATCGGGACCACCACCTATAAGTTTTAGGAGCAAGCATAAATACCTATTCATTATTAATCCTTGGTGAATAGGTTTATGAGACCCTTAAGTTATGAGCGTTAGGTGAACACCGCCCTTAGTTTCCAATCGAGCGATGCTTGCTGAAAACAACAATTTTTTTCAAAAATTAACTCGAACTGCCCTTAATTATTATTATTATTATTACTTTCAATATTGTCAAAAAATTGTTAAGATTGTCTGTGAAATAAATGAAGAATCAGAAATGTTGGCCAAAGCTTAATTTTTAACTTTAACATATTTCAAAATACCCCATAAAAATTTAAGTATTCAACACTCGTTTTATTTTGTCTAAACTTCTAATAATTATTTACAACAATTATTTATTTCAAAGATTCACTAGTAAAAAGTAACTACACGAATTTACCTTTTAAGCCTGGTACGCAGCTGAAGGGAAACGAAATTTTTCTGTTGTCTCCAAAACAACATCGAAAACGTAAACAAAAAGACTATAGGACAAATAATATTATGGAGAGTTTTATCAGATGATGAGTAAAGAAATTTGTTTTTGGTCTCACTTTTGCGCACACATTTAATGGGTTGTGCTTCGTGCAAATAATTCATCGTGAAAGAGGAGCACTTCTCCAAATAATCTGCTATACTATTAAATTTCGCTCGTTGAACAGCGAATACTGCAAAACGTAGAGTAGAACGAAATTTTTAGTTTATGATTTCGTTGTGTCTTTTTTGTATGGGAATTTTCGATTCGTTTCAGCTGCGTATTATGCATTACTGACCAAAACTGGTACTACCTACTTTTACTTTTTTCAGAACTACATATTTTTTATTTGAATTTACATACATAATAGGTATGCGTTTTCCAACCACCAACAAGAACTTTGGGAAATATGTGCCACCTTAAAATTCCCAACACTCCCTGCACTATGGTAAAAATGGATATTGCCCGGTGGAGCAACTTCTCTAGGCCAAGAGAAAAGTTTAAACTAGATTTTCTAAACCTAAGCAAAAATGACATGAACATTTATCCACTTATAGATTGCGGGCAAAAACTATTCATCAAAATAACTATTTAAAAAAACAAATATTAGAATGGGTTTTTGACTTTTAAAAAAGCTACAACATAATGTTGGAAGTTTTTCAATAGATTTTTAATAATTTTTTCCATTTTAAGTAATTTAAGTAGAGGGCCGCTGACAATTATAATTTTATGTTTGGTTTGGTTTTTCTCTTTACATGGGAATTTTGTCTTTTTGGATTATATTTTTTAAGGACTTTGTCCGATTGTTTTTTTTTTGGGATTACCTACGTTTGTTTTCCCGAACAACACATCTGTATCACCAGTGCGATTAATGCAACTTCTTCTTTTTTGCCAATATTTTAATTAAATACAAAACCTAAAAATTAAGTAAACAGAATTTCAAGACAAACAATTTTTTTTGACAACTTGATTTCTTGCCTCGCTTCTAAAAAAAGATGAGCAATTTTGATGACGGCTTATGCTATAGCGATTTAAGCTACATCTATTCATCTCATTGTGTTCAAGGGGTATAAGTGTCATACAGTCAGCCTCTCCCTCATTGCACTCCTCTGGATTCAAACCTGCTCCTCAATCATATCACACATTAGCACATCTTATAAAAGACATCCTATCTCACTCATGTTTTTGTTTACTTTGGTACTTAATTATTGTCACATTAAAATCAACCCTAACACAACGCGTGCTCATTGTGTCCATATCCATTATAGAATTGTTTGAAAAAGATTTTGCAGTACCATCCCTTATGATTTTTTTCCCAGAATATGAAATAATCTGTCACTCCTTAAACCAAAATCCCACCCTTCTTTTGGGATATATTTTATCACAAAATCAATCTTAAATTACAAAAGAAAGCATTTGCTAAATATAACCTGAACTTAAAATCGAAATCTACGTTTTAACCACATGAATCATCAACACAAAACCGGAGGAAAAAATGACTATCAATGTGCCATTTGAAACCTCTTGGAGATTGATATCTTTGAACGCACACAATCTATTCACAGTGTTACCAAAGGAAATATTAAGCCTTGTGATAGTGACATTTGATAGAAATATCTGATCATACATTATGCGTTCCCGTTTAATCAAGGGACATTCTGAAAAAGATTTTTCTCAGGATAAGTGGAATGATTTTGAATGAGCTTTTCATTATTTAGTCCAGTATATTTAGGTTTTTTTAAATCCTTTTTTGGAGAAGAAGCTTTTTCAATAATTAAATTGGGTGGCGCAACAGCTCGTGTAGAACAAGGGCCTAGTGACTTTCTAGTTTCTACTCTCAACCATTCCTATGTGCGTGTTATTGGCAGGTAATGGAGGGATCAAACTAGGGTGTGATTTCAATAAAATGCATCAATAAGCTAGAGCCTGTAGTTGGTTAAAACAAGAAATAAATCATTGACAATTCAAAATCGAAATAAATGTTTTAAGCTAAGTACAGACGATTGTCAGATCTTACAATGTTGTCAGAAAAAATTGCGTCAAGACGGCTTTGCCCCGGGCGGAAAAACCCCATGCAACGCCACTGTTTAACACGTACATAATACAAAAACAATATTGGATCTACGTTTCTATCGGTGTTCAAGTTTTCAAAACGTTTTGAACTATGAGTAATAAAATGAAAACTTGCCAAGTAAACTCACCAAATTTATCTCAGTAATCAATGGGCGCATTCACTAATGTAGTCACTACGTAGTCAAGTCATTCTGATTGGCTACATACAAATACAAAATGAGTTGAAATTTCCCCTCCGACGTAGTGTAAAAATTTCGGCTTCTAAGTTAGTGGAGAATGATTTTGACGTTTCACAATCAGCTATTCGGTTAAAATACAAAAGATTCAAACTATTCAAAATGAAACTTGACCACAATTAAATTATTTTGCATAATTAAGATTTTATCTTCTTCCAAATCACTCGTATTATATCTTATATTTGATATTATTTAATTTAAAAAGAAAATATTATTTAAATTCTCAAAACACAACTGTTTTTTTGTTTCGTGTGTGTTTACATCTGTCATTAATATGACAGTTTAGAATTGACTACCTTTGTAGTGTAATTTTGCATTCACAAAGCTAGTTGAATTTCGACTACGTAGTCACTACATTAGTGAATGCGCCCAATCAATAATAAGTTTCTCTCATAATTTGTACATATGTACCTAGTTGTTTCAATATTACTCTGATTTAAATATTTGATATTAAACTTAAACCTTCATAAATTAAGAACTTGGAGTACTTTTAGATCTCACTACTTTGACTTGAAGGTTTTTTTATAGATGAACTTGGTTCTCTTTTTAATATTTATGTTTTTGGTCTGATCTATTTTTTTTCAAAGATTTTTATTTTTTTTTTCAGGTTAAAATATCGAAAATTACTAGCGAAGCTATAGAAGTGTGGGATTCATTTTACAGAAATAAGAAATACTCCATTTAATTGATGGCAATTCCAAAAAAGTAGGCGGATACCACGCCTTCGGAATGGAAAACCTCAAATATTTGTTTTCCTTTGTTTGCATCACCTCAATCCCCACCGCTCTACCAAATTTCACCAGTCTACACCAATCGGAAGTACTCCATATAACTGATAAAAATTCTGAGGAAGTGGGTAAATACTACGCCTCCTGTACTAATGCGTATGTTTATACGTACAATTTCCTAAAAAACTTTAGCCAAAAATTGATAACTTTTGTTTGATGGTATAAAACCCCTCTCCTCACCAAGAAATTAATCTTTATGCGTCACTGCTCCCACTTTTAGTCTTGGGTCTTCAATTTAGTAGGTACAATTCAATGACGGCACCTTATCAAAGAGGAAGCACTCTGGGTGGAACTATGCCAAAATGCATATTCGCAATTTTTCTTCTTAAATTTATATTTAGTAACATCCTTTTAAATATTTTATTAAGATTCTTTGAAATAGCCATCATATTTTTATTGCCGCAACTCCTTCATGATTTATCTATGAACAAAATACGAATTATAAGTTTGCCCAAAGATTCATCTGCTACCATTTTACGTTCAATTCACTCTGAGAAAGACAGACGGTCCGATAATGCATTTCTGAGTTTTATATGGAAGGTGCAGTCAAATGTTTCATATTATTTTTTTTTTTCAGCCACGTCCGTAACTTAATAGCTCCAATCAAAAAACTTCAATTGACGGCAGTTCTTCATTTCAAAAATACATGATCCTCCTGCATGGGAATTGATACCATTTATATGGAGCTCCCAAAAGAGCCGTTTTTATAAATGTAAATCTGTTCAATTCACCGAAGACGGTGCATTTATCTGCGAATTATGTATGTATGTGCAGCGGAAGTCAGTTCAGGGTACAGTTCAATCTCCTTATTTCATAGTCACAAGCGAAAATCGAAATTATTTGTTCAATTGCAATACCATTTCGATGTCCGAATAGACTGTATGCTAGTATACATGTGCCTTATCTTTATTAGCAGTTAACGGAACATTGGAACCATGGAAAACATTAATTTCATCTGCATGCACATGATTTACTTTCAAAAATGATATATTGTAAATCTACATATATACTTATGAAGCAATTGATAGTACTTGACACAGGATCATGTTTGACTCATTTTGTTAAAGATTGTTTGGATCCTATATATATTATTTATCTTTGTTTCAAATAATGGACTCCGGTGTTCGGATTACGAAAAAGTCACTGGAGTGTCATTTTAATTTATAATCCCTATTCTCGTATCAACTAATTGGATTGACAAATTGTTAAAATTCATTGCGTTTAGATAATTATAAAAAAAAAACATTGGACTTAGGAATATCAAAGAGTCGATTTCTTGAACACACTGTGTGAACTGTGTGTGAAGAAATGATAAGAAAATCCAAGATTCTTATACATCATAAAGATACACCCAATTAAAGAAGATGATGTTTGCTCTTGAATAGAAATCATTGTTGTTAAGGACAGTGATACAACTTTAACAAATGCAACATTGGTATATGGTATAGTTAGTCCCAAATAAATTGTCGGAAAAATTAACGACCAAAAACGGATTTATAAGTAATGAACCGAACACCAATTCCATAAATGAAATAACTGAAAGGGGTAAGGTTACGACAAGTTGGAGATAATTTATATAGTGAGGTAGGCAAACAAAGAGTATAAGGATATGTTAAAAGGCGGTTACTTGGCTCCTGAGTTCTGTTATTAATTTATCAATTTGAACAAATTATCAATCCAGAAACAAAGCTTGATATAGTGCGCATCAATTATTATAAGTGGAGTCTTTTTCATGTACCTGAGTGCGTCGCTACGCGTCGGTCGATCGCTTGATTGGGATCTATTTTTACGTCTTCAGGCAAGTGCAACCTGTAACACTGATAGTAATTGGGTAAAATAATGATCCATCCAAATCAAAGAAGAGCATTTATTGATAAAATTAAAAGAAACATTTTCTTTACAACAAATTGATTACCTAATTAGTTCACTGCAAATACGCTTTCATTAAATACGTTATTTATGTAGGTATATAGTTTTTAGCATTGTAAATAAATCTTTATTTATATACAATGGTAATAGTTATAAAAAAAAAAATAAAATTACCTACTTAAATAGATTTATTATTTAAACATATTTCTTCAGAGCCAATTAGTAACAAATACACATCGCGTTTATTATTTTCAATTTCTCATTGGAAGTTATTGTAATTGGTCCGATTTGACGAATTGAAAATTTTGACATACCTACAGTCCGTAACATTTGAATAGCCTCACCCTTTGACTTTCTTACAGATGACTGTTTTTGATACTTCTTTGATTTGAACATAAGGAAATATATATATATGTATTTAAAGACAAGGTAAGAGAAGCAAGGGCTGACTAGACGTTTTATAGGTTAGAAAATTGATCGAAGCCCCAAATTGGTAGGCAATTTTTTTAAAAACCCATTACTGTTTGCAAAAAAAGTACAAAAGCCGCACCTTTATAATTCTTTTTTATCTACAAATGACGAAAATAATACGATAAGCTTCCAATTCCAACGACTCTCTGAATAAAACAAGGCACAGGGTTAGGATTTACCCAAAAGAAATGACCTTAAGTAGAGTTATCAAAAGTGCCCCATACCTAAATCACTTAATACTGAAGAAAACAACTCAGTTTAACAATGCTCGTAAACTATTACTAGCAAGGTACCACATGCCTTCACATGCTGAAGGCTGCATCCAACCAAATGATTTGCAGAAAATGATCTCTTTGTGCAACTTTGACCGGATCAATATATTATACTGCTTCCATGATTTGAGAAAAGAAAATTTGTGTTTGGATCACTTTTATAGTCGTGACGAATAAGTTATGATATGGGGTGCAGTATCATTGTATTGCACTATACTGATTTAATTGTGTAGACTGTAAAATGACAGCGGATTAATATAAAACCATATTGGAAACAGCCTTACCAAAGTTTCAGTGGATTTTAAGACATCTGGCGATTTGTTTGCAGAAAGAAACGGGTCGATTCACACAGCTTGCATTAAAACGTTGAAAAGCCAAAATATCCGGCAATCATCGTGACCACGCTACTCTCATTAAAAAACTGTGGAGTTGTCAAATACGTAAGGTTTATGAAGTTGGGGAGATGTCTACAAGAAAAGTAAAGTTCATTGAAGTTATCAAAGTCGTGTGGCCAACATTTCATTAAAACTTTAAGGAATCGTTTGCGATCATTTAATGAATAATTCTAGATTTTATATTATTCCTTAAACGATCGCATTTTTGGCGCAATACAAAACTAGGGGGCTATTAAAAGAACTTAAATAATTTTGTTAGGTATAGAAAATAAACACTAATTATTTTCTTTTAAAAAAATTAATCAATTCGTTTCTATTTCTATTACATAAATACTGTGAGGCTATTTTAATGTTACAAAAATTAATATACGAGTTGTGACTACAACCAAAATTAGTTAGGAAAATTCCTTTAGGTTTTAGTCAAAATTTCTTCGCCCATGGTGAATCGGATTTTTTTTTTAATTCATTTTAAATTCATTTTTATTTTCTTCAAAACTTATAACTATCTTAACGCTAGACAAAAATTCATAAAAACTAGCCTACTTATCAATAACTTACAACTAACTTACTGGCCCTATGCGGGCGCTCTAAGTTAAACTATATAATAACTTAATGCCTTTCGGCTTAAAAACTAACTTAATTCTACGATTCAATATTGGTTTTATTTTTTCCAAGAAAGAATTTACAAAAAACTTGGATTCTTTATCATTTTTTTAATATTTTATTTAAAACTTACAAACTACTTAAAAAACTAAACTAAAACTATTTAAAACTACTTAAAAATACTTAAAACTACTTAAAAACTAGAACAGCCACAGCAGCGTTTTTTACATTTTTTTTTGTTTGATTTTTATTGCTTTTTATATTTTTTTAATTTTTTTTTTTTTTTTTTTTTATTTTTTTGGGTGCCACCCCGACTGTCCCTACTTAAAACTAGTACCTACACCTATATGTAAGTCGGCCAAGACAAAACTTCAAAGTCAACTTTAAATATCATTATTAACAGCATTGAGCCACCAAAACTGGTTCTCCTGCTTTTTCCTATCTTTTCGGTCCCGATCGGACACAGTCCTACTGAACCGAATTCGCTCAGCACCGCCTTGTGCAAGGACGTCTCGATCATATCGAAACCGCCTATCCACAGTTCTACGGCCGACGTGGTAGATTAGCGGAACCGCCTCTCTATCCTGGATCAGCCCTCGACTGTCTAAATAGAGGAATGTTAGGTGGAACATGACCACTCAAACGCACACTCTCGAAATATTCCGTGTTGGGGTAATAAGCCCCAAAGATCAAGCTATTAGCTGAGGACATCGCTCTTGCAATGTGACCCCGAATCAGCTTTAATAAGAAATTATCAATTCTGTTAATGTTGGCTCCGTTGTATAGAACCCTGTTGGAATAGTAATGTTTGTACTCCGACTCTGGTGTTCTGTGTAATCCAAGGCAGCGACGTAAGCACTGCCTCTCAAACACCCGAATCTTTTCTATTTGAGATGGGCCAACGTTGAACCACACGGGACATCCATAGGCAATCATCGGCCGTATGAGGGCCATGTAGCAAATCACCTTTACCCTGGTGTCAAGCCGGCTGCTGTAAAACAACCGTTTCGTCAGGGCCAGAGCAGCATCTTTATGTCTGTCGAAATACAGATACTGATCCAACCAGATGCCAAGGTACTTTACTACACTTTTACTCGCCAGTGGACGCCCATGCGGCCCAGCGATCACCAGCTCGCACCAGTTCTTTCTAGTATCCCTTGGGGCTCCAGCCAACGGAGTCCTAAACAGAATGGTTTCGGATTTCTGAAAATTGATTTTCAGCTTCCAGTCATCACAATATCGCTGAATCTTGTCGAAGTCACGCTGTAAGAGAATTCTGATGACCTCAACTTTTGTAGCTGATCTGTACGCAATAAGATCATCGGCATACGCAATTGCCTGAGTTAGACTACCTATCAGATCGCTGGTGTAAATACTGAACAGAATCGGTGAGTTAACCGCTCCCTGCTGAAGACCATTTTTAATATTGAAAACTGAGGTAGCCACTCTTGACAACAAACTTTCTACCATTGAGCATGTCATAAAGCATATACAAAAGTGGTTTACTTATGCCAAGCCTAGTCAGCTTTAGATAAAGACCCTCTAACCATACGGTGTCGAAGGCCTTCTCCAAGTCAACCAGACAGGCACCCGTACACTGTCTTTTGGATTTGTTCCATTGAATATCAGAAACAAGTTTAGACGCGGCATGAATGGTGTCATGCCCCGCCCTAAACCCGAAGTGATTATCCGGTATGATATTATTGTCCTCCGCCCACTTGGACAGAGCTCTATTTATAACTTTCTCGAATACTTTACTGATACTCGGGAGAAGACTTATCGACCGTAGATTCGCCGGATTGGAGTTGTCCTTTCCCTTTTTCGGGAGAGGATGAACCACAGCTGTCTTCCACCGCACTGGATAATATGCATTATTCAGTGCGTTGTTAAACAGTGTGGTATAAATGTCAACTGCTTCCTTAGGTAAATGTCGTAGTACAATAGTCGTGTTTTCTTGGAAAAGCTATTCACAGTACAGTAGGATTTTACACGAGTTACAAATACAACATCCACAGTATAATTACCGCCAATAAAAGCAGAAGTAGAATCCTACTGCGGATAGGTTTGTGACGTTTATTCGAGTATCGAATGGAATTTTGGTGGTTTTGTTTTCAGATGTTGGTGGGATTGACTATCATTTGCATCTCGATGGCTGTGTTTATAAAGTAGTTGTGTGTTTTTCATGGCTGTTTTTCCATTGACCAAAAAAATCAATCTATCATTTTCGATTCAACCAAAAAAATCAATTGATTTTATTCGTTATCGGTTTTTTTAAAACTTGATTTAAATAAAAATGCATTTAAATGCACTTCTGATTGAAGAACTACATAGAATTCAGTTAAAAAATCATTATATGATCTAACAAAAATGATCGCCGATGACGTCATCTACTACATGATACATAAACCACAACTTACTTCGACCATAATCTACGAACAAACCCCTTTCCTGAAACATATGTTTATCGCTGCCTTTTCCTGAAGAATTTATTTTTATTGCTGAAACCGAAATGTCTGACAAAGGAAAAAGGTAAAAAGAAAATTAATACAAATTATATGATTAAACAATTCTAATCAGTAGGATAGGAGGGTTAGAACGAACTGGACAAAAAAAAGAACTGAAGCGTTATTGGATTTTTATGCGGCGAGGGCCGAAGAGTTTCAGCTTCGTTTCCACTTTCACTGGACTCTAACAGTTCACGCAAAATCTACAATTATTTCATGAATTATTTAAGAAAGAATATCTTTTTCTATGTTTTCTTACCATATCTTCTGAAAAATTGTCCATTTTATGTAACTATAATTAATTTTTGGCTCAAGTTATTTTTTGTTTTCCTTTTCATTTGTAGCAAACTTTCTTTTATTTATATTTTTTTAATTATTCTGACAGCTGTTATTCGGTAGTGCCAAACGTGAAATATAAAAACCAGGCTACTGCCGATGCGTTTTTTTGGGAATTTCTTACTGTACTATGTATAGATTCCCAAAAAAACACGGCTAATATTGGATATACCATCGACTCCTGCTGACTTTTTTTTCTTTAATGTTTCGAAGATGAGCTGGAGCTCCACCCTCGTAACTAACAGGGAACTGTCCCCATTTCGCTCGGCGATGATGGCATTCGCCAAGTGTTCTTCATTGAACCCGGTGAAACCGGGGTTCTCAGTGAATCGGAATTTCACTATTCATTCACATTTAATTGTTTTTAATCCAGAACACTTCTGGTGCAGACATGAAAGAAGGAATGCGCGGCGTTCGCTACTTGGATCTATATGTTCGACTTCGGTTCATTGTTTAGCCGATTTTTGTTGTTAATAGTAAAATACAAATACATTTTATTTCACTGATAATTCAATATGTGCAAAAACGATATTCAACAAAATTCAATTAATGGTTATCTTACTACATGAATTTGAAAAAAAAAAAGTTGTACAAAAATTTTCATCTCGAATATTTCGAAAACAAGAATTGTCATCGACTTCAGGTTATTTTTATTCTACACAGAATGAAGTAATGAAAAATTGGAAATAATTTTAAAAAAATTAACGGACATTTTTATTTAAATAAAAAAACATGCTAAAAGCACAAAAAAAATTTAAAAATGTTTTTCGACTCAAATATCTCAAAAACAAACAACGGTATCGACTCATGAATAATTTTATTTTACTCACAATGATGTAACTAAGAATTGATGGCGTTTACAAAAATATCAATTGACAGTTTTTTTTATGCGTAAACATCTATGCCGGCGCGGCAGTAGGGTAAACTAAAAAAACGTGTAAATTTCTGTAACACTTACGTTGTGATCTTACACGTTGCGATATACGTTGATGTAAATTATACACGTTCAATATTGGTTACGTTCGTTCGTACTTTAAACTAAATCGAAAGATCGAGTTGAGTTTGGGTTGAAATTTGGTTGACTGTTCGATCTCGATCTCGTCGCGTTCTGTGATGTAAAACCAGCTCTTGAATATTTAATTTGATGTTTACACATCTTAACAAAAAAGATCTGCCAAAAATAGTTGAAAAATATATTACGCCCCAGATTTGGTTTTCACTTGATCGCATTATGAACATTTGATTCTAATATAAGCTCTTTTTGATTTTGAATTATGAATTTCCTTATATGTATGACGAAATAACATCCACAGGCACCAGTGGGAAGTTACCAGTGTGGGTCGCAACCAACCTCTTTTTTAGTGCGTCAGTGTGCGTTTAAAAGGAGGGTAAAAGTTCATTTGCCATATCTAGAGAACCATGAGTTCCAAAAACAAAATTTTACATTAATGTTTTAGAAAATTGAACTCTCTACAATTTTGCTATACAAATTTTCTTCTTCATATTTAACAAAGATGTTTCATCGGTCTTGCCTACTTTTGGTTCAAAACTATATCTCCTAAAAAAATTTTTTATATCAACACCTACATAAATATACCGGAATTTTTATTATATTGTTACGCATTTAAGACCCCGATCATCACGTAACTGAACAACGGAGGTACTACCTGAAATTTTGTCAGTCGACAGATTGAACGGAAAAATAAAGTCATCGTAATGAACTTTGCTTTTTTAATTTTTAATTCATTTGCAATCATTGAGAACCCTAAATCATAATATTTGGAAAACTTAACCTCTTGTGTTCTGATGTCGAGCTTCCATAGAGTGTTTGAACTTTGCCCCCCTTTTTGGAATTTGTTGTTTTTGGAACTTGTTCCAGGTTGTTCCCGGTTTGTTTCGCATTGTTCCAATTTTTTGGAAAATATTCAAAAAAAAGGGGTTTTAGACCAAAAAAAATTTTTTTGACCTAGCCGAACCTGTTTGTTCAAAATTTTAAAAGTTATGGCCAAAATTCGAAAAAATTCTAGCACCCCATTCTTATTTTTGAAATTTTTTCGAGTTTCAAAAAGTGTTTTTACCATTGTTCCAAAAAATAAGTTGTAGAGCTTTTATGTTTAAAAATAAAGCCTTCAAAACTTTTTTTTTTCAAAAATCCAAAAAACGGGGCTCCAAAATTTTATTTTTTTTTTAATCATTTGCTTTAGAATACTTGATGATAAATGAATCTGTTCAAAAAATTTATTCTGACCCTAGATTTATAATATCAGCCTGAAAAAGAATGAAAAAATCTCCAAGTTTTTTAACTCCCTCCATTAGCCCCCTTTTTAAAAAAATAAAAATTCCAAAAGTTGTCAAACACTCTTTTGTCTTAAGTGTACCAACATTTCATATAAAAATATAAATATTTTAAGATTTAAGATAACAAAAACGAATATAGCACTTTTTTCGCTCCCCTTTCAAAAATTTGAGAATTAAATACTTAATTCATATTTCGTTAGCATTTGTCTAAACGAAATTTAAATCCTGTTTTTTTAAATATATTTTTAATACACATACTTTCAGAAAACACAAAATGAGAATAAAATAAAGAGTCTTTTAGAGAGTATAGGAATGAGATATAAGTTGTAGATAGAATTGGATGGATGTTGCACAATTGGTTTGTAAAAAAAAAAGTATTAATTAAGTAATTGTATTAAGTGAATTTTTACAGAATCAAAGTGGAAAAATTAATTATGGTGTAAATAAAATTGCATCAGTTTCCGAATCGATCGTGGACATACAAAATCAAATAACGCAAACAAATGTTGACAAAAGAGATAATCATATGAAAGAAAGTGTTAATTATATAGCTAGCAAGATCAATTAATGGGAATCACTCACGAAATAAAAAAGAGGAACAACAGCATGATAAAGCAAAACAAAGATAAAATATCTTTTGCAGACGTCTTAAAGAAAAATTAATCAGCAGTCCTTGTCTATTTTAAGGCTAAGCTGAAATCAAATGAGACTCGTAAGCAAATAAAAGAAAAAAATAGATCTAACTAATGTTAATAAATATAAACAACAAGAATGATCGCGGGGTAGTTTAGTAATTAAATATTAAAGATCTTTCGACAGGATGGTTTTCTGAAACATCACAGAACACGGCATGTACGAAGAATAATGATGAAAATCCAGAAACCTCTTTTTGGATTTCCCTACATTTTATACAAAAGAGTTAAGAACGGTTTTACAAGTTTTACAAGTAAGATACTTTTTCAACTTTCAAACCTTTTCAAAAGATTTTTGGCGCAGGAACAATTCTCCTTTCAAATTCTTTGTAAATCCAAATATTCGTTTTTCGAAAAATCAATGATGCAAAACATTCATCAAAACAGTCATCTATAATAACATCACTCATCAGGCTGCTGACCAAAAATATAAGTGCTTACCTATTTTCTGATGACTTCTTTCTTGTGTCATTTTTTGACTTAACCCCTTTTGCCTGGCACTAGAGAATTATGCATTAATTTATTTTTTTATAAAAATTATTTATTATTAATAAATAAATTGCTGCAATAATAAGATGAGTATTAATTAATTTAATTCAATATTAATAATTATTTATTATTTAGATACATTGCTAAATAATACAATAATATTAATTCAAAATAGCTTTTTACGGCCTTTAGTCCACAAAAATTTAGGCGTTTCGTCCCGGCGATCTCACTTGGACTCATCAGTTGACTAGTGAGGACCTTGTCAATACGCAATTTTTGTTAAGTTCAGTCCATCTAGATCTAACATAGATTTCATTACGAATATCTAGTGTGAACTATATCCAACAAGACTAGAATTCCTTGTCATTAAATTGGATGAATGTTTTTGTTTTTTAAAAATTGCGTATTGACAAGGTCCTCACTAGTCAACTGATGAGTCCAAGTGAGATCGCCGGGACGAAACGCCTAAATTTTTTTGGACTAAAGGCCGTAAAAAGCTATTTTGAATCAATAATTCAACAAGTCCAATTAAATAGTGCTAAGTCTTCTACTTGGCTGATGTATTTCAGTAGTATATAGAGTTTGTATTATTAAAAAAAACCTTCACAATAATATTAATTTATTTATTTCATTATTCGTGTTTTGGTGAAAGTGTTTAGCAACTCAAAAAAATCTTTAATCAGGCTTTGTATCTGCTTTAGATCAAAAATATTGTAAGCCGGAATGCAACGCCCGAATAGATCTATTTTATTATTTGTAGGTGTCGCTTTGACAGCTCACAACAATATTATCATGTTTGTTATTCATTTTCTTTCGAATGAGAATGTTTTTATTAAAATAAACATACAAAAATATGTCACCATTGGTAATCATTTAATTTATTTATTTTTATAAAAAAACTAACAATATATTGAATACCTATTTGTTTATGTGAGTGAATTAAATAGATATTTATACAACAATAATAAATGTTATTATCCCTTTGTACGTGCGGTTTGTTTAGTTGTCGTTCAAGATCCATATAGAATTGGATATAATGGAGTCCTGTAAATTAATTTGCAAATTTTTATTAATCCACTCGATACATACACATATGTATATAGGTATGTATTTTACATTGGATAAAAGTACAAACAATTAAATAAACCAAATTTAATTCTAAGATTCCTTAAAAAAGTGTTTTGATGCTCATCAGCTGAGTGCTTTGGAAGTATACTTTTGGTTAGACCTGTTTGATATATACATATAGGCAAGAGTATTCACTCCGTTTTGCGTACATTCAAAGCTGAATTCACACTTGTCTCATGTTGTGTGTAGGTAAATATAAAAAATAAAGTTAAGATGTGTAAACATCAAATTAAATATTCAAGGCCTGGTTTTACATCACAGAACGCGACGAGATCGAACTGTCAACAAAATTTCAACCCAAACTCAACTCGATCTTTCGATTTAGTTTGAAGTATGAACGAACGTACCCAATATTGAATGTATCCAATTTACATCTACGTATCGTAACGTGTAAGATCACAACGTAATCGGCCCTAGCGAGGTATCCGTCGGAGCGGAAAATTCTCCGATTTTATACGAATCGGAGAATATTTGCCTCGAGGTATACTTTCGGACAGCTATTCGGAACATTTTTCCGACATTATGCAACGCACACCGGCGTTTTGCGTTACAGTGCGATCGATTGCTTATTTGAGTGATTTTTTGACAGCTCATAAATTTATTTTTCCGATATCCTCCGACACAAATAGTTTGCGGAACTTTTTAAAGATTTGTGTAAAGTGTTGAAAAATGTAAGAAATTAAAAAAAAACATGTTAATAAAGTAATTTTGGAACTATTGCTTGAATTTTTTTATTTTTTAGGCCCCGGGAGCAAACAAAAAAAACAATAACCAGGCAAATCCAGCTTTTTGTTAATTTAATGCAAGAGAAACCCGACGTGTCGTCGCATTGTTTAGTATTCTTTTCCGATGAAGGATACCTCGAATGTAATTTGAACCTCCGACAGAGTGTGCGTTGCAAAAAAAATTTCCGCTCCGACGGATACCTAGCTAGGGCAGAATATATTGAACAATTCGTTTGTGATCCTAGCTAAATACTTACCTTAATTTTGTATTCCAAATGCTTCGCCAAATGTCTTGAATCGCCTTTAATTAAATTAAGAAAAAAAACACTAAAATCTTAATTAATTTTTAGTCTACAATTATTGCATTTTCTCTTTATTTTCTTAAATAAATAATCATTTCTACAAGTGTTTATATACCTTACAATTATTATGTTACATATGTAGATATATTTTGTATAACATATACAAAGGTACTTAAACTTAATATTATTTCGTTTATTTAAATTTTATTTAGATTTCAGATCGTTTTAAGCGCTTTGCCTTAAGATATATTATATGTACCTAAATTTGTATTCACATATTTGTTCAATATTTCATTAACTAATATTGCGATGTTGTTTTGTGTTTAAAAATCTGACTCTTACTCTAACCTCACGATGAGTTGCTGCTGAACAAAAGTGATTCTATGCTAAAAGGATTATTCCTTCTTATACTAATTGGATGGTGGGTAGGTGACTCTTTCTTTATGTAATGCGTCTGGGTGTTATTGAACAGGAATAAAGGTTTTTCATTGACATCTTCTTGATGATGGGCGGAATTCAGTTGGGACGGTGGACTTCCAATACTGGTTGGGCTTGCAGTCGACGGAAAACTTGCCAAATCATTATTAGAACTTCGAAATGAAAAATCTTCGGGCTCATCGTCGCTGTCAGTTCCACCAACAACGTCTATTTGAATCCCATCATCTTCGAGATCAGAGTCTGAGAAGGCACCGCTTCCTCGATGTTGAGAAATGTATTCTGCTCTAAGGGCTTCTAAGTCGACGGTTATTCCCTTAGCTTGAAGTTTTCGGGCCTGACGGTCAATTGCTTTTGCAAGTTTTTTACGGCGTCGCGCTCTGAAATTATAGAAACACACAAAAAAGTTGACAGTAATATTAGGTATATAATTCAAAACTTCTCAAAAGTCTTGCCTTTCTTTGGCTTTGAGTTCGTTTGGCGGGATTGGTTCTCCGGAACACGTTTGAGGCTGGGCATTGTGAGCAGGTCGGCCGGGTCCTTTTTTGGTGTGCTCCCGTTTTCGAACTTTTGCTCGCCGATTCTGGAACCATACCTATCTGAAACAAAGTGTATAATTTAGCAATTTCTGCAAGAATGCAAGAAAGGATATAGGCACATTTCAATTGACTACTTTTTTGAAATTTTTTATTTTGTGTTTTTGAAATAGAAACTTTAATTATTCAATCGTACTAATATTCAGTTTTATAAATTTTTAAAGTGTGCATTTGGTAATTGATTTTTATATGTATCTGTAAACACATTTTAATTTGTCATGAATTCTTTGTAAAGCAATTAGGTCTGTCTGGTAATATGAAATTTTTAAAAAATTTTGACGATTTTCTGTCAAAATCGATAGGAAAAACCCAGTTTCGACAAACTTGGTGAAAATTTTAAGTAACCACACAGGCATATTACCTTAGTTATGTGTATTGTGAATTCATATAGGTATAGGATATATTTTGCAGAAAAAAACAATATTAAAGCATATCTAGTCTTCACGTGCGTCGTATCAAAAGTTCAAAAATATGAAAAAAGCACGACGTGACGACGAGAAATGTTTTAACGATAAATTCAAGAAGTTCCACATTTCGGTATTTGACAGTAGCACATACATACATTGTAATTTTAAAATCATATGAGCATGAAAGATCTCGAAAAACAATTCGCTTTCGAAAAAAATTGCAATTTTTATGTGAACTAATATCTGTGCGATCTACCATATTATTGGAACAAAAAGCATTTTTTTTCGTTTTCGATTACCTCATTATCTGTTGAACCGATTTTAATGAAATTTTTAACACAATAAAATTTTGGATTTTGAAAAAAAAATTCAAATGGTGTAAATCTCGTTGGTGTCAACACAATTTCAGAAGTCGTTTATTCAATATTTATTTCTAATTATATTGATTTCTTAAGAATGTTTCAATCTAAACTTGAAGTTCCATACATACGTGCATTGTGCAACAAGTCAGATGAATAGATCTAAACTGTTCAGACTTTAAAACCACGTGTGATCGCACATAAGAGCAAGTTAGTGCGACTAATAGTCGTGTATTTTATTTCATATAACTTCAGTCTACTTTTTATTTTAAAATAAAAATATAAAAATATAAGCATTTAAAAAGCTATTGTACAAATTCAGGTAAATAAAAAGTTTGAAAATAATTTTGTTTGAAGCTTTTTTGTTTTATGTGTGACTTATAATAGCGGGACTAAATGCGAAATACAAAATCAAAGTTTCTATAGTAAATCAATTTAATTTTAGGAAGCTTCAGATTCTGGCATCAAAAATTAATTTCCTTTTGAAATATGCTTAGGAGCATTTAATATGCTACACATTCAAGTATACCAATTTTAAAATTGACATAAAAAAGGCTTAAATTGCAAAGCTTTTATATACCCACATATATACGTATCTACATATATTTAAGCATCTGGTTTTTAGTGTTTGAATAAAAATGTAATAAAATAATAAAATAAAAATATTGTTTAATAACGTAAAATTTTGAAAAAAAATAGTTTGATCAAAATTTTTTATTTATTCTTTTTTTTCAAAATTTTGAGTTTTGAAGTTTATTTTTTCCAAAAATATTCACTAAAATAATTTGATTTAAAAACAGAATTAAAAATGGATTTGTGTCTTTATAAAATGTATAACATATAAAGGTATGCACTGTAATTGTTGCCGTTGATTTAGATGAAATGGGTGCTTTTTACTTTTAATTTACTGTTAATTGTTTTATTCAATGTTCACTGGTCGTTGTGAAATACTGAAATCCTGTAGAAATAGTGGACTGAATCAAATTTTGAATAAATGTATCACGGATCATGAGTACCCATAATCAAAAGAGTCCATACAAATATCTAAGCGTCTAAGGGTCTAAGGGTCTAATGCCAATGTTTTATCTTTTCACGAAATACCTATCTATAGATAATAGATTTTTAGATTCGGTTCATTAATAATTTAAAAACCAATAATACATTTGAGACTTACCAAATGCTTTAATAAATAACGCAAAAATAAGTGTGTTTGGCTTTATTTCACTTTCACAAAGCGAAATACCTAAGGCCAATTTGGTCATATTGCATTTTGAGAAAATTGAAAATTACTATAAAACTACTTTTTTATAAGAGTTTTATTTTTTTAACATTGAAAATGTTTATAGGGTAGTTTTGATAAAAGTATGGTGTTACCAAAATGAACAAAGATAGAAAATGAACTCTAGCGTATAGGGGGAGAAAGATTGAATTTTTAGTTGGTGTTACCAAAGAAACTACCAAAATGAATAAAATGAAGAAAAAAACACAAGTGATGAATTTCAGCCAGCGTACCTACATGTTGATCATTGCCAACGGACGAGATTCAGTGGAGCAATGTATTAAGTTCGAAAAATGCTCGATTTGAGCCCACTTAGAAGCCTATAACTTTAGTTATAATTATTGGATGTTCAATATTAAGCTAGATAATTAAAGTTTAAATGACAAGCTACAAATCTGCATAAAAATTTGTGCATAGGCGTTAAAAATTTCATACTAGATACTTGAAAAATTGTCTTTTTAGAACTATATTTCATCACGGCAAAAGAAAAAAAAACAAACAAAATATGTATAAATGTAGGTACGTACCTACAAAGAATAGATATATTGATAGAAGGGAGAAGACGGTGGAGTGTGTGCAATAAAAAAAAACACGTGGCAAACAAAATTGGCTTTGCATCGGGCACAAAAATGATATGCATTATGTTTATGTAGGTATGTATGTATGCATGTAGGACGTAGGTATGTGCTGTGCATGAACATTATTTGTAGTAGGTATTTTACAAATAATAAAATCGTAAAGGTTGGATTTGGTTGGTTTGTTTGGATTATAACTTCTGTTCTAATAATCGGATGTTTGAGGTTAAGGTCTTAAAATTAAGGTAAAATGTCAGTCGTTTAAATCAATCGATTGTTGAACCTAGAATATGCAAAGTTTGGGTAAAAACTTAACTAACTTCTAAATCAATTTGGTTGTTTAACCTAGCATATGCATAGGTACCTACTTGAACCTCTTATATAAAATTATATCTTAAGTTCCAAGTACCAAATCATCAAGGTTAAGGTCTTGGTTAGCTTCTAACTTTTATTCTAATAATCGGATGTTCGAGGTTAAAGTCTCAAAATTAAGGTAAAATATGACAAAAGTAAATTTTTTTTATATCAACCTAAAGAACCTAGAATATGCTAGACAACGTTTGGGTAAAAACTTTACTAAATTCTAAATCAATTTCATTGTTTAACCTAGAATATCCATAGGTACCTACTTGAACTTCTTATATAAAATTATAACTTAAGTTCTAAGGGCTAGGTTAAGGTATGTTTAGGTAAATCAGGCAAGAGGTAGAATTAACTTAGCTAAACAATTGAAATATTATAATCGAAAAGAGTCGATTTTGTAAGCTGATATATTCTGTTCTAATTATCGGATTTTTGAGGTTACGGTCTGAAAATGAATGTAAAATGACAGACTAGAAAATGCTTTTGACAAAACTTGATTTACTTCGGAATCAGTTTGATTGTTTAACCTAGAATGTGCATAGGTACCTACTCGAACCTCTTTAATAAACTTATAACGTAAGCCCTAATGGTCAGATCTACATGGTTAAGGTCCTCAAATGCAAATAAAATTTTAGGATTTATCTTAAAGTAGTCCATAAACTTTTTAATTTGGTTGTCAACTAAATTGATGCTTGCCGCTCGGCCACACATTTCATAAACTCAGTTAAAAGAACAGCTCCAAGTCTCAAAAACATTATTTTTGTCTAAAATAAATTACGCGACTCGATATTGTTAAATTGATTAAAAGATGAGTTCAAAATATTTTAAAATTAAATATTATAGAATAAAAACAATTAGCAGTGGGGTTGGGCTTCGCATCAAATTCTTTGTAAATTTTGTCTCGATTTAAAAAAGGTTTACCTGGACATTTAATCAAACACGGGTGGATTCCAAAACAATTAAGTCGAGAACTAAGTTGAACCGTATATGATATATGCTTTAATCGATCTGTAATAATTCAGTTACCTTTCTGCAAAGCTTAGCAAAGCAAAAATGTCAAATACCTAAATATACGTTAAGATAGATGGTACCTATATGTATTTTTAATTTCGTGTATAAGTGCTGTACCGGTGCGGATGAAAATGAGTATGATTGTGTAATTGCGAGATAAGCCACAATTAAGACTAAGATTCACCTTATTAAAAAAAATAAATTAATTTAACCACCAACTGGGAAGTGACACTAAATATACAAATTGGTACTTCAGACTGTGGAATGGTTTCTAAGACAGTTTGTGAAGTTATATTGCAACAATAGTATACAAAATAAAAATCTCTAAGATTTGGAATGACTTTGTTTTATCGACGTAATACAAGTCATTTTCAATGTTCCCACAGTTACTCTATGAGCGAAATCTGTAAATTTTTCTTGCTCACATAAATACAGTGCCAGTACCCAACATTACGGCGTACAAACATTGAGGTATTTATGAATTAAGTCCCAAATGAGCTAACTCCCAAATTTATGAACTAAATCCCAACGAAATTTTGGTGGGAGTTAGTTCATTTTGGCAATTGGGAGTAAACTGTTTTGGGAGTTAGTTCGTAGGGCCGTAAGTACCTATTACAATTTTAATAAAATAATTCGTAAAACTTTTCCTTATGAAATTACCCAATTAACCGGGGCATTTTATAACACAAAATAAATAACTGTTTGAGTTTTCAATTTTTTAAAATAGAAATGTAGACTTTTCAAAAATTCAGAAATGTTTTTGTGAAAATAATTTAAATTTTTTGATCCATGCTAAAAATAATATGTATGGAAAAGTGGGTTTCGTCATACCGTTCGTCGGTCTGTGCGTCCGCACGTATTGTAATATATAAACTAAGCTATTATTATTTTCAGAGTCTTAAAGTTAGTAAAACTTTTTAAATCAAAACTGAACCTACCGCAACACGGCTCTCTTTTAAATCCAATCGCATAGCTAACGCTTCTCTCATAAATATATCAGGATAGTGGCTCGCGGAAAACGCTCTTTCAAGTTCTTCAAGTTGCCAGGAATTGAAGTTCGTCCTCGAACGCCGTCTCTTCGATGAACTACTATCATCTTCGCCATCTGCTGTGAAACCTATACAAATTTTTTTAAATTAAAAGTTTGGTAAATTGTAAGATTTTTTTTAATTAGATTTTAAAACATTTTAGTCCAATTGCATATGTATTGTTAAAAGCAAAAATTCAAACTAAAAATATAGGGTGTTTTTGAACATAGAAAACGTTTAAATGGTCGTTTTGAGAACATTTGGTTGGATGTAAAATGGACTCCAGAGTATAGGGAAAAAGATCCATAATTTTTTGGTTGGCGTTACCACAGAAATTACTTAAATGAATAAAATAAACAAATGAACACAAGCGATGGATTTCAGCCAGCGTATACCTACTTAAAAATGAAGAGAACTATCGAATTGTTGGTTTCTGTTATAATCTAACTCACCATTGTACAATGTACACCTATTAGGTACTTTAAAAAAATAATTGAAGGTTTTATCTACTGGCAAAACAAGACGGAACTTTTTTAAACCTGTGGTATTATTTATAATAATGTGTATATATTACATACATTTTATAAATACCGATCAGCAAAGATATTTACATATATTTATAACCCTGATACTTTTTCAAAATATTTTTTTTCAATTTAACCAAAAAACGAATTTAAAAAAAAAAGGTGCTAACTTTTCATATCAATTGTTGAAATTTCAAATGAAAATATTTAAGAAATATGTAAGAAACAGTCCTTAAAAGTTTCACATTCCTAAAAATTTGTATTCCAATTAAAAATTAAATCATGTTTGAGTGTATTTTCTCTACACTGAACCATGTTTGTAATCTTTTATACAGGATGGACCAAAAGTTCGTTTACATTTCAAATGATGATTAAAAGAAACTAGTTATGTGAGATAAAAACTGTTTATTTATTATTAAAGTACCTACACAAATCGGGATTTTATTTTTTAAAATTACATACATCATCCGTATGTGATCCTTGACTATTTTCAATTTTGACACTGCTGCAACCTGGAGCGGAAATTTTCAATAACGGCCTCACAAGTGTTTCGTGAAATGTTTTGCATTTCCTCTCAAATATTTTCTTTTAATTGCTCTAGGCTCTAGGGACACTGGGTTGCTGTTGAAAACTTTACGTGTAAGGTATCCCCAAAAAAAGAAGTCCATTGGGGTTAAGTCCGGGCTACGAGGCGAGGTGGCCAGTTAATGGCACCTCTTTTGGATATCACTTTTTCTACAAAAATTTCACGAACAGCACTTAATGAGTCGTTGGAAGTGTGGCATGTTGCCCCATCTTGCTGAAACCACGATCGTGGATTATGAAGAATACGAATCAAAGATGTTCTGGGCACACCTAAGGCGTTAGACCGCTTCTAAGTAGAGAGTCCAGGATTTTGCACGAATAGACGCTCTTACACACTCGACGTTTTCGGGATCTCTTGATGTTCTAGCTCGGCCGGATCGTGGTTGATTCATTGTTGAACCTGTCTCCTTGAATTTCTGTACCCATTTTCTAATCAATTGAATCGATGGAGCTTTATTTTCACGCCGTATGTTGTAATGAGCGCAAAATGTTCGTTACGCTAGAGTAAAAGAATCGTTGTTGAATCGTTTTTTGGCGACGCAACTGTCGCACGTTTAAATGAATAAAATTCAATTAAACGTTTGTGCACGCACTTGCAAATTAAATTTCGACAGGCTGTCGAGGACAGCTAAAAATCGCAACAAGAAATTAACATTTGTGTTTTTCAATAACACGATTTTATAGTCGCAAATGCAGCGATTATTTTTCTATTCTATTTCTGCACCGTTTTTTTAGTCGCAAAGTAAAATAAATCAAAAGGAAACAAATGAGACTGCATCGCACTTTGTCGATTTTGTTGTATTGTCTTTTAATTTATGAAACAGCACGATTGCAATAGCAAGTGCGTTCTAATCTTATTATTCGAGAAAAAAATGTCAAAAATTAATTTTGTTAACGTTGCTATTTTTTTGTAGCAAATGCGTGCATTTACATTAAAAGATGAATGTTATATACTTTTACTTCTCCTTAAAGAACAAAGATCCCGAAGAAAACTAAACACACTCTTATAGCACACTCTGAGCCAAGAAAGTAGATTGCTGTAAACATACGGCGGGGCAGCGCGGCGTAAGGCATTTTTATTTATTATTTGTTACAATATTGAAATAAGAAATTATATTACATAAAGTCATTATGAAAAAACTGTGAGAAAACTGTAAATCATGCCGATTATGGAATCCGAAGTACTGGATCCGCAGTGATTCACAGTACAGTGTTCTCTTTTCTTTTCACGACAAATCGTTAAAGAGAAAAGAGAGCACTGCACTGCGAATCACTGCGGATCTAGAATTGCGGATTCCATAATCGACATGAATATTTTTTTTTCGGATAGAAGAAGAAAAATGCGTTTAGAATATTTTCCCACTATGAATTTGTTCCCAATCTGAGAACTTTGCCATCTACTATGAAGTACTCGGATAAAACAAGCGGCGATGCTTTCTGTTTGTTCAATTTTTATTTAATAGAATATAGGTACACTGGAACAAAGAATACATCTATTGTTCTTATTTTAAAACACACTACTAAAATTCTCTTAATCTTAAACACATTTTAACTTAGTGTCCCTATTAACAATAATCTGGATAATTTTCACGTTGGTTTTTTGTCCAACGGAAATTTCAATATAAAACTGGTTTATTTGATTATAAGAAATTCATAAATTTATAACTTCAATAAAATTCCAATGATGTTTCATAATACATACATTTTATAAGGGAAGAGAACATTAATCATATCCGCACGAGTTAGTTACTTAAGTGAAAGTTCACATTTTGTGCTTGCATAATTTTTCCATCAAATTTTGTCCACTGGAAGAATCATTATTTTTAGAATTCACACTACGACACAGTTCGAAAATTGCTTTTATGGAATAAGTGAGTTTCACGAAATTCAGAACAGGAAATGAAAAACTGTCACTTTTTTACTATTAAACAGCCATCAATCATGAAGGTCATGAACATAAAAATTAAAAGGGTAATCGTCATGTTTGTTAGGTAAGTTGGAAAAATTTATCATCTTCTTTTTGGGGTTCAGGATGTGTAGGTTCACAATGTTACAAATATTGGAATTGTACAATAGATTTAATTAAGATAATAATTTTCTCGTTAAGAGGGTGTGACTTAATATAAGGATATGTAATAAAAGAAGCCTTGACACTTTTTATACCTATATGTATAAGTATAAAACATACATTATATACCCGTATGTAACAATTTATAAATATTTGCATTATTATAAGTAACGGGTCATTCATTTCGTGGTTTCAAGTTGGTAGCGCTGGAATTTGACACCTGTCAAACTCAGCTGTCATTTGAAGTGTCATAATATTAGTTGAATGTTTGCCATTTACGACAATGGATCGCTTAACAATCGAACAACGCGATAAAATTATTAAAACTTCAAACATAGCCACTGTTCGCGCATTACGCGATGATTATGGTCGTCACAATCGACCGATAACGCAGGCAATCGGTAAAATTGTGAAGAAGTTTAAAGAGAGTGGAAGCGTTACTGATGTCGTAAGGCCTGTGTATCATCGTAATACACGCTCAGTCGAAAATATTGCTGCTGCAAGTGCAAGTGTTGTTGATGATCCGAATTAATCGATTTCCCGGCGTTCGTAGCAATTTTTGATTTTTTTTTGGCCGGCGATTAAAAATCATGGCTTGGACGATATGTGGTTCCAACAAGACGGGACAAAAAGCCACACAACACGACCAATTATAGCTTTATTGCGTGAGAAGTTTCCTGGTCGCGTAATTTACCGTTTTGGCGACGTCAATTGGCCATCAAGATATGCGATTTGACACCGTTAGATTTTTTTCTGTGGGGCTACGCCAAAGACCGTGTTTACACCCAAAAATGCTAAATTACAACAATGCCAGTAGGTTCTTTCTTGTCCAACCCTGCCTTGATTTCATCAACAATTTGCAATAAGGCAGACTTGCAACTTCGCTGCGGGCGAAATCCCGATTGTTGCAAATTCAAAGGTCGATTATCAGAAATATGACGTGTTCTTATATGTTAAAAAATAGCTTTTTCAAACACTTTTGACAAGAAGGGAAGAATAGAAATGGGCCGATACTCAATTAGACTATAGTTTTTATTTTTGGGAATTGGTACCTATACTTTATTTCGCCTTTTTTCCATGTTGAAGGAAAGCAAGATGGAGTTGAAAAGCACAGCCATCAAGTCCAACCACATCCGATTCAGGGACAGGTTTACAGAAGTCTAAACCTACTTACGAATCAAGAGTCAAGACTGATATCTGTAGATATCTTTTGAATAAAGTAACAGCCCTATTCTGCTATTCATCGGGGGGAATTTTTCTCGAATTTTCACTTATCCCTATTCTGCTATTCATTCGAAGTAAATCTGTATTTAAATCGATAACGTCGGTAATACTGCGCAGTATTCTGTAATTCACGTGAACGCATTTATCCCTTACAATTGATATCCGCATATGAAATGTAGCGGATTTTTCATTTATGGATCGTCTGTCTGGTTGGTGTTTAGTAAAATGTAAGCAAAAACTAATTTATCGCCTTATTAAGAATTTTTATTTGTAAATAATAGATTATTAACATTTTTAGGGGTAGAACGACAGTAAAGTTTTGCTTCTAGTTTTTCTTCTGTCGTCATTTGTAAGGTAGTCCATTTGGGGCATAAGTGGACTTGTAGTACGTCCAATATCTCCTGCAAGACTTTGCTAAATGTGGACGAAGCCCACATTTAAATCCTGTCCAACGCCATGTTGAAAATTACCTTCAGCAAAAAACCTTAAAAGTTAGTTTTATTCATCAGAACCTATTGCTAATGAAAAATACCTACATCCAGAAGCGTTTTACTATTTGGTAAAGTACCGTATTGATCTGTTTTCCAATCTGAGATCAAGAGCACCCATATTGTTGACTAGAGACATAGCTCCATTGACATTTGACATCCAAAAGAACAAGAAACTTGTTCAATGGAATTAATAAGGGGCTCAAGGGCTACTAAGCGATTTGGTCTGTAAACAGGATTCCGCGAAATAAGGCCCCAGGAAAAAATATCCAAAAAGTTTAAATGAAATAAGGCCCCAAATTTGGGGCCCTTTTGCATAACGAAATTGTGCCTCATGCAATAACTTCCTAACGAAATGAAAACACACCCCAAAAATTAACGAAATAACATCCCAATTTGTTTTTTCCATATTTTTATTTTTTTCAAAAATGAAATGATACATAATTATATGTCTATTATTGTATTTTTTTTTTTTTTTTTTTTTTCAAAAAATAAATTATAGGTACCCAAATTTGTTTTTTTTTATAATAAAGTTTATTTACGAAAATGAAATAATACAAATCATACAAATATCGTTTTATTGTTTCTTGTACAATTTGTCTAAAGAATGGACTTGCTTTCAGCAATCGATTCCGCTTGAATTTTCATGTTGCATTCACAAATTTTTAACTGTTTGCAAGGCAACAAAACAATATTTGCCCGCAAATCCTTACATAAAACGCAGATAATGTTCGTCAATGGTGTTACAACTGATGTTATTCAGTGCTTATATCTTCTTCATGTGAATATCCTCCTCACAGGACTCCTCAATATCAAAAATATCTTCTTGTGGAAGCATATCTACACACTACACATATATCGTTTTATTTAAAAACCATCCTTGAAAGAAAGGAAGCAACGGTTAATTTTCCCTGTTCGAGTAACAAGGTTGCTTCCTCAATTTTGGAGCTTCATTGAACGTTGTATTTCTTTCTTGAACAACCACTTTCGGATAGAATTGAAAATTGCCGGCTTTTAAAAAACTCCTCGTCTCTTATTACTGTGATGAATTTAAAAAAGTTTCCATTTATTTAAGTCGAGGGGCCCAAAACTCCGTTACAGCAGAAGTCGTCTGTATGTTCTCCTTATACAACGAAAAGTTGTGACATACTATCTAAAAGTAAGGAAGTAAGGAACACTATTTCTATTACAATTCATCAACAAAATTCTGATTTTATTCCTCGAAACGCCATGTGCCAGCAAAGTAAAGGCCATTATTTTATGGAAAGCTCAAGAAGCCGGTTTTGAAGTCTGATATATTCAATAGTGCCAGCTTCGCATATTACGCCTTACGGCCTGAAAAAAAAATGGAACCTTAAATTTAGAAAAAGTTTGAAATTTAGAATAAGCACCATTTTTTATTCTATATATAAAATTAAATTCTTACCAGGATCCTATTAATTTAGTTTGTGGGAAAACATTTTTGAAGGCTTGCCTCATTCCCTACTCATAATCAGTTAAACATTTGGTGGGATTTACATCAAAAAAGTTATTCTTTAATATATCCCAAAGATGTTCCTATGCTTTTTTGTTCTTTTATCCATATAAAAACAAAAATGGTAAAAACCTGATATTAGAAAATTTGTAAAATTTTTTTTAATAACTCAAGAAAAAATTACATTAGCTTGGCTAATGTAAGTACATGTAAGTAACAGAATATCTGAAAAGACACTTACTGATGCTTTTCAATGATTTTTGTCATTTATTCTTTTACTCGCTAGTGGTTTTAAACATTTAAGAAATAAAAATGTTATTTTACCTTACTTCGTCAAAATATTCAATATATATCACCACAAGCTGTTTAAAATATCCTTGCGCTTGCGGGACGATTTTAAATGTTTCGTCCACGAAGATGGTTCTGTTCCTCGCTGAAACATTATCTTGAATGATTTTAATCGTTTTCAACGATATAAATAAACAATAGGAAAATTGCCCTTCTCCCATGATACACGATGTGTAAAATGGCATGGGGTATGTTTCGTCATCTGGAACTCCAAAGTTGTTCCAAACTGATTAAAGTATATCCAAGGTTATAATAAGAGGGCCACTCTGAATAACAAGTCATCTTTAGTTTCAATATCATATTTTTACATTAAATATTTATATTATAAATATAATGTAATATAAAATAAGAAATTAATTTTATTTTTATTTTATGATAATTTTAAAGCCAAATTTGAGTTTGTTTATTTTTTTCAATTTTAATAAAAAAATAGTTTTTTTTCAAACAACATTATGTTTTCATGATTTGTTTGCTTTATAAAACTTAAAACTATAGTGTTTTTTTTTTTTTTTTAATTTTAAGCCTTAATTTCATTTAATATTGTACTTTTCTTTTTATTCTTTTTATATATTTTTTTGTCATTGAAATGTCATATCAGGCACAATAGCCATGACCTTAGTCTTAAGTAAAGAAATATTGTACATAATTCATTTTTAACAAAATAAAGAATATACAGGGTGATTGGTATAAGGTGCACCAAAAAGCTAGAACGAGTGAGTTAGGTTAGAAAAGAAAAAAATCGTATGGGAGGGGGGGTCTATTTATCCCCGTTTGGGCGAGAGGGTCAATTTTCTAAAAAAAATGACTTGAAACAGAAAAAAAATTATTTAAAAACAACGGTTAAACTTACAATTCCATGCTACACCTTTTTAGAAAGCCAGAAATCTCTTCTTTAATTTTAAATTAAGTTGTTTTAGTGAATAGTTTTTGAAAAAAAAAAAACAAATATGTTTTACCTAACCACAAATAACGCTGGATCTGAAACGCTCTAAGCAATTTATATCTTAAAGCAGATTGCACATTAGCTCCGAAAAAGTTGTCATAAGCGAACACTGTCTAATAGGTAGGCACGCCAGGCCTAATCAAATGATTTCTGCAGAAGCGGCATGGATGAGGAAGAAGAGAAAACAATTCCTCACCTTCTTTGTACCTGTCCTGCTCTGTCACAGAGACGTAGACTCCATCTGGGAGACTTCTACTACAACGATACGAGTGATGTAGCAAATAAATATTTCTATAAGTAATCTTGCAGGCTTCATAAGGAGCTCATAATGGTTTAATTGAGTAAGGAAAAAGCTTTCCCAGATCCATGTGTTATCACAATGGGCCAATAATTGGTCTAAGTGTGTCGATTCTCCGTCGACAGCCACTTCAACCTGACCTAACCTAAACCACCAATAAATATGGAGGGACATTCTGTTTAAAACTCATTTCTAAATTACGTATCAATTAGTCATCACAAAACGATGACAAGTTACTCTCGGGAAGAATTGACAGATATGCACTATTGCTACCGTTTAGCGGATGGTTCCAGTCGGAAAGCACAGAGATTGTACGCTGAAAGGTTCCCCAATAGGAGATGTCCCCATCCCCACTATTCACTTTTTGCAAGACTTCACAGTCGTCTCCGGAAACATGGAGTGCTGGAGACTCGAAGGAGAGAAAGGTTATTTGGTGGATCAACACACATAGAGGAACGGATTTTGGATTTGGATTGAAATCTAGTTAATCCAGTTTATTTTTTTTTTATTATTTGCTAAAAACCGAATGGTATGCATTGAAAAATAAAAAAGGGATAATCCGCTAATTTAATAATTGACCTGAGCAGATCAAACTTGGGAAAACCAAGAAAAGTGTTTTTCTTGGAAAAAAGTACTTTTAATTTTTTTTTTATTTCTCAAAAACTAAGATACATCCGGTTTTCTATTTTCTATTGAAAATTAATGAGAGCATTGAATTTTGAAAACAAAAATTATACTTAATTACATAAAATTAAAAAAAAAATAATTTGATGTATACAAAAATTTTTTTTTTTAGATAATTGATTTGAAAAACTATTATTTCTAGAACTATTGTTGTTTTTGTAATTACATATTTGGAAATTCATTGTTTCCTTTTTCAAAACTTTACTTTTTTAATATATCTTATCTCTTTAAATTTCTTGGTTATTCGCTGAACTCGTTTTGATGTCATCTACGCTAGAACAACTTGCTGGCCACTGGACTTTTCTTATCTGCTTCTTGGCGACATCTGATGCACGACATATTTCCATACATTTTTCCAAGTTTAAACCTGCTGCACTCAGTAACTTCTCCTATAGCCTCTTGTTGTATATGCCTATTGCCTGACGAATTCTTTTACGAATAAGACGAAAATTCAAAATTCTTGGCTAGCAACTAAAGGTCAGTCACAAAACTGCCAATCGGCTCCAAATTTCCTTGGTTTCTGTTGAAGAATTTGAATCACAGACTCAATATTCTTTTTGTCATCGTTAGACAAAGTGAAAGAATTATATTGGTCAAGGGCATCTTCTCCAATCGTATTTAAAAACGTGTTCACACGAATAACCTCATCTTTGTCCTGAACACAAGCAGCAATCTCGAAGATTGTGTAGTTTTGGCGAAACCGCCTCCAATTTTCTGCGAGGTTTCCATTTAACTTAGGTGGTTGGAATCTTCGCACGTAGTGCATTTTAAGCTGGCTTTTGTTTTGTCGATTTTACTTTTGGATCCTGGAATTAATTTGTTTTCCTCATCAGATAAATCACTGGATGATGAATTAACCATGAATTCCTTAAGTATTTAATTTACAATTAAAAACACATATGTCACAAATAATTTCTGACGATAGTAGAGTAATTGATATTGAATCAAATTAAGTTATATTTTAAAATTTTAATAAACGATGTCTTGCAATTTTTTTTCGATTATGTGTGAGAATGAAAATTATAATAGAATACAGTAGAACTCTTATATGCCACACTGATTCAAACTGGAAAGCCTCAATAATTTGGGGAGGATTTGTCGGTTGATTTTTGTATTCACTAAATACTGGAAGCCTCTCCTTATTTTGGCGAATGATAAATATTGCGTTTCTTCCTGAAATCTTTTTCAACAAAATTCACACATCGCCAATCATAAAATTAAGTACCTATGAAGATTTGTAGAAGTAATATTTCCTACTTGTTACAGGTGTTGCCAAAAACAACTGTTATAGTGCTCATAGCGTTTACCTTAGCTCCAAATGTTCCTGCTACATCAACACAATCGATTTTAATTTTATTTAAAGCCTTAAACTTACTAAACGGGCCTTCATCGTTGTCATGGTTGTGATCCACATAATTTTTTGCCTTCTCACATGTTCCCTCGGGCATAAAACTATTCTTGCCTTACAGGAACTCCTCCAGCACTCATATTTTACTAAATCTTCATACACTGATTTTTTTATATATGATTTTTTGGAGAGGAACACACAATAATTCACTTTTCGTCCTTTTTTCCACAAACTTAATTGACATGAAGAAGAGTGATTTTTAAATGTTGTGTGGGATTAGTTACGATAAAAAATATCCCTATTTACTGTAATATATGATATTTATATAAAATCTAAAATGACATTTTTTTCTTATTCGAACGGTTCGTGAATGGATCTTCAATAGTTCCCAGGTGATATATGCGCGGAATTTTAAGATATGTAATTTAATGGAAGCCAAAAAATTCCTAAACATTCCCAAATAAAAAAAGCGAAATAACAAAATTCAGGATAGAGAAAATAAAAAAAAAGGAATAGACCTTAAAAAAATAAATAAATTCCCATTTGTTGTTTAAATAATTGACGTTAAATTTAAATGAACGAAAGAGTAAGATATTTTATAATTTTATTTTTATTTGGAACGAAAATATACATAGGTATGTATTTATATTTGTATGTATAAATTTTTCTCAAAAAAACATAATTTTCATTTATAAAAATAACTTAACGGCAAAATGATCTATCAGGCTTGGCGATATTTTGCAAAATAATGAAACAGTGAAAGGTTATTTCGCGAAAAAAAAACACTTGTCCAGAAATCAAACAATATATCTATAAAAAAAAAACTGAAAAGCAAATTGCCAAATTACTTTTGCGAAGTAATTAAAATATTTAAATAAGAAGCTAAATATATAAACGCTGAATATTAATTGAAGAATGATTGAAAAACATAATAAATAAAAAAGGAAACGTAAATTTTCAATTAAAGATTGTGAATTAAACAGAAAATTTTACGACTAAAGAGAAACAAATAAAATGCCAAATAAATTTTGCCAAACAATAGTGCAGGGTTGCAAAAGCTTAAATCACTTTTAAGCTTAAGCTTCGTTTTATTCACAAGCTAGTGGGTGACTTATGCCAAAATTATTCACAACCTACTAAGATAGCTTAATTCATAAGGTAATGGGTGAATTCTGATTAAAAAAGTTATGAATTGGAAAATTTATATGCTAGCATTTTAATTTTGCAATTTACAAACCAGATTTGGAAACTAAAAATATATTCAAAAGCTTTTTATTCAATTGGGTTATAGGGACTTCATAAAAGACAACTCACAAAAAATTCTCCAAAAGCTTGAAAACTATACTTTCGTTAATAATTAAATAATTATGTAGTCAAAACAAGCTTTAGAATTTCCAATCCACCAACTAGCTTCTGAATTAATGTTTTTTAAATTCATAAGTCATTAAGTTGGTTGTGAATTAATTGTTGTTTTATTCATAAGTCACTTACTTGCGCATGAATTACATTTTTTTAATTCATAAGTCACTAACATGCTTATGAATTATTTTTTTTTTTTAATTCATAACTCACCTTCTAGCTTACCAGTAATGGTAATCCAATAAATACACTACGCTTGGTACCTAATACCTATGCTATACTAGTTTATGTTGTTTTCAGTTTTCATGCCTGATAGACAATGCGACGAGAAAGCGAGACATCGACGTGACGAGATCTCTTCACAGTTTTCCTCGAATTAAAACAATGAAATAATACATAATCAAGCATTTCTCGTCAAGTCGCGTCTTTTTTCAATTTTTGAACTTATGACGTGACGTTGATGACGAGAAATGGTTTGATATGTATTATTTCGTTGTTTTAAATTCGTGATTAAGAGAAAACATCCGAAAAGAGATCTCGTCACGTCAAAGTCTCGTTGTAAAATATATATACATAAATAAAAAAATGCGAAAATACTTTACCCAAAAACTCTTAACGAAACTATTATTTCATATTTCCCAATTAACCTGTAACCCCTTTAGATCAGAAATACCTATAGTATATTAAAGTCTTTTAAGAAGGTTCCAAAAAGCAACAAAAAAACACAATGCGGTGAAAGAATGAAAATATGTAAACATGTGAAATACTGCCTTCTTTTTTTTTGTATTGTTGTTATTATTAAAGTAACAATATCTTGTCTCCCTGTACTCCATCTTTTAAATGCCCCTTAGTGAAAACTAATTAAATTTCAAAACTAAAATATTAATTATATACCTGCATATACCTATCTACCACTGATTTCTATAATTCACTGGATACCGTATCCATACAAAATAATAGCCGACTCTATTTGAAGAATTGTTATACATGAGACCTATTGCCTATTTTTGTTTGTATAACAGTATAACTGTACAAAATATTAACTAAGTACGACATTAGGCGCGTTCCTTTGGGATATACAGTATCTACTGCCAAGTAATTCTGGCTACAGTCAACTACTTTTACTCTGTGGTCAAAGTAGTTCAAAGCACTTCAACAATGTAGTAACAAAATGAATCCACGCCCACGCAAGAAAACGACACCATCAATAAAAAGAAATTACTTATAGTGAATTATTGTTGTTGATGTTTCTGTTATCTAAAATAAAATACAAATACAAACAACAAAAATTACATCTACTTTAATATGAGATTTTTCTTTTGGCAAGATTAAAGCGTTCAATCCATCATCTACTGAGAAGTACTAAAAAGTATTATGCAAGGCCCAAAGGAACACACCTATTGTCCAAAGATATATGCACAACAATGGAATACCAATCATCACAGCGAACCAGTTTTTTCAACACCTGCGCCACAGTATTCAGCCCGAACCACTGTCCAACTTTCTTGTCTTCATATAAGCACTAATTCTTTAATGGCATTGTAATTCTTTCCAAGAAACCAGACTGTGGTGTTTGTTTTGGAAATATCATCAGGCTCAGCGCAGAAATCTTTGTCCTTTGGTGTTCTTCAACTTAATTTTTCCGAAAAGCGTTTTCATGTTTTTAAAATAACAGAACTTCCTATTTCATAGATAGCTTTATTTATTCTTAATAAATGAAATCAGTAACAACTGGTGCGTTCAGAAAAATGAGATCTCAGAGATTTTTCTCACTCAAAAGGTGAGCAAGCGAATCCAAAATGTACCTACAATGATACGCGTTTGTTTTTATTTTTTTCCTAAGCCGTAAGTATAGATCTATTTTTTTATTTAATTTTTCAATCAAGATGCTTAAGTGAATAGTTAGTTTTTGAAAAAAAATCATTTTCAAACACCAAATTTTTGAAAAAAAGGTGAACAAAATGTTATAGAGATAAACTTTTAAAATTTGTACATATCATACCTAATTAATTGTTTGTTTTGCTCCCCGTATAGGGTCCTACCTATAATTAAATGTTTATATCAACTTTTAGTCGAATTTTAAAAATCAAACGGAAACATGTAGGTATGTTCCTACCTAGGTAATTTAGTTTTTGAGAAAATTGAAAAATAAAAACAAACTTTTTTTATTAGAAAAAAAAAATAACAAAACATGGTGCCCAAGTTATTCTGCTTTGAAAGAAAGCTGTGTTTGCATTTAACATCAGAAGTTTTTCCTACAAATGAACGACGACGATCAACTAAGTAACGGGTGATTTTTAAGCTGGTTTGGTTTTGGCAACACTGGTTTTGACAGCTGACGTGTGTTTAGTACCTTGTGTCACTGTCAAACAGCTTCAGTTTGGTTTGCAATTTAACCATGGATCGTCTTACAAATGAACAACGCTTGCAAATTATTGAATTTTACTATCAAAATTCGTGCTCGGTTCGAAATGTTGTTTATCGAAAAATTGTGTTCAGCGATGAGGCTCATTTTTGGTTGAATGGGTACGTAAATAAGCAAAATTGCCGCATTTGGAGTGAAGATCAGCCAGAAGCATTGCAACAGCTACCAATGCATCCCGAAAAAGCCACTGTTTGGTGCGGTTTATGGGCCGGCGGCATTATTGGGCCATATTTCTTCAAAGATGATGCGAATCGCAGCGTTACTGTCAATGGTGAACGCTACCGAGCGATGATAACAAACTTTTTTTTGCCCGAAATGGAAGTTCTTGACTTGCATGATATGTGGTTTCAACAAGACGGTGCCACATGCCACACAGCACGCGAAACAATGGCGCAATTGCGAGGCGAGTTTGGTGAACAGTTAATTTCACGTTTCGGGCCGGTCAATTGGCCGCCTAGATCGTGCGATTTGACACCATTAGATTATTTTTTGTGGGGGTATGTCAAGGCTAATGTCTATAGGGACAAGCCCGCTTCGATTGACGCACTGGAAGCCAACATCCATGCATTCATTCGTGAGATACCGGCCGATATGTGTGAAAGAGTATGCCAAAATTGGACTCAGCGGATGGGCTACCTGAGACGCAGCCGCGGTCAACATTTGCATGAAATTATCTTTAAACATTAAATTGCAAGGTTCAAACTATCGATTCAAATAAATATTTCATTCATTTTTTCGAACTTTTTGTGTTTTTTTTTTTTTAAAAAGTTCTAAACCTCTTAAAAAATCACCCATTACATGGAAATGGGACTCAGTTGCCAACCATATTTTATTGCTGTCGGAGGTACATTTGGAGAGTCATTTCGGACAATATCATTTATAAATTTAAAAGATTCTTAAAAGCATTAAAATCTTATTTTAAAATACCTACTTCGTATTAAATTAAAGTACGCTTAAAAACCAAATTAGTTTAGAATTTTATCGAGATTTTGTAATTAATTGTAATGTTTTTTATTAATTCTCATATAAAAACAATAAAGTGTCAACAACTGAAATGATTTCACAGAAAATTCTAAATAGAATTTTGAATTAATCCTTAACAGCGACTATAGGAATAAAAAACTATACAAAATATACAGTTTTTTTCTTAATTTAAAACCGATTTCTTGCAATCCAAACAACTCAAAAAAAAACTCTATATAACAACCCAAATAGATATATTATATACTATACATACCTACATTATTTAAATATGTATACCCACAATAAATAGGTATATTTGTAAATTATAGGTAGTTGGAAGAGCACAACATTTTAAACAAACTCAGCAATTGAAAAAAACTTTCAACTTTTTTTGCCCCGAAAGTAATAAAAGTGATCTAAATAACTTCACAACGATGCGTTACAACAACAAATTAAAAAAAACTGAATAGTCCAGTCAATAAAGCCATAAAAACATTAAAATTTGGAAATAATCGCCGGAAAGCTGGATTTCGGTATATAGCCTCCTCATGGTCTTCTTAAGAAATTGTCAAACGTCCCCAAAATGGTTTTTCAGGAATAACTCCCGAATAGTTTAGGTATTGTACAGAAAAAATGTCAAGGACTAATTTTTAGCTATACCTACAAAAAACATTAACATACTTTCTTTCATAGAAATAACCGTTATCGAATTAAACCAATTGGAAGAGTTAAGGGTTTTTATTTTCTATGTAATGGCCAATGGGGCGGTTTAAAAATTGTGCATTTTGTGCATAAAAGGATATTTTTTTTAATTGATGATGCATTAGATATATGAACATGATTTTAAGCTATTGGCCCACACTATATATCCACCCGTTTGGGTAGGAGGGGCAAATTAAAAAAAAAAAATATAAAATAGAAAATGAATATAAAAACACAACGGCAACACTTTCATTATTTTATTATAGCTTTTTTTTAAAGCCAAGTAGTTCATTCTTTGATTGTGTTTTTAAATGAAGTTATTTTCGTGCTTAGTTTTTGAATAAATTGGGATTCCATCATATGTATCCTACTATGGTCTCTTCTAAAAATATTTTTGACATTTAATTAGTAATATTTTTCCATTGTTTTTCAATCAAATTTTATGGATTTGAGGATAAATTATGATTTAAATTTTAATAGTTTAAGTTCTAATATTGATGCTGGTAGTCTGTATTTTACTATATAGATGATGTATTGATAGCTTAATCATCTCTTAAGTACAGCTATTCTATTGCACGAGATAATATTCCACCAGTCTTTTAAAATCTTGCAAATTCAATCTAGCCCCACCAGTGGCGAATTTACGTTTGCTACCGCCCTATTCAACCGGGGAATACGCCGCCCACTGTTTTTTTTTTAACTAAATTATATTAATTACCTCTATTTTTATACGATGTTGTGCACCATTTAGTCTTTTTCGATAGCTACTCATTTTTGATTAAAAAATCAGAACTACTAAAACTTATGGGGAAGTTTTTCAACTTGACACCTAATTTAACTTGTCTACAGCAGCGCAATGCTTAACTTTATACATTAAGGCTGGGTTTCCCCGACAACGAATTCAGATTTCATGTAAATGATCGCGCGTGTATTATAGTGAACCATGTACATAGGACCACTATAAAGCGAATCCAAAAAATTTCAGTGTTATAAACAGCAAAAGTTAGGAATTTTTGTGAAGAATTTATTGTTTATCGTGAACAGTGTGCAGCAACAGAATGAGCAGCAGCTCAACAAAATGCAAAGAGCATAGAGCGGCGATGGAATCTTTTTTGTTTGTTTTTTTTTTTCTTTCTGTTTTGATGTTTAACCGTCGCGTTCTTTGTAAAAATCTACAACCTCAATTTTACCGTCGCATTCCATTTTTAACCACTAACCTTGACCGCGTTCTGTTTGACCAGGCCTTATATGTAAATTGTAAATGAAAAGCATATAGTATTCTCATCGCTTTTAAAAATGAAAGCTTTGCGACTGAAGAATAAATAAAAAAATTTTTTTCTAATCCGTAGTAAATTGTAAATGAAAAGCATATAGTATTCTCATCGCTTTTAAAAGTGAAAGCTTTGCGACTGAAGAATAAATAAGAACAACGACGTTTTATATTATGAATTCTTATTTAATTTAATTTTTCCTCATCAGATTTTGCCGCCCCAGGCCCGGGCCTCACGAGCCTAAGCCTAAATCCAGTACTAAGTCCCACTCTGTTATATTTTTCACCAACCTATAAAGCACATCAAACAGTTAGTTTTTTGTGGATGTAACGGTGTCTGAACATACACTTGAGAATTATCAACACTCCCAATACGGCAGTTTTGTTTATTGACGTATCCATTCAACCAAAAGTGAGCTTCCTCGCTAAACAAAATTCTCTTATGAAATGTTTCCAAACCTTAAAAACATTTTTTTAAAACCGCTCCAACGATTTTTAAAATATTGTTCTCAAAAATATGCGTTTTCTTAAAGAGATCAGATGATGTAGAATGTTAGATACATCACGTTGGTGTCAAAACAATTTCAGAATGTGATTTTGTCAATTTATTTCTAATTATGTTGATTTTAAAAAAAATTTAGTTTAAACTGTGCATATGTCCAACTATTAATACTACCTTCAACAAAACAATGTTTTCCGCAGGCTCCCATAACTGTTTCCATTATTTTAGATCAGAGGAATAGGTTTACAATAGTCAGCCTTTAAAACCGTACATAATCGTACAAAAGAGCAAGTTCATGCGACCCAGTCGCGTATTTTATTGTTTTTTTAAACCAAGCCAAATTTTAACATAGCCATCACTGAAACATACAGTCGACTCTCCCTAAGTCGAATTTTCAGGGGATTCCAAGATTTCTTCGAGTTAGGGAGAGTTTTGGGAAAATTCGAGTTATAGAGAGAACAATTTTTTTTTTTTTTTTTTAAGTTTAATCAAACATTTGAGCACACACTTTACTTTGCATTCTTCGCAATAATGAACAGACATTTTAGTACATCAGAACGATACTTAATTTTTTTTAATGGATTTAGCTACAACCATATGTACACAAAGACTGAATCAGCTCTGTTGAATGCCTAGGATCACGATCGACTGATTTTGAAATTCCAACTGGAATTTTACTAAAATGTTGTTTTCATATGCAAGTTCTTTTTTATATACAAATGCAACGAACAACACGAAAAAAAGGATAACAATGTTTATTTTTTTGTTTTTACGTAGCAAGTTTTTAAAAACTGTGAAAAGGGTGGCCATCGAAAATGTTCTACTTTTTCTGACTTAATATCTGACCTACATACATACCTATACCTATATCCATTTAAACTATTTTTCCATTTCAGCGGGAAATATTTACGAAAAAACAATAACGTCCATAATTTTTTTTTAAGTAGGTATATGTATAATGTAGTGTACTACTAAAGGGCATATTATAGATATTGGCCCTATACTGTCACTTGTAAGTATAAGTTGTTTATCGATAAAGCTGCTGTTGCATCAGATATCAACAGATAAGATTTCACAAGTAAATACAACAACATAAAGCCATGAACATAACAAGAATCTTTTTGGTATAGTTAACTACATCGAAAAATGAATGACACTCGCAGTAGCAAGGTCAGCTATCGCGAATCCTATACAAGTAATTTTCATTTAAAAGAAAATAAGCTTGGGTTCTCAACCTCGTTTGCCAGTCAAAAATTTCTAAAATAAATCTCGTCCTTCTAAAGAAGGTATATTTAAGTATAATAGGTATATGTATTTTCTGGGCCTCTGACCTAGGTACATGAAAAGGGTATCGGATAATGCATCCGATACAAAGTACATTTTATTTTACCAATAGGTATAGCTATATAATATACAAATACATTCTTGAAATGAACCGTTTTATCAAACAACAAATTAATCAATTAAAAGTCAAAAAGAGAAAATTTTTGTTTAATGCATCGATAAGACGCGTCTAGACGACGGGAAATCTTTGGTGCACAATCCAGTTATTGAATTAAATGGACGGCTTTCTCTGGTGGTTCAATTTGCTCAGAATTGCCTAGATTTTATGTAATACCAACATAGGTATACCTACATATTTAAATATTAAAAAATAAAGAATATCATAAAGAAGCAATGAACCCGTTCTTGAAATTGATCGGTTGTTGGTTGAAAAGAAAATGGAATAAGAAGGTACCTACTTATACACACCCAAAATAATATAAATTGAACTTAAAATGCCAAAGTTATAGCGAAGCTAATGACAACGCGCTTTTGAACAATATGAATTATTAGTTTTCGTTTCCTTATACATATATATTGTCCTTCAGAAAAATGTTGACAATTACTTTTAGTTTTGGCAGTATGTAAACATTGTTTGTGATTAATAAAAAACCATGAATGTGGAATGTGTTTCTTTTTCATTTCAGTCAAACAAAATAAACCTTTAAAAAAATTTGAGCTTAATGAAAAACAACGCCACCGATTCATTTCTTAAAACATTGTAGGATACCTACCTTGTTTCTATCTACCTACCTACCTTATAACTATGCAAAAAATTCTTTAAAGCGTTTGTAAATACATATGTACATACCTATATAGGTATATGTTTAATATATAGGTGTATGCATAGTATTTATAATACATATCTAGGTATGTACAAAATATCCAAATTTTTGTTTTAAACAATTTGGTACGCCTATTTAAAGTAGGTATAGGTATGTCTGATACATCAAAACATTCATCAACCAAGTTTTTTTGTGCGTTTAAAAATAGGAGGTAGGTGTACCTAGGTTAAAAAGGTCAGGTACCTACCTACCTTTTAAAATTTGTGACAGCTAAAATATTTTAGTTACTTTGGTATTTTGTTAAAAACTAGCGCCTTGGAAAAAAAAAACCTACCATTATCCTCATTGGATCCCTCACTTGGAGGTCCCTGTGGTAATTGTCTGTTCCCTGATGATATCAGCAACCGATGATGTATTGCCACCGACGCAACTGCAGCCGCTGCTGCCGTTTGCTGTGCTGACACATTTCTCATCGCCGCATTTAATCCACTTAGGTTAGCGAACGCATTGGCATTAGAACTGGCCGCTAGGGCGGCTGCACTATGCGCCGCGTTTCCATCGAATCGATGTCTCCCCAAAAATTGTCCACCAGCACCACCAACGCTTCCACTCATTGCAGCGGCAGCCGCTGCTGCCCCAGCAGCCCCACCGAAAACTCCGGGCACTCCGAATTGCAAAAACGGTCCCCATGGCGGCACCCGATTTCCCGGTGCACCTAATTGTGCCGCTGCTGCTGCGTATAATTGCAATGCAGCGGTCGGATGCAACCCTTCCGACGGTACATTTGATACCACTTCTGTTGGCTGTTCCAGCACCATCATTCCACGAACCACAACAAAAAAAGAACCCGAGATACGATCACTATAATTAAATGTTGTTGTTTGTGCTTAATTAATTTATCAAACAATTTACATCGATAAACAGTTCAACGCGAGAACGCCGAGAAAATCACGTTTCAATTAAAAGTTTATAACCTCCACCACGAGAAATCAATTTACTATTGTAGGTACTGACTGTCAATTCAATTACACACAGTAAATTAGTCAATTCATTATTACAAAAGAACATCCAAACACAACAAACACACACATACTGACTTAAACACTTGACAGAACAAATGGTAGTGCATCGACCGCCACTCCCAACTTCCCGACTTGAACTAAACTTCAAAAATGTTTTAGAGCTCGTGGAGCCCAGTGCCAGTATACCTACCACACGTTTACACTTAAAACAAAGGCGGGTTTAGCCTTCCTTCCAATGGGATTTCTGCCATTGCTTAGTGAAAGAAGAGAGATGGTTGGTTCTCATTTGTATAACTGTGGGATAGAGATAGAGCAAAAACACCCGTCTTTCGTACTCTTATTCTTGTAGCATAAAAGTAAAATAATACTCACCCCTATGATGTATACATTAAAAGAGCTCACCAAAAACATAAGTAAAATAAAAATACTGGGAAATTACAGAAGATGGGCGGAGTTTAATGGTCTTTTTTGGTATGAAAAATCGTTTTATTGAAAAATATCGTTTTATTCACCCGTGTTTCGAGCTGAGAAACAATATGGATTGCCTTTAGGGTGGGGGAATTAACAGTGGGAGTTACCACCACCATCAGATTCTTAGGCGAGCAATTTGCTTTTAATTTGTTAACATAAACGCCTCGCTTTAAAGAAAATGCGCATGAATCATTTTCAGTCACTTTTCGGAGGTTTTCTATTTGCATGAGTGCATTCTCCTTTCCTCTGTTACCAAACAATAGTCAGGCACAGTTTTATACCTTCATAATGTACCTATATTTTAACGAAAAATGTTTGTCCCGTTCATCAATTTAAGGATTTTCTTTCGCGGCTACTCTACTCACTATCAGCAATTCATTGTCAGAACTCAGAACTCATTCCCCACTCCATTAGGGTTGTTTGGAAACGGTGTGAGCCTGTCACCTTCACTTCCACTCTGGGCCGGACTGAAGTACCGTCTTTTAGTTTCGCCGCCATTTGTCCTTATTTCTCTTTCACTCTTTCGCTTTGAATCGAAATGGCGTAATAGTGGCTTTGGTGGAAACCATTTGGTTTTGGTCGTATGCGGGCGGTAGCGGTGGTTGTGGTGGGCTTGAGATTGTTTGATATTTTGGCAGGTTGCTTAATTGGTGTGTGTCGTAGTGATAATTTTTATAAATGACGTCAAAGTTTTGTGGCAGATTTCTTTTGGGCTCTCACTCAGTCCTTGAATTATGGCGTAGAAATAATACGTTTTTAAGATGGCTTGACAGCAGCCCCGTTAATTTTGTTTGCTTTGATGTGATAAAACTTAATTAATTCCGCTTTCACTTGGCGTGGTCTCCCTACTCAAGGACAGAGAAGATGGCTGAAAATAATTTTCTTAGGTTTTTCTGACTCTACCAGCTAATAATTGTGTTGTTCTAATTGAGTTCGAGTTGATAAGTTTTGAGAAGATACCTATCGAGAACAGGTAGGTAGGTAGTTTTGTATTTGTATAGATGTACAGAGGTAGGTACGTAGTTTGTATATAGGTAGGTATTCTGGAAATTAATTTTAATTTTGAAATTATAATAGATATGTTATAATATTACCTAGATATGTAGGTATTTTGTTACGTTTATAGGTAGTTATACCTACCTATACATTACATACACATAGGAAGGTAGGTATATTTATTTATTTATTAATTTGAGGGTACCTACCGGCCTATCTCTTCGTCTGCGAAAACGAGTAGGTACATATGTAGGTACCTATTCAAATTTAATGAAAAAATTAATGTGAGTGTTATTTAGGGGTATGTAAGTATAATACAATATAAATACTGGGAAGTGGATTCATTTATAGACCATCTGAGAAAAGTTTTGAAGTGGTCCAAGTTTGAATGCAGTACCTACCTATTGGGGCTTGATTTTTAGTAGATAGGTAGGTATAATGTCTGATTCATGCCTGTTTCACAATGCGACGAGACAACGAGACGTTGATGTGACGAGATCTCCTCACAGTTTTCCTTTCTTAGGGGCCAGTTACAGCTTTCATTGAGACTCATCATTGAAAATTTTAATTTCTTATTTTGAGACACTTTAAAGGCAAAATCACATTATTTTGATGCCAATATAAAGGTGATGACTCATTTATTATTTCTAGTCAAAAAAATATTTAATTTTGACCCAACCTTTCACGTAAAAAGTCTTCAATGATCAATGTTAAAGTTATAGTTCAATCATTGAAATAATGAAATTTATTTTATGTCAAAGGTGGGGCTGAAATGAAAAAAAAAAACTTTGTCAAAAATTAATATTTGAGTCATCAGCTTTATATTGGCATCAAAACAATCACTATTTTTCCTTTTTAAGTGCCTCAAAACTTAAAAACAAAAATTCCAATCATGGTTTTCATTGAAAGCTATAACTGGCCCTTTAATGACGAAATTAAAACAATAAAATAATACGTAGGTATCTATCTATAAAGCATTTCTCGTAGTAACGTCGCGTCTTTTTTAAAAATTTTCGAGCTTCTGACGTGACGACAAGTAATGCTTTATTATGTAGGTATTATTTCGTTGTTTTATATTTATGATTAAAAGAGAACATCTGCAAAGAGATCTCGTGACGTCGAAGTATCGTCGCATTGTGAATCAGCCATAAATCTGAGTTTGCGGGAAATTCAGGTTTGTGGGGTTCCCGTTATCTTGAAACGTACCTAGGTACCTATCTTAATTTTTTTGGGTTTATCCGTTTTTTTCGTTTGTGCTATTTTTTATGCAAAAAAGAAGAAAGGTACCTACCTACTTTTTTGTTAAAATTTATATTATCTACAAATCCATCATATACAGCATTTAGGTTATGTAAAGAGCAAATAACTTAGAAGTTATAAACGAAAACCGAGTCAAAATTTGGGGTTGATCACTCTTATTTTCAAAAAAAAAATATTCGATACTTTTTTTAGATCAAATTTCAACAAACAAAGTGGTAGGTAAAAAATTAAATGATTTTTTAAAGACAGGCTTTCAGATCCGTATTTTCGGAATGCAAACAAAACTACCTATTTAATTTTTGTTCGACGTTTCGTTGTTTTTTTTTTCAACTTTATCTAGAATTTTTTTTTGCTTAAATAATTTAGATGTATACCTAAGCAAATAACATTACACAATTATTTTAATTTTTAAATATTCCTTTTACTTTTTTACATTTTTGAAATTAGTTTATAAAGGCTTTTCCAATAAGATGTTTCATTTTGAATAGCCCGCTATTTGGGGTACTGTCACTTTTGGAGCTGTCATCTTTTGACATTTGACAAGTAAAAACTATACACCATTACTAAAAAAGGAACAATACACGCTTCAACAATGCATTGAAATTGTTAAAATTCACTACTTTTGTGCCAGAGAATCAACGAAGCAATCGCAAATTTGCAAGAAAAGTTTCCTAACTGTGTTATTTCTCGAAGAGGTGATCACAATTGGCCACCGAGATCTTGTGATTTAACACCTTTAGACTCTTTTCGTTGGGGCCACGTGAAAGATAAGGGATATACCAATGCTCCACAATCGATTCAAGACCTTAAAAAAATTCGTGATACATGATACATACAGCCGCAAATGTGTCATGGGAAATTTCATGAAAAGGATATGGTGCTGCAAACGTAGCCTTGGCGGCCATTTCTGTTTAAATCAAATTTGTATAGTAAATAGTTTTTAAAAAATTATCCTCGAACTCATTTTGAAAAATGAATTATTTTGTTCAAACTACCTACCTTTTCTCAAAAATTTACGTTAATAAGTATCTACTTACCTACTAGTTTTGTTTTCAATATTCAATTCTCAATTCAATTTTAAATAAAGTTCTAAAACCGAAAGGCTTACAAGACTGCTAGTTTGCCTAAAATTTAAAATTAATTAATTGATTTCAACGATGTCATTGAGGAGTTCAGCAGAATGAAGGCACGAAAACATTTATAAAATAATTGAAAAAAAACTACTAACTGTAGTTTGGTTTTTAGACATCTATCTAAAATCGATGTTTGTATATTTTGGTCCTTATAGACTCCAAAACGGCGTGACCGATTTTGATGAAATTTTCAGGCAATTTTCAGATTAGCCCAACTTCAAATCCTGTGATGTAGCGATCAAATCAACAGAATTTCGTTTTTTGGTTAAAGTAAAGTGCTTCCCACACAACGCCGGGGGTGGGTCGCTTCTATTAAATAAAAGCTCTTATTTTGTTTTCTATTCATTATTTTTTTGCACTCTATCTGTTGGTTGCTTTGCCTAATGCTGATGTGCTTTTATTGAACCCGTGTACCTATTATAATTAATATGATTGATGTTTTTTGTTTCGTCGTAAAAGATGACGTTATAGAAACTACAGAACTACTACATAAGGGGCCCCTAGCATTGCCACCCCGGGTCTCTAACAAGCTTAGTCCGCCAATGCTTATAGGTATGTGTGTGTTTAGTTGTTTTTGTTATTGGCACTAGATTTTATTATTGTATGGTAGTTAAAGCAGCAAGATCCCCCCCCCCCCCCCCCCATCAGGCGAGCATTAGCCGTGCGTCGAAAAGCGTTCCACCTGCTGCTTAGAAGGGATTTGGATTTCTCACCAATACTCCCAACCATTCTGGCATGACTTCTAGTGGTAGGCAATTAAATGGATGCATTCAGCCACCTACTCTCACCCACTGAAAAATTTTGAAAAACTGAAAGTAAACTCAACGCGAGTCATTTAATACGAAAAATATAACTCGCGTGCTTTTTACCCCTTTCATTTAAAAATACTATCAATTGAAATTGGTGAAACGCTAGATTCAATTACAATTTTTTAATAAAGGAAAGTATGCAGTCATTCCCTATTTTGCGATTTTGCAAAACTGAGGACAAGCGGTTAACGTTGCATCTTTTACATAAACAAATAACTGAAATGTTATGTTGGGTAAGTTGCTATTCTCACAAAGAGTAACTTCAGCATCGGAGACCAACTGTCGTCCGTGTTTCTTTTTGGTTCAGTGTAATTATTATGTGCATTCGGGGACCAACTGTCACCCGCGCTTTAGATTATGGTTTTAATAGACGAGTGAAACCGTGTTACAAAACAACGAGCCCTTCAACTTTATTACTCGTGTTCGAATTCGACTTTTTTAGTCTGCTTGTTTATAATGGCTCATTACTCCTAAATGCTTGAACCAGTCGCAAATATTTTACAGGGAGTTGACCAGAATTTATTAAGTGTAAAAGATCAGATCTTTTTCTAGAACAAGCATTTTGAAGAAGATCGGGAGAATGCTGAGAATTTCTTCAAACACTTTGGGAAACAATTGAAAAATGTTTGAGTGAATCAGGTATTGAATTGAGTTGCCCGAGAATTGTAAAGAAATAAATTCACCGATCCAATATTCCTTTGTCTTCACCCGAAAACAATTTTAGAACATCAATTTTCATTCTTTACTTGGATTCTCTGATAATGTCCCTTAAAGAGCGGTTTTCAGAAGAAAATGAATTTGCATATGCAGTATTTCAGTTATCTCCTAAAAATATGCAAAGGATGGACTTATACAATTTCAATTTGACTGCCCAAAAGATAACTGATACATATGGATCTTTTTTGGACTTATAGGACTTATTTATCCCGTACAGCAGGGCGATCTTTCAGTACATTAAGAAAGCCTTAATGCGTTGTGTATGACGACTATTCACAAAAATCTAATAAAAGAAGATACGGATTTTTTAATAAAATTATTGACCGCTTTGGTAAACAACCACGTACACTGCAATCCCTGTTTTCAAAACAATGAAAATATAAAAAAAAATCTTTTTTTTTTTTTTGTAATGAGCATTATTATCGTATTTATTATTACAATAAAAGGAAATAGGTAAGTACCATAACAAAAAAATAAATCAATTTTCAATGAATTTTAAAAATTTGATCAAAATATTTTGTTTGGGAAAAATCCTGCGGGCGCCTATGTTTCTACGCTATTAAGTTTAAGTACGGGCAACACTTCGGTATAGATATATTGATTGTTTGAAAGTGATGCATTTCGGTCATTGCCAACGACCTTCATTTGAATTTTCTTAATTAGATAGATATATAAGTTTGCAGACTGAAATTTACTACTTTTAACTTCACCAGTCAGTTATGGATCGTGATGTACCTACCTACTTTTTGGGTGTATTGTATAGATATACTTCGCTTAATTCCAATATTGCACTTGCTGAATTTGAATATCATATATCATATATATGTATACAAGGATGACGCAACAACAAGTAAGGAACAAGATATAGAATCGTCAACAGGGATCGCGCCGGTGAGTCTTTTTCTATGTTCCTATTTTGTTTTGGCAATTATTTTTCCTATACATATTTTCATTTTTAATTTTTCAGATACATTCATTAAGAATACTTCCACGATCAAGCTACATATTTCCCGGATAAATATAAGTATTTTGCTGTCAGAAACTGACCCCAAGTTATTCTTAATCAAGGGAAGTTTGGCGGTGGATCCTGAAAGGACAATTTCATTCCTCGAAACTTTTTTATTTCTCTTATTTTTTTTTCTTTTCAGGTACCTTAAGGATCATCGACGCAGTGCAACCAACCACCGAAAACAACAAAACCACCCCCAATCAACATAATTATTGTGGTTAAGTGATATTGCCATTTATTATGTTTTTTTTTATATTATTTTAAAGTTGCCTAACCGGTCGTGCGCCTTTGCATGATTTTAAGCGATCGGTCACGTAACACTGTATAGGTATCTATTGTTTTGTTGTAGGTGTAGCGGATTATTTTTTTTTTTTGTGTGTTCAATAGTTTATGAAACCTACCACAGATTTGAAATATGTATCGCTTCAGAGGTAGATTTGTAAATTTTTTTTCAGATCTATAAGGGCATATCACTATTAAATTTTTTTAATCAAGTATAATAAGTAGGTATTGTAAGTAAATTAATTAAATTAACTTTATTTTAGGATGCATTTTTCGTTATTATTTCTTTTTTTTTCCTAATTTTGCATGCATTTAGTTTTTTTTTATACCTCTTGATTTGACTGATACCTCTTGATTTGAACAGCACAAATTATTGTACACCAAAAAAGAAAAAGATTTGGCAATCACGTCTTCTGTAGCCTATCGGCAACTCCGCGTCAGACATTTCGTGCGAGAGAGATTTATCAACCTGGCGATGGAAAGGATTCCGGACCGTATTTCTAACCAAAAAAGTAAACTTTTTATTTTAAAAGTCATTTTAGATTTTTTTAAATATATGTGGTGAAAACCAGCATAGAAACAACGTCCCGGAAGCACTTCCATGACACAAAACTCCACTTCCACAGTGCATGTGTGCAAGCGAGCCGTTGTTATTTCTCTCATTAACATTACTCTTTCCAAGCTGCTGTCTTGCAAAAGATGAAGTCAGTTGTCAGCAATTTTCATTCATGGTTTGCTCTTTAAAAATTACTAAACTCACCGTACTTTCCATAACTTTCTCCACCATCATCACTACTACATTACCCTTAGCTTGCATTAAAATTGAATTGAATTAAAAGTAAAAAAGGTTTAAATTTCCGATAAATGCCTACCAGATCGCGTCAAACTTCCGACTATTGGTTTAAGAAAAAATTAATTTGGCGGTAGATAATTGATCGTTTCATTCACACATAAAAACCAAAATCAGTCAATATTTTGATGCCAATAAAAAGCTTACCACTCAATTAATAATAATAATAAATTAAAAATTAATTTTGACCTCACTTCCACCTGAAATGAATTTCTTTATTTCAATGATTGAACTGATTGCTTAATTTAACTAAGAATTCCTGGCATAAAAATGTAGATAGAGGAATCACATCAACCGCAGAAACCCAAAAAAAAATCACACACTTAACTTCTTAACTTAAACAATAATTAAAAAGAAGGAGGAAAAGATAAAACGAAAATAAAAAGAAAATACCTATAACAAGCAACTTGATAAACCAACACAATAGAGTAACATCATGTCCTGGTATTATTCATACAGATTCGATCAAACTGGGACGTAGCTGTAGTATGTGGCATTGTAGTATCTGTGGTACCTACTATTCTTTCTGCAATGGTGTTATCACACAAAAAAAAACATTCTAATATTGGCGTTAAAAATAATACATTTTTGCTTGCTAGATATAGGTGGTACTATATGGCAAGTTACATAGGTATATATTCGTAAAAAAATCGAACTCGCGATTTTGATCAAAGTTGACATTACGATGATAAGGAAGTCGAAAAAAGTAGGTCTCGCAATTCTGTCTGTCTGATGTCCTTTCGGCTGTAGCCTAAACGGCTCCTACGATTTTGATTAAAATTTTTGTGTGAACTAATATCAGAACGATCTACCATATTATTGGGAAAAAAAATTTTCATCGTTTAAAAATGGTACCTCTCATAGAACCATTTTTGGGTTTTCGACTATCTGTTGAACCAATTTTAATGAATTTTTTTTACACAAAAGCCTCTAATAAGTTTGAATAATATTGCATATCAAAATTTTCAAAATTATTTTCTGAAAATTCGATATTTCGAAAATGGATGCATGATTTTCTTTTTTAAATTAATTTTTAAACTCCACATAAATAAGATTATATATTCAATATATAATATATTCAAAATTTTATAGGTAGGTATATAAAGAACGATTTTTAAAATATTTTTCTCATAAATTGAGATTTGTGTAAGAATTCACTTGGTGTACATTGCGTTGGTGTTAAATCAATTTCAGATATTTTTTTAATCTATTTATTTCTAATTTTTAAATTTTTTTCAATCTAAACTGTAAATTCCATGCATATGTGCGAAGTTGCAACACAGCACGGTGCTATTTTGTTCATATTTATGTACTCACATAATACTTCCTTAAACTAGGTTATATTTTTGGCAGGTGGCATAAGATATAGGCTCCAATAACTAATAAATTTCTTTTACCAGATGAAAAGTTTTTAAAATTATTAAGACTTTAACACCACAGTGTGATCGCACATAAGAGCAACTTCGTTTGACCAAGTCGTGCATTTTATTTTATCTTGCCTTAATAATTTACATTAAAACTCAAAAATTGAAAAAGCCAATTAATTTACTTCATTGTAATTATCATAAAATTAAGCTACTCAGGCAGACAATATTTAATGTCGTCTCTTTATAAATATGCATTCAAGAATCTGTTAAAATTGTTAACTTATTTATGTTGTAATTTGATATGAAGAATAAAAACTTTATCTATGTACATATGTGCCCGCTCCACTATAAAAGGCGTTGAAACGTGTGTGGAAAAAAATAGTCGCGAAATGTCGGCGTAAATACCTTTTCTATGTTGATTATGTTTATTTGAGTTCGCTTTTGTGGAATAGTCTTTGTTTTTTGCTAATGTTCAGCATGTTTTCTTTAATTGCGTACAGGTAAGGTGCGCAATAATGTCTAGAAGGAAACAAAAACTGAAAATTAAATTTATAGTTTTCGCCCTTAAGGCTTTCCCCATTCACACTTGGACTCAATCAACTTAATTTAATGTGAAATTATTTTTATTGCTACTGATTCTTTAGTTCAATCCGATGCAGCATAGTACCCGAACGGAAGTGTCAGAAGCCTTAGGGCTTATTCGCAGACGAGTTTATTCTTCTTCAGTATAGTTTTTTTCATACTTTTGTACCTAATTGTTTTGCTAAAGAATTGTAGAGCAGTGCTTTAATTAAAGACTTCACTTGCCATTTGTTTTCGATTTATCATTTAAGATCAGAGATCATTATAGAACTGAAGAGTTTCGGTCGCGGTCATTAAAAAGTGATAATGAACTTTTTTATTCAAGAGTGTACTGAAAGTGGACTGTTTTTATTGAATCGCTTGCTTTTTAAATCGTTGAAGCTCTTTAAATACCGCAAATGAAGAAACGAACCCATTCTACACTAATTACATGTTAGTTCCTTTGTATGTTTTTTTGCAAAAATAAATGCACAAGATTAAAACTCTTGTTCTCAGGCTCATGTTGTACCATGTACCTGCTATTGAAACCATCGTCGAATATTTTACCTTAAGATATTCTGTTCGATAGCTCGCTTAAAGAAACTAAAATTATTAGAAAAAAATTAAATAAAATCAAAATTAAATTATAATTTATATTGAATTTTAGATTATTTATTACCTAAGAGCTCAACATCTCTTCTTTTACATCATACTTTGAATTGTTGTACTTATCATCACATTTTCTATTTTAAGTAAAAATATTAGTATTATACCGAAACACATGTTGTTTTAGTAGGATATTTTGGAGAATTCCAGACCCTCCCAAGGTTACCGTTCGCAGTTTAGATACTTATTTAAATATAGATGGTCTTATTTATAAACGTTGTCTAACTTTAGATAACTGTCCAACTTGGGAAAATGTGTTCAAAAACCTTGTTTATTGTTGTCTTATAGCTACCTAACTTAGACACAAGAGTAGATTGTCTTAACCGTGAATAATGTGATATTTATTTTTATTACATAAAGCATATTTCCACGAATTTGAAAATAGTTAGACAGTGTCTAAGTAAACAAAAATCTAATAAATACGACTGAGAAAGTATAGACAATATAGTGACTTTTAATGTGACCTTCTCTAACTTTTTGGGAGGCATAAGATCTTGTATGTTTCGAAGAAGACTGATGAGTGAATTCTATTTTTTGATTTTATAAAAGGGAATAAATGTGTGATACGTGATACCTATTTAGGAATAGTCCGTTGAGAAGAAGAGGGAATTAGTATATGATGACGTTTCTAGACAAAGATTCTGTAACAACTATGTTCTATTGAACTAAAGTGTATATTTTTTCTCTTAATAAATGGCATCAATGTAAATTTTGACCAAAAATGAGAAAATTAAGATTTACAAAATAACCAATTTTTACAAAAATAGACTTTTGTTTATTAGCTTTTAGTTTTTTAATTAAGTTTTAATTTTAGATGTCTTTGGCTGAACCGGTTCAGGACTATTTCGAAAGTGATTTTGGATTGATTTTGTTTTCAACCATCTTTTTATTCGCCGCATTGCTGAGAAACTCCTTTTACAGCTGGCGGAGCTCACTGGAAGAGCTAATGCTGCCTGAAGAAGTTTGTAAAAGTTTGGAAACATCTCCTTTGCAACATTTTGTTTCACAATTTGTTTCACAATTTTTCAATTGAAACATATTTTTTACTATCAAAGCTTTCGCACTTAGTGCTACACAATCAATTTTTAAAACATCTTTATAATTATTAATTATTAATAAAATCCCCCGCAGTATTCAATATTCATGTTTAATTTCATGAAAGCGTACATTTTTTTACAGATTTCTTCTAATAGGTGAATTATGTGAAATTTCAAGTTTCTAAGTCAACTGGAAGTGGTAGCCGCCGGAATTGGGTTTTAATGTGTATATAGTCTTTGCATTATGAGGGCAAAGAAATTAGAACGAGTTACTTCAATAAATCTAAACTATCTAATATGAAATTCAATTATTAAGCATACTTAACGGAGAGGAAGGATGGGATGATGTGCTTTACAAATAGGTTGTTGCTGCATTACGTTATAAAAAATGTATAATATAAGACGATTTCTAAATTAAATTTTTATATAAATCAAGTATTTTTCTCATATCTGAGCTTAGATACCGGTTTTTTCATAAATTGTTCGTATATTTTCAAACGATAACTTTTTGACGGTGACGTGAAATAACGCCAAACGAAATAAGAACAAATTCGGAGTTTAGCCATATTTCAATTAACAAATCGAAGTAAAACCAATTCAGAGTTATTTCGTTTTCAACTACATCAGTACAAAATCACCATAACTTGTTAAATCTTCTGCAAAAAAACAACAAAAAAAAGAAATAAAAAGACATACATCCACATATTTACTTACAATACATTTATTAATAATAAACACAAAAAAATATTAGTTAACGAATCATTATAAAAAACAATTAAATTGTAATTTCAAAAATGTATTTTATACAAAAAAAATAGTGTAAACATTTAGTCAAGAAATAAATTAATAAAGGTACATAATGTTTAATAAACGAATTTCTAAATTTTAACAAAATATATTTCAGCAAAATATGGTTGTCGAATTTTGTACAATTTGCCTGCAAATCTCTGTTCTATTAGCTAGTTTTTAAATCAAGTGAAATCAATGTATATTTTAGAAAAAATGGGTTTTGGACTCAAAATTTGGGGAAAAAAAACATAAAAAAAAGTTTAAAGTGTAATTTTTCAGAACTGTAAAATTGTATATATTATTTTTTTTTCTAAAATTCGTTGCTCTAATTTGTTCCTAATCAAAAACTGAAAACTATTTGATTTTTTGTCTTCTGCTTCTTGAGAAAACTGAAAATTACTGAAAATACTTTTTTATGACATTTTTGTTTTTTAGCTTGCTTACATAAATATAGCACCTAGCATTACGACGTATAAACAGTGAGGTATGCAACCCCCCTGCTTGGGGACACTATATGATTTGGGGTAGATGCGAGGTTGGGTGTATGTAAAGTTTCAAAATTATAACATTTGTTTGAACTGCTGCATCTAAATACAAATTTATTTCGTCTTCTCCATCAGAAATCGGGTTCATCAATAACGCTTCAATCTTTCTGGCAGATAAAAACTTTTTGCTATACATAACTGGCTGAACACAATGGATACGGAGCTACAACTAGAGCTGCACCTGAAATAGCTGTCAAAATATGTAGTTTTTCACAATCCTCGATGGACTTAATTATTCGAAATATTTTCACGACATTAGCATAAATTAAGGCCATAGAATATTTAAATGTAGAGGAAATATCAGATTTAATATATCAAACAGTAAAGGACCAGATGACTCGCCCGAGGTACAACAGAATTAAATTTAAATTGGCACGAACGGTTATTTCTTAATAAAGGGTTTTTCAACAGAGACGCTACAAAAGTAGAGCAACAGGGACAGCAAACGACGCCATATTTCTTGCCGCTCTTTTGACATTTCTCTTCAGTAAGGTTTGCCATTTTATGATGGAAAGATATACGAGCCAACAACGAGTCGAAATTATTAAAATTTACTACCGAAATTCGGAGACAGTGGCCTCAACGTTAAGAGCGGATTTTCATCGAAAAATCATCTTCAGCGATGAGGCTCATTTCTGGCTGAATGGCTTCGTCAATAAACAAAATATGCGGTATTGGTCAGGCAGCAATCCACACGTACTCCATGAGTCATCATTGCATCCCGAAAAAATTACGGTTTGGTGTGGTTTATGGGCCGTACTTCTTCCGTGATGATCAAGACCGGCACGTTACTGTGAATGGGGATCGCTACCGTTCAATGATAAATTGATAACCGAATATTTTTGGCCCCAATTGGATGATATGGACTTGGAGGACATGTGGTTCCAACAGGACGGCGCCACAAGCCACACAGCGAATGTCACAATCAATTTATTGGAAACCAAGTTTGGAGAACGTATGTTATCTCACGAAATGGTCCGGTCGCTTGGCCGCCTCGGTCGTGTGATTTGACGCCGTTAGACTATTTCCTGTGGGGCTACGTCAAGTCTATGGTCTATGCCAACAAGCCAGCGACGATTGATGAACTTCGTACGAATATCGAACGTGAAATTGCAGCAGTATCGGCCGATTTATGCTTGAAAACCGTCGAAAATTGGGTTCAGCGTCTGGACTTCTGCAAGCATGCCCGTGGTGGCCATGCAAAAGAAATCGAGTTCCATACATAATGGCATCGAACGTACTTTCACAGGAATAAAGAATTTCATTGATATCCAAAACCGTTTTTGTTTTATTTAAAAAAACTTTTGTAGCGCTCTTATTGAAAAACCCGATATTATATAAAAAATCTGTCTTTAAGTTATGAAGATATACACAAAACAAAACAATTTTTAAGTCCAGCTTTCCTTAGTTTTTCGTAATTTGTCAAAAGCTTTACTAAAGTCTGTAAAAATGCAATCTACTTGTGAGTGTTTTTCAATAGCATCTAAATCAAGGGTGGAAAACTGTAAGAAATTTGTGACTATTTATTTTTTCTTTACTATCTTGGCTCTTTCCTCAATCTCGTGATTCGAAATTTTCAATCGCTGGATCTCGGGATAATCCCGGGATTCAGACAATATTTAAAATAATACAAAAACCTTTCTAAATGGAAAAAAAACGAAAGTTTGTAAAAATAGGTATTTATTTAATAAAACAACTAAAAACGTCAACGTCAACAGTAATTAGAATTAAAAAAAAAAAAAAAAAAAACGTTAAAATTCCAATACATATGTGCTCTTCCTAAATATTATTTTTATAAGTTAAATAAATTAATAAACTATTTGGAATTTTTGGAGTATGAACGTAGCAGCAATAGTGAATATAAAGTTTCATCTCCCAGTCTGCTTAGCAATTTATTGCAAAAGCGTGCAACACCTGAGAATGCACGTTCTGGTTGAATGCTCGTGGGGGAAATGGACATTAAACATTTGTAAATTTGTTCTAAATATTTTCCTCGTATTCCACCACCCTCAAAATGAATCATTCTCTCTTTTAATATTTTTTATTATTTCACTCTGACTGTGAGTTTGAGGGTTGAGGCATCTGAAGAGGATCTAAGTTTTTCATACTCTTATTTATTTCCAACTGTAAACGTAGTTTCTTGTAAACGTAGTTTATTTATTTATTTGAAACAAGCTAATTAATATCTAGCGAACAATATTTTTTTAAAAAGAACAGAACATTTAACTCAAAATTCAAACTTCAAAGTGACGGCTGACAGATCATTTGACAATTTGTTTCATGAACTACATTTAACATACGCTATGGTGCCAACAGGAACGACTCTCAGACTATTGATAACATATCATCTCTTGGACTGCACCAAATAAACAATATCCTAAACTCAATTGGCAAGATCCTCGATTTAGTTTTCACAACAATGGATAACGAAATTGAACTTGAAAGATCTACTGAACCTATAGTCACCGAAGACTCTCACCATCCAGCACTCATCATATCTATTATTCAGGGCTCCCAAATGAGTAGTAATCAAGATTTCGACAAAGTTTATAAATTTAACTTCAAAAAAACTGATCATCCTAAATTGAATAGCTTATTATCTTTAATTGACTGGTCATGTTTGTATACTTGTACTGACATTGATTCTATGGTTTTTAAATTTTATGATAAAATATTTGATTGTTTTCTACTATCTGTACCCCTTATTTCTATAAAAGCTCAATCACTTTCACCGAGTTGGTATGATAGTGAAGTTCGAAAATTGAAAAACCGGAGAAACAAGTTATGGCTATATTACAAAAAAAACTAATTTACAATCTGACTTCAATAATTATTGTGTTGCCAGAGATATTTTAAATAGAGTATCTAGTTTAAAATATCTCAATTATATAGAAAAGGTTCAAAGCAATTTAAAAATGAATCCCAAATCCTTTTGGGGTTTTATAAATAGTAAAAGAAAATCTAGTCCATATCCGTCCGTTTTCAAGAATAATAATATATCTGACCATGATCCTCATATAATAACGCAACTTTTTTCTGACTTTTTTCAAAGTGCATACATCTGTGATAACTACTCCAACTTTGATAACTACTCCAACTGTGATAACTTTTCGAACTGTGATAACCTAATCTGTGATAATACTGACGAAAATGATCAATTATTTGGTAATTTGAAATCATATTCTTACTTGACTGATGTAAATTTTGACATAAGTACTGACGATATTAAAAAATTTCCTGTTGGCACCATAGCGTATGTTAAATGTAGTTCATGAAACAAATTGTCAATCAAATCTGTCAGCCGTCACTTTGAAGTTTGAATTTTGAGTTAAATGTTCTGTAAATATTGAAATTCTATTATTTTTCTTTATTTACTATGTATGTAGAAGACGTAACAAATTGTAGTAAATAAGACGTATAGTTTATTCAACTAACTACGCGTAGTTAATGATGTAGAAAATGTAATGTAGTTAATTCAGCCAACCCTGATTGTATTCTTCGTGTTGGCAAAAATACAAATTTCGGGGAAAAAAATAGAAAAAATATGTTTTATTCGTGAATATTTTTAGTTGAAATTCACGAAAAATCCCGGTATTGGGAGTTTTTAATCCTGGAATTTTCGTGACCAGAAAATGATCGGGATCCCGAATCCCGGGATTGCAATCTCTAATTGTGGATGAACTAGTATCGCGAAGATGGGAAATTAGTTTTTCGCGATACTAGGCGAAGATGGGAAATTCATAATATGAAATCAAATTTAAATCTTAATCCCTCAGCAAGAAGCTCCATATAACTTTCCCCTTTGTTTTCCTACTACTACGGTTCGAGATTTACAGGGATCTTGCGTCAATTCTGACAGCAAAGGAGAAAGGTTCCAGACCTCGTCCGCTTGGTTGTTAATATTTAGCTGGAGAGAGGCTAGGGGTCATTGCCCTCAGCGGTATACCCAACCCACATACACCACTGATCTCTATAATATACTCGATAGTGTATTCCCTACTTTAATATTTAAGTCGTCTCTAAATTTTGTTATTGGTAGGGCCCTATATGTATAACAGTTTTGCTTGACTCCATTTGAAGATGACAAGTGTACCTTGCAAATTGGTGGGTGTTTGGTAACTTGAATTTTTTTCTGAATTTGTAAAAAAAAAGTGCACAGTAATTTGCTTTAAAAACTGAAGAAAAACTACCGAAAGGGGCTCTTTTATGACATTTCTGCCAATCACAAAGAAAATGTTTATTTTCGATTTTTTTTTCGCGCCAAAAATAAAAGTGAATTATAAGTGAAAGGTATTTTTGTGTGTTCTAAATAAAAATTAAAAAAAAAAATATGAACAAATTTTATTAAGAAAAAATATTCCTTTCTTGGAAGGATCGATTTTTTTTTATTAGAATCGGTTTGTTTCAAAAGGAATTCGAAAATGAAAGAAAAAAGTATAAGCAATATGTCCTATGCCTTTGAAAAAGTTAAAATTAATATAATTAAAAAAATTTTAACTAATTATCTCGAGTTAATTTTTCACTTTATGCTGTCGAAATGTTAACTAGTTGTCTTGATTTGGCCATCGGTGGTGAGTGGTGGAGTGGATAATGGATTTGAAATTTACTACACTTTGTGGCCATCCCAAACAACATATCGCTCATTAAAAATAAGACCGTCGTCGGTCGTAACTAATTCAATTGTTTTAACTTGCCATCTGATAGAAATAATTAAATAAAGTGAAATTATGTTCAAAGTTTATTTTAAACCTCAGTTTTTGAAGTTAAAACCTGAACAAAAATTCCATTATACAGAACTGTTTTTTTATTTTAAAAAACTTTCCTTGTTTGTGTATTGTTATTATTATTATTATTATTATTATTTATGTATATTACATTAGACATTTTTTTAAGAGTGTCTTCAAAATATTTTGAACGATAAAAATAATAATATTGCACAATACCTTTTAAAGCATTTTTTGTATTATTCTTTTCTTTAAGCGACAAAATCTGAAGAAAATTTATAAAAATGGTGCGATCCTGCAAATATTACAAAAAGGAAGGTGAGTGTTGTATGAGGTCCACGTCTCTCTCATTCATATATAACATTACATATATAACAGTGAGGGAGATGCCAAACGCGAAGGAAGAACACTTCACGGGTGAGTTATAAATAAATAAATAAATAAATAACTGCACTTTGAGTGTTTGTAGATTTCCAAAAACCTATAACGTGCATATATAATTTAAACTTTTTTTAAATAGTACGGACATGAACAATGTAGTAGGTGAATATATTTTAAGAACGATATTTTTGCAGGTTCCCATTAGAAGATGGAGATGGAGAATTGGTGGAAATTTGGAAAAAGCAGCTTAAGCTTAATCCCTCCCTTTGTCCAAACAAATACACAAAAATCTGATCTGATCACTTCAAAAAAGAATGTTTTATTGAACGTAATTTTTATATTTTATTTATTGATTTTTTATAAATTTACTAACTGCTTTTTTTTTGTGTAAAAATTATATATGTAGATGTATCTAACTTTATACTATTGCTTTTAAAAAACTCGTTTTATTTATGTATTCTTAATATTATTTTCTGTTCAATACTTTTAGAGCCATTTTCTTCACTATTTGTCAACTTGCCGCAAACTCTCAAGTTGGCCAACTCTAGAGTAGACACAAACTTGAGAGTTCAGTGACAAGTTAAAATTTGTTTTTCTTCACTATTTTAAATCTCAACTCGAGAGTGGAAAAATTTCTCTGGGAAATTTTTGACAGACTTTAGATTTGAATTGACCAGAGAGCATAATACCTCAGCCAACAATTCTTCTTCTTCATCTTCGCTTCCGGATGATTTTCCTAATAATAATTTTTTTGGAATATTTTATTTTAAAAATAATTTTATTCAAACCGAAACCGAGAATAATGTTTGACAGAAGAGGCAACAAAATGTATTTCAAATTTGAATTTGAAAGAAAACTCTCAAGTTTGCTCTCTCAACTTCTACTATTTTCGGAAGTTGAGAAAACCAGAAGTTGATCAACTCGAGAGTTGAGAATCGAAAGTTGAAACTGTCAACTTTGAGTGAAGAAAAACAAAAGCACAAGTTGATAATAAAAATCACAAGTTGAGTTCAACTTGTAGTGAAGAAAATGGCTCTTAGTCTTTTTTTTATATTTGCATATGTTTTCATTATTAAAATAACGGGTGATTTTTAAGCTGGTTTGGTTTTGGCAACACTGGTTTTGACAGCTGACGTGTGTTTAGTACCTTGTGTCACTGTCAAACAGCTTCAGTTTGGTTTGCAATTTAACCATGGATCGTCTTACAAATGAACAACGCTTGCAAATTATTGAATTTTACTATCAAAATTCGTGCTCGGTTCGAAATGTTGTTTATCGAAAAATTGTGTTCAGCGATGAGGCTCATTTTTGGTTGAATGGGTACGTAAATAAGCAAAATTGCCGCATTTGGAGTGAAGATCAGCCAGAAGCATTGCAACAGCTACCAATGCATCCCGAAAAAGCCACTGTTTTCGGTTTATGGGCCGGCGGCATTATTGGGCCATATTTCTTCAAAGATGATGCGAATCGCAGCGTTACTGTCAATGGTGAACGCTACCGAGCGATGATAACAAACTTTTTTTTGCCCGAAATGGAAGTTTTGACATTTGAAGCGAACTTAATTTGTGCGAATCGCTATTCATAATACGAAAAAAGCGAATTCGCAAAGATTTAAGTTCGATTCGCTATTCATAATGAGGGCCTAACAGTTGATACCACATAGCACTCAAAACATAAAATCTTGAAATCGGACTAAAACTCATGAAGATACAAGCGATCAAAATTCAAAAATTTGATTTTTTCGAGGATCTATCTATCTACTATTCGTCAGCGTGGATAAAAGGACGTTATATTATCTTTAGGTTTTAAATGAAAGATTCAATGAGTATGTATAGCAGACGTGCAGAGACTACAATGGAAACCTACTGAATCAAATAAAAGACGTAAAATAGTCACCAACCTTTTTCCAAAACGAATTCAGTGAATTTAATTGATTAAATTGTTGGTGAAAACAAAAGTATTTTTTTCAATAAAAGTTATTATTTTAATCTAAATTCTACAAAATTATGATTGACTTTCTCTTACTAATCTTCCTTTGCCTTTCTAACCGCTGGTCGTTCCTAATTAATCTGTTTTGCCTTATCTACATATACATATGTATATTCAAATATCGCCTTAATACCAGGATGTAATACAAAATTCGTAGTCCGTATCCTTTTGTCCGTCAAATATGAAGTCACTGAGTCAGCATTGAATGCAATATCCATGGCATCACTGTGGGTAATTCTATCAATGTTGCTACGTCGAATTTTTATCACAGCATTTTCAAACAATTTATCTAAAAAAAGAATATTGAATGTTGTTCGTGCAGTGCAAAAACATATTATACTTTTATAGTAAGGTGCAATTGATACTCATTATCGACATCTGGCCATCGCTGTTCCAGCACATCCTTATCCCACTGAATATATCTTCTAATTTCAAATTTAATCCATTTGGAGTTGAGGTAAGTTTTTAAAATTTGGTGCCATAGGGGCAAGCATTATTATCTGAGTGGCTGACGCACGTTCGAAATGCTTCCAATGTCTTTTCACATATTTCGAAGCCCGCTGAAAAGACAAAATATATAATTTATAATAGAAACGCCAGCAACAGTATGTGGTTATGAGTCCCCACATTTTTTATATGGCAACACTCACTTGATGAGTGTGTCTGTAATTTAAAGTCGCTTCAGCCACATAATAGTTTCGAGCATCAAAAAGTGTTGATTGCTCCTTCATGAATTTCTCATCCATTGGATTGAAATCTGGATTAGGTTCCTGCTGTCGCAATTTATGGAACGTGTAAATAGTAAGCCATAAAATCTTTTCTGCCAGTTGAGAATTCCAGGAAAAGCTGAACGAAAAAAAAATAAAACAAATCAAAAGAACATGACATCCAAACGTATGAAAGCATAAACATTGATAATTTCACTCTTCTTAAAGAAGTGAACGATCACAGAAGATTGGATTCATATAAATCCTTGTTCATACAAAAAGAACCAAAGGCATTAAACCTAGACAACGGCCAAATCGAATCTTGCCTAGTAAACATTATGTGTCACATAAAAATATAAACAAAAACAAAAAAATCCATGTTACCTTTAATCATAGCTGTATGGTCCAGCAGCAGAAAAACTTTTCTTTTCAATTTTTGTTGCTCAAAGTTTAGTCGTGATTGCAATCCTGCATTCAGGTTAGTTACGCGTTTGTTTTATTTTATTTTGTTAAATGTAAAGTGGATTTTTTGTTAAACATAAGGAAATCAAACTTGTTTCGTGAAGTTAATGTAAGGTGTTTTTAAACTATCTAAACTTAATGCCTAGACTGTATTTATTCATTAAACAAAATGTGATGAAACATTTATAGCAGAAAACTCCATTTTTTCTTGCAATACACAAAAAAAAATATATATCAATATGACATTAGCAAATACTTCTCAGCAAAAAGGTTATAAATACATATGGCTAGTTAAGAACAGAATTGATCCAAGTAGCATTTTGTGATTATTGAGGTAATAATTATTGAGGTATTTTTTTATGATAGATATTAATGTAACTTACTCTTTCCTAGAATCTTTTTTTGACATATTCAATATTGACGAAGTTTTTGACACTTTTATGAAATTGGATCACTTCTGCTTTTAGATAATAAAAAATTATACACTATGGAACAGAAATGAAGAAAACGAGTTTTTATAGGTATATATCTTTATTAATAAAAATAACAATGGCATAATTAGTCACTTTCATCGCCCTCTTCGTTTGGTAGCACATCCTCCTCATTTTCTGCCGCATTGCTCCTATTTAGGTGTGGTAAGTTTAAATAAAATGGGTGATGGCAGGGTGGCACATAGTGCAACATTTTCTTTAAGTCCTGCATTTTTAGGTGGATAAGTGGCTTTGTAGACGTTTTTTCTGTTGGGTTAAAAGATATAAGGGTATTTAAAAATATGAGTCTATTTCCCCCTTTGTCCAGATCAATCAAATTGTAATTTTCCGATTAATCTTCATTGAAATAGGTTCTGCTATCCCCTAACCCCTTCACAAAGTTTTATCTTTCAGGAAAATTATTGGAATGCTCTGAATCGAAGTTTTGAGTTTGAAGCACTGCATACCTTGAACAACTTGAATCCTCAAGGGCCTCAAGTCCAATAACATCATTACTTGAACTTCTTAAAAAAATAAACAACTATCACAAAAGTTCGCAAAGGATAAAACAACGAAAATCAATAATAAAATTTTAAAAAAAATATATACATAACGCACTCGTAACCAAAAAAAATATGAAGGAAATTTCATACAGAATTTTCAACTTCACTTTAAATTAAATAAAAAAATTATACAATATTCCTAAGTAACTATAAATTTAACACAACTATAAATTTTACACTAATAAATTCAGCATTAATAAATATATAATAATAAAAATAATAAAAATTGTAAATAAATAAAAATAAAATCCCGGGCTTATGGGCGAGCTTTTTCCAAAGAAGTGGCGCTTGATCCACCCCCACGACACTGAGTTGGGAAAAATGCCACTGAAAAAAAGAGCAAGCCACTGACTTACGTAAAAGAATTGTTGTTATTGCAAAAAGCCATTACCCTTTTTTTAAAAATCTTGGGAATCTTTTGACTACCTACATCTCTAGGAAAATACATGGGAAAGATAAGTTCTCTTTTTTGTTGAAAAAATCTTTCCAATCTTCTATTGGAATAACTATTTTCGTTTAACTAACAGCAATCAATTATACATATTTCACATCACAAAGTGCCAGTCACACAAAGTTTCAATCTGTAAAACGAAATCGAGTTGAAATATGTGTGATCGCATTGGTGTTTGCTCAATTAAGTCGTTGCTATTCTCCCTTGATACTAAAACTCGACCTTCCGACTCTACAGACGCAGGATCATAAGTCTAAGGGCCAAAAGGATTTCTCCACTGAGGGACTTAGTCCCCACTCAGTGGGAACGAAGTGGCCTTAGTTCCCATGCTAAGTGGGAAAAAAATTTCATCTAAAAATTGTGTAAAATTATTTCCCACCTTTCGTTCCTTTATCTACTGCAAAGTACTTCTGGCTGCAGTCAACTACTTCTACTCTGTGGTCAAATTACATCAAAGTACTTTAATAATGTATTATAACGAAATGAATCCACGCAAGAAAGCGACACTATCAATAGAAAGAAATTACTTAGTAAATTATTGTTGTTGATGTTTCTCTTATCTTAAATATACATCTACTTTAAGATTATATTTTTCTTTTTGAAAAATTATAATTATAGCGTTCCATTCATCATTTACTAAGAAATACTAAAAAGTACTTTTGCAAGGCCCAAAGGAACACACCTATTGTCCAAAGCTATATTCACAACAAGGGGACACCAATCATCATAGCGAACCAGTTTTTTCAACACTTGCACCACAGTATTCGGCCCGAACCACTATCCAACTTTCTTGTCTTCGGATAAGCACTAATTCCTTAATCGCATTGTCATTGTTTCAGTGACTATCCAGTGTATTATAGAGATCAGTGTGCACAGCCTACTATTTTTATTTTTGTGTGTTTTCACTCTTTCAGTATACACATTAATTTCGTTCACAAATTCAAACAGTAACATTAAAATTGGATGCACAAAAATTGTTGTAAGAGATGGTATATGGGATATGGGCTTATACAATTGACTCAAATAAAATAGAGTAGGTACCTATGAATACTTTGAGTCTCCTCCGACTGTCCTCCGACTTACTGACACTAAATAATTCAATATATTATTTTATAATATTACAAATACAATGCAAATACTCGAATCGACTGCGTTCGGGGATCAAACCAAAGCTATCCGGATAGGTTTGTGCAGTTGTGATCCCTTGTGAAAAAACAGCTGACGCAATAATAACTCAAGGTATCTGAACATTTTTAGATAGGTTGACACCCTCGGATAGATTCTCGAACGCAAGGATTGAAGGCTTTACAAATTTATGTAGTAAATATTGTTTTCTATTAAATATTTTCTTTGGTATAGGTAGGTACCTAATTTAAGTTTTTGGTTTTTGCGGTCGAAACGAAACCGTTATTTTTAAAATAACAAAAAGAAGACTTTTGTGTACACATTTTTTTCCAAAAGTTTTAATTCAATTTTATTAATTTAATTAATGAGTTTGTCTTGTTCAGTACAAGAAAAATCCTGTGGAAGGCTAGGTCTTTTTTTACCGTTAAGGTGAGAGGGACAATTTTCCCGAAAATAGACTTAAAACAGAAATTATTATTACAAAACGGTAAGACTTACAATACCATGCTATACCTCTTTACAAAACCAGAAATTCATTCCTACATTTTCATTTAAAATTCACTGGTTTTTTAAGTCCTAGGTACGTCTTAAAATGCTTATATATTTTTTTGTTGTTGTTAGTCGAATGCAAAAGAAATGACCTATGCCTAATTAGTGGAGTCATTTAAGCACTTTAAATTAAATTACTAACAATGAATATAATTATGTAGCCGCTTTTTGTTTTTTTAGGTACCTATGTACGTATAATTAGGTATACTCCCTTAACTAAATTTTTAAAAAAATACTAACTCAACTCATTTTCAAGATATTGAATCTTCAAAATAAAATATTTTCAAAAAATCCAAAATTAATTTTATTGAAAAGCCCTAAGCCCTTTTCATGAAAAATAAGATTTTCCTCGAAGTGTATATGGCTTCCATATTAATGTTAAGAAAAGCTTATTTTTCTCGAAATTGGCCTTTTTAACGAAAATTGCATTAAATTGTTTTTATTTATGACTTTTCGCTAAGGAATAAACCGATTTATATCGATTTTATTATACTGAATATTAATTTTTTGAAAATATTTTAATTTTTTTTATTCAATTTAATATGTAGGTATCTTGAAAACGGACAAGTGATTTTTTTATATTTAGTTTGTAAGGGCTAATTAGTTAATATACTAAGGGCTAAATAATTAACAAACGGCATACCAATCTTTTTCGTCTTTTAATTTTCTGAAATTTATTTAAAAGATTTATAATATCTACAAAATAGATAAGAACCAAAAAGGGCTAAAATTTTTAGATAAACATTTTAGCATAAAATAGCATCATAAACGCAGTTTAATAGGGTATTTTATTCATTTGGGTTCCTCGGGTTCCGACCTTAAGTCCCAAATTACCCTAATCTACTTTATATTCCTTGAGACAGTTGCATTTTTTTCTTTACATAAAGCTTACAAACTCCTTAAAAATAACCCTTAATATCCTACAGGTTGGTAATGTTAGCAATGGTTTTCCTTCTGATATTGCGAAAATTGGAGAACCGAAAAAGCAGGTTATTTTAGACTCATATCCAAAAGAAAATAACAAGGCCTCAGAGGGTATCAATGAGTCACGAAAGAATGGCAGGCATGGTATTTCTGGCCTTTGAAAAGAAATAAACCAAGTCACTTGATGTGGATGAAGTCCTTCGTATTTTTAATAATTATGGCGAATCGAAGAATTCAGTTATTTTAATGAAAGAACTTTGTATTGTTATCTATGTAGGTATACCTAATCAATATAGTATGTTAAGAGAAATAATAATACATAAATACATACACACATTAATACATAAATGAATGTTTATCATATATTTGTGTGTTTGTCTCCATGTTGTATTATTTAATACTAATATAAAAAATGAAAGAATTTATTTTTAATTTTAACATAAAACATAAATTACTTTTATTAAAAAACCAATTTTATGCAACATTAATTAAAATAAATAAATTATTAAATTTTAAGCTACGCGTTTCGGAAACTATTCCATCTTCGGGCTTTTTCAAGTTTAATTTTTGAGTACCACCTTCACCAGATCAGATAATTTTTCATATCAAGTACATTTTTTACTTCCGCCCTACCTGTCATCACCGATGCCCTACCTTAAATTCAACTCTAGCTACGGCCCTGGCCAGCACCCAGCATTACGGCGTATAAAAAGTGAGGTTCTATAGGGGGTTTTCTGCCCCCTGCATGCCCCTCCCATATATACGCCGTAATTTAAAGTTAAGTTATATCCCAAAAAAAGTGAATCTATTTCTCACCTGCAGTGGGAACTAAGGCCACTTTACTAAAGTGGATTTCGTTCCCACTCAGTGGGAACATTTATTCTGCCTTTTTTTAAGCTTGGGATGCGTTTTAAGAGTTCAATAGGAAATAATGTTTTTTCATTTAAATCCCAGACAACCGCTCTAGGTTGATGTGCCCGACGGGTTTTCTTGAACAATCAGTTCATCGGGTGGCCTGTTTCGCGGGTTCAAAGGATTTTTACTCTCTTTTTAGGTCCTCTGTACCGTTCACAAAATTCCGTTGCTACCTTAAGGGTATTTTGAGTCGTCAGGCAGATGCCAATGTCAACAGTTTTCTGGAAATATTTGTGAAATTATGACCCACTTCCTTTCTAAAATTAGGGAATAGGTTAGGTATTGACCCACTTTTTGTGCACTAAAATTAATCCAAACATATTTTATTTATGCGAATTTTGTTTCAAAATGCGACTTTTCTACTCATGGCCCCTTTGTTGCTCGTTATCTACATCATAGAGTACCTATATTATCTAGAGAACCGACTTCAGCGCTTTTTCTCTTTCTCCCTACAAGCTGCACTGAGAGGATTTCCTCCACAAGGCTGAATATGTGTTAGTTGCCGAATGCATTTTTAATGGAATCGCACTAACCTAGAGATAATTTAATGGATATTGGCTCAGTTTTGCTCAGTTCTCAGATCTCCCACCAGATATGAAATACTTTTTTTAAAACTGCATTATAAACCATGTTCATACTCTTGTAAAAAAAAGTCCATCGCTGGAATTTGATCTCTCTTTTACTGAGATGAAAACAAAACACAAAAACCAACCCACCGACCCTCAGTCTTTTTAGAAATATGAATACAAAATTATTGAATATCTACTTGCTAATAATCAGGGGTTTTCAAAGAATGAGAACAACTTGTCAACTATACTTAGGCAGCTATTTTAGGTTTCTTCTGAGTCTACCAATCTTATATCTTGAAATAGATTCTTTTTTGTAATTTTTTGTGGGATTTAGTATTATTTCCTTGATGAAACCAGCGATAGTATGGGTAGGGAAAAATGCCTAAAGTTAAGTATTTTCAAACTGTAGAAGGATCGGTATCGTGTCCTTTTTTTATTTTTCTTAAAGAGGACAGTAATTTGTCCTCTTTTTCCTTAATTATCCTCTTAATGTCCTTTTTTTCTTTGAAACTTTTTCTATGATTTTTCTTTAGTACTAAATTAATTAAACACAAAATGTGGACAGCACTGGTTTAAATAATTCAGTTCTGTCATCGGAAAGTGTTTTCAATTTCTAATAACATTTGGACATCTGAGAAATCGCAAATAAAAGTTTATACACTGGAGGCAATGTTGATAACAAAGTGCAATTATGATTATGACTGTGGAGATTTTAAGACTTTTTTTCAGAAGTCGGGATGACATCTTGAAAAAATACAAAAACTAACAGTTCCTTTAAGTTAAACTTTTAAATTAAGTACTTACTTAAGTATTTAGTATTTTGTTTTGTTTTGCTTTTCCAAAACAAACCCAAATATATAAGTATTTTTATTTTTTGTTTTAAAAAAACTGAACTCATTGATGTATGTATGTATGTAATCTGAAGTACAAATATTTTTAATAAATATCGTTTGTTTCTAAACTTGTTGTAGGTTAATTACAAAATGTTTTCTTTTTTGCATCTGAAAAAATGGTCACCGTATATATACTAAAAATGGGGATAGAACTTTGTTTGTCAAGTCATGAACAAACAAACATTACAATTACACGTTTTCTTATTGACATAGAACTTAATTAATTCATCACATCATTCGGGAAGTAATGCATTATAGCCTCTGGAAAAATTACTTAAGAATTATTAATATTTATTTGACTGTAACGTTTGCCCATTGTTCTTTTACTTTAAATCGAATGCCAACATGTCTTGTGTAATGTACTGAAAATTAATTTCTTATTTAATTAATTAATTAGTTCTTGCCCTCGGAGCTATAAGCAGACATAATAAAAAGATAGGCGACAACAAAACAGTTTAGTTAACGTATACTTAATTTGAAAGATTGTAAAAAAGGTTTGTTCCATTGTAATATTCAAGTAGGTATAAGAGAATTTGTAAGAACTTAAGGTTTATTTTACACTAACATGTGTGATATCCATGGAAAAGTTGTTGGCAGCATTGTTTTCTGAAGCAAATGTGAAAGCTCGCTATCCGATAATACCGTGAATGGCTGAAATTGCTAAATCATTCATTTAGTCGAACGTTCGATTCACTATTCGTAATGGTGCGCAGTACAACAGTTAAGAATCTAGAACTGAGTCGAATAAATAAGTACATCAAGTCAACGTGGTCAAACAAAAATGATCTATCTTCAAACGAACTTCAATACTTCAATAGACGTGAGGCGTTGTCACTTGGTAACAGCTGCATCATGTTCGGAGATAGGCTAGTGATTCCTGAGTGTTTTCACAACAAAATACTTCGTCAAGTACACAGAGGACATCCAGGCATCCTCAAAATGAAGGCGATAACGAGAGTATATTCACTGGCCTCAAATTGACAAATATATCGGACATTTATAAAACAATTTTCAAGTTGACAATCGTCTAAGTCACCAGTAAAAACAACACTTTAGTCATGGCCTCTTGAAACGGAGCCTTGGTCATTACTCATTATATCTAGAGAACCGACTCGTACCCCCTTACCTAAAACACCCGCAAATTTTATTTGAGCACAGTAAAAGAAAACTCTCTTATTTCTCTTTTTTTTCCTATCGGTGAATGCGTGTGAATGGTCGACTTATGGGCCAGAGCCTAGAAGCAAAAAAAAAAAAAATTGTGCATTTTTCTCTATTTACATGGCCTTTTTCTAAGTTTCTCTAGCCTTAAGAAGACATTAGAGGACCTCTCCGATATTCCGAGCAAAAGCTTGTTAAATTTTACTAAAGCTACAAAATGGCTTGCAGATTCGTAATCTCTATCAACCCAGCCGACAAACAGGCAGGTATCTCCTCCTCCAAACATAGTCCAAAAGACAAAATGACGCAGGATGACACTGATAGAACGATTAAGTACGACGTAAAAACGCAAGTGTGCATTGCGGTGGCGACAAATAACGGAGAATGGGCACCTCGCCCTACACCAACTGTTGCCGCTTCTGCTTTGTACGCCAGCGTTGACAAGCTAACCTAAGTACGACGTAAAAACGCAAGTGTGCATTGCGGTGGCGACAAATAACGGAGAATGGGCACCTCGCCCTACACCAACTGTTGCCGCTTCTGCTTTGTACGCCAGCGTTGACAAGCCAACCTAAGTACGACGTAAAAACGCAAGTGTGCATTGCGGTGGCGACAAATAACGGAGAATGGGCACCTCGCCCTACACCAACTGTTGCCGCTTCTGCTTTGTACGCCAGCGTTGGCAAGCTAACCCGACAAAACAACACGGTCACATACACCAACCACCGTCCTATCTAATCCACCCACCAGACGTTGCATGGAGCCACTGCTCCTACGGGCCTGGGGAGGGATGATTTACTCCGTGGGGGCTAAGGAGGGGAGCTCGCCCAAGTACGACAATGGTGCGTTAACCCCTTCTCACCCAGGTGACTATGTGCCGACAGACACTCCCAAACTCAACTAATTTGAGGGCACCCTCCGACCTTACGGGCTACACCCCGCTGAAACTAAAACTACACCCTTAACGGGCCTTTTTTGTCATAGAATTTTTATCATAGGTTTTCCTTATATAGGGAGCATATCCCTAGGGTACCACAATGGATCTACATTGATCTAAGTGTGACGGTAACAAGATCAACTGTCAGCCCACTAACCTAACCTAACCTAACCTAAGAAGACATTTTTAAGCAGTATTAAGAAATAAAAGTCGTTTAAAGACCATAAATCAATACATTAAATATTTTCATTTAACACCTCATTCTAAACGCTTCATTTATTATAATTTACATGACAAAGGGTTACAAAGCATGTCTACTAATTTTTAAAATGGTGTTTGTTCGGGTGCATTTAAAATGCACGGGACAACTAATACATGCTCATTGTACCAGTGAATTAACAGCTCGTAAGGTGAAAGAGAACAAACCCCTTAAGTCGTTTCTCTAGAAACGACTAGGTTTTGTTTTGTTTTGTTTTTCATTGATGATTGCATAGAGCACCTATATTAGTACTCTATGCAATCATCAATGAAAAACAAAACCAGAATTCCAATCGACATCATGGGGCAAAGAATCGATCGTTCGCAGTTGGAAATAAAGTTTTCGTCAAGTTATATCGCTCTCACAAAATTACATATATGGATTCCAGGTGAAATACTTGAGAGTGGGTTAACAACGTTCTAGTAGACACTAGGCACACGTTGTTTCGTGCACATGCAAACCAAATTCGTGTCGTGCAAGAAGTTCATCTATTCAACCAGCATCGACATCAGCAACAGGACTACCTATTTCAATCCTTTTACAAGACTTTAAAATGAAACCAATTCCAACCGTTTCAAAAGCTCCAATAAGTTAAGATGTTTAGAAGATAAAGGAGATGAAGAATTATTCTTTTTATTCGGTTCTTGCTGAGAACTTGTCTAGTTTTTCCTAACCTAATTAACCTTTCTTGCTTTAAGTAAAACATTTATATTTTCATATTCTTAATAACTCATTTTTTTTAAAATTCTCAACATCAAGAGTTATCACAAGTTTATTTAATTTATTAACTTAAAAATTAAAATATTTATTTCAATCTCAAACATCGACATTAGACCATCCTTTCGCCAAGGTAGTGGCAAAGGTAGGTTAGTGTGTGTCTTCATCTTCCTTCCTTTATATCTTGTCCGTTTGATTTTCGAATTAGTTAAGTAGCTTTCGGTTTTTATTTTGTTTTCCTTTTTATTAATTTCGGCATGATATAAAAATGATATTTTATCCAAAGATGTTTTGCTGTGGACAGGAACTACCGCGTCCGACGAGCTTATTGTGCCGAAACTAGCATGTCGCTGCCCTAAAGTAAAGCGTCGAAGTAACCCCTTTGGTGAAAAACAAGCTCATTTCAAGTATGTTGGTAAGTGTAATTAATAGTATGTACATATGTATTTTCATTACACTCTTCCCGTGCCTTTAAATATATATATGTACAAATCAAAGAAGTATCAAAAGCAGAACTGTAAGAAAATCAAAAATAACATCAATTGAAGATATTCAAATGTTACGAGCTGTATGTACATTCCGTGAAATAAGGCCCTTGTGTAAAAAGAATTGTCTATTTAGTAACGAAAGTGGCCAATCAATCCCATTAGTGTCTGACGCATTTATTCATGTTACTAGAAGACATTTTAATTATTCGGATTAGTCGCGTTATAAATATTTAATATTTATAGCGAGTTCAATACAGTACTCATTGAGCGTGGTCACCGGGAAACTGCCATAGAGATGTTATGTATGAGCTATGAGCGATGTTGGCTACACAGGTTGTAGCGGTGTGTAGAGGGTTCTGTCCCTTTCTGCTGTTGTTGTTGTTGTTGGTGAATCGCATGTTGGGAGCAAACTGTGCTCACTGCATCCCTGTTGGTATTAAGCGGAAAATGGATCGACCATGAGAAGTTTAAGATGGGATCCCAAGTTTGCGACAGATTGTAACTGTCGTCTCGATTAAAACTTTGATGACGTTTAATTTCAATCGTTTCGTGTACCAGACGAAGGTTGCGGGTCGTTCACTAGAACCTTAGTTTTTTCGAAGTGAATCGAGTGGTGTTCGTCTGGGTGGTCTAGTATATGTTCGCTTATACATAGCCGACTTTTCTCTTTGTTTTTTGTTTATACATTGTCTAACAGTGAAAGTGTCAGTCAGTGATATGCCAGATTACCGGTGACCACGCTCAACGCAAATTAAAGCGAAACGATCGGGGTGAGTACTGTATTGAACTCGCTAAAAATTAAATATTTATAACGTGGCTAATCCGAATAATTAAATATGTCTTATGTGAACAACCTCAAAAACAAATTATCCGGAAAGCTCGTATCTCAACTTTTTAACTATCCGTATAAATTTGAATCTCAGCTTTTAAACTATCGGCATAAATTTGGATCTTAACTCCAAATATCAGGATTCAGGATAGTTTGAGAATTCGTAAATGATTAGAAGCACTATTCTGACAATAGTAATGATTATTATTTACTCAATAAACACTAAAATATAAGAAAACTCAAAGGACAAAATAGTATTATTTAATTTATTAGCGAATGGAATTATTTAAGTTTAATTTGTATAAAACAAGGAATCACATTAAATGTAAATGCCAATTTTGGCAGCGACTATTGGAGCCAGTTTGTTCACAGTGGGTTAAATCTGCCCCATCACTTACCAAGTTCTAATTAAATTTAAATTTTCATGCATACTCAAATTTTGGATTCCTCACTATGCGAAGATTTACCAATATCATTAATCATTGATTAAAGATGATCAGCTGTGAACAAACTGGCCCTTAGTATAAGGATATATAAACATTTTAAGAGTGGATGCATAACTAAGGTACCCGTACACGTGGTTATAAGTATATTTGATATGGCATTCAAAAGCCTGCCAGTTTTTTTCTCAGCATTTAATTGGTATAAGGGTTGGAAATTGTTTTTTATTATTTAAGTTTAGCAGAATATCGGCTTTCTTTGTATATTCTGCAAAAATATGCATGCATATTGAATATGTTTTTAAATTCCGAAACGCATCATTGCAAAAATTACAAATAGGACAATTAGGTTGGGTAGAATTCATCAGATTCATAAATGTATATAAGGAATAAGAACCATGTGCATAGTTAGGGACACAAGGGTGGGCAACGCCCACTTAAAGAAACTCATTGCCAGCCCAGAAAAATCAGAAATACTAAATCTATGTTCGTTTGCTTCCCAAAATTTATGGTGCGTTCATCAGATAGCTGACTGCTAAACCAATTGGAAAGCGGAAGTGTCCATTTTAGAGTTAATTTTTATGTATTAACATTTTTAAAAATAAGATTATAATTCGTCAATTTAGGAGTGGTGCGTTCTTTTTATATAAAATGTTTTCTGTCAAAAAAGAATGTTAAAATGTCATTGTTATAACTATAAGTGTTACACTCTGCAAAATTTCATTTAGGAACGATCAATGTTAAAAATATTGTGGATTTGTCAATCTAAGGGTTGAAAGAAATGGAAATACACAGAATGATAAAAGGAATTTATATTAAAAAATAATATATCTATCACTAAAATGCATGTTTACAATGCATAATTAAATTCACATTAACATTATTTTTGTAAAAAATCGAATCATAAACAAAATGTATAGAATTTCCTTTCCATTCATAATGCACAATTCCTTTGTAAAACATCTACCGAATAGAAAGATTTATTTATTTATTTATTTATTAAATGTCAAAAGAAAAATAGTAAAATTAATGAGTAAATAACAGAACACAATTACAAAACACAAAATCGAAAAAAATCAATTATATTGAAGAGAAATACAAAAATTAAAATAATTCCAAATCGAAAGAAAGAAAAGTAAACAAAATAAATGAGAACATTTCCGAATTTAGCTGCTTTTGACAGATCAATATTTCAATTTATATCGACGAGGTGGGTTGGAAATTTGTACAAAGTGTAACACTCTGACACTTCAACATTGAATTTAGGAACGATTTGATGACGTCATAATGTTACCGAATTTTATTTTATGTTACAATTTTTCAATTTAGGAACGATCAGTTAACAATAGTTAATATTTTAGAGAAAAAGAACGCACCACAGGTGATTCCGATTCGTTTGACACCTCATTTGTCAAAATAGGTGCTGTATGAGAATAGGAAAAGGGATCCAGACTATAAAAATAATATATGTATATGATAATGATAATTGATGATATGATATTTTAATAATATTTTGTATAATGCGAATGCGATACTGAATTTTGATATTACTTGTTTGTTAAAACAATTGTTTTCTGGAATAAAATACTGTTGATTTTTTTTTTGTTAAGAAAATTTATACTATAATTAAAATTACTTATTTATTGACTCTATTTATTTATGTTAATTTTAATATTAAAATCATCTATTTATAAATAGTTAGTTAATTAATACAAAAATAGTTTTAATAACAAACTGACATCACTTTTTGTCTCAAATGCTCATAAATAAAAACTTTTATTCAATGATACCAGCGAAACTTTTGAATTCGATATTACGACTCTCATATATTTATAAAATCGGTTCATAATAAAACTCTAAAAAAATTATTTTTTTTTAGTAAAGCCTAGTACGCAGCTGAAGCGAAACGAAAATTTTCTGTGGTCTCCAAATCGACAACGAAAACGGTAAAAAATGCTAACGGAAACCACACGCGAAAAATATCAATTGAAAGTGTCACTTATACAAATAACCTCCTACAATTATCAATTTCACTCGTTGAACAGCGTACTGTAAACGAAAAACAGGACGAAATTTTTCGTTTATCTTTTCGTTGTTTCATTTTTGTATTGAATTTTTCGTTCCGCATCAGCAGCGTACTATGCTTTAATATTGCTACCCAATGGAATACCGTACATTTAGGACTTGGAAACTCTTCTGTAGTTTTTAAATTTTAAAAGATCAATAGAAATTCGAATTTGCGGTTAATTTTCTTTGGCCTATTCTAAGAAGTGTTGAGTTGTTTCGATCTTCTTTCGAACCGACGATATGTATGCGTGTATTTTTGTTATGCATCCACTAAAAAAATGATCTATCGGATTTTGGTTCTTTAGGCGCGCATAGTCGTTTTATTTTTCTAATTATTTTTTTTTTCCGTTACTTTCTTCACTGACTTGACATCATTTTCTTCATTCTCGACTTTCCCTTCAACGAACACACCATTGTCTATACGTGACTTATCGACTGGATACAGCCAACGCTGGTAAAGATAGATCAAGAATATCGCATCGTCCCTGAAGCAAGCCACACGATGAGCTGTCGGCATCGTTATTATAAAGGCAAATAGATCATCGATGAAGGTGTTAAATGCTTTGTACATAAAGGAACGCCATGGTAAGGCAGCCACTGACTTCAGTTTATAATTAACAAATAACTGTGGTAACATAAATAAGAAATCGAATGCATATACCCCATTTACTAGGGAGTTCAGGGTCCAAGAGTACCAACTCTTGTGTGGTTGATATATCAAAGAGTATACTGCCCCAGCTAGACAAAGAGGATATAGAAGAAAGCTCAAGTAACGCATAGCTTCCCGATCGTATTCTTCTGTTTTCATTTCTGCTTTGCCATCCGAATTGGCTGCTATCTTTCTAATTCCGTTTAAATTTATGTCGACTTTAAGTATCTTTTTACACTTCCAAATCTCAATAAGGGCACCTATTCCTGAAGGAATTAGAACTAGAAGAGACGTATTTTCATCCATCAAATAAAAAAATATGATAATTTGGGAAAATGCTCTCCAGAGTGTGGTTCTTGTTGAAAGTCCTTCATAAGTTACTTTTCCACGCCAGAATATTACATCGTTCTTGAATGATAGAAAATCAAATAGGAGCTGTATGGAGAGAAAACAGTTAAACATTTATTTAAGGTAATCTATGCATTAAAAAAACTTACATGAACACTTCCGACGAGCAGAGTTCCGCACAACAAATATACATTTGTGTCTGAAAACATTCCCTTAACTTCATCTACATCTTTATTTGAAAAACCTAAGGCATGCATCGACTTTGCAGCATGCTCAATCAGTAGCATTAAACGCAACTTCCCAATTCCTATTGGTTTGTACTCTAGTGACAGTTTGAATTCCGTTGTATTTTTGTTAACTTTAACCAAATTTTTGATTCGCGTGTCAAAAAAGTCATTTTTAATTATTGGAAGTATTTCACCGTAGCGATTTACACGGATCAGGTGGGCAAGTTCAGGTGGAGCATCTTTTTGTGATAGACTTATTAAATCGGTGAGAATTGTAATGCATGCTTTAGATTTAATGTGTGTTACTTGTTTTATTTCTGATGAAGTACTTGTTGTTCGTTGTTTCGATGGATTGACTGGTGGAGATTCCTAAATGTTAATGGTTATTATTTATTCAAATAACAGTGGCAATAACTTTAATATGTTGTGGGCCAATTTCTTAGAAAATATATTTACACCGCATTACATTGTATGATTTTGATAGATTTGCTGTATGATTTCTGTTTCCCAGAAATAAATTCCAATATTTTTTACACTTTACTTTTTATTTACTAAGCTGAATCGAACTAATGGGGGGTTCTTAGGCATGTATTTTGCAACTCCATAAATAATTGGATGAAAAAACTACATCTACTACGAGGCAAAGCGATTTACAAGTAAATACAAATACTGGACTTAGCTTAGTCTAGATAACAGTTGTTTAAATTCAAAATGGACATTCAATGCCACTATTTTTTTTGTGCCGAAAATCAGATTTAAAAAATTTAGAATGGATAGGTTTTCGAGACATGAATTTTTAATTTTTTTTTGTGCTATGTTCTATTTATTTTTCTTGTCAATTATGAAATCCGCAATACTGGATCCGCAGTGATTTGCAGTGCAGTGCTCTCTTTTCACTTTACCCATTTGACATGAAAAGAAAATAGAACACTGTACTTAGAATCACTGCGGATCCAGTATTGTGTATTCCATAATCGACATGATTTTTATTCAACTGCCAGACATTAAATGTCTAATGTCGAATTCCTTTCAACAAAAAAATCGAATTCTTTTCTAAAAAGATTCGAACTTTTTATGTTGTTGAAAGGAATGTGTAAAGAATCGATGGATTTTGTTTGTGATTGTGTGTGTGGTGCTTGACAGCTCAATTAAATGAAAATTATTGTTACTATCGCGAAATATATTTTTTTTTGTTTATTCAAAAGGAGCGCAAAAATATTTAATATATATAATTATAATATTCGCTGAAATTAAAATTTGTCGTAAGGAAAAACGTATCGTTTTAAAAAAACGACTATCGTAAAACGCAATCGCAACGGAACGATAACGAGGGATTTTGAACGATAATCGTAATTCGTAATACGGGCCCTGATAAGTTGAATGAATGAAGAAAAAAGTAACTGAATGTAAGATCCAGTGGCGGCTGTATCTTAAGTGCGCTCGTGCGCTGAACCACCAATAATTTAAAAGATTTAAAAATAACAAGATAGTACTTCATCTTTATTTTTAGATTACCATAATAATATTTATTTTTTAAACATACAAAAACATATAACAAATAAAATTTTCAATTATTACGAAACAATTTAAGCGCTTGCTAAACTATTAAGACTTATTTTCACTGTAAAGAAAAATTCTCGTGCGCTTCGGCGAGTGCACGAGGACTGCTAATATAACTTGTATGAGTTACAAGCTAATATGCCTGACGCGTGAAACAAAAGATATTTCATTGAAATGTACCGAGGAATGAGTCTGCTCTCGTGCGCCGCACGAGCGAACCGAACATTACCGAGAGCACCCCGATGTTTGACATCGCCGACCGGCAGCATGGGCGGCGACGCCAAGGGCTTTTTTTTAAATTTAAAACAAGAGTGCAAATCGAAAAATAAAGCATTTACGCGAAGTTTTTAAAGTGAAATGTATAATAGAAAGAAATGAATGGGGATGTGAACGTCTTAATGCATTCTTTTGTTTTCCTTGCATTATTTTTTGTGGAGAATCGATTTGGACAGAAACTTAAATCAAGGATTTGACGCATTTGAGTGATAAAAAATGTATACAAACAATACCCGATTTTAGTAAAAAGGTGATTGTACATTTCGCTTCAGAAAAATGTCGTCGCATTGATTTAATGTAAAAAAAATAATAAAAAATCAACATATTTTATGTAAATTATTGTTTTGTTGTAATTTCCAATCTTAATACTTAGTGAGCAAGTAAAGTGCACCACCTGTTCGATAACCCACCAGCCGCCACTGGTAAGATCCCAATATATATATATATAAACCACCACAGAATCACAAAGACATTTCAAATTTATGAGCAAATAAAACTTGTAGAAGGATTTTCCAACGATCTTTAGCCTGTAGAATTTTTTTTACAAACTGACAAACATTTCTGATCGCTCTTATTATGGTACAACAGAAACCTACAAAAAAGAACGATTTTCACAAACGTTTGCTTATAATAATTAACAAATACAATATTTTTTTTGTGCAACGAAAAATTCAATACAAATTTGTGTTTGAAAAAAAAATTGTAAAATATAAAATCTCGATTTTTTACTAATTTGTTAAAAAATGCTTGTAGTCACAATTTTGTAAGATGGCGCAATAGGCCACTGGTTGTAGATGGGTTTGATTGAACATTATTAAATTGCCAATAAAGATCACATCTATGGCCAAATTCCTAAACGCAAAACTTGCGCAAATTATGCTAAGCAGACAATTTCAAAATGCAAACGTAAACATCCCTGCCAAGCAGTTTGTCCCAAAATGTAGTAGATTGCTGTTTTCTTGCGCAAATGCAAAAGCATTTGCTTTTTGCATTTGCTTTGCATGTGTTTTGCTTTGCAAACTTGCGTTTAGGTATTTGGCCTATTTTATTTTCTGATAAATTGATAAGTTTGAAAGATATTGGCCAAAATATTTAAAAAAAAACGTATGAAATCATAGAAAAATACTTTTTTGGATTGTATACGTAACGTAATTTCCGTTAAAACGGAAAAGTGATGGCTGTTAAGTTACAAGCACCGAAACTCAACTTTTTCACTACTTTTGGAGACTAACTTTGTACAGGGTGTCCCGAAATCACCGCCACAGAAGAAAACCATGAGCTCCTGAGGTTATTTCAAGCCGAAAAACTTAAAAGGTAAATTTTTCGTTTTCGACTTACAACGGTTTTTATAATTTGTATTCTTTTTTCCTTTGACTGGCTCTAACTTTACCTACTAAAAGGTAATTTGTTATGAGATTTTTTTGCTTACTTAAATAAATATAAAGCCAGCACTCAGCAACGGCGTATAAACAGTGGGGTATTTATGGGGGACATGCTGGCCCCCTGCAACCACCTTCTTGGGCCCACTATAGGATTTAGGGTAGGTGTGAGGTTGGATGTATGCAAAATTTCTATTGCATTTAAAGAATCTGAATTTAAAAAAACTTTGAATTCCTATACAGGGTGGGCAGAATACAAGTTTCTTTTTAATGAACAAAATTAAATTTTTCCCATGTATTATGGCTTAATTAGTAAAGCAAACATTCCCATTATTATGGATCACAACGTCTTTCAAGTGGCTGCCTTGGCTGGCTTCGCAGTAGCGCTTTCTGTCACTACAATTTTCCAAGACCTTGTTGATGGTTTTGAGCTGTAAGTCACGGATTGCTTGGATGATATTGGCCTTAATACTCTATTATATCTTAACTTAAATATTTAACTATATAACATACTCCAGGAAATCTAGAGATTTTTGTATGGAGCAAATAGAAAATTAGAGGCAGGCTGAAATTTTGCAGGGTGGTTCTGGTGATATTCAAGAACTTAAATCTCAGTTTTCGTATTCGAGACTCTTGCAGAAGAAAGTTAGGCGGCCACGCCCACTTTTCCATCCATTTTCCTTATATCCTGGTTTCTCGGAAACGGTTTGAATGATTTAGATCATCTAAATTTGCACGAAAAAAATTTTAAAAATATTTTTAGTAAAATACGCGTGTAGTGAATGATTTCGAAGAAAGAGGGTCTGTAGGTGATAGGCAGTACGTTGTGGTCCATGCTTGGGACCACAACGTACTGCAAGATCGGCTGAAAACATTACTGCTGCTCAAGAAAGTGTTCAAAACAATCCATCAACCTCAATTCGACGCCGTGCTCAGGATTCAGGATCTTGGTCTTCAAAGAAAAACTTTGGCCACAATTTTGCACAAGGATTTGCATTTGTTTTCATTTAAGATTCAGTTGACACAAGAGCTTCTTCCACAAGACCATTTACGCCGCCGTACATATGCCAATAGGATGTTACAGCTAGCCCATGACAACCCCGATTTTCATGAAAAAATCATAATGAGTGACGAGGCACATTTTCATTTGAATGGATATGTGAATAAACAGAATAGTCGGTTCTGGGCAATGGAAAACCCTCAAATTATTCATCAGTCACCTTTGCATCCATTAAAAGTTACAGTCTGGTGTGCATTTTGGTCAGGAGGAATCATTTGACCTTACATCTTTGAAAATGAAAACGGCGTAACGGTAGATGGGGAGCGATATCGTGATATGATTGAAAACTTTTTAACGCCACAACTGCATACTTTGGACTTGATTTACATGTGGTATCAACAAGACGGTGCCACATCGCATACAGCCAGGATTACAATGGAATTACTGCGAGACCTCTTTCCACAACAAGTTATTTCAAAAAATGGTGATGTTGATTGGCCTTCAAGGTCGCCTGATTTCACTGCTCCGAACTTCTTTTTGTGGGGATATCTGAAAAGCAAGGTTTATGCAAACAAACCAGAAACGCTTGAGCAACTCAAACAAAATATTCGTGATGAAATTAATGAAATACCGCGTGAAATGTGTGAGAATGTAATGAAAAATGTCGTCAAAAGGGTTCGCATTTGTGAGACTAGCAGAGGCGGACATTTACCCGATATTGTATTCCATACATAATTGCCGACATTAAATAAAACATTTATCAATATAAGATCTATTCTCTTTCATTTAATCAAAAATTATAAACAAAAAAAGTAGTATACCTTCCCGGCGGACACACTGTATTCGCACGAAAGAAATTAAAAAAATATTTTTATTAAAATCCGCCCACTGCCAGCCCTATTGACATCGCCAAGACGGCTTATAACACGATTTGGGAATTTGGATTTACTATTTGCTTACAGTAGGTATACAATTTTTAAGATAATCGTATGTTATATCTTTGTTCTTCTGAAGAGTTTGTTTTAATGAAGAGTTTTTAAAAATTTATTTTCGAACTTAAAATTTCGAAAAAGCAGATTTTTTTCGAAATTTTTACGTTAAAGTACTTTATTGTTATTTTTTATTTTTTATTTTTAATATTCGAAATTCTAAAAATCTAGAAGTTTTGGGAAGGAAACGAACAGAATTAATAGGTATATAGTGTTGAAAATTGGCTAGAGTTTTTTTTGTATTGTAAATGAAAGTAAATTCGTTTTTGATTATAGTTCTATAGATCAAAATGAAAATGTAATCAAGACGGAATATATTGTAGGTTTTATAATTAAAAACTATGGAAAGTAATTGAAATTGAAACTAAAATAAATGAAAGTTTTAGATGTTAAATATTACATTTTTTACTAAAATAAAAAAGTAATGTAAAGCTTCATGAGGTATTTATTCTGGAAATTAAAATTTTTTATGTAATTTGCTATGAGATCTGTTTCTAACTTGACGGCGCACACTGGGGCCCATTATATGGAGAGCATATGCTCAAAATGCAAAATTGAGATTAACAGTTTTTTTTTAACTATTGTTAAGGTTCAAAGTTGACATAATTCTCTATCAATATGTAAAACTTTGAAGGTCATGAAGGTTGAAGCTTGATAAAGAATAAGCGATAAAGTTTGCGGTTTCTGTAAAAAGTAAAGTCTGTTGCACATTTACCGGTCATTTGAAAATCGGAGAAATATAATTCGCATTAAAATAAACGAAATACAAAATATGTCGGCATTAAATAAAGGTCAGTGAATATGAAAAACATGTTTTTATACAAATTTTACAAAAAAATTTTGTTTAAATTTAAAAAAAAATTCAAAAGTTTGTTCAAGACCATTTTTCTCAAATTTGCGCGAGAGGCTTTTAAAACCGAAGACATACTTTAATACTAGAAATACTCCTGTCTTAGAATCAGAAGTCAGAAGTGAAAGCCTCCACAGGATATGGCCTGAAAGTTGAAAAAATGTCTTTTTTTCAGATTATTCTTCAGAAATTGTTTAAAAAAAAAAAGTTTTAGTAGATATATTTATAAATAGTAAGGAAACAAATTTTGAACAAAAATTCAATAGAATTGTAAATTTTGTTATCCAAAAAACGGCTTGTCCTGGTGAAAATAGGACCCAAATTAAAAAAGACCTACGAAACTTTAAGACTCAATTGCGAAGTAAGTGGTTAATGTATTATAAGCACAATGACCGATTTATGGCCAATGAAAATTTAATTTAATTCAATTTAACAATCTTGAGTTAGTTATACAATAAGAAATTCAAGGTGATTACTTGAAATTTGGTATTCCTGTACTTCACTCATGGATTAGAACTTTTGAGTGTGTGTTACATCTTGCTTACAAGTTACCTATTGCTTCTTGGATAACAAGTTCACAGTTGAAGAAAATTAAACGAGAATTCAAAGTGAATTCAAAACCCGAATGTCCCTCATTGTTGATAAACCTAAGCCAGGATTTGGAAATAGTAATGATGGGAATGTTGCTCAATGTTTTTTGCAAAATTATGAAACGTCCGCAAATATAACCGGAGTGAATCAAGAATTAATAAGATAATATAACTGATTTTTTTAATCGATTATTTATATCATCAGATCCAATTATGAGTCTTATGCGCTCATTACCTGCATCAAATCAAAGTCATTTGACCCCGAAGTAATTCACTTATTAGAGGAAGAACGTTAAAAATATAATGATTTTGTTTTATACCATGTAAATATTTGTAAAATACTCATACATGTACATAATTTTTGAACTGAATTAGTTAAAAAAATTAATTAAAAATAATTTTTGTTTATAAATGAATTATTATTCCTTTTCTATTAAAAACCCGTTTTTGAAATGAATAGTGGAAGTTAAGAGTTTTGAGCACGCTCTCCATACAACCGGCCCCAGTGTGCAGTGGCGGCGTCCCACACTTTGGTTTTAGTTAATGCTTTAATTAATTTAAATAATACAAATGTATACATTAACGTAATAATTTTCATTTTGTCTTTTTTTTTTAAATAATGTTTTATATGCATACAGATAAATAGGGAAAGTGTTACCTCAGATTTCAATCAAACTTAATTTTTTGTATGTATTATGCAGGTAGTTACTTCAAATAGTGATAAAAAAGATTATGTACCTAATCTATCATAAAAATTCACTTATTTTGGAAGGAACTAAAATTACCATTTATTTTTTTTATTTTTTATTGCGTCATAATAATGGAAATTATTGGATTAACTTCCTGTTTCACTTTTTAGATGAAATTAATTTGTGGATTAATTAATTTTATATGATATTTTAGGTACACAATCTTTTTATCACTACCGGAAGCAACTACCTGCATAATACATATAAAATATTGAGTTTGATTGAAATCTTAGGTTTATGACCCCCATAGAGTTATTTTATGATAGCCCATTTTTTAAGATGAAAGTTTCTTAAAAATGTATGTAAAATTTGTACTTCATTCACAAAAAACATGTGGTAGCGCTTAACACTTTGCCCATACATATTATATTTATATGCATATAAAGCATTAGTTAAAAAAAAAAACGACTAAATAAAAATAACTAATACGTAAATATATAAATTTGCATTATTTAAATTAATATAAGCATTAACTAAAACCAAAATATGGGACGCCGTCAAGTTTGAAAAAGACCTCATCATAGAAAATTACATAAAATATAGCTTACTTGAACAAAAGGTAAGTGTTTTATGAATAATTATGCAGGCTTTTTTGGTCGATTTGAAATTGAATGCAAATAAAAAACAAACTTTATTTCATCTTTTTCCCAACGTTTCGTCGTTATTCGCGACTTCTTCAGGGGTATTTTATTCGATCTTCAAAATAATGTGAAATTATTTTTCAAACAATTTTTATTATTTAACACAAAAAAACTTACTTTTAAAATTTTTTCTAGATTTACATTTTTATATTTAAAATGTTGTCTTAAATTTTATATTTTAATAAATTAACACTGAAAACTATAAACAAACAGAAATGTATATGAGGACTAATAAATTAAGAGACAAACAAAAATTATCACAGTATTGTTAGTTTGGCAGGTACTTATGTAATAGCTAAAGCGTAGCTTACTATTATATTTTCTCTGTCCTCTTTTGTGTTCATGGTTTTTGTCAAATTTTGTTGAATGCGTAAGCTTTCAAGAGTAAATCTCGTATTAATTCTCTTTTCTTTATCCATTACTCTTACTTCGTCGAAATTGGGTATGTGTCCGCTGTCAATTATGTGTTGTGAAAGGCCTGTTGATGGTTTTCTCTTCTTTATGTCTGCCTTGTGTTCGGTCATTCTTACTCCTAGCAGTCTTTTAGTTGTTCCAATGTATGTCAAATTGCACGTCTCCCCTTCTTTTCCACCGCAGCTTACTTCATAGACGACATTATTTTGTTGGTACTTGTCGATTTTAGCTTTTGTGTTTGTGAAAAGGTTTCTGAGTGTTGTATTTGACTTATGTGCATAGGAAGCATTCTCTTGTTTTATTATAGAGTGTAATGTTTTACCGTCAGTTAATTTTGGTATATAAAGCATTCTGTAGTATTTAGTGTTGTCGTTGTTGTGTTTTTTCGTTGTCATGTTTTTTGTTGGGTTATTATTTTGTTTTAATTTATTTTGTATTAAATTGTTAGTTAAAAAGTTTGGAAAATTATTCATTTTTAGGATATTTTTTATCGTTTTTATGTTGTTGTCTTGAAATTGGAGATCGCTTATGTCAATTACTTTGTTGATGAAATTTTTATGAAACACTGGACTACAATAGAAAAATTTACAAAAATACCAAAAAAACAATTTTTACGGATATTGGAATTTTGTCTAAAAGAAAATAATTATTTCCAACATGAAGACAAACTTTATACTCAAACATTCGGAATGCCCATGGGGAACCCTCTATCTCCAACTATAGCAGATATAATACTGGATGAATTACTTGACAATGCAACGCATATCCTAAACGGAAAGAACATAAACATTAAACATATTTCAAAATACGTCGACGATATCTTCGCAATCATAAAAGAACGGGACAAAGACACAATTTTAACAACACTTAACAATTATCACACTAAAATTCAATTTACAATAGAAATGGAACACAACGACAGCCTACCATACTTAGACGTGAGACTCCATCGAATAAACAGACAAATTATATTTAATTGGTATTCGAAACCAACTTCTTCGGGAAGGATGATAAATTATCTATCCACACAGCCCTATACACAAAAAATCAACACATAAGCGATCTCCAATTTCAAGACAACAACATAAAAACGATAAAAAATATCCTAAAAATGAATAATTTTCCAAACTTTTTAACTAACAATTTAATACAAAATAAATTAAAACAAAATAATAACCCAACAAAAAACATGACAACGAAAAAACACAACAACGACAACAACTAATGCTTTATATACCAAAATTAACTGACGGTAAAACATTACACTCTATAATAAAACAAGAGAATGCTTCCTATGCACATAAGTCAAATACAACACTCAGAAACCTTTTCACAAACACAAAAGCTAAAATCGACAAGTACCAACAAAATAATGTCGTCTATGAAGTAAGCTGCGGTGGAAAAGAAGGGGAGACGTGCAATTTGACATACATTGGAACAACTAAAAGACTGCTAGGAGTAAGAATGACCGAACACAAGGCAGACATAAAGAAGAGAAAACCATCAACAGGCCTTTCACAACACATAATTGACAGCGGACACATACCCAATTTCGACGAAGTAAGAGTAATGGATAAAGAAAAGAGAATTAATGCGAGATTTACTCTTGAAAGCTTACGCATTCAACAAAATTTGACAAAAACCATGAACACAAAAGAGGACAGAGAAAATATAATAGTAAGCTACGCTTTAGCTATTACATAAGTACCTGCCAAACTAACAATACTGTGATAATTTTTGTTTGTCTCTTAATTTATTAGTCCTCATATACATTTCTGTTTGTTTATAGTTTTCAGTGTTAATTTATTAAAATATAAAATTTAAGACAACATTTTAAATATAAAAATGTAAATCTAGAAAAAATTTTAAAAGTAAGTTTTTTTGTGTTAAATAATAAAAATTGTTTGAAAAATAATTTCACATTATTTTGAAGATCGAATAAAATACCCCTGAAGAAGTCGCGAATAACGACGAAACGTTGGGAAAAAGATGAAATAAAGTTTGTTTTTTATTTGCATTCAATTTCAAATCGACCAAAAAAGCCTGCATAATTATTCATAAAATATACGTTAAAAAATTGGTCGCATAATACATTCACATACAAAAGGTAAGTGTGTCATTAGGTCCTATTAGAAATAATCAATAAGAATTACACTTTATCACTTATACTAAACTAATTATTTCACTCATTTTTTTATTAAACCAATTGCACCCACATTACATTGGGAAAAAAATCGAGACGAAAATATTTCTTTTCCAGAATAAATACCTCAGCAATACCAAGATCAAATGAATAAAGAAATTGAAGAGACGTTTGAAGTTTTTGAAATTATCTCGGATACCAGGATCGGAAACTGGAAGCATGAAGAGCTTGAGTCTTTTGAGTTAATTGCCAATAAGACGATAATTGAAGAACGAAGAATTGTTGAAATTGATTATTTTTTTAATAGCATTTTCGCAGAGTTTTTTGTAAAATAAGCCCACTTTACAATTCGCCCTTCCCCCTCCCCCAAAAAAAACTTTTCCAACATATATTTTTATGGGTCCTTTTCATTCTTTATTTTCATAATAATTATAATAAGGAGACCATGAAAATTTCCCAACTAACATTAAGGAAACTGCAATAATAAGGATACAAATTTGATATGGTGAAGGATGCAATTTATTAGTCAGTTATGGTTCCAACGACTTACTTGAAACGCTGAAAGACTTCTCCTTGGATACATTAACAACCTGGCTGAGCAAATCAACTCTATACTTGCTAAACTAGTTGGTGGCAAAAGAATAAACTTTTCATTTGTCAGTAGATACTCAGACCGGTAAGTAGTATTTAACAAAAATGTTTAATATTTCTGTGATTAGCCATTTTTTTCTTTATTCTAGGTGTTTTGCAGCTGTAGTTCAATATAACGGGAGGAGTCAAATATCGGAACTATATAAACAAATATTAAAAATCAGCCCAAGAACTAGAATCCGGAAAGTTAAATTACGTCGTTTGCGCAGCAATGAAAAAAGAAAAAGCAAAGTGTATAGCAAGCTCAGAACACTTTTCAGAACAAACCAAGCTCGTACTAGGAAAGATGTTGGCAATGGAGATGGTTCCGGACAACCAGACAAAGGCCCAGAAGAATTCGCTGCTGAACAGGAAATTATTCTTCTTTATCCTTTTAGAAAAGCAAAAACAACATCGAATGGTCTGAGACCAGGAAATATATGTTGACTGCTTCTGCCCTCGTAACCATCTACAAAGCTTAGAAATTCGAAGGCCATGTAAAAAGACTAGCTCATCCAACGGAATTTTTTGCAAATTCTGTGATTTATGGGAAACGTAATGAAGACGCGGCAAGATTTCAGCTTGAAAAACAACTTGGCCAACAAATTAAAGGCAGCGGATTATTCATTGACGAAGAATTTTCTTATCTTGGATGAAATTATAGATGAAAACACTAACGGATGGGCCATAAAGTGGTTTCTTTTTAAATCATAGGTTATTTCGACACTGACAGCTGTTTCCCGCTCGAAATCTCGATACACTTGCGTACAGCAGGTACGGAAGTTTGTGCAAAATAATGTCCCGCTGTTATTAGGAACAAACATTTAAAATTTCAACTACATCGATTCAGTAGTCTATTTGCCTCATACAGAAAAACATATAAACATATCATAATGAATATGTAGGGATATTTAATATGGTCAGTAGATATTTCTAACATCTCGGAGATCGCAGCAATCTCAAAACTATAAAATGGAATGCATAATATATTGTTGTTTAAAAAAAGCTTTAACATGAACATTGTAAGTGTTGCCAGTTCTAATTTAATTTTTGTTAGAAATTTTTTGTTGAAAATCTTATTTCTTAGGCTTCGGCCACGCAATAAGCGACTGAGCGATTGAGCGACGAGTAACTGAGTAGCTGAGCGACGAATTTAAGCGATGGGTGGCCATTTACTGAACGTCATCGCTGGGCGATTAGTTGCGAAAATGCCATCGTCAAGTGCGGATCGTCGTAGCTTTTTAATTGAAAATCGCGTTCATATTTATAGAGCTATAATAAGATCGAGAACACGTAGATTTGGTGTGCACCCCATAAATCGTGAAAGGGCAAATTATTGTGAATTTCATCCGATTTCCAGATCGATTTTGGCAATATTGTCGCATGTCAGTATCTACCATCTTTTGATTTCCTTTTTTTTTATTTTTTTATTCTTTATTTTTATAATGTTTATGGATGTCCTGCCATAGCACTGGACGGCTTTGGACAGTTGAAATCAAACTTTCTGCTTGTTATTACTTTGTCGCTCAGCGATCGATTGAAAAATTAAAACAGATTTGATTGCAGAGCGTCGTCGCTCTGTCGCTTAAAAAATCGCAAGTCGCTTAGGGTTTATGTGGCCACCTCCATACGATTTCATGTGTTTTAATTTTTTTCCGTCGCTCATTGCGTGGCCGAAGCCTTAGAGTAATTATAAATATAAATTATAAAATATTCTTTTAAAGACAATATTTGACACATTGCACAAATTAATTAATAAATCATGATTAACGTTATACAATTTCAAAATACATTTAACGGCCTTTAGTCCACAATTGTACTCATCAGTTGACTAGTGAGGTCCTTGTCAATACGCAACTTTTGTTAAGATCACTTCATCTTACATACATTTCATGACGAATATCTAGTTTGAACTAAAGGCCGTTAAAAACTATTTTGAATCAATAATTCAAAAAGTTCAATAAAAAAAAGTGCTAAGTCGTCTACTTGGCTCTGGCTGATGTATATCAGTAGTATATAGAATTTGTATATTAATGAAACCTTCATAGTTATTTCAACATTTTTTTTAAAGGTGAACTCCGTTTGTAGTTGATATAATAGTGCATTTTATAAATAAGGTCAGGTGGGCCTCTAAGGTTACGTTTTGGAACATTAAAGTTAAGGCGGGACAAAAGGTTCAAAGCATCAATATAACAATACCCACAAAACATAAATATGAACGGTAACTCTCTATATAAGATAAATCAATGAGTTTGAGCAGACTATTAGATTTAATGGATTCTGCCAGCCTAATTCTCTGAGAGCAAACTGACGGGAGATCATTAACAAATAATATAAAAAGAATTTGACTCAAATGGCTGCCCTGTCGACCTCTATTATTCACAATAGAATTTTTCAATGATGGCCATTAAAATTCACAGAATAGGATCTGTCAAGCAAATGAGATTTGATTCAAGCTATGAAATTTACAATAAAACCCAATTTTTAAAGGAATTAATACAAAACTACACTAACAGAAGTTGTTACTCCATCAGGACCAGATGTGTCGCTATCTTCTAGGTCAACATTATAATATGAATTCAAATTCAAATGACCAAATAATTGATCATATTCTTCAAGATTATCACTTTGCAAGATTGATAGCACTTTGAAAGAAGTCAAAAAATAATTGCGTTATGATGCAGGGGTAATGGTTAGAGATATTATTATGTTTAAAAACGGACGGATACCTATACACAATATTTTCGATTGTGGATTTTGTATTCATTTTTAAATTACTTTGTGTTATTTAAATATTATGAACTAGACACTCGTGGTCTTATTTATAAACGTTGTCTAACTTTAGACAACTGTCCAACTTTGGAAAATGTGTTCAAAAACCTTATTTATTCTAGTTTTATAGCTGCCTACTTAGACACAAGAGTAGATTGTCTTAACCGTGAATAATGTGATATTTATTTTTATTAAATAAAGCATATTTCGACCAATTTAAAAATAGTTAGACATTGTCTAAGTAGGCAAAAATCTAATAAATACGAGTGTCGTTGTCTCTTAAATCAAATTTTAATATGTTTGTTTGTCTTATGCAAAATATAACCATTTTTTTTAGCAGATTTTAATAAATAAGAAAATTTAAAAATGCAACTGTAAAGTTAACTATCGCCACAGCTTTTATTAAAGGAAGTGAATCCAGACATTTCAATTTATAATAGTCAAAACTTGAGACAAAAAAGTAGCACTCCGCTGCGTATTGGCAAGCAACCATTGTCTGCACCAGCGGGCAAGATTCGGACACAAATTTTTAAATGGAAATAAATAAAACAAATAAATTTACCTATTATACCTACATGACTTATTACTTACATTTTCACTCAACAAATTAAATGCTTGGACTCTTGGGATTAAGTATTCTGTCAAGCTTATACTGTGAATTACGGTCGGTCCATCTCTTTTAAGAGTTTTCCACTCTATTGGTTGGCCATCGAGTGCAAATACCACTTGCATATGAAGTGTGCCATTTCTCCGTGTCTTTGGAGGAATATTTAGTACAAAATCCCTGCAAATATCCTTTATTAACGCCTTTTACCATAAAAGATATAACATATTCTTCGAGCTTACTTTTGAAAAGGCGCAAAGTAGTTAAAATTATTTAAATTCAATATCTTTGTAGTTTCTGTGGCAATTGGGTTCCTTGATACGGAGGTAAAGAGCGCAAGTTGCATTTTTGGTTTCTTTGCTAAAAATGACTGGTAACACGGTACTGATGAACATTGTAAGTTTGTGAATAGCTGCGCCATTGTCCACATTGAATGGGCAATATAAACTAGGAATATACATCCTAAAACGTTGGTAAATGATGGGGTATACATAATCAGCCTTTACTTTTACATAGAACTTTTAATTAATACAAAACTTCAAATTTTTATGCGTCCGCCAACTCCAAAGGTACAAAGACAAACCAGAGATTATGAATTATAAAGATAAGAATCTTTTTGTACGTTCCACCCTCCAAAACCTATTTGCTACATAGTTGTTTTTTTAGTTCCACCTCGTTTTGATGAATAGATGTGAATTGCAACAACAATTTATGCAGTTGGGAATTCATATTTTTGCACTAGTGTGCGTTAAAACATGGAAACGATGCAAAAATATGAACTCACCACCGTCCGCCTTTTTGTTTAGCTTGTTGGCAAACCAGAATGACAGCCCAGCTTTCCATTTTTCCAATATTTATAATCTCTGCTTGACATCATCATACTGGTTTACCTACCAGCTAAACAAAATGAGGAAATGTATTAATAAAAACACGCACACCAGTGCAAAAATATGAATTCACCACCGTTCATTAACCAATTGGCAGTTATTTTGAGTTTCAAGGGCTGTGTTCAAAAAGTAACCTTATATCATTTGATTTAAAATATAGGTAGAACAATAATAGTTTTAGTTGGGGAGAAAACAATGCAATACAAACAAATATACTTACGTATACAAACACTTTTCCAAAGGCGCGACTAGTGTGCACATTGGTCGCGTTCGGGGATCAATCCAAAGCTATCTGGATAGGTTTATGTTGTTTATATATGAATTTTTTTTAAATAAATATAAATTCTATATACTACTGAAATACATCAGTCGAGTAGAATACTTAGCAATATTTTAATTGGACTTATTGGATTGTGTTGTTGTAATCCATTGTGACAAAACAGCTGATGCAACAACAACCTAACGTATCTGAAAATTTTTGTGATAGGATGATAGCCTATCTGATAGTTCCTCGAACGCAAGGATTGTGATTTATTGTTTTACATATGTAACTATATTTGTTTGTATTAAATTGTTTTCTCCCCAACTAGGCCTAATTTTTTGTTGCTAATTTCGCATTGTCACATTGACGTATGGGGGAACTTCCCAATCGAAAGTGAAAAAAACAAGCACGGTAAGTATTGCCGTATCCTTTTTTACCACAAACTATTTCAGTACTAAGTAAATACGTGAATTATTGATTTAAATTGTCCGTATGATTTTTATTTTATCTATCTATGTACCTATCTATTTTAGTTTAGGTTCATCACATTTAGCAAGTAAAAGATTTTCTTTTACTAAACTTCATTATTTTTTCATTCGCAACATTTATATAGGGAATACCTTAAGAAACAAATCGGTGTATGATTTTAATGTTTATTCAGTTTTTTATTCAATGGTAGGTATTTTCTATTAGTAAAATATCATTTTTTTTTTTCAATTAAGATCTAAAAATACCAATTTTATATTAAAGGCTCGGCTGGCAGTGTGGACAGGACTCGAAGTTGCCCGCTGCATTCTGTGTGCTTAACAAAATGTGGACATAATTTGACGTTTTAATACAGTTTTTTTATATTTTTCTTCATGAACGGAAATGTTTCTCTTTACCAAGAATAAACAGAAGAGGCGAAAAACTTACATTTGTTTAATAATGGCTTGTATGTACCATACCAATCACCTCATAATATCTTAATTTCCTAATATACACCTTTCATTGTATGTCGGTCGCTTTCTTTGTAAAAATCTATCCATAATTTCTCCGTTTCAGTTTGAAGGACAGGGGTTGTTTCCAAATAAAACAGAATTTTTTGTTGTTCGCATCCCCAGCCAAATCTCTGTTTGAACATACAAAATCAAACAAACTCTCAAATATTAGATATATGTAAATATAAAAAATAAAAAAAACACTTCCTTTTTCACTTCAAAACAATATACATATATATCTGGGACTGAAACTAAACCATGAATAAACCAATGGAAAACGACAGATAACATAAAAGTGAATTTAATTGTATTTACTTACTATAAAAAACCTACAGCACTTCAATTGAAATGCGATTTCATTTGTTTAGTGCACTGCTTTAAACATGGATTTTCGTGTATTAAATTTTAACGTCTTGCTAGTGACTAACCTGGAGACTAAATTCATTATTACTTATTAGTATGTGAATATTCTTAAGTCTGGAGATTTTCGTTAACTATTAACTAATTTTGGTTATTAGTAAGGTCCAAGGTATGATGTTAAAGAGTGAATAAAGCTTTAAACAATAATAATTTATTCATTAGATTTCAACTTTTGATCAATTTCATTTTTGATGTCTTCGGCAGAAATAGGTTTAGAAAGTTCATCCACAACAAGTAAAATATCCAAAGCTTGGCGCAACCCATCCGCCACAGAAGGAATTTTGTCATAGTTCCAATAAGTGAGATTTTCAAATGTTCCAGTCACTCTAAATAGTCTGCCGAAACCTTCATCCAAGGTACGTTGAGATTCCTGTACAACTACTCCTTTTAAATGTATCGGCACTTCAAATTCTATTCCATTGAGTGGAAAGCCACGGAGTGAATTAGTTAGGTTGACATTTTCATTTGTTGTATAAATATTAAAGTATTCGTTAACGTTAGATTTTGCATTACTTTCAATTTCAGCTGGTAAATAATGAACTTCTACATGCTGAATCAGTTGCTTTGGGTTAATATCTAAATGTGCCTCCATTTCCAGAGTTATCAGAACGAGATTTTTCGTTACCAATGTTATTATATATAGAAAATCGGATTCTCTTTGTTTGCATTCCTTGTATTGTCTAGAAATGTTCGCACAACTTATTTATTATTTCTATTTTTGTAAATCTTAAAATGAAAGTTCATAATTTAATTAACTTCTGCTGGCTGAAATAAAAACACGAAGCGAAGACGCTTGTCACGGCCAAAGATACTGAATTATAAAGATTAAAGACAGAGATTATGAATTATAAAGATAGGAATCTTTCCTACGTTCCACTCTCCAAAACCCATTTCCAGAGATTATGAATTATAAAGATTAGATTGGAAAGCTCGGCTGTCATTCTGGTTTGCCTACAAGCTGGCGGACGGTGGTGAGTTCATATTTTTGCATGGGGACCATGTTTTAACGCACACTAGTGCAAAAATATAAATTCACCACCGCATAAATTGTTGCTGCAATTCACATCTATTCATCGACACAAGGTGAAATTACAAAAACAACATGTAAACAAATGGGTTTTGGAGGGTGGAACGAACGAAAGATTCCTATCTTTACAATTCATAATCTCTGATTCATAATCTCTGGCCAGCACCTAGCATTACACCGCATAAACAGTGACGTATGTATGGGGGGAATGCTGCACCCCTGCAACCCCCCTGCAAGATTGGCGTTTGTGCGACGTTGGGTGTAAGCAAAGTTTCTTTTGGGATCAAATTCAGCAAAGAAAAAAAACTACTTAAAATCAACACCAAAATTTCCCGCATTAATCAAAAGAATTTAACAATTTTCTCATACAAATCCCAAAAAAACCAAACATGACATCACTGACTCAAAAAGAACTGTCAAAATGAGTAAACAAACAATGCTTTTTCTTTGTAATTTGGTGTGAAAATATGAAACTTAAAAATTAAATTAAAAATATAAAGAAGTGTTTCCTCACTTTGAAATCGATATATTTATTAGTTTAAATACATTCTCTACCGAATAAATGTATGCGCGTATTAAAATTCGGGTTACGGTTTTGAAAAGGAGAGCCTTTGTTTCACATAAAAAAAATAAACCCCATCCCATTTTCCCATAGGAAGAGACAGTAACAAACTCAATAGCAAGATCAGCTATGGACCGTGTTTTGTCTGCAGTAGAACAACACATAAACCGGAGATGGCTAACAGAACAAGAAAAAGGCAATCACAAATCTATCACATGAGGCAAAGGATCACAATGATAATGATAAAGACGATGTTATTAGTATTTTTTTACATCAGTTCACAAAAAATTTTTCATTTTCTTTTAAACCTTAATGCATTAATTTAGTTTGCATTTATAGTACAAATTCACAATGATTTATAATTGAAATGGATATTATTAATGTAGGTATATATGTAGGTATATCTAACAACTTCAAGAATTTCATTTGATTTTCTCGTGAAATTCTTGAAATGAGCTAGATATGAAATTCTTTGTTTAATTCAAAATGGTTTTAAAAACCACTTACGCCCAATTTCTTCACAGAAGTACTAAGCCAACCTAGTACCCAGTCTAGCTAGACCTGGTACTAGATCTGATACTCGGTCCCAACGAAAAGTTAGTATCTGAGCATTTCTTCACATCACTAGTACCGAATTTAAGTTCACAAAGCGGTACTAGGAACATAATACGTCTAAAACTGGTCTAATTTAGATTTTGTCTGTATTTTGGCATATTCAAATAATATTTTGATATTAACTGAAAATGTATAGTGATGTTTTTAAATAAAAAGTCGCTTTTAGGATACCCTTCAGCATAATGTGCAATTTTTTAACTACATGCATATGAAAATTTTACTTCGCGATCTATAATCTATCCTTTAATTATTTTGTTTCGCATTTTATAAATAAATGAAGTATATTTTAATATTAGAAGTGTCGTATTTGGTTCCCGCGTTTGTTAAAAAAATATTTATAAATTTTGTATGGTATAATGAAGGGACGTGAAGTGAAGAACGAAAGCGACACCGACGATGCAAAAAAGTCACGGAGTGCAAACTGGAATCAAAATGATACAGATTTGGTGTGCAACCTGGTACGAGAGATTGGCCTAAAATCTGTTCTTAACTCTAGAACAAATGGGACCACTAATGAAATAAAGAGGACGGATTAGATGTCCTTTGCTGAGAGATTTAATTCTCATCCTTCAGTGTGTTAATTTTTTTTTTTAATACGTAATTTATTACAAACTGTCTTTTTTACGAAGGTTGCATCTCAGCGCAATGTTGATGCTATTATCGCGCGATATAAGAAAGTGATGCAGGTAATGCGAAATCACTTCGCTCTCGAAAGGAACAATGCAACACAAACAGGATGTGATTCGTCGTCTGTACCAAAAATGGAAATAACTGGGGCTATGCTTGACAAGTGCGCAACAAACAAAACGTAAATTAAAATAAAATTCAACAAAATTAACAAAAATTCATTAATTACTAACTTCTAAACAAACGAATAAAATAATTTGGCCTGATTTGAGTATTAACGTGCTAGACTGCCGATTTGGAGGTACTAGCTAATACCGAGTCCTAACTAGTACTCGGTACCAATTTGACAGGACTAGAGCTTAGTACTTGTGTGAAGAAATCACTTGGTACCGATTTGAGTACTAACAACTGGTATAATAACTAGGTACTAACTGATTTTGAGGAGCTAGCTAGTACCGAGACCTAACTAATACTCGGTTTCAAATTGACGGGTTTAGAACTTAGATCTTGTGTGAAGAAATGAGTTGATACTGATTTGAGTATTAACTTTAGGACTAGTACCGGTACTAGCGTTAGAACTTTGTGAAGAAATTGGCTAAAAGACCCAAATCAATACCCGTTGCAATCATCCAAATGAAAAAAGTGGTTTGGAAATGGCATTTTGAAAGTAAGTTAAGAAAAAAAATTTATCTAAAAGTAAAAATAAAAAATAAAAATTGACAACACTGCTGTTGTCTAAAACAAGATTTATTTTTATTTGTTTGAGAACCCTCTCTGATTGAGTTCAATTTGTTATAACTTTTGGTGTAAGGATAGTTGTCATAAGTTTTATACATTTTGAGAAAGTTAAAGAACATGCAAATTTTTAAAAGTGAGAACCAGTATTGACTCATACGATTTTTTTTTTAGGATGCTCTTTTAAATATTGAAGTAAAAAAATAGATTTGATCAAAGTGTCGTATTATCTATTGATTTTGAGAAAAATGGTGCAGGATATCAAAAAGATTTGAATGTTTAAAATTTGCCTTACTATTATCCAGTAATGTAGTGATTACAAAAATCAAAAATAGATTATGGACAGGGTGACCCAAAACCTGGTTCAAAGTAGGGGTTTTTTTTTTTTTTTAAATAAAAAAAAAAAACAGCCGTTATTCGAAAACCGTTACGATTCAGTACGGACTAAATTCTGAGAGGTCATGACCTGGCCTATCACTAGTTTCGGTCTAGACCATTGATTATGGGACACCCTGTATACATTATGTAGGTTCAAATCCAAAAAAGAACAAAACTTACGGTTTCTTAATCCCACGAAGTCCTGCCGGCAGCACATTCTTGGTGATGGTACACAGGCCTTTAATAATCAAGCCTTATGGTCGCGCAGTTATATATGTTTATTACATATGTAGACATAGTCTTATGTATATCTATAATTTCACACACGCTCAAATCAAAATTCACTTCAACAAAAAATCTAATTAACTTTAACTTTCTTTTTCTTTAGTTTCAAAATATTTAAATTGAAATAGATTATAAAAAAGATTGTAAATTATTATAAAAAAAAAACTAATAAGAAAGCAAGTTACACAAAAAAAAATTTAGTTCCTCGTTGTTTTTCAAGATTGGGCACCCTGTGTTCTTATCCTCAAGATAGGGACTTTTCAGTCAGCAAAAGACTTTCTCAATCCGTCAGATATCTGATGGAGCACCCTGATATACGTGATTTAAGTCCTTGTTTTGAGTATACCACCAAAAGGTATAAGCAGAGGCTAAGGTCGTTCATTCGACTGCCGATAGTATATGTAGATATGTATATAAGTAGTCTGATATAGAATTATATATACATATGTATATCTATAATCTATATATTATTTACATATTTACTACCATATCACACTTACACCATACCCAAGTTTTCAGGTGGTGAAGAAAATGTATATATTTCCAACCCTTAACCTAAGGAATTTTATATCTTTAGTCACATACCTGAAATCCTTTCTATTAAAATGCTGATTATTACCTCTGCTAAAAGAACTAAACAATTTAGTTATTTCCCAACAACTAATGTCGGCCTCCTGCCTTATAGGTAGTTTAAATCCCTCTTCCTTAGTGAAATGTAAGTATATTTATGTAGGTTAGTATGTTCTAAAATTTTGTCTTTATTATTTAAATTCCACTATTTGTATTTTTATTCCCAGCTTTATAAATTAATTAATTAAATCGTATATTTTTATTTTTTTCATAAAAACTGAAGGGAGTTTGCGAGGGACCGTAACCGATGGAAGACCGCAATATCTCAAGCAGAGACCCTCAATGGATCGGGGGCCGGATAAGTAAGTAAGTATTGTCAAATATAAAATGATTGTTCAATAAATAAAAATTCATCGTTCGTTCAAAACCAAAATGTGTTTTTTTTTATCTATCGCCGCTAGTTTCACCATAACTCGCGCATAAGTCAATTATGACTATGCGTGATACTTTTGCCAACAAAAGCAAATTTTCGTTGGCTTTTTGGCATAGCTTATAAGTAATATAGTTAAGCACAATCGGCAGACGGCATAGCCACGCCATATAGATTTTTGTGTATGTATATTGTTATATTTATTATGTAAATAAATAAATCTATTAATCTGAAAAAAAAAGTTAGGCATTAAGAGCCAGTTTGTTCACAATGGTTTAAATGTATACCATGACTTTTAAATATTCAACCAAGTTCGATTGATTAGAGGTTTCCATGATTGAGAACTCAAATTATAAATTTCTTTATAAAAATCTTGGCTACCATCCACATTCGATGATTTACCAGTTGCAATAATTCTTGTTTAAAGATGATTAACTGCCAACAAATTGGCCCTTAGTGGTAGTCTACTCGCGAAATGTCTTCCTGATAACCAACCAAAAAGGCCATAAATGCAAAAATATGGTTTTTAAGATCAGTGATTTTTACTTAAATATGGTTTCATCATTTTTAAAGAATACAGCATTGTGACTTTAGAAGAAAAATAATCCATTTATGAATTACGAATACCCAAGGCTTGTTCTAGTTCGGCCCGTTTCTGATTTACTTTTGTGAAAAAATAACGTGAAACGGCTTCGTGCGTCCAAGGCTGATAGTAGAACTCAGCGCGGCGTTCCTCTTCGGGATTACCAACAACATCTGTCATTGACTGAAATAGATACTTTTAGTTAGGTAGATCCTGAAACAAATAAATAAATGTTTACCTTAAGATCCCTTGTCTGACTTACTATCCAACGATGTATAAATGTCTGCGGATCTTTTGCAAAACTCAAAAAGAACTCTCTATTTGTCTTTAACTGATTTATCGTATCGACCGTTTCGTGAATTTTTGAGTCCAAGCCCTGAATCTCCTGCTGACTGGCGGTGCTTACCAAGAAATTGTTCATCTGGTTCTTCAACGTATCATCGACCTCAACATCAATGTCATAGCAAGCTGTTTGTTTGTTTTCAGCTCCGCTTTCAATGAAGTGATTAATGACAATGGGGTCTGGTGGGTGCAGTAGTGGATTTAGACGTTGTGGGATTTCAGCAAACTTCATTCGTGGACAATTAAAGATTTGTTCAAGATATTTGTCGCAATTTATGTACTCCCGCTCATGCGCATCCTGTAGTTTGTGCGTTTTAATATATTGCCAAAGGGCAGAAATGATCACTGGACGAGTCTGCGTATGAACACCAAGCAAACGGGCCAATCTTGGATCCAATTTGAACTGCAGAGGTTGATAGTCAAGAAGAAGCAGGATTGTGCAGCGAACGTTCCTGTCGCCAGGTCGTTTTACTTGGAATCCATCGGTTTCTTGAGTTGTGTGTGTACGGTGCCACTCGACGAGATGATTGTCGGGTCCATAGAGTTCTTTGTCTAGTTCAATGACCAAGGACTTAAAGAATGAAGAAAACTTTCTCTTGATTTTAGTGGTCGGATCACCCTTGCTGTCTTCGAGTAGTCTTCCTTCGACCCTCAACTCCCAAGAAGCAACAGCACCTTCTTCGCCGTCGCCTGTTGGTTCTTTACTAGGGTAGAATGTGTTTGAGATGAAAATGCGCAGTTTTCTCTTCTGTTTCATGGGACGTTTGAGTGCTTCTTGAATGTCTAGTCTTTTTCGCATTATTGTAGCGTCTAACTTTCTCTCAAATGTCAGTAGGTCCATATAGGCTTGAGATTCCGGGACTAAATCTCTTACTTTTTGGGGCAGAATCTTGTCGGCAAGCTTTTTTTTCTTTTTTACAGAAGTATAGTCACCTTTGCTCTGTGTTTGGTTAATACTTCGGGACTCCTGTGAGCGTTTTCCGCCACTACCGGAACCACTACCCCGAAGCCCACTCTGGAAACCAGATTGAGAGGTACGTTGGTGCATTGATGTGCCACTAGTAGAGGATGTATTCCCGACTGGAGGGGGGGGATTTTGGTGCAATGAAAAACCACGTTGCTGTTGTACAAAACATATTTGAAACATTTTTCAGGAAGTCATTATTTTACTTACCGGGAAACTACCACTATTGTATGGTCGCATTCCCGCAGATTGGGGAGGTGGTGGCTGATATCTTGACTGACCAGGAACAGAAACCTGTCCCGGTGTAGTCGATGTGAATCTCTGCGACATTATTTTAAGAAAATTTTAAATTTTAAATAAAAAAGAAAATTGTTTCGGCTATCGAGGAACAAGAAATCAAAAAATGGCGACTGCTGGCTTTTTTTAATGGCTTGTCAATCAAATTGAAAAACCAAAGATAACAAATTATTGTAAGCAGATACCAGAGATTATGAATTATAAAGATTGGAAACTTCGACTTTCATTCTGGTTTGCCAACAAGCTAAACAAAATGGTGAATTCATATTTTTGCACTAGAGTTCATGATTTCACGCACACTAGTGCAAAAACATGAATTCACCACCGCATAAATTGTTGTTGCAATTCACATCTATTTATTGACACCACTGATCTCTATAAACACTGGATAGCGTATCCATACAAAATAGGTGACTCCATTTGAACAATTGTTATTCTTGAAGCTGCCTTTTTTCTTGTATACCAGTATTACTATATAACACTATTAACGACGACATTAGGCGCGTTCCTTTATCTACTGTAATGTGAACTACGTTTTCACCAAGAGTTAATCTCGTTAAGATTTAATAAATCTTAAATAGACGCTGATTACACGATTCGTTTTTTCGTTCGTTTCGTCTTTCGTCTTTTTGACAGGCACGTATCCTCGTGATTACATGATTCTTTTTTACATTCGTGAAGGCTCTTTCGTTATTTTGACGTTCAGAAACTTTTCGGTGGATTTATTGGAAAATAAACAGAAGAAATAATTAAAAATGTTTTTTAATCACTTCTTATTCATATCTACAGCTTATTTAAGTGTGAAAAATCGTTTTACAGCTCGAAATTAAAAGTTTATAAGTTCTTCGCACAATGCTCTGATTTGAGGGATGGGCGATTAAATTTTTCGATTAAAATCGGTGGGAAAATTTATCGAACATGAAACATCGATGTTTTCCAAATCGATGTAATTATTTCTTTTTTTTTTCTATTTTGATAGCCAAATACGTTATAATATGTAAATTTACATCAAAACGTGTTTTTGATTTAGGGCCGTTTGTTCATAGTAGGTTTAATCTGTAATAAAGGTTCCGACTCTGGTTCTGATGATTAAAATTTCAGATTAAGGATTCATTTAATCGATTTTCTCCTCTAAGAAATTCCATTAAAATGATCTGTGGCTACGTTCTGTAACTCACATCGATAAAATTAGTCGAGAAATGTTGGAAATTGAAACACATGAGTTTTAATTTATTTTTTAACGTTTCTCGACCAATGTTATCGATGTGGGAATTATAAAACTTGCACTGTACGATATTTGGAGCAAATCGGTCCACCTGTTGAACCTCTGTCTCAAATGACCTCGTATAGTGCAAAGAGCGTAGAAATCAACGGTAAAACTACTTTTTTATACTTCTCCATGTTTACACGAAACCAATATTTGCCCTATAGAAAATGTAAAAAGAAACAAAAATTTCCACCCTACATATTGTTTTATCAAGTAAATTTTTAAATTTACTTGGTGTGAACATTTTATCGGGATTAAATCTTAAATGACCACATGAATTCTTAATTTTAAAAACGAAAATTATACACAAAGAGAATTACTGTTTATAAAATGAGTACAGAAGAAATGAGAAAGGAAAGTAGATATTAACATGTGCCTACGTTCTGTAACTCTCGCATCGATAAAATCAGTCGAGAAACTATGAAAATTGAAACAAATCGTATGAGTTTCATTCCACTTTTAAACGTTTCTCGACCAATTTTATCAATGCGAGAGTTACAGAACGTAGGCAATGATTTGGAATACTTTATTTGTAACTAGTTATTACCCACTACCTTTGCTGAGACCCCCCAAACCCCTTGTTGCATGAAAAGTATTCATATTCTTTTCCTATGAAATAATCGATTTCCAAAATCCTTCCAGCGAAAAAGCGCAAAAAAAATGTACTTTCACATTTAATATTTATAAGAATGATGTTTTTTTTTTAGAAAGCACACATATTTGAAGTTGCTTTCTTTGCATTTTAGTTACATATACCATTTTATTTGCATTTTTGTAAATTTCTGTAGTCGATGTATTTAATCTTAAAATCGATATCTGAAATCGATGATTTTTCTCTCAACTACGATTTTTGCTGACATCTGCCTATCGCTCATCTCTACCCTGTTGTCAAACCATAAACGTCAATGTTCAACCAGAAAAAATCTTCAAATTTTCATTCCTGCTTTCGTTACTTCATTCCCCCTACATTTCTACGCCCCTCACCCAAGCTGTCAAAAGCACGAAAGACGAAACGAACGAAAAAAAGACTCGTGTAATCAGCGTCATAGTGTTTTCACCACTCAAAAGGATTAAAAAGTGGATTAAATTTGACAGCATCTTTCAAGATACAAGAAGTGTTTCATTTTATCTTCTAAAGTTGAAGTGAGATAGATAGTTCAAATTGTGCCAAACGATGAACAAAATTAGATTCTCGAATATTGTACTCTCGATTCTCGAATATTGTACTCAGAGAAATATGCAAATAGGTGTGTTCGATTTGTAAAACTATCAGCCCTATGAAGATTTAACAAGATTAATTTTAAATCTACCAGATTTATGAAATCAATCGAGATTTGAAGAGGATTTAAGGTAAATCTAACTAAATCTCGGTTTAGCGGTTGGTGAAAACGTAGTATAAAATACTTCTGGCTGCAGTCAACTACTTCTAGACGCTGATTACACGAGTCTTTTTTTCGTTCGTTTCGTCTTTCGTCTTTTTGACAGGCACGTATCGTCGTGATTACATGGTTCTTTTTTACATTCGTGAAGACTCTTTCGTTATTTTGATGTTCAGAAACTTTGCGGTAGATTTATTGGAAAATAAACAGAAGTAATAATTAAAAATGTTTTTTAATCACTTCTTGTTCATATATACAGCTTATTTAAGTGTGAAAAATTGTTTTACGGCTCAAAATTAAAAGTTTACAAGTTTTTCGCACAATGGTCTGATTTTAGGGATGAGTGATTAAATTTTTCGAATTTAAAATCGGTGAGAGAATTTATCGAGCCTGAAACTTCGATGTTTTTCAAAATCAATGCATTTCTTTCTCTTCTATTTTGATAGCCAAATACGTACCGCCGTATAGTTAGCAGCACCTTTGTCAGGAATTTCAATTTTTTTGATTCCTAGAATTTGGAAAACATTTGGAAAATTTTAGAAAACCATTTTCAGAATTTGGAAAACCTTAGTTAATTAGTTATTATCAATTAAAGGTTTGCATATAGTTAGCAGCATATAGAAACAAAAGTTGACTTTTTTGGTATCAAACGATCGGGATTGGTTTTCTGAAATTTAGAAAACCTTTTTTAGAATTGGTTTAGTTTAGTAAATAATTAACAAAATGTGAAAAACATGACGGTTCTATAAAAAATTACAATGGGAGCGTTCAATCCATTACAGATGACATAACGGATTATTAAAAAATTGATTTTGTGTGAAATTGGCTTAGTAAAAAAAACTTTAAATCAGTTTTCTGAAGATTTAAGTTTTTTGAGTAATGCCAGTTTTCTTTAATAGACACGATATAAGCTTTGTTTGGTCACAAATTCTCCAAAATTCATGGTTGTTAACTCAAAAAAGTTGCCACGTGAGGGTACAATGATTGCAAATAATTTTCACTCCATTGGATAACTTGCAAATTTCTGCTACACAAATTCCATGTGCAAGGAGTGTAAATACTGTCAAATACGCAGCTGTTACTGTCTGTCATTTGTCGTCGGTTAAAAATATTTAAAAAAAAAATCCATTTCGGTATTCGCCATCTTAATTTTAAATCACCTACGGCCGAACTCGACGTGTCGCAATTGGTAGTTCTATAATTTGTCCATATTTAAGAATTAAAAAATTTAAAATAATTTGCCACCGTTTGGCTTGTCGTGTACAAAAAAGTGACATTTAACACAAAAGGTGGTTCTTCAGTTCGTCTCTGAGAGTATTTTTTCACAGGTTTTACACATTTTTCTTAAAAAAGACCAAAAAGACCTATTGTGATTTGTCGTTGGATATGTAAGTATATTTATTTGTATTACATTGTTCCTCAAATTAGAAAGAGATAGTTTTTGGACAGCTCAATCCTCTGCTGTCATCCAGGTTTGTCTTACATGAATTAGAAAAGCACGCACACTTAGAAGTTGTAGTACACTCACCACAAATTGCTTGCACACACAGACAGTTAACATACACTCCCCATGAAAATGTCTTGTTATTTTCAAAATCTCATGAGTTTGAATGGATGTGTTCAAAAAAAAAATAAAACGTTGTTCACATTGGACTGCATCTCTATAATACACTGGATAGTGCATTCCCTACAAAGTATAGCAGTTCAGCTTCAAGATTTGACATCTTCTGAGCACAAAAGAAAGTATTTTGATGACTGGCGTACAAAATGCTACTGTGCAAACAAAACAAAACGGTAACAACAATTTATGCGGTGGTGAATTCATATTTTTCACTAGTGTGCGTTACAACATGGACACGTGTGCAAAAATATGAACTCACCATCGTCCGCCATTTTGTTTAGTTTGTAGGCACACACACCAGAATGACAGCCGAGCTTTCCAATTTTTATAATTCATAATCTCTAGTGCTTACTTCTGCGATGAGTTTATTTTGTGAGAGGGCTGTGTATTCGTCTACAAAAACCTGCTGCTGCACCCATAAAAAACCTGTCTGTCAGCTGCCGCTTCCCCATTTGTGTTTAGTTCACCTCTTATATATTCTATTTCGATTGACTTTTTCTTCAAGGACTTTATCTTCACATTCTCAATATATCGGAACAATCAAGCGATAGCTCGTTTTAGCCTGGAATAATTTGAAAAACGATTAATAATATAAAGATTTTTTTTATTAGACAAATTATGTATACTATACTGAAATACATAAGCTATGTAGAACCTTAGCACTATTTTAATTGGACTTGTTGAATTATTGATTCAAAATAGCTTTTAACGGCCTTTATATCCACCAAAAATTTGGTGTTTTGCCAAGAAAAAGAATCAAAAAATATTATTCTGTTGCCAGATGCATGTACATATTCCACAAAATAAAAACGGTATAATTTCTTTGACATTGAATTAATTGAATCAAATAATAACATAGAAATAGTAACACACAAGTATTTGGATTTTTTGAACCTGGTCATTCCTCGGCTCAAGAAGTGGATGTCGTCCATAGCCAGTTAAGAAATAATTAAAGGATTTGGAAGTTTACAGTCCCGTTTAGCTAATACGTAACGGGTCATTCATTTCGTGGTTTCATGTTGGCAGCGCTGGCATTTGACACCTGCCAAACTCTGCTGTCATTTGAAGTGTCGTAATTTTAGTTAAATGTTTGCCATTTACGATAATGGATCGTTTAACAATCGAAGTGAAAAGTGGTGATTCAAAAGTAGCATTACGCGATGATTATGGTCGTCATAATCGACTGACTACGCAAGTAATCGGTAAAATTGTGAAGAAAATTGAAGAGAGTGGAAGCGTTACTGATATCGTAAGGCCTGCGCATCATCGTAACGCACGCTCAGTCGAAAATATTGATGCTGCTAGTGCAAGTGTTGCTGATGATCCGAATTTTTCGATTACCCGGCGTTCTCAGCAATTGAACGTGTCGTACACCTCACTATGGTGTGTTTTGCATTTGGATTTGCATCTCCATCATTATAAATTTCAAATTACGCAACAATTGAAGCCTGCTGACTATTCACAACGCCGTCGTAAACACTAAATGTGGTGTCTCCAAGACGCTGATCAATGATAACACATCCGAAATGAATGACGTCAAACAAAATCTTATCTTTAGCCTGTCACCGGCGGACTGAATGCAGTAAAAAAATCACTTTTCATACAGGAAAACCGTATGGTAGCCACCGATGCTATACCTATACTATTTATAATCCCGCACTCGGCTGACGAAAATGTGACATCGATTTTCAATACACTTTGTTCTTCGATTAAATTAGAGCCACCAAATGTCACAAATATTTTCTGCACTAAGCCGAAGGGCAGTTCCAAGGATCACTGCAATAATAATAAAATTCAAAACACCGTATGAGCGAAACAATATTCTTAAAACTATCGCTCTATTTCACAAGGAAACCAAAGAAGAACTTTGTTTACAACACGTTGGTATTAACTCCACTAGTACTATACACCTGCGCGAATTTTTAATTAAGCAAAATCAACAAATCTTACAAGCAGCCTTGAAACTTGTTTTCGTGGGGAATGGCGCTTCTCCAGCGCACCGCACGGAAGAAAATTGACTGCTGTCTGTAAATTGGTGCAATAATTCAAACGCAAAGTTGTGTTTCATACTTGGTACCTATGTATTTAGTTTAATTGTAAACTTACCTTATTTTCTTTAATTATTTAATATTAAGACCTCGTTAAAAAGGAAAAATGGGTGACACCAAGAAGTCAAGAAGACACGAGACTACGAATTTATTGGAACTCTCTGATATGTTTGGTGCGGGAGAACAAAATTTTGTATGACAAACAAAATTAATTTTATTATAATCGCCTATAAAAAGAAAAAGATTGAGAAAGCATTTCCAATACAAACAAACAAAACACGTATAAGAAAATTATTCCAATATTTATGTTTAAAATATTGAAATGAATGCCTCTTTTATTAAGCGTTTGAATCCAAAACTAAATGGACACCGCTCCGCGATAAATTCGTTAGAATGGTAAAATAGGAGTGGAGCTGTTGATGAGGACTTTTACCCACTGATCTCTATAATACACTGGATAGCGTATTCCCTACAAAGACTTCTTTTAGACGACTGCAATTTTTAACGGGGTTTCTCTTTTGAGTTTCTTTCGGATTGGAACATCCATTTAAACGCTGCAAATTTTAATAGCTGCAATTGTTGTTAAATGAGAAGGAAACATGTCTTCACACTCTTTACTCCACTTATGTGTTAAACAATAGGAAAAAGCACAAAGAAGAAAGAGCGTTAACTCTGCAATTATTTCAACCTCTGCAACTTTGTTTACCCCGGCCACCGGGGTAAACGCACTGATCTCTATAATACACTGGATAGTGTATTCCCTACAAAGTATAACAGTTCTCTTGACTCCGATTAAAGATGACACTATCGAAGGCAGCTTCAAGATTTAACATCTGCCGAGCACAAAAAAAAGTATTTTGACGACTGGCGTACAAATTAGGCGTGTTCAGGAGAATGAGATCTCGGAGATTTGGCATTTAAGAGTGAAAGAGTGAAAACCTATTCATTTCACCTTTTCACAAAACCAGTGCCTACGTTCTGTAACTCTCGCATCGATAAAATTGGTCGAGAAACGATGAAAAATGGAACAAAACTAATACGATTTGTCTCATTTTTCATCGTTTCTCGACTGATTTTATCGATGCGAGAGTTACAGAACGCAGGCACAGAATCGGCCCCCAGGATTACCCAGCAAAATTTCTCAGTTTTTTTTTTTTTGTCAAAACTCGATTCCACTGGCCTGCCTTACGCAGACGATCCTATCGCCTACTGCAGGTTGGTCTTAAGGTGCGTGGCCATTTAAGAGTTCTTTCGCTAGCAAACTCTCAAGAGTATACTCTCGGTTCATTTGATTTGAGATTTTAATATCGCGACTTCACTTGTTTAGTTTTGAGAGATAATTTCCCAAGAGGACTTTCATAAACGTGTCCACTTGATATACTTTTTCTGCTAGCTGAAAGTATAAGTGAAAGTTACATTTATTCTTACAATCCAAAGGTTGTATCTGCTTTAATTATTGGCACTGTTCTTAAAAAAAAAGTAAACAAAATTGCCGGGTTAAACCAAATTAAAGATGCTAAATATTTGAAGGTAAAACAAAAATACTTCATTATTAGCTTAAGTTAAGGTAAAAAAATCAATTAATTCAAAAAATGTATGGTGAAATTTTAGTAACATTCAAATTCAAAGATTCTAGTACATTCTTCTACAATTTGAGAAATAGGTGATTGCTTTTGTGATAAATTAATGTTTGAAAAGTTAAATTGATCGCTAAAAAAAGATGATATAGAATTATCATTTTGTGTGGAATGATGAAAGCTTGTAGATGATTGTGTTCTTAAGCAACATTTTTTCCAAAAGTCTCAATGGGTCATATTCACCCGGTTCTTTTCTTCTGAAAATTCCTTTAACATTTCGTTTTTTGCTTCTGTCCCAAAATGATTTATCAGTAGTTTCAAAAGACTCATATTTCTATATGAGAAATATGTCCGTTGATATCCACTGTTTTGCCGACTACTACCAAACTTGGGGTAAACAAATAAATCATCTCAAATCTGAATTGATCTGTTTTCGCAATAGTCTACTGTAACGCAAATTGGCCGAAAGTCGCAAGAAAAAAAGAAAAAGAAGACAACCTTGTAGCTTCAATGTACATAAATCTGTTTTTTTTTTTATTTTAAATAAATTTTGGTTCCCGAGAGGGTTATTATTTTTTTTTTGTTAGTTGTTAAGTTGGGCGCGTCTCCGGAAAAATTGAAACGTTTCCTGTTTGCCGCTTTAAGATCTGCCAGAAAAAGAAAGAGGAGGTCAACGTGGTAGTTGGTTTTTCTCTGAAAAAAAGAGTGTCTAATTCATTGATGCTAGGTTAATCGCAGGTTATGGAAAACGTTTTTCGTAACACTAAAGTTTAGCAAACACGCTAGATCAGCTCTAGATAAATCCCGGAGTATCACCCACTTTTATAAAACTCTCATCAGACCTATCCTCACTTCGGCCCTCCCGATTTGGTTTTCAATTTCCCCCTCCGTAGTAATAGAACTTGAAAAGATGGAAAGGAAAATCCTTCGACTCTGCGCGGGCAGAAACTATAAGACTAGAACCAAGCGCTTTTCCAATCTACAATGAAACTAATACCATTCCGCTTATGAGCTACTCCCTCGATCTTATGAAGAAAACTATTGCTAGACTTCACTTAACTGATAACCTTCTAATGAGTGAAATTTTAGTTTCACAACTTAACACAACCTGGGATAATAATTCATTTCCTTCACTTGTCGCAGTCTCTCAGCTGGTCTTTGAAGCAAATCTTAATGCCACTTTCACTTTCCCATTATCGTGGCTAATCCATCCGTCCTTGACCCTTAAAATGAAGGGCACGCTTTACTTTATCTGTTTTTATCTCAACTTTATCTCAACTAACCTTAATTACTAACTAAAAAAAATCATTACATAATCATTATATAAAGACGAAGCAATATTTTATGTCCGGCGTAAACTCAGAAAGTATTAAATTGATTTAGTTGAAACAAATTTTATAAAATTCTTTATATTTATAAGATTGTTTAAGACTATTTTTGTTTTTATAGTTTGTTTATTTAATCAGAATATTAATTTTTTTAATTTTTTGTCAACTTTTTCTTTGAGATTGACACACATTTTCACTTATACGTTAAAACCTTTTGGATACTTTACAATAATAGAAATTGATGTAAAAATTCAATATTTAAACGCAAATTTTAAGGCCTAAATCTTTTCTTAATTACACCTACAAGCTGAGAAATATGTACTTAAACAAATTTTTAAATTACAACTCTTTGTATTTTTTAATTTAGAAATTGGTTTTATGCGCAATCAAGCGGTCGCTGCTTTGTTCCACTCCATTATCATTCCGGTGTTTTTGCTTTTTCTCTTCCTCCTTTTTCTATTTGCTTTTTTTTTCTGTCCACTTAATTCCTCTCTGTGCCATTAGGGGGGTTTACATAGACGAGCATGCTCGACAACATGGCTCGTTGGCAAAAATAACTGTACACACAACTTTGCGTTTACATTGATACTGATGTTGTCGAGCATCAGTATTTTAAAATTTTCGTATCAAACAGACACAGGATGGCGAGAATGATTTTGGTAGCGTTAATTATGAATGAGATTCTCGAAGAGGAAGAGGAAGAAAAAAAATTAAAGGAAAAAAAGAAAAAACGTTTATGGGTAAAAAAATGGATTAAGGACAGAAATAAATACAACCATACACATTTAATGAACGAGCTCAAAGTTACATCTTCATCGGACTTTACAAATTTTTTGCGTATGGATGCTGCCGTATATGAGGAGCTATTGGCTATGGTGTAGCCTTATATAGAAAGAAAAAATACAAAGACTGCTTTTAGACGACTGCAATTTCTATCCGCAATTCCGTTTTGAGTTTCTTTCCGATTGCAGCATCCATTTAAACGCTGCAAATTTTAATACCTGCAATTTTTGTTAAATGAGAAGGAAATAATATCTCGTCACTCTTTACTCCGCTTATGTCTCAAACAATAAGAAAAAGCACAAAGAAGAAATAGCGATAACTCTGCAATTATTTCAACTTTTGCAACTTTGTCTACCCCGGACACCGCATACGTCCCCCACCTACATGCTTAAAAATTGCAAGGATAGTTGCAGCATATTTGACTGCTTTTAGACGACTGCAATTTCTATCTGCAATTCCCTTTTGAGTTTCTTTCCGATTGCAGCATCCATTTAAACGCTGCAAATTTTAATACCTGCAATTTTTGTTAAATGAGAAGGAAATAATATCTCGTCACTCTTTACTCCGCTTATGTGTCAAACAATAAGAAAAAGAAGAAAGAAGAAAGAAGAAAGAGCGATAACTCTGCAATTATTTCAACCTCTGCAACTTTGTCTACCCCGGACACCGCATACGTCCCCCACCTACATGCTTAAAAATTGCAAGGATAATTGCAGCATATTTGCAGCGTTTAAAAGCAGTCTTTGCAGCGTTTAAAAGCAGTCAAACATGAGAGATTCTATCTCTGCCAATGAACGGCTATCCGCTACCCTAAGGTTTTTGGCAACTGGACGTAGCTATTCTGACCTTAAATTTTCAACACGTATCGCTAAACTCTTAGTATTTTTATAATTGAAACATGCCAAGTACTACGCATAGTATTAAAGAATTTTATTAAAGCAAGTATGTACATATGTACCTAATTTTTATTTTGACATAAAAAAGGATCTTATTTTTCTAAATAAATATACATATGTACTTGTACATATTTGTTAATTTATGAAAAGTCTGTATCGGATAAAAGTTCTTGCAAGGAAAAATATGTTCTTTGTTGATGGTTTACAGGTCTAAGCTGTTCCTGGTTTACAGCTTCAAACTGCTGCTGGTTGGTTGCGGTTGGTCGGAATTGTTTCTGTACATATTCTGTTGATGCAAAGTTTGTTGTATTTGGCTGTTGGCTTACAACTATCTGTTCTGGTGCATATTTTGAAAAAGTGATTGGATTGGTCTGATAAGAACTTTCAGTTGCTTCTGACGTCTCGCTAAAATATGTTTCCGTCGAGGGCGAATCTGTATGAAGTGCGTCGTTCAGTCAAGGGCGATTCAGTATGTCTTGAATAAAGATTTGACGTGCGTCGTTCGGCCAAGGGCGATTCAGTGCATCTGTAATGAGGAGTTGAACTCCGTAGTCGTTCAGTCGGAAATACTTCTTTTTCAAACGCCTTGCATGACCTTTCGTCCAGTTTTCCCAACGCTCCCTGGTAAAGCACTTCCATAATTGTACGGCTGGCAAAAATTTGTTGGCGAGTTTCTAATTTTCTGTACAATGTTTCCCAGGTAGCACTTAAGGTACTCGCTTCGTCAAGTTCTTCTGAATTTTTTTCGAACTGTTGCAAGGCTCTTAAAAAAATTTCATTCCGCTCACTTTGTGGTCCTTTTTTCATTTTTTTTCTTGATGGCTGAAGTTCTCGCTATAATAAAAACAAAAAATTATTATTTTCAGCTTCCAAAAACTCAAGACGAATGGCGAGAAGTGGCTAAGGTTTATGAACAAATTTGGAACTTTCCACATTGCATAGGAGCGCTCGATGGTAAGACTGCTTTTAAACGACTGCAATTTCTATCCGCAATTCTCTTTTGAGTTTCTTTCCGATTGCAGCATCCATTTAAACGCTGCAAATTTTAATACCTGCAATTTCTGTTAAATGAGAAGGAAATAATATCTCGTGACTCTTTACTCCGCTTATGTCTCAAACAATAAGAAAAAACACAAAGAAGAAAGAGCGATAACTCTGCAATTATTTCAACCTCTGCAACTTTGTTTACCCCGGACACCGCATACGTCCCCCGCCTACATGCTTAAAAATTGCAAGGGTAATTGCAGCATATTTGCAGCGTTTAAAAGCAGTCTAAGCACGTCAACATCATTAAGCCCACTGGGACCGGCGCATACTACTTTAATTATAAAAAAACATACAGCATTGTACTTATGGCTTTGGTTAATGCAAAGTATGAATTTATAATGGTCGAAGCTGGTGCCAATGGAAGAGTATCCGATGGGAGTGTTTTTTCAAACACGAAATTTGGATTCAAATTTGAAAGCAATGACTTGGAAATACCACCTGCAGCTAAAGTTGATGATAACTATGAAAATGAGTTGCCGTACGTCATCGTCGCTGACGACGCTTTTCTATTGGGTGAACATTTGTTAAAACCATATAGCAGCCATGGATTGACAAAAAAGCAAGAAAGCTTTAACTATCGCCTGTCGAGAGCACGAAACGTTGTGGAAAATACGTTTGGTATAATTTCATCCCGTTTTAGGATCTTATTGACGACAATACACCTAAATCCTGATAAGGCAACAGATATTGTTCTTGCAATATGTTACCTTCATAACTTTTTGAAAGAAAAACGCAAGAACTTATATCGGAAGCACCGACGTTGAGAACTCAACCACTAATTCAGCTGAACGTGTCTTCCAGTTGCAAAGCGGAAAAACAAATAATGGATCTAATTTAGCACAGCACGTTTAAATGATCGAGCATCGATGGTTGTCGAGCCATGTTGTCGAGCATTAACCAAAGCCATAAGTACAATGCTGTATGTTTTTTTATAATTAAAGTAGTATGCGCTGGTCCCAGTGGGCTTAATGATGTTGACGTGCTTACCATCGAGCGCTCCAATGCAATGTGGAAAGTTCCAAATTTTTTCATAAACCTTAGCCACTTCTCGCCATTCGTCTTGAGTTTTTGGAAGCTGAAAGAATAATAATTTTTTGTTTTTATTATAGCGAGAACTTCAGCCATCAAGAAAAAAAATGAAAAAAGGACCACAAAGTGAGCGGAATGAAATTTTTTTAAGAGCCTTGCAACAGTTCGAAAAAAATTCTGAAAAACCTGACGAAGCGAGTACCTTAAGTGCTACCTGGGAAACATTGTACAGAAAATTAGAAACTCGCCAACAAATTTTTGCCAGCCGTACAATTATGGAAGTGCTTTACCAGGGAGCGTTGGGAAAACTGGACGAAAGGTCATGCAAGGCGTTTGAAAAAGAAGTATTTCCGACTGAACGACTACGGAGTTCAACTCCTTATTACAGATGCACTGAATCGCCCTTGGCCGAACGACGCACGTCAAATCTTTATTCCAGACATACTGAATCGCCCTTGACTGAACGACGCACTTCATACAGATTCGCCCTCGACGGAAACATATTTTAGCGAGACGTCAGAAGCAACTGAAAGTTCTTATCAGACCAATCCAATCACTTTTTCAAAATATGCACCAGAACAGATAGTTGTAAGCCAACAGCCAAATACAACAAACTTTGCATCAACAGAATATGTACAGAAACAATTCCGACCAACCGCAACCAACCAGCAGCAGTTTGAAGCTGTAAACCAGGAACAGCTTAGACCTGTAAACCAGCAACAAAGAACATATTTTTCCTTGCAAGAACTTTTATCCGATATAGACTTTTCATAAATTAACAAATATGTACATATGTATATTTATTTAGAAAAATAATATCCTTTTTTATGTCAAAATAAAAATTAGGTACATATGTACATACTTGCTTTAATAAAATTCTTTAATACTATGCGTAGTACTTGGCATGTTTCAATTATAAAAATACTAAGAGTTGATTTAGCGATACGTGTTGAAAATTTAAGGTCAGTGTAATGTTTGCAATAATAGGCCAAGCTTGTTTTAAGTGCAAGAGTAATTTAATGACTAAATATAATTCATGATTAACAATATAAAGAGAGTTCATATTCTGTACATGGGAGTGTATAGGTTATTCAATATATGTATGGTTACATTAAAACACAGGTATGTGTTTTTAAGAATTAAATAAGATTCAAGTTACAATTGGAAATAATTTTCTAATGAAATTGTAAATATTGTTATGATGTCTTGTCAAGTCAGAGCTTCTCGTGACTTCTTCTCCCCCTTTAGGCACTTCATTAGTAGGCACAGTAGTTGGTTGCACATCATCTATAGGTTCTGGGATATGTACTTCATTTGGTTTATAAGGAATGTCTTTTCTGAAAGAGTAAACAAGGTGAAATGAATTTCTGCGGAATGTACCTCTTTCAGTCTCGACGTAATATGAACGTGGTAGATTAGCTTTGTTTAGAATTCTGCCCCAAACTTGCAGATCTCGGACCCAAACGATGTCGCATGGCAAGAAGTCTCGTCGGGTGTGGATGCCATGTCTGTTTTCCTTTAGCTGAAGTTCATCCTGATTCATAAACTTGGGACGCAATTGCTCTGCTGCAAGTGGTAAAGTCGTTCTCAATCTTCGGTTCATCAGCAATTCGGCAGGGCTATATCCATTTGCTGTTGGTGTTGCTCTATATTCCAACAGAGCGAGGTAAGGATCTTCGTTTTTCTTCATTAGGAGTTTGATGGTTTTCACTGCTGACTCAATGAAGCCGTTGCTCTGTGGAAACCTGGGACTCGAGGTGATGTGAGTGAATCCCCATTGCTTGGCAAATTTTCTAAATTCGGACATATCAAGTTGTTTAAACTGCGGGCCGTTATCAGTTCGTACTACCTCTGGGATTCCGTGTCTGAAAAGAATAGATTTAAGTTTAGAAATAATGCAATTTGCAGATTGATTTTCCAGTAAGGCTATTTCTGGAAATCGTGAAAAATAATCGCTGACAATTAAATATGTTTTTGACTTGCAAAAGAAAATGTCAGCTCCAACCATCTGCCAAGGATTCTCTGGTGTCACTGTTGGAATAAGTGGTTCATGCCTCGGGGTCGTATGTTGAATGCATACTTCACATTCTTTGACGACATGTTCCACTTGTGCTGCACATCCAGGCCACCAAACCGACTGCCTTGCTCGAGCTCTGCATTTGTTGATTCCTAGATGGCCTTCATGGATTCTTGTTAACATCTCGTTGCGCATTTTATGTGGGATGACTAAGCGGTTGCCATACATCAGCATTCCATCATTGATCGCGAGACTATAACGGTCGTTATGCTTTGCTTCTGAAGAAACTTTTTGTCTTATCGGCCATCCTTCTTGAACGTACTTCGCAACTTCGGTCAAAATCGTATCACGTTGTTGAGCTGCCTTTATTTCGTCAAGTTTGGTTTCTGTTGCTGGTACCTCTGAAATGATTGCTTTTACGAAAGTACATAAGTCTTCTTGGCTCTCTTGACTCTGGTTTGATAACACAATTGGGCTTCTAGATAAGGCGTCAGCTGCAATTAAATCTTTTCCCGGCGTATAATAAATTTTGAATAAGAACTGCATCATTCGCATTCTAAATCTTTGCAATCTGGGTGTTAACTCATCTAAATTCTTGGAAGTAAAGATCGGAACCAGTGGCTTATGGTCCGTCTCTATATAGAATGACATATCTGTGACGTAATCTCTGAATTTTTCGCATGTGGCCCATGTTATCGCCAAAGCCTCCTTCTCTATTTGAGCGTATCCTTTCTCGGTGTCGCTCAACGTTCTTGATGCATAGGCGACTGGCTTCAGGAAACCGTCACCATCCTCCTGTCGCAAGACAGCTCCAAGTCCAAATGAGGAAGCATCCGTTGAAATAATTGTCTTTTGGCTCGGGTCGAACATTTTCAACACGGGTTCTGTGATCAAAATTTTCTTTAAATTTAAAAATGCATTATTTTGACTTACACCCCAGATAAAGCTGACGTCATTTCTCAAAAGTTCATTCAGTGGATGACAAATTGTGGCCAAGTTAGGGACGAATTTGCCTAAGTAATTGACGAGACCCGGGAATCTTCTCAACTCTGCTACGTTAGTGGGAGGTGAAAATCCTTCGATCGCTTCCACCTTTGATTTTCCTGGATGGATGCCCGTATCATCGATCCTGTGCCCCAAGAAAGTTAGAGACTTAATACCAACTTGACACTTTGCGCCATTGAGAGTCACTCTTATAGACTCCAACTTCTTTAGCACACTTCGAAGATTATTGTCGTGATTTTCTATGGTAGACCCATAGACAAGTATGTCATCTGTTTGACACACAACCCCTGGAATGCCTTCAATTATGCGCTGAATTTGCTTCTGAAAAATTTCCGGAGCGCTTTAAATTCCAAATGGTAACCTAAGGAAGCAATAGCGCCCAAATGGCGTCAAAAAGGTTGTCATTAGCTGCGACTGGGGTGAAAGTTTCACCTACCAAAACCCGTTCTTCGTATCCAATTTTGAGAAGAATTTTGCTCCAGATAGCTGAGCAAGAGTGTGATCCGCACTTGGCATGGGATGCACTTCCCGTTCAACGCACTCATTCAATTTATGTAGATCGACACAAAGACGAATGTCTCCATCTGACTTTGGAACGATGACAAGTGGTGCACACCACTCTGTCGGGTCGTCAACGAATTTGATGACTTGCAGCCTAACCATGTCTTCTAATTTTGTTTTTAATTTATCTATTAACGGGATGGGCACTCTGCGTGCCGTATAAATAGCATATGGATTGCTTGGAATTTTCAACTTAATTTCATACTGGCCAGGTAAGCAGCCTAACTCCTGAAATAATTTAGGAAATTCTGATTCTATTTTGACACTTGACTGAACCTCTGCACATTTATCTGTATTTATCGCATTAAGTCTCTGTATTAACTTTAATTGTTCACATGTGCTCAAACACAACAAAGTAGCTCTTAATTGTTCTATAACATAGATCGTTGAATATAAAGATCATTGCACTCTAATTTTGCATCAAATGAACCGATTATTTTTAAGTTTTCTCCTACTGGCCCTACAAGATTGCGATCACTGTCATTCAGAATAGCTTTAGAAAAATGTCTATAAAAAACTAACGAGGGGATAACATTAACCGGAGCACCGCTTTCAAGAACAAAATTCACTTTCACACCATTAACGGCAATTTCTTCGGTCCACTGGATGCCATTGCCAGTTGCTTTGGAGTGAAAAGTACCAATAAATGTCTCATGAGGTGTTGTATATGATGGGTACTCGGCTACGGAATTAATATTTTTAATAGCGTTCTTACTCGAGCAAACATAACTAAAATGATTCCACTTATTACACTTGTTGCAACGTTTGCCATATGCAGGGCATTTGTGTTTGCTGGGGTGAGCATCATTGCCACAAAAATCACATTTCTTTTTGTTGTTCGCTGAGGGGTTACTGCTTACTCGATTGCTGTTGGAGATCCGTTGTTGCTGGTCATTTTGTCTCTGGTGATTACCTGTTGTTGGCTTTTGCGATGAGAATCGCTTTTTATTAACTGTTGCTACCTCGTGTGATGATTGAAAACGGTTGATTGGAACGGAAGATGTTGATGACGTATTTAGCTCTTGCTGCTGGCGACGAACGGATACACTGCTGCGAATTATAGTTATGGCTCTTTCTAACGTTAGAGATGATTCTAGCTGTAGTTTTTCGGATAAGCTCTTATCCCTTACTCCTACAACTAATCGATCTCGAATCATTTCATCCTTAAGAGAGTCATAATTACAGGTTTCTGATAATCTGTAAATTGCAGTCATAAAGCTCTCCACAGTTTCACCTTCTTCTTGAAACCTGGAATTAAATTTAGCTCGCTCGAAGATTACATTATGCCTCACAACAAAAAATTTTTCGAAGGCTTGTAAAACCGATGTGTAGCTCTTACGACCTTCTGCATCCAAGCGAAATGACAAGTATTTATTTGGTCTTCTTGTGATTTTATGGATAATCCAGACGCAATTCTAAAACGCTCGAACCTTCGTTTCCATCGACCCCATTGCGAAGGGTCGTCAAATGAAAATTGATTAGGCGCCTCAACCGCGTAATTGCTATTATTAATCGTAACTTTAACATCTTTATCCGTCATTTTTCACAAGAAAGAAATAATTTAAATAAATTTTAAGAATGCGCGTATTCTAACTAATTATGCTTCCTTTTTTTTTTCTTGCGTGGTTTCTATTTGCACCACCGCTGCCATCATGTAATGTTTGGCCTATTATACAAGCTTGTTTTAAGTGCAAGAGTAATTTAATGACTAAATATAATTCATGATTAACAATATAAAGAGAGTTCATATTTTGTACATGGGAGTGTATAGGTTATTCAATATATGTATGGTTACATTAAAACACAGGTATGTACTACACAGTCAGAATAGCTACGTCCAGTTGCCAAAAACCTTAGGGTAGCGGATAGCCGTTCATTGGCAAAGATAGAATCTCTCATATTTGTATTTTTTCATTCTATATAAGGCTTCACCATAGCCAATAGCTCCTCATATACGGCAGCATCCATACGCAAAAAACTTGTAAAGTCCGATGAAGATGTAACTTTGAGCTCGTTCATTAAATGTGTATGGTTGTATTTATTTCTGTCCTTAATCCATTTTTTTACCCATAAACGTTTTTTCTTTTTTTCCTTTAATTTTTTTCTTCCTCTTCGAGAATCTCATTCATAATTAACGCTGCCAAAACCATTCTCGCCACCCTGCGTCTGTTTGATACGCAAATTTTAAAATACTGATGCTCGACAACATTAGTATCAATGTAAACGCAAAGTTGTGCGTACAGTTATTTTTGCTAACGAGCCATGTTGTCGAGCATGCTCGTCCATGTAAACCCCCCTAATGAGCATGTAAAAACTATAATAGGGATTCGTCAAAAAATGTGAGACGGAGAACATGAAAAAATGGGTGCTGCTGTGTATGTGTATGTCAATCGACTTGGGATAACAAACAAAAATTTGAATGGAAAGCAATGCAAAAATGAGCCGAGTGAAAGGCTGAAGATAAAAACAAAAAAATATTGAAGTTGAGTCGATTTTGGATTTACTCTTCCTCCGACATCTTTTTCCGTTTTTGCTAAACTTCCTGATTCCACTCAGTTGTTGGTTCTTTTTTTATAACAGCGTAGTGCAGTAGGTAGGTACGTAAGGTATATTTGTTTTTTTTTCTTCTGCATACTGAAGAATTAGGTATGAGGGCAATATATTTTAAAGGGCAATCAAGTTAAAAAAAAAATTGAACGGGAAATAGCAATCGAACATCAAACTAATAATAAGAAAATCTATAATCGACTTTAAATTATATGTATACATTTATTCAAATATCAATATAATCTTTTAACTTGTTTGATCATTTGTTTACCTTTACACCTAACTAAATTCTCGCTATACCTACATCTCGAATGTATATATCGTACCCTCAGTACAAAAGAGCGTTAATTCAAAAAATGTCATTTCGAGAAAACGCAACTGCAAAATACTGACTCTAAATTTTTGCTAATAACTTACCAAACGACATTATTTTCCATAATGTTAGAACTCTATTACAAGACAAAATAAATATTAAAATATTTTGTGTTTTTAATGATTTGTTTTTATTATTTGTTGAAATAATTATAAATAATTTAGGTTTTTGAAGTAGTTCACAAAAGCTATACAAAATTTGAGTGCAAAAGAGCGCTAAGTCGAAATGACTGTTATTGAATTCAAAGTATTTTCTAGTGCAATACAGCTACAAGTCAAAATAAATCTAAATTAAACTATAGAAAAATAAGTTATATTAATTAAATAAGTGTTATTAATTATGTGAAAAAATATTTGAAAAAAGTAATATACGAGTAAATGTAAATTGTAAATTAGTAAAAAAAAATCTTGTAGGCTCCAGCTCTTCTTCTTTTCATAGCAGCTGACTTTGGACTTTCCGTTTCATCACTTTCCAAATTATTGAAAAATTGGTGGTGACATGCTGTTATGGAGTTCTGTTTGCATCAAGTCCTTTTTCTTCGCTGCTTTATCTATCTTTGGCGGCCCATTAGGATAAGCAGGTTTTAACTCAATGAGCTTGGGTTCATTACATACCTTTAAGGATTTGTAGCTGGTATCCGCAAATGAAGTTTTGTACTTTACAATGTTTGGATTTTTTTTCTCGACCATGAGCACTTTTATTTCAGTCCAAACAACTTTTTCTCCACTATTCATATAATCAAATATAAAAGAACTGTTACAAAAACTATTTAATAACAATATAATCTCAATGAAAGTTAAACTAAAAGATGTAAGGTGCCAGTTAATAGCTTTCATTGAAAACGATCATTGAAAATTTTAATTGTTAATTTTGAGGCACTTAAAAAGCAAAATCAGTAATTAGTTTGATGCCAATATGAAGCAGACGACTTCATTTTATTTCTTGCCAAAAACAAATTTCATTGTGATTCAACCTTTCACATAAAAAGATTTCTAAGATTTCAATGATCAATGATAAAGTGTTCAATCATTGAAATAAAGAAATTCACTTCATGTGGAAAGTTGGGCCAAAATGAATATTTTGTTTTGTTTGAATTATTAACTGCGTCATAAACTTTAAATTGGCATCAAAATAATCACTGATTTTGCTTTTTAAATGCCTCAGAATTAACGATACTGGCTACTGGCACCTAACTCTGTGTTATCTTTCTCAATCAACTTATATCTGTACCTAATCTAAAGTATTACTCAGACCTACATTTTTGTGCTATGCGCACGTAGGTTCCAGCTCCTTGAAAATATTAAATACATTGATATGAGTCCCTAAAATAGGCTCTAGATGAGTCATTAAGCTACTTCAAAACATTTTTAGAAACAATTTTCAGCGATTTGTGCCTAAAAATTTAAAAGCTAGTGGCATTTGAATGATATTTTTAAAAAATGCCTTTTTGCCCTTTTATGGTTTTCTATATTGCTTTTTTGATTTTTTTAGATCAACAACATCCTTTACCTGGTCATGACAGAAAGAAGATATTGATTTGTATACATAATATTAATTATTTAACAATAATTAAATAGACATTGTTTCGCCACATGCTTTTTATTAGTTTAAAAAAAAAAGATTTCCATGATCAAATAAAAACATCTGTGTGTAGGTATATGTTACATGTAATACTCCGAAGTGTGCAAATTCAAGAAATTACCGGTTGGACTTAGAATTTTCCAGAAACATTAAAAAGTCCGGAATCTTTTATTTTCATAATTCATTTCGGACCTTTGTAAATAATTTACTTGTGTGGGCCGCTTACCAAATAGATGGTTGGCAGAAAAGTCCGGAATGAATTATTATGAAAAAACAAAACACTTCGTAGGCACAAGAGTTTTAAAAAACAATGGCGCAAATTTTTAAACGATTTAGTACGCCATTTTATCATACTAAAAATGCTTTAACATCGTACTAAATCGTTTAAAACTTTTCGCTTATGTTTTTTTTTTTTTTAAAGTATTACCGGTAAATTCTAGATTTCGCCCGAAATGTGGAGATCTACCTACATACATCATTTAAACAATATTGTGTTAGGGTTTTATGATTAATGATTATATTATATTAAAACTAAGTAATATATAAATAAATATATGCAAAAAATCAGTGCCAGAAAGTAGCCATAAAATTAAAAAAAGTGAGTTCCGAAGAATAAAATCTTGTTCACAAAGCGGCGAGAAAACGAGACAAGAGCGTGACGAGACGAGAATGAAAGTATACGAGGTGTTTCTCGTCACGCGAAACTTAGGTAAATTAGAAAACTACAACGATCTTCAATTTTTGCTAAGAAATTTTTAGATTTTGAAAGAAAAACGCTGTAAATTGAAACTAACAAACAAGGTTAAATAATTGATAATCTAGAGTTTTTTATGTTATTTTGCGTTAATTTTATCGATTTTATCAATTTTTAAATTTTTTATTTATTTGTCGAAAAGATGATCCCCGCATTGTGATTTGGGGAAGTATTTATTAGATAGAAACAATAAGACAAAGAATCTCGTCAGGCACTATCGTCTCGTTTTATCGTCCCATTGTGAATCAGGCATAAATCATTGTTGAGTAATATTTTCCAAAAAATTTATGTTTTGTGTGGGTATAGGTATTTTATGCGATTCAAGATTACTAATGATTACCTTTATGTACAGAGCACAATATGGATTTAGGGCTAGTTTGTCCAAAGTATGTTAAAAATGTACTAATGAAAAAAAAGGAGCAGATCAACCAAAATCGGTTGATTGCTTAATAAGCGTTTTAGATGATTAAAAGCACTATTCATGGATTTTTTGATCAAAATGTTGGTTAACACGCACACTAAATGATTTACTAGTAATAATAATTTATTAAAAATGGTTAACTGTGAACAAACGTGCCCTTAATCGAATAAATTATCTTTGTTGATGACCTTAATCTATATTTCACTTTTCCATAACTTTCTTCCGGTTTGGTGTTAATAATTTGAGCATCGTCACTACTGGAGCTTCAAACGATAGTGATACTAAAAACGATAGCAGCCAAGAGCAAACCACGAGGCCAAAAAAGGTCACGATCTGAATAAAAGAAAGAAAACTTTTGTTATAGTAAATGCATATTATAATCATCCTAAATATAAAAATGGGGCAATGGAGCGTATTGGTCTTACGCCCAATTTGCCCATCATCCTTTTTCGTTTATGATTTCGTTGTGTCGTTTTTGTATGGGATTTTTCGTTTCGCATCAGCAGTGTACTAGACTTATGAAAACAATATATTTTGTACATATTTCATATTTATATAATATATATTCAATATATTGCTTAATATACGGTTAAATTAAACTTTTTATTGTCTGGTGAGCAGACGGCCAATCTCCACCCCTCGAAAAAACGTAACAGCCTACCAACATCGCTTATTAGTTCCCCTTAGTTTAGTCACTTGGGAGTTCCACATTAATTCTATTTTTCAATCAAAGCTTTTGCAGATGATCTCGGCATTGATTACTACTCTTCCATTAATTGTTACCGCCTGACCATCCGGGTTTTCGAAGAAGAATGGTACGATAATGCCTCCGCACCAAACAGTCACTCGTTGTGGATCGTTTGTTTCTCAACAATTACGTGAGTTTTCTGAGCCCCAAATGCGACAATTTTATAACGAAGCCATCAAGATGAAAATGAGTTTCATCACTGAAGATGATTTTCTTCCAAAATTGAGGACTGTAGCTGACAAACCTTCATTATTTTTAAAATATTGCTGAACAATGAAAATGCGTTGTTCTTTTTACTAACCTAAACTACTAAACTATCAGCTTTCACATTGTTATCTTTTTTTCTGTTGGCAACACTGTACCTATTATTAAATTCAAAATTAAAATTTTGCGTGAATTATGGTACACCCTTTATATAGAATTTGTATTATTGTATTATTAAGAAAACCCTCATATGTTAAGGATTTTACTGCAACAGTAATATTGCTTTATATTTTGACATTGTAGAAGACTTTTAATACCTTGGCGTTACCTTTGACCAAAATTAAATATATTTAAATATTAAAGTCTTTTAGGAAGAGATTTAGTAAATATTCCTTTTTTTCACACGAAAAACTATAGAAACTCTTACCCTATTATTTCTAGCAAATTTTTTAAGACAAATTTGATCGTTTTTTTCTAAAGAATTAAAAGTATGGCTTCTTGCTTTTTTCAAGAAATCGAGACTTTCATACGATATGCTATTTAATTTGAAAAAAATATATTAAATTAAGATTGTTGTTAATCTATCTACACTATTTGTTATGCTGAAAAAATTAGTTTTCTTTCTTAGCTTTTTTTAGAATTAACTTGTTTTCCTTTTTTTAAAGGTTTAATACTTTTATATTTTTTTAAGTTATTTTGACAAGAGTCATTTTGCTGTTTTAATTGTAAAGGGTTGTCCAATAAGGACGGGTTGATTTTGAGATCTCATGGCGGCCATATTGTTTCTTTTACTTTCTGTCAAAATATCGTCTTTTAATCAGTTACTAAAAGTTACAAATGGCAAGTAACAGCGTCGAGCAAAACGTGTAAATGATAAAACTTTATTATCAAAATGGGTGTTTTCTAGTAGCAACGATGCGCGCGTTGCGCCCTTTTTATGGGGTACATGGTCGTCCTTCCAAGTTTTGGATGATGGGTACGTGAATAAGCAAAATTGCCGGATTTGGGACGACAACAAACTACGCGAGATTCACTAGGTGCCAATGCATCCAAATAAAGTTACTGTTTGGTGTGGATTTTGGGCTGGAGGCGTCATCGGTCCGTACTTCTTCGAAAATGATGCTGGCCAGGCCATCACCGTCAACGGCGATCGCTATAAGTCGATGATCACCAACTTCTTGTGGCCTGAACTGGATGACATGGTTACCGAAGACATATGGTTTCAAAAGGATGGCGCTACGTGCCACACAGCTCAAGACACAATCGATATTCTGCACGGGCGGTTTCATGGCATGGTTATCACGCGCCGAGACGACGTGAATTGGCCACCAAGATCGTGTGATTTGACCCCTTTGGACTTTTTCTTGTGGGGCTTTCTTAAGTCCCAGGTCTATGTGAATAAGCCGCAAACCACCGCGGCCCTCAAAGACAACATAATCGATGCCATCGGTCAAATTCAGCCTGATTTATGCGCCAAAGTCATCGAAAATTGGACCTTTCGAATCCGCGCCACCCACCGAAACCGCGGCGGCGATATTTCACACATAATTTCATTGATAGGGCTCTCAAATAAAGATAAAACCTTATTGATATCTCATATACAACTTGTTTTATTCAATTTTAAAATCGACCCGCCCTTAAAGAAAAGATGGAACTAACTGATTATATTTATTATATATTTATGGACTATTGGTGTTAGTTAAATTTGAATTAAATTAATGAGAATAAAGAAAAATTGAATTGAATTGAATTGAATTGAATTAACCAGTGGCGCACTTTTACTTCATTTTTACCAACATTTTTGAGTAAAAGGCTGCAGGTTATTATTCTACCTAGTTACAAAACACTCATCAAATAGCACTTTCGATATACCAATTGTGTCTTACTAACATTAATAATGTTGTACTTACCATTGATTCTGCACCCAAATGCATCGGAGAATCAGAGCTGAGTGCCATTGCTCTTATCACAATCGGATGCACGAGATACGCACAGTATGTTACTCTTGAAAACGGATAAAGACAAGGGGCTGAAAGAATGGTATTAACAACCCCGCCATATCCAGTGGAACAAGCTATAGTTATCCATGCCAGTGACATCGCCCACGCTGAATGGCTTAAGGAGCTATAAGCAGCTGCAGTCAGTTGGGAGAGCTCTGTGTTATGAAGACCAAAAACTAGTACAAATAAATTTATCATAGCTAACGTCCAAGCAAGCGCAACTATTATCTTCGAAAATCGAATTTTGCAGTTTGTCTTAAAAAGTATCCACCCCACAGACATGCCAATCAAGTAAGGCCCCAATCTAGTCCATGGTTTATCATAGATTTTGTCGAAAAGAGCGAGGGGATCATCAGTATTAGGCTTGTGGTTATTTCTGAAGGCGATAATAGCTGTCGTGATCCATGATGAGACTAGGAAGACAAACATAGTGCTAGCTGCAAGTTTAAAGTGACGTACGGCAACAATCAAAATAATAGCTCCGATGATGTAGAACTGGGTATCATTAGCAAGGTACCAACTCCACAGCATACACTGAAAATAAAAATTTAAATAATTGAATCCGTTATGGTTTATCATTGATTTATGTATTTATATAAGTACATATATGCATTTATAAAATAGGTACTATTCTATTTACTTAATCGTAAATTATTTGGTGGAAAATATACCTACATACCATAGCTGATACCAAAATATATGTATTCTTTATAATACATATTGATATTTTTTTCAAAAAAAATCAATGACGGTTTTATATCATTATTTTATTTTATATATATTTATTTTTAGTTTATAAAGACCTTATTATTTTGTATTTGGGAAAGTACGGAAGCTGTCTCTATGCGATGCGGGGCTGCACTGTATCTATCCTCTTCGTGTTATCTCTGTTAACTAACTTATTTCTCTTATTCTTAAGATCGCAGGCAATATCGATGATGAGAACCAAACATCGATGTTTCTAATTTATTTAATTTTGTATGAATCGGCCGAATGATCTGGTCTCCTATTGAACACATTTAGCATACTGTTGTCCCATAAATCTAGGCACGATGAATGAAAAAATACAAGATTACAACAAATCTTTTTTTTTGTTTTTCTACATACGTCATTAGAGCGAAAATAAAATTTCAACAAATGTAGCCGCTCAGTTATTTGTTTAATTTTTTGGTAGATTGTTTAAATACTATTTCTATTCTTCCTTCCCATCCCAACTTTACTTACCAACTGTTATGTCCTACCACTTTATTAGTATTTATTTCTATTTTCTTTTATTGCCTTCTACATCTTCAAATTTCTGGCTTTTAGTTTTTAAATTTTGTAACTTAGGTTAAGTATTCACTTAATGTTAAAACTTTACTTGTACATTACAAATAAATAAATTGAATTGAATAATAGTTTCGTGCGTTTTAAGTTTAATGAATTACATAAATGTTTGAAAAAAATTATAGATTTTACTCACAGAGCCTTACTAATAATCAAGCACTAATGTCGATTATGTATAAGATGCATGTTTAAAATAAAGTGCAGAGCTTAAACTGATTCCTACTAATAACCAATTTAAACTTCTCGTTGACCAAAAATGTGATTTTACATCTCCTTTTTATTTTTTTGTCAGATTAAAATAGGTTGAAATGAAAGAAAAATAATAAAACGAGTGGAAACAAATGAAATTAATGCGCTAGCATTGGTGCAAATAATGAAATTCTCGCCATGTTTACTCGTTAAAAAATTTATTTTCAAATTAAGTCGTTTCGAAAGTCGTTGAATGTGAACGCTACTCGTCGTCGATCAAAATGAAAGTGGACAATTGAATTAAAGCTAGGCAGATCAAAAATGCGACGGGCAAATTCAATCTGTAGATTTTTAGAAAAAAGTCGACGGGCGTACAATGAAAGTTTTATGTTAGGATTGGTACCTATAACACAAGCTATAATCGAACAAATGTAAGTTTTTCATCTCTTTTCGCTGCTGAGGCGAAACGAAATTTTTGTTGGTCTCCAACACGACAACGAAACGCTTACGAAAACAAAATAGAAAAATTACCCAATCAAAGTGTCACCAAGACACCAATTGCGAAAACAAAATAAAAACACAACGAAAGAAACAACATATACAAACACGAATACAACTCAAATGTCACTTTTCCGCACAATGGTCTAGACCATAGAGTACCTATATTATCTAGAGAACCGACTTCAACGCTTTTTCTCTTTCACCCTACAAGCTGCACTGAGAGGATTTCCTCCACAAGGCTGAATATGTGTTAGTTGCCGAATGCATTTTTAATGGAATCGCACTAACATAGTGATAATTTAATGGATATTGGCTCACTTTTGCTCAGTTCTCAGTTCTCCCAACAGAAATGAAATACTTTTTTTAAAACTGCATTATAAACCATGTTCATACTTCTTGTAAAAAAAAGTCCATCGCTGGAATTTGATCTCTCTTTTACTGAGATGAAAACAAAATACAAAAACCAACCCGCCGACCCTCAGTCACATCGGAGCTGCGATGGTGGAAACAACGCTTGCGTGCACGTCTTTCTTTTCTTTTTTTCAGTAATGTTCGTATTTTTGTACGTATCTTTCAAAATTAAAAAGATGAGGAGAGAAACTTGAAGAGAGATGCGCTATATCTACAATTCACACGAATTCACGGACAGGGAATTTAGGAGAGTGTTCTCTTACTGTGCTCAAATAAAATTTGCGGGTGTTTTAGGCAAGGGGGGTACGAGTCGGTTCTCTAGATAATATAGGTACTCTATGGTCTAGACTAGAAAGTTAATTCTGTTCGAAAAAAGAGCGGAGACTTCTCCAAATCATCTGCTACAATAGTCAATTTCGCTCATCGAACTGCTTACTAAAAAACAAAAACAGCGGGCAACTTCGAGTCCTGCCCACACCGCCAGTCGAGCCTTTAATATCAAAATCGGAATTTTATCAAATATGAATGGAAAAAAATGATCTTTTACCAATAGAAAATACCATTAAATTAACAATTTAATAAACATTAAAATCATATCTATATTGATTTATTTTTTAAGGAATTACTTATTCACATAATATGTTGAGAATGAAAATATAATTAGGTTTATTAAAGAAAAACCTTTGGTTGTTAATACAGGTTTTCTATAGAAGATCTTGTTTTTTTTTTTTAACTTTTAGGCCAAAACCTACTAGTACAGTAAAACCCGCTTAAGAGAAAAACCCGCTTAGCTGAAACAAATCTTTCATCCCCGAGCATTTTTCGACCAATCACCTATAAAACACTCCGCTTAAGCGAAACTCGCTTAAGTGAAAAACCCGCTTACCTGAAAAATATTTTCAGTTAAGTTTTATATTTTTCATTGAAAAAAAAAAACTCTCTTAAGTGAAAAAAAAAATTGAATCGAACAGAACAAAAAATTTGCTGGACGCTTTCACTTCTTTTTTATTTTTCACCCCCACCATTTTCACCACAAAAATGACATTTAAATTTCTACATGTCACAAGCATTTTATTCTCGTTTTGTAAACAAATTGCTTTTGAACTACAGGTAATCTTAGATGAAATTGAACATCAAATGATAAATTACCATTTCGGACCTTGTCCCAAACAAAAATTGATGACTTTTAAAAAAAAAACTTAGATTATTTGTTCGTGAATACATATTTATTTAAAAGCTTTATAAAGCCAAACTTGAACACTTTTTGCTATGCACAATGTGCCAATTAATCAATGTACCAATTAATAAAAAAAAAAACAAAAACTCAAATGTGATTTAATGTAATCTATGAATTCCTATGCAGATATGTAAATATGTAACTTGTTTTTGCTATTCAATAAATTATTTTTGTGTTACATATTAAATCGTTGTTGGATTTTATTTAATTTTTTTTAGGCAACTCCAAAAGATAAATTCAATTTTTTTCTAGCTTTAAATTTTTAAATTCGCTTAAGTGAAATTTTTTTTCACTTATCCGGACTCCGCTTAAGTGAAATATTTTTTCACTTTCGGGTTCGGTTAAGTGAAAAACCCGCTTAAGTGAAAGAAATACTGTGACATTTTGCCGTTTCTCTTAAGCGGGTTTTACTGTACTAGAAAGATAGTCGACCCTCTAAATAAAAAGCCTCAAATAAATATTCTATTTTTTCCATTGTATATAATTTTAGGCCTACCACTGTACCAAATTTCTTCAATCTATAGGTACTTTAATCGGAATAATTGATTAAGATTCTGAGAAAGTGGGTTGATACCACGCCCCCTAAATAGAAAATTTAGAATATTCTTTTTTCCTTTGCATGCATTTCAATTGCTACCGCTCTTATAAATTTCATCATTCTACAGCAATGGGAAATGATTTAATTGAACGCGAATCTAAGATAGTGTGCTGATACCACGCACCCTGAATGGAAAACCTCAATTATTCTATTTTTTTCCTTTGTTTGCACTTCAAGCCCTACCGCTCTACCAAATTTCAATTAGTGAGGTGTCTGCCCTTGGCCAGCCTAGCGATAGCCTAAAAAAATATTCTGAATTTGAAGTTTCTAACTTTGTTTGTACTAAAGTAAGAGGGGGGTTGAAAATCGCCTGAGTTTGTTCCTGTAAATAAGGTGTAGTGCCAGAACTTGGCGGGGCACTACCGTGCCCTTCGATTTTTCTTGGGGTATTCGTTAAATTATAACATCTAGAAATGAGTTTTTGTCGGTGGTGTGGCTTGTTTATATGAAGAAGAACAACAAAACAATAGAAAATGTATTGTTTTTGTTATTATTAAAGCGGACTATATTGTGTAAAATTCAATTGAGTGTTTTGTTCAAACATTTACTCTACCAAATGCTTTTGCTTTTGAATAACAACTACAACAATACATACTATTATTTTGTCCTTTTTACTCGTAATTTTAGCACTGTCAAGTTGGAAACACCACAACTGAAATTCAAAATTCAAATAATTAATTTATTGAAGGCAATTAACTTTCACAATAAGATACAATATCTTTTAAGATAGGGCAAGTTTCAGTATTAGCATACTATTTAAAAAATAATTGAATGATTTTATGTTAAAAAAGCTGATTAACAAGAAAGAAAGCGTCAAGCTAGGAACACCGCACCTTGGTGGTGGGGATGAGGAATTTTAGTGCTATTTGAGTGCTCGTTTTATATTTAGCGAAATTCCAAATTATATATTCCAATTCAATTATACCTATATATGTATATATTTCGCAACACTGGTGCGAAAGTGTCAAAACGTTTATTTTTTAAAAGCTATAAATTATAAAATTTCAAATCTCAATTTTATAATTTTAAACATAAATTTTTGATTATATCGAGTTATAAAACGAATAGTTGAGGGACTCTTTTTCCAATTTAAATAATAAAGTAATTCACTAGCAAATTTTCACCTTAATTTGTACCCTTCGTTTGCCCGCCTTTGTTCAAATGAACGCTATCTCCCCCGTCAAAACGAAAAAAAAAAAATATAAAAGAAACCTCGCCCGAAATGACCCAAGAAATTAAGAAGTCTTCTGGCACCAAACTATCGGAGCTAACTTTAGCCGATCTGGAAAACAAAAGACTATCCAATTCCTATACGTAAACGATGTTGAATTCTTCTAGTCTATGGAAGAAGGACTTACCTGAGCAAAAAAATACCTGTGGCTTTTTAGTTTTGAATAATATGTTCGGCTACGATAAAAATACTTGGTTGGGACTTGGATAAAATCCAGTGAACGTGACAATAAAATTAAAATGTTAAGTCCTCAAGAAGTGCGAAAAGATTCTTAAGTGCCAATAAAAGGGATAAAAAGCGAAATCTAGGAATAAACTGGAAATAAACTCCCCGTGATCGCGACCGCGTGTTATTGAAAAGACGTTAATATAACAAAACAATGTCAAGGGACCTGCCAGCCAAACTACCCGACCATATAGAGAACCTGGAAAATTTAAAAATTAAAATTTTCTCTTTAGTACATTTTTCCTTTTAAAAGCCAACAACACTCCCCTTAATTGGAGCGATATCGTGGATTGCTTATAAATGCATTACACCCACAAGAAGATATAACAACTCTAGAGTATCAGATGTCAGGTTTAGTTCAAGGTAACCAATTTATCAACAAATCAATCAACTTTATTAATACTCTCATTTTCATACATTTCCAAATTTTGCTTAAAGGCTTTCACTTGTTTTAAGATTTAGCATTACATTACATAGCATAACATTGTAAAATTTGATTTTTTTATACATTTATTATACTTAACGTTTTAAAATTTTGGTATTTTTTCTTCTAGCATTGCTGATCAAATTTAAAACTTCCAACAGTTTTATGAAGCAGTCAGCTCACAGCTTTCCCTGATAACTGAAAACATTTCCTTTATGAATATTAGCCATGAGTCAATGTAATTTTTGACCCAAACTTATAGAGATAAGGCATTATATACCTTTATACCTTTATAAGGGGACTAAAGGGCAATCTGTCTAATGTTCTGGAAAGAGCTGGCAGACTTGCCCACGGCATTACATTTGTGCCAGAAATATAATAATCAACACTTTAGATCTAACTATATTCAAAGCACCCAAGGAGCAGTAAGGAAAAAAACCTGAAAGTTTATCAGTGATGTAGTGTAGACGTGTTTTGATTTTGCTCCTGACATTTGAAGCTTTTTCAACCGGAGTTTTAATTTAATAAAGTAGAGAAATATTTAATTTATGTCAGCCACGATTTTATCGAGGAATTCATTGCGCTCTTGCAAAATGAAAGTACGATATGGGATTCAAAGAGTGAATTTTATAAAAATAAAAAAAGAAATAAAATTAAAAAAAAAGAATCGTGGAAAAATTTGTTTCAAAAATATAAAGAAATATAAACTTTTTTATTTGTTTTTTTTTTTTTTTTTCTTTCACATAAATATATAACCAACCACTATAAGCAACCACTTGCGCTTCCCTATCACACATGTTGACGGTTTGAAGAAACAACACGAAATGAATGTTCGCCAAATGTGTTCGCCGTGTAGGGGATAACGCAATTGAGCAAGTTCGGCGAGCATGTTCGTCGTTTAGGGCTACCTTTAGCAAATTTGACCTAATTGTATTACTGTCGTCACTTATCTTCTTAACATATACAAAACCATTTCTCGTTCTGACTGAAAATAAAATTCCTTCTTTTCTTAGTTGGGCTGCATGTCGCAACAAAGAAAGTGGTGTGAGGCTCTCATTGATGTAAATGCGTGAGCTTTTGTTTTTGTAGCTTAATTCAGATGCAGAGGGGGGATCACTATACAGCTGTGCGACAGTCAGGCCATTGTTCGTAGTGAAAGCAGAGAGCAGAGCTTTCTTCTCAGCTGGTGACGACAACCTTATTAATAACCGGCTTTCGCTGTTGGGATTATGAGCACGCAATCGAAAAGCATCGAAGTGGGGAGAAAATTTTTTGGCCTGATAGATTGGACTCTCGTTAATAAAAACAAACAAACACAAACATATAGATATATGCCAGTAAGACCTAGGGTCTTATAAATTAGGCAATGTTAGAAGGAATAGAAGGATAGGATCGAACCCACACATCCAAGTTAGCAGTCAAGCACTACTTCCATTGCCCCGGGGCCACCCCCAAGTGCAAGGTAGACCGCGAACAATGCATCAACGTCTAATCTACTGATTTTCACTGCGTAATTCATTCAAGTCATTCTCACATTTCTGCACTCGTTCAAATAAGGCGGATATAGTTAATTGGATTTCATCCTTTATAATTCTCTCAAGGTCAGGAAGCAATTTTTAAAATTTATTAACTAGGTTTGACTCGAATCCACGCAAGTTTTCGGGAATTTTATTCTTATCATCATTTATTGAAGAAGAGCTTGATTTCGAATTTGCATTTGGCAATGACTTACTTTGTTTTCCTCCAGAAATTTCATGAGTGCATTTTTTTGGAGAGCTTGCACCTTGGTGCGTGTGATCAAGGATGGTTTGGAGGATGATGGAGGTGGTTGGTAATATTAGAGGTGGTTGATTTGGTGATGCTGTTGGATTTGTCGTTGGAATTTAATGTGTTGAGCTTTTTTAAGATCCGGATCCATTTACAAGTGTATAGGTGATGGTTTTTGCTTTGGTGGTGTTGGTGTTATGTATAGCTGTATTGGTATTAATGATGCTGAAGGTGTTTAAACTTGTGGATAAACTTGTGTGAGACATGGTGACTGATATGTAAGACTGCTTTTAAACGCTGCAATTACCCCCTGCACGTTGGCGAGGGAAACTCAAAAGAGAATTGCCGATAAAAATTGCAGTCGTCTAAAAGCAGTCTAAGGAGTAGGCGCGAACAATCAGCAAATGAGAATTTATTTTTGTTTATTTTAAGTTATTTTTTTAGGTATCAATTGTGTATGTGCACACACAAAAGCATTACGCGGGTGCATACCGATAACTTGTTGATCACATAAAAAAGAAACAAGTAAAAAAAATATCCCCTATGCCATCGTTGCGCTTCAATGAGCAGGATACCTGGATATCGCAATCGATTGTATTATAACAAAACTATGAAAAAAAATACAACAAAATTTACTCTGTCGACAGGTAAAAACAAAAAGAGAAGCAAAGAAGGGCAAAAATGACAAAACATTTTTTTAAAGAGAATACATTTTTTAAAAAATTTCTTCGCTCTCGCGACATTTTTCCTCAAGCAAGATGTTGTGGGGGCTAGTACTGGCTCCCAGGCTCTTATTTTTGGGTTCCAAAAATTTGTATTGGATGTGACATCTTTGTATTTCTTTGCTTTGTATTATCTTTGCTACAACTCTGGCCGTAAAGTAAAAAGTTTACTTGAAAGCACAAAACAAAAAACGTACCCACTTGACAAATCTAGGGTATACAAGCTAGACTGCAACGGGTGTAATGCGGTTTATATAGGACAAACCTCTCGCTCAATTAAGAGAATATTTAGAGACCATCAGCTTTCGCCAAATATGTATGTATACCAGGAGAATAGTGTAATGGGGAGAGGGAGGAGAAATCAAAAACAACACGGAGCTTTAGGCAATTGAATGTTTGGGAATCGATCTACATTAGCCGCGTTTTATTATCTACGGGTGGATATCTTTTAACACGTAATACAAAAACAACATTGGATATATAGCCGCGTTTTATTATCTGCGGATCTGGATCGGGATTATCTTTTAACACATAATGCAACAACAACTATGGATCCTGCTCTGTATCTAGATATATTTTAAAGATCCGAACATAAGTTTTCACTCTGGCGGGTAGGCGGCTCTTCAGTCGGTAGGGAGTACAAACTTTAATGTAAAGAAAAAAGACAGTATCTACATGAAAAATAAACAAACATAAGAAAAAAAGAGATGAGCACACAACACTACTGTCATTAGCATCCGTATCGTTTTATTTTCATGGGATGATGCTGATCCAGATCCGTAGATAATAAAATACGGCTTATGTTTCCTTCGGGGTTTCCTTTATGGATCCAGAAATTAGTTTTTTCTCTGCTGGTAGACAGCGTTGCCACAATGTTACAAGTGTAACAAAAGTGTTACACTTTTCTTAATTTTTTTGTATTTGTTACTATGTTACTTTTTTTTTTCTTTTTGTTACACTTTTTTCTCCAAATCTTTTTTTTTCTTTAAAATTTTACTTTATTATTTTTTTAATCAGTGTGAAGTGCGCTTAAATAACACTTCCACCTATTTGTACACCTACGTCCTAAATTGAGTTGAAATCACCTTCATTCGACTCGATCGAACTCGTTCAGTTACAGTTTAGTCGAAATCTTGCTATCTTTCACTTCAAATTCAAACTCGACCTCTCGATCCAGCATATAAACATGGTTTAAACTTATGTTGCTATTAAAAATAAAAAATTGAGTTCAAGAGCATTCTTTGACTGCTTTTAAACGCTGCAAATATGCTGCAATTACCCTTGCAATTTTTAAGCATGTAGGCGGGGGACGTATGCGGTGTCCGGGGTAGACAAAGTTGCAGAGGTTGAAATAATTGCAGAGTTATCGCTCTTTCTTCTTTGTGCTTTTTCGTATAGTTTGAGACATAAGCGGAGTAAAGAGTGAGGAGATATTATTTCCTTTTCATTTAACAAAAATTGCAGGTATTAAAATTTGCAGCGTTTAAATGGATGCTGCAATCGGAAAGAAACTCAAAAGGGAATTGCGGATAGAAATTGCAGTCGTCTAAAAGCAGTCTTTGCATTTAAATCATTTTTTCAATTTGTTACATTTTTTCGGTTTTGTTACGTTTTTTAAAAAAATGTGTTACACTTTCGTGAAGCCAAGCTGCAACGCTGCTGGTAGATGGATTTTAAAGAAAAGTGTAAAGAAAAAAGAGAGTATCTAAATGAAAAGAAAGAGATAAGTATTTGGATCCGTATCGTTTTATTATATCGGGGTGAAGCATATGGGTTATTGTTGGCGATAATAAAACGCGGCATTAACAAACAACATAACGTAGCGCTGAACGACAACTGTGGATTTGTGACTCATCGCTGGTTAAGATATGTAAAGAAGCCAGCTGATCTTAGTTTTCCTTTTTATTTTATTTATTTATATAATTTGTCTTTGAAATAAGATGTTTTTTTTACTTTTTATCAATTTAATTTCAGTCTTGTTGGGCGAACTTCTTTAATTAGATAATAAATTAAATAAATTAAATTTAATTTAACATCGTTTTGGTTATTCTTTATATGCATATGGTTGCATTACTCATTCATTTTTCAAAATACTTACCATTTGGTCAACAGGAAACAATGTATTGATGTACAGCAGGTTTCTCCACCAGTATTTGGGACATGTGATATGATCCATAGTTGGTGGGTCAAAGATTGAAAATGCATCTAAATACTTCATAGTGACTTGGACAACAAAAAGGACATACATGTAGGGAGCAGTTAATCTAAAAAATTCGCAAATAAAAATATGTTTATCAATCAATAAGCTTCGAATAAGTTTAATTTATAATCGTTTTCGTTGTTTTTAATATTATCTTATCTTATTTAACGAGCGAGCATATATATATATATATATATGTATATATATATATATATATATATTATACAGGTTGTCCCGAAATCACCGCCACGGAAGAAAACCACGAGTTCTTGAGGTCATTTCATTAATTTTTTCGTTTACGCTTCGTTTTCGAATTATAAAGGTTTTTGTGATTTTTATTCTTTTTTTCCTTAGCGTTTTAATTCGTTTTTATTCAAATATTCATATTTTTTATTGATTTTCCTTTATTTTTTGTTTTTATTTTTTTTATAATTTTTATTGTATTTTTTAGGTAAACAAATGTTAAGTATTTTTAGGAACGCATATTGGGCTTCCATAATAAAAAAATTATATTTAATAACGTGTTTTTTTGAAAAAAATCATATCGAAGACAAAAAAAACAACCTAAAAATGCTTAAAAAATGTGTTTGATAATAAATTGCGGGAAAACCGTTATCCAGTATCCACACAGAAAAAAGTTGTATGGTAGATACAAATTTCCAACTGTTCTTGTTTAAATAAATAAAAATTCAAAATCGGTTGTAGTTGGGCAAAGTTAGAGCCAGTCCAAGGAAAAAAGAATAAAAATCACAAAAACCGTTATAAGCCGAAACGAGAAAATTACCTCTTAAGTTTTTCGACTTGAAATGAGCTCAGGAACTCATGGTTTTCTTCTGTGGCGGTGATTTCGGGACACCCTGTGTAACGATTTGGTTCTATAAATGAGAAACAAATTTTTAAATTAGATTAAGTAAAATCCGCCCGCTGCCACGCCATCTTTTCTTTTTTCTTAGTTTCTCGGAATCGGTCGGAAACATTTCTATTTCTCAGAAACAGCTCAAATTATTTGAATAACATTTTCCCAACTTTATTGTTTCTTAGTATTTGGAAACGGCTTTAACGATTTGGATGAAATTTATAGAGTTTGTTGAAATCGGCGAGGAAAAATTTTTGAAATTAAATCCGCCCACTACCACTCCCACTTTTCTTATAAATTGGGTTCCCGGAACGAACAAAAAAAAAATTATAGATTTATGATCCACGTTGCACTGCATTTTATATGTGCGGTGCTGGCCGAGAGTCAAATAAACTAATACGAATTCAAAATTATTAAATTAGTTCATTGAAATGTTACATTAACCTCGCATTGAGTATAGGACAAGGTTTTTTTCCTTAAATGTGGAGATAATTTGCCCCTCCTCCCATTTGGTGGCTATGAGGGTTAAAAGTTTATTCGCCATATCTAGAGAAGCATAAGTTCCACAAACAAAATTTACCTTGAATTGAATTCTTTACAATTTTGCTATACAAAGTTTTACCGAGGAATCAGAAATAAAAAAGGTACGACCAAAAATAGAAGGAAACAAAAAAATGGGTTTGTGGAACTCATTGTTCTCTAGATATAGCGAATAAACTTTTACCATCCCCCCAGCCACCAAATGGGTGGCATATAATATTTTCACTATGATAAATACAAATTAAAATTATTTACATGGTCTTTATATAACTGCAATTAACTTCTTGGCGAAAAATAGCTTATCATAATATAAATTTCTTTATTTTCAAACAAAATTTTTATAATTAATTGATCAAAGAAGGTGGTGAAAGAAGTGTTAACTGACAAGAACCATAGAAAGACCAGAATGCAATCAAAAACTCCTCCGTCCCTGGCAAATCCAGTTGCGTTAGAACATCCGCATTAAGATATCGCTAAAATTTTTTTTCTTCTTAAAGGAAATTTCCAAGGCTCGGGAAGTGGTCGTGATAGTAGGTGTATTACAAAAATTCAATGTTCAATATAGCAATCAGTAGTTTGTATATAAGACTGTAAGTTTTTTTTTAACAATTGCCATTAAAAAAAGGCAAGTGGGCGGATTTTCTTACGATCAAAATAATAACAAACGTGTTCTAATTTCTAATTCAAATAAGAGAGAGAATAATAACTCAAACATTTCCAAAGGAAATTTGCTTTTAGGAACAAAATGCTTTTTTTTAAACAAATTACATTATCTCAAAACATTGCAAAAAGTTGCAGCTGCAATTTTGCATATACGGTTTAAAAAATTGTTGAGCTATAATATTCTGTTAATTTTTCATCGGGATCTAGTGAGATTTTTTTGTAGCTCTATTCAAACCTCAAAAACTCATAAAAAGTGTGTTTCTGCTTTATTTATTAAAAATATTATTTTTTTTATTTAAAATTTATATTTACTAATAAATAAAACTACCATTGAAAAAAGGTAATATTTTTAATTTCATATGTCATAATTGCGAAAAAGAAATACTTACAATAAATTCTTTTTTTTTAAGGCTAGAACAAAATTGCCACGCTTTGAACAGCTATAGATAAACCAAACTATTTACCAAAAATATTATTGTGTGTGCTGTTTTTAAAGCTCTGTTTATTATTTCTAATAGAAATATATGTATAAAATATAAAAAATTAAAAACAAACCTCGGATTTTGTATTTTTGCCGCGACTGCCACGTCACGTACAGTGGTATTTTTTTTCTATAATAAATTATTCACTGAGCTCAAAACTTGCGGAACTGGTGTGGCGCAGCGAGAGCAAATTGATACGAAGTGAATAATAGCAATGAAAGAATTTGTGATGACATTAGGTTTGGAGGCTCGCAACAATTGCAGATGGTGTTGTTGTTTTTTCTTGTTTTTTTATAGTAAAACAATACTTTAATAATTGTACTAACATGCTGCGGCCTTGGTAGCTTAATACACATATAGATATAATATAATTGCGCACTTTGTGATAAAATCATCCATTTTTTTTACTGTTGGTACACTTAACAATATAGTTATATAGCATGTATACCTTTTTTTAAAACCATTCTTCAACTCATAGTAGAAGATCCCGCCATAGGATGACCTACCTTCATCGAGTTACCGGTAGTAGTATGAAGGAATTTTAGATAGCGCCTAAACTAACATTTTGCCCAAGGATTACCTGGCGAAATATGGTCAAGGCATAAAGTAGTTAATTGCGATCAAATGTCAGACTTTGAGAAATATGTTCGACTTCGAAAAAATGCAGAGACTAATTTAGAGAGAGTGAAAGGTTTTATTCATTCCGCAAAATACGCCAGCAACACCCATGCACAGATGTATGCGGTGATGGAAGATTTCCGATAACTTAAATAAATGTGAAAAATGTCACATCTTTATTCATCTTTATTTTAAAAATTAAAACTTAATTTTCGATGTTTAATAAACAATAAATCGGTTCAAAAGCTTGTGACGGTAAAATAAAAAAAAAGTTCACACAGCCCAGCTTTTTCTTTGTATTTCGTAAGGCGTATTGACTGATCAATCTTAAAAAAATAAAAGAAAAAAAACATAACGAAATATGTAGTAACAAAAAAAACTAAAGAAACGAATAAAAACTGTATTCCTGGCGTCTCAGGAGTAAAAAACAAACCATGTTTGCATATTTCATAGGCTTCTCGATCTGCGCAGGGCTTTTATACGTAGTATTATATTTGGAAACAAAAGTAATGGATATAAAGCCTAAATTCCGTCTATACCTTAAAAAAAAAGAGTTGGCCAAATAGATCAACTCAGTAGACAAGCCCGAAAATTTCAAAAACAAAAAAACATTAAAAAAAGTCACTCCAGCCACTTCCAGTGACGTCCATCAACCCATTTTTGAAAGAATTTTCATTACATAAAATTATAATTTCTTTCAAATAATTTTTCATTGCGTTTTTGGTATTTGAGCTCTAGAATATATTTAAATTTTATATTTAAATTCTACATATAAAGGTGTAGGTTGGGTTAAGTAGAAGTGGCTGTCGGCGCCCGGTGGCGGTGAAACCGGCACACCTAGACAAAATGTTGGCCCGTTGTGATACCACATGGATCTATATTCTGTTCAATTTGAATATGAAGTACAGGGAAGATAGGATATTTGCCTTTCACCCATACTATTATGGATTTCAATAAGCTATCTACATTTCAAAGCTCTCACAGGGTTGCCGTAGTGATCATTAAACATCGACATAATTCTCTCATAAATGTAGGTAGGGTTACCAAATGTTTATTTAGATTTTATGAACAGAAATATTTAGATCGTAAGCTGAATTTTAAAAAATTAAACTAAATTAAAATTAAATTAAATCTACCTTTTTCCACACCACCAAGAGTTAAAATAGTAGGAGCGTTTTTTTAAGAGTTCCCCAGGAGGCCTAATGTAAATAAACACAGAAACAGAGCACAACTCAAAATTAAATGTATGTAAAAGTTTATTTCACTGCACTATTTAGTTACGAAATCCTCTTTTTTATTTTAATTTTCATCAACACAAAAACTATTTGGCACTTAAAAATCTAAATTGTAATTAAATAATGTACCTAACTCCATCAAAAACTGGCTCAAACAGTAATCCTCCCTTCAAAAAAATAGCCAAGTAGGTAATATTGTAAAGCTGCATTTTAACCGTTTTTTTCAAGAAAAAAAAATAATAATTTAAGCAGAAAAACACGCAGCGACAACACCTTTTTCAATTCTGAAAGCTCCATAGCAAAAACCAAAGGAAAGGTATTATAATTTCCATCAACGAATGAATATGGTAAGTCTGAATAAATGTGTTTTTATTTTTAACAAACCAATACGCGAGAGATAAATTGACCATCAGTCTCCTCACAGTCACAGAAGGAGAAAAACAGGTCATGTTGGGATGTACGTGGGTTTATGTTATGGAATATTACAAAAACAATTTCAATATAACTCAGGGGCTCGTTTTTTATTTCAGTGGCAATTTCTTAAGTTGAGTGCCATGCAAACATCAGCAGTCACCAGTGTGTTTGAAAAAGCTCTTCCATAAGGCCTGTACTGCATATTAAAATTGAACAGAGTATAGGAAAGCCATTAAACAATTTTGGGTTCCTTATGAAGCGTGTAATAACACTTATAGAAGTATTTGATATAGATCACTCGGATCGTTGTAATAGAAGTCTCCCAAATGGAGTCTACGTCTCTGTGACGGAATAGGACAAGTTCCAAGAAGGTGAGGAATTGTTTGTTTCCTCCTCTTCCTCATCCATGCAGCCTCTGCAGGAATCGTTTGGGTAGACGCCTAGTCGCCTGGCATGCCTACTTATTAGACGGTGTCTGCTTATAACTCCTATTACGGAACTTATGTGTAATCCGCTTAAAGATATCAAATGCTTGGATAGGGTTGGTTCTCAAGCACTTGCCTCGTTCGTAGGAATCGGCGCACTTCACGCAACGGTTTTTCATCTAGCAGTTTACGCTGACGTTTCCGAATGCTTGGCAGTTGAGTGACGATATTCGGCTGCATCTTCTCCTATCTCATTTTTTTTTTACCGAGCTCGCTTGGAATTTTATTGCATAGTTGCACTTTTGTATTCTCTTCAAGAAATGTATTTTCATAAAAATAAAAGTCAGTTCTATTCAAAACCTTCAAGTCAGTGGTTATTCTCATTTATTAATTTTTTTTATGGCTTATAAGTTTTCATAAAACAATTCAACTTTGAAAAATTAATAATCTTCATTGCTTGCAGTTTTCATTTTTTTTTGTCTTATTCATCTTTACTACGGTAAAGTTTATTTTTACTTGCCTTAGTTGAAAGTACCGGTACATATCTGCCATTGCCAGATTGTAGCATACAATGACAGACTGCATTTTCCCGGGATTGATTGATGCCTTTTCGGTTGATGTTATTGGTATTGTTGTGGCTGCTGGTGTTTTTTTTGTTAATGGTGTATTTCATTTGTTGGTAGGCGTACCCATAATAAATCCAACGTTTTCACCTCGGCTCTAAGCAGTACATTTTTCCTTTTTCTGTGGTGAACTCTGGGCTCAGCTTCTTTTGTTCTTCTCTCCTTTAATGATGCTGGAGCAATTGAGGCAGTTTCCATCATGTTAATGCCTTCTGGCAGGGATTGGAAGACTTGTTCAAACTGCTGGAAAATTTAGTCCGCCTCATAATTCAGTCGTGCACCGAAGTCTATGAACACATCATATCTGTACAGACTTCGCAAGTGCATAACTTCCCTCTTGATGGGACTTAACAGTTGCTCCCTTGCGGCTTTCACATTCTCCCGTTGACCCATTTGGGACCGAGAAAAAGTCTTCTTCTTGAATTTTTATTTATAATCCACGACTTAATTTTGAATTTCTGGGCAAAAGTTAATTTTAATTTTTACTTAACCTTTCTTATAAAATGATTTTTATAATTTCATTCATAATCAGAAGATACTTAATCTTCTGATTAAGAATGAATTGATGTTTTATTACAATCAATTTGGACATTAAAGATGCCTATCTTTCCATACAATTAAAATTTTCGTTTTCGGAACAAGTGTGCCAAAACAAAAATTCTAATACTTTCTCTAGGAAATCGCATAAAAATTATCTGTCTCACTGAAGCTAATACTCCATAGCTCAACACACATTGGACCTACAGATACAGAACAGACCGTATTACGAAAATTACTTTGGGACTTTTCCACCTCGTATGTTAAGTTTGATTAAAGCCTTTCACAAGTGAAAAGGCTGAATATTTGAGAGTTTGTTCAGAACCTCTATGTTGATTATGTCGCAACTTTAACCATTTTAATAAATAAATAAATAAAAACCAAATTATGTCGCAACTTTAACCATTTTAATAAATAAATTAATCTCTTACCTTACAAACCGATATCCAATCAATCCAGTGAAATGTACCAGACCGGCAGTGAACTCATTTGCTCCCTTGGTCAAATTATTCAGGTTCCCTTTAGCATTTGTCCTAAAATAAATGTAGGACACCAAAACTCCACTTAAAAAAAAGAATGTATCCACACTGAAAGGGCCATTGGTGATTGCCTGAAAAAAAAAATTCTTCTCGACCTCTTTTCGCATTTCCATGTTGTCGGAATACTTAAATACTACAATACAAGTATGCCCCAATATGATCCAGGCCATGGAAAACGCTTTGAGTCCGTGAAACGATGGGATAGTGTCTGGACCTACGTTCCGATCGCAAATTGCATTGAAATTTGTTATGACTGAAAATGACATTAAAAGTTCCGACCAAATACTAAGTTTCTCTGGTTTATGAAGATGGCCTTCAAGGTGTTCATCAGAATTGTTGTTATTAATTGAAGGTACTTCAGGAGGGAGATTAAGAACAATATTCACACCCTTAAGGTTTTTTTTTAGATCATTTGTGACTGTTTCACTGTAATCAGAAGCGGCACAACCTATACCGGAAGAGGTTTCGCTATTGTTCATCATTTCTTTGTCTTGTTCCTGGAGGGCTTTTCGAAGTTGCTTTGTCAAGTATGCTTCATATAATGTTCCAGAAAATATTAATACGAAAACTATAGTTGAAACGGTTCTAAAAAAAAATGAATTAATAAAGAAGAGAAATGTTTGTATGCAATATATGTATATTTTACGTTAGAATCCAAAATGTAGTGTCATGAAATAAGCTGTAAACATTAGCCGTTGGCACTCGAATGTCAATTAATTCCATTTGACGATATGACACTTCAATATGAGAGCTTTTGACAAGTTCACGTATATCTCTTATGAAACAGGTAGATGGAAGGCAAACACCAACGTAAATTGTTCGCATCTGAAAAATATTGATAAATAATGAAAGTTTTTGGTAATCTGTATGCAAAAACCAACATTATATCTATTTATTTAAAGAGCCGATATAAGATAATGTAATTGTATCCTTTCAATAAATAAGCTACTAAAAATTACAAAAAGAAGTTTTTTTAAGTTGCCATAAAATTATTCTTAAGAATTCATGAAAAATACTTTTAAATTGAATTGTGTATTTACCATAGATAAAACCATAACAGTAAATTGTTGGAAATGTTCAAAAAACTTTTTCGAGACTTTAATTAAAAATTTCATTTCGATAAAATAGAAGTGAAAAAAAAAGAATTTGGATCTTCCTAGTTACTACTTTTTATTGACTTCTGAACGTACCATACACAATGTTTCCTGAGCAAAACCGTCAGAAAAAAATTGAGAATGTACTTTCTGTGTTCTAAACAGATATCATTCTCTGCAAGTGCAAACCAATCATTGTTTTCCTTCCTTGTCAATCTTATGCTTTCAGAAATCATGACTTTTTATTTTTTATTTGTTTGTTTTCTTTGAATATTTTTTCAAACGTTGCAGAATGAATCTTCAAAATTTGGAAAAATAAATCTGAGGGTGCACGGAGGTTACCGAAATCAGAATTTTGGGCATAATTTGTGGCAAATATAAGAAACTCAGACGGACAGGTTATAACTTCATCATGCTTTAGAATAAACTCTTCACATCGAAGACATTTTACTTTAGGAAGCATCTTAAATGCAACGTAACCCGTGAAATACCTAAGAGAAGTGAGTTCAATTTTTATTTCATCTAAGGTATCTACCGCAAAAAAATCCTTATATTCTTTTTGAAAAAGTGCTTTATCTATCAACTTATCGTTTTCTACTATTATAGGATCACTTGATTCATTTTCCATATCATTTTCAAAATCTATTTCAAGAGATACATCTTCATCATCAAAACAATTAGAGATTGGGGTACACTGCAATAATCTACTAGATATTATTTTTGCCAGTAACATGTTCAGTTCATAAATTGATGGATTTTTAATATTTCCTCCCATTGCTCTTACCACACTAAACAAATTCTCTGCAACGTCCTGGTTTAGTCTTTTTGTCAAAATATATGTTATAGATGGGTCGTGTGCTATCATATCCTTATATAATTCAAGCGTAGCTGTTAGAGTTTGTCTAATTCCGTCAATGTGTGGGAAAGATTTTAGGTCATTAAGTTGCTTTAACTCCTTGATATAATCAAGACATACATTCATATGTTTATAAATTACATTGCCTGCTTGAATAGCAGCCTTGAATAGGTTTTTGTCAAATAATGAACCACTATTCATACAGTCCATTAATCTGTCTATCCGTTCAAAAAATAAAGCAGTTGCTTGGGCAGTGGATTTAGAATTTTTTTGTAAAATTGTTTGTTTCGACTGTTGTTCTTATTCCGGCAACTGTAGTGCGACTAAAAACTTGTGTCGCGAGACAAACACGCGTCTTGCCAAATGATTACGGATTTAAGTGTTTTTCTATCAAATGTGGGCATGTTCTTGTCACCTTATCTTTTTCCAAATCATACAACTCACAACACTTCAACACAACACTAAAACTAACTAAGCCATCTGATGTAACAATATCTCTAGTCAATAAAAGATTTCTTAAGTTCTTAATAATGTGGGGTAAGTCATAGAAAGCCAAAATTTGTTTACCATTCAAAAAAAAAAATGGTTTTTCAACTGAATGAACTCCTAAACATTTATAACAGTTCCTGTTGTTTGGCCCTGGTCGCAAACAATGCCTAAAACATTAAGGTCAATTTTATTTAGGTCTGAAATATTTTTTTCAACAATTTCTTTTAAAACCGATCCCTTAACATTTGATTCTGAAACAAAATAATTAAAAACGCATTTCCAATTATCAAAAAGTCCCCTAATCATGAAAATGCAAATGTTTTTTCTAATTTTTGAAGTTCTTTCAAAACCGGAATCTTCTAAGCCATCAATCATATCTTGGTTTGAATTGTAAACTAAGTCTCTTCTTATGGTGACTTCATCGTACACAAGAATTACATTTTTTTCCCTTTCAGTCATATCAGCAATCCTAGCTTTAATAATCAGAAAAGCAGAATTTTCGAAACCTGGTTGCAAATTTTTGACACCTGTATATTGAACTTATATGAGGCATATTCAAGTTAAGGCCATGTCGAAGAAACTTGTAGGCGGCTTGGGATCTGTAAAATACATTTTGCGACAGTAATTTTTCATCTTTTGTCCAGAACTTAGTTTTAGATTTTACTAACATATTCGAAAGAGTTTTTGCATTGTCTGAAATGCTTAGCGAATATATTTAATTGCGAATATGTTTAATTTTAATTGCGTTTGCTTCTGAAATTTTGCTTGCAATTTCAATTTTTTTCGCATTGCCGCTGCTTGTTTTTGCAAAATATTTACCTTTTGCATATAAAAGTGTGTATTTTTTATATTTTTTCACAATTTGAACAAAATGGTTCATCATTACCTTCAAAACTTATTCTTCTGCGCTTAAAATGACTCGGACAACTGGCTAGATCCTCAAGCGTTATTCCTTGAGGATCATTTTCAGAAGAAGTTAAAAAAAGAGAATTGCTTCCTTTTTCAGTCTAAGGGAACCTATAAATTCTTCTGAAAAATGATGTTGACATAGGTAAATATTTTGATTTTCGGTTTGCACCCCACAAACTTCTTTCCAAATTTTCCCAAAAACGGAATCCTCCGGTGGGGATTTAAATAGCTTAATCCCATCTGAGGTTCTCTGACTTTTCCTACAGTGCTCTAAAGCACATTTTCTTCCAGCTTTTCTTGTATTCATCGTTATCTAATTTTTCTTAATTTTTTTTTTGTGTAGCTCGATTTCCACGACGCTTACTGCACAAAGCCACTAGGCATAATGAAACTAAATTGACGATTCTGCCAGCAAGCAAGGAATGAAAAAAAAACTCAAACACTTGCACAATTATTTGCAGTTAGGTACAATAAAAACTAAAATCCGTGATCTCGCAAGTCACAAAACCAAAACATTTCTCTCTTTGCCTCTACACTTTTATACACCTATAAAAAATAGAAATCAAATTTCGTAGCAGGAGGCAGGACAAAGGCAAAGGGTTTTTTTAATACTTTTTTTTCTTAGTTCTTATTTTTGTCTTTATATATTCATATTTGTATATTGTATTATACCAACTTTACATGCTAGTGTAAGTGTAAAAATGTAGATACATTTTTTGGTTCATCGCGATCTCCTCATCTCTCATGTCATACATTTATTTTACTGTATTATTTTTTGTGAGGATTTTTAAGATTTACTCGTTTTCATGTTTTGGGCGGCAAACCATGAAATAAAGCAAATTCGATGTTTTTTTTGTATTTTTTGCATTGATTTTAAAATTTAATCCTGATGGTGAGAAAATATCCCCAGAGAAGATACTTTTCTAATGATTGCATGAAGATGTACCTACCTATTGGTTTTAATCAAAGTAATGAAAAATAAAAAATAAAAATAGAATACAAAAAAAAACCCTTGCAAAATGACCTTGTCATAACGTATTCCTTAAATCGAAGTACAAACATTTCACACCTACATAACTACCTTTCCTCACAACTTTTAAATTCTCTCGTAAATAAATTAATGCAAAATAATTTTCTTTATTTTCTAAAGGAATATAAAATAATCATACATACATAATATATATATATATATATATATATATATATATATATATATATATATATATATACCTACCTAACCTACGTCACAAAAAAAAACAGCACCAAAGAAAATCCTTACTACCCTTCGATCGAAGATCTGGACGAACGAACAAAAAAGTTACTGCATGTCTATCTACTATACAGATACACACCATTATCACATAAATAAAGGATAAGCAAAAAACTAAAAAAAAACAACCACCGCAAGTATTCTCAACTCGCCATCGCTACCAACAAGGCTAGCTTTATAAAAAATTAAATTTATACGTCATTCATACCATTCCTGCGAAAGAAAAAAAAACAAATACTTTTGCCTTTGATATTATACATTTTGAAGAGAATTCAAATTTTAAATTGTATCCAGAGCGATTTAAATTTACAATAGAAAATAAAAATACAAAATAGAATTATCACGTCAACTTTCACTTAAACTAAAAGATGAGGTATCCAGAATCGCCGTCTTTTGGTTCAGCTTCACTATATGCATACAAACGGATATGTATGGCAAGAATTTAGGTTCATATATAGGGTGCTTTCATAAATACATGGGTGCTTTGTTTACATGCGATCAATTGCAATCATATTAACGTAATAAAAAATATTTGCGAATGTGTTTTACTCTGCATTTCAGCACAATATTTTCACTTGTCTTTATTTATAGCAAATAACGGGTGATTTTTAAGCTGGTTTGGTTTTGGCAACACTGGTTTTGACAGCTGACGTGTGTTTAGTACCTTGTGTCACTGTCAAACAGCTTCAGTTTGGTTTGCAATTTAACCATGGATCGTCTTACAAATGAACAACGCTTGCAAATTATTGAATTTTACTATCAAAATTCGTGCTCGGTTCGAAATGTTGTTTATCGAAAAATTGTGTTCAGCGATGAGGCTCATTTTTGGTTGAATGGGTACGTAAATAAGCAAAATTGCCGCATTTGGAGTGAAGATCAGCCAGAAGCATTGCAACAGCTACCAATGCATCCCGAAAAAGCCACTGTTTGGTGCGGTTTATGGGCCGGCGGCATTATTGGGCCATATTTCTTCAAAGATGATGCGAATCGCAGCGTTACTGTCAATGGTGAACGCTGCCGAGCGATGATAACAAACTTTTTTTTGCCCGAAATGGAAGTTCTTGACTTGCATGATATGTGGTTTCAACAAGACGGTGCCACATGCCACACAGCACGCGAAACAATGGCGCAATTGCGAGGCGAGTTTGGTGAACAGTTAATTTCACGTTTCGGGCCGGTCAATTGGCCGCCTAGATCGTGCGATTTGACACCATTAGATTATTTTTTGTGGGGGTATGTCAAGGCTAATGTCTATAGGGACAAGCCCGCTTCGATTGACGCACTGGAAGCCAACATCCATGCATTCATTCGTGAGATACCGGCCGATATGTGTGAAAGAGTATGCCAAAATTGGACTCAGCGGATGGGCTACCTGAGACGCAGCCGCGGTCAACATTTGCATGAAATTATCTTTAAACATTAAATTGCAAGGTTCAAACTATCGATTCAAATAAATATTTCATTCATTTTTTCGAATTTTTTGTGTTTTTTTTTTTTTAAAGTTCTAAACCTCTTAAAAAATCACCCGTTATTTAGTTTAGTTTGGTTTTATTAGGTATACATTAAGACTTGGTCTTTTATAGTACAGCAATTATTACAAAGAATTATGTTTGATTAATTATATTTATGAACACTTTTTCTGATTTACGTCATATGTCAAAAACAATAAAGGAAAGGAAATCGTTTATATTATTCCTGTCTCTTTCTTTAAGAAAGAAATTCAGATTGCATGTGAGTTTTTATAGTTGCACATTTGCGCTGCAAATATTTGCGTTTTGCTTTTATGAAAATCTGACATTTATCATTTGCATTTATGAAAGTTATGCATTCGTCAGACTTTCGCAACCATGCATTTATGAAAACACCCATAAGTAATTTTCTTTGCACACAAAAAAAACAGGTGATTTCAAATTTCCTATATTTTTCAGGTGAGGGCGAATAATTTACACTAGAAGGCAATCCGATGTAGTCAAGATTTCTGATGCTCCTTAATTTGTATAACCTATTCCAAATTAATTTTCTTTTCTTTTTTTTTCTAGGTTCTATCTTCTATCGTGTGCTGGCCTCGACACCAATGAGTTCTCCATACGGAATCTTTTCGTGGTGTTATGGGAGAGGAGTAAGTGGGTTATAACTATAAGCCGTAGGTTTAGGTTAATAAGTGTATTTTTATTTTTAACTCAGTATCTAATTTTGGCTTTTACTATAGGCAGTGGTAATCGGAATCCTTCAATCAAACAAGATTTGGTGTTCCTCTATGGCCCTATGGGTAGCCGTAACAAATGATTACAAAATTTTTATAACTTATGATTAGATTTGATGCGTGCTAAAGCATTCCAAACATAAAGGAGGAATTTATTCGCAAGTACCACAAAAAAAAATATTGTAACCTTTTTTGCCTTCTTGACTGTAGCGTTTCTGACTTCACTTTCACTTGTATTAGTATAGCAATCTGCAAAACATTTTCTTATTTTCCTGTTTCTTGAATCTCTGCTAACATGCATGTGCTTCCAAGGCAGGGTTACACAAAGCCCCGCAAATCGACTTTTTGAACTCTAAAATTGAGTTCTTATTTTCCTTATAAATGACCAACGCGTTTACAACTGATTGAATACAAATGCTATTTTATGATACCGTCTAATGCTTTTGCGTAGAGATGTAAAATAGCAAGCCATTTGATCAGATATGTCAATACCTTGCTTGGCATGAGTGAAGTCCATACGCAATTTTTTTATTTCCTCACCTTGCCTCGACCGCTTTCCTGTTGGCACTTCCTCCAAACCATGTTTTTTTTTACTGAGCATTAGAACATCACGCTTGTCCTTCCATTTAGCAACAACGATTCCGGAATTTTCAAGCCCTTTTATTTCATTTCTTCTGGGCTTGGCTGTTGTCACATCTCTTGGATTGCCTTGTCTGTTGCCGCGTAGAGTTATAATAAGGGGCGTTTGACGAACAAGGAGGTTTTTGGCTAAGGAAACAGAGGTATACAAATTATCGGTTGCAATGGTTCCACCTTTGTCTAAATATTTTTTGGCCAAGTCTAAGACAATTTTAGTCGAATGTGAAGTAGTTTGGGTAGGTTTTCCTTTTTTTTACGGCACTGGTGTAAGTGTACCCGGCTGGATCACAAAGTTTATAGACTTTTGTACCATATATACTTATGTGATTTCCCTGGGTTGTACTGCCGGCAGCCTACCGCGCCAAGGGACCATTGATTGATTGATCTACTGCCAAAATTTCTTTCGGGCTTCTGGCGTCGGCGAAGTTTTGTTCAAGTAGGTCCGAAAGTCCATTTACTTTTTCCAAACGGTTTCCACTAATAGTTGAGTTGTCCGCAAAGTGAACGAATTTCAATAGCCACTGGAATCTATTCCGCGACATAACTTGGGGCAGAATGAATTTTTGAAAAACTTGTCAGTACTCCAGTAGTAGTAATAGTAGTCCATATACATCACGACTCCAAGAAATGTTTGTATCTCCTGCACGTTGTTGTCTACCCATTCCTTTGCACGAGAAATACGCATCATAGTGGTGCTCCGTAAAAATCGGTTGGCATTGGCATTTGTTTCGGTAACTATTAGCTGTAGACCCCTTCTGTAACCATAAGGCTAAAAATATCAATAGGTATTGCTGATGCTTGGGGTTGAATATTTATAACACCATTCCGTTAGAAAGTGAACGTTTTGAGGGATTTTTCACTAACTGTTGTCCACTCGATATATTCATCTGAATCGGAAGCCACAAAATACAACATCATTATCGGAATCCCCGTCTCGGTTGCGATTTCCATAAAACATACTGGGATTCATTGCGAAATGTACTTCAATCAATATTTGTGTATAATAAAAAGCTACTTGATGACGAAAAACCTCATAGGGAATAAAATATACACGAAATTAACTATGGCCACCGGCGGGACACGTGAAGGCGTCCTCTTTTAGACCTTAGAAACTTTTTTCCGGTATCTTTTTGAAAAAATCAGCGATTCGTCCTCTTTTTTTAGGTTTTACAATTTTTTTTCTGTGAAACAAAGCCCCAATAAAAGATTTGTTTTGGTGGGAACAGGGTCTTAAAGGGTATTTTTATTGCAAAATAACGAATTTTGAATCCCCTAAAAGCATTGTGCAAACCGACGCGATGGCGGTAGCGATCGCGATAATAATATGGATGCCGCACATGTGAATCAATGGAAGGGCACACATCTGGATGATGTGTGGATTGCGTTCACTTCCACTGCTGCGTTCAGTTACGCGACTTTTGTTGAACGCAGAAAGCACAATTTGATCGCCATATCGCATGAAGTTAGCTTCAGTATTTGAAAAAAAAAATTAAAAATAAATGCAGAAAAACATCGATATAGTTGGCATCCTGCAATTAAACTGGGCAGTTTATAGCTTGATAGGTGGGCACCAAACTATACTTTGTCGTATATTGAATATTTCGATCTAAATGTCATCCAAAAGCCCTAAAAATGGCTATTTATGACAATTTTTGCAGAGGTTTTTTAATCCATCGAGATTGTAGCCATCCTTTACTGGAATTTGACAGTTTATAGCTTCACAGATGGACAACAAACTGTATTTTGACGTATATTAGGCATGTCCAGGAAAATGTGATCTCGGAGATTTCAAAATAATCTCAGTTACTTACATGAAAAGGATTCCTCTGAGATCTCATTTTTCTGAATGCGCCAATTGAATATTTCGATCCAAATGTCATCCAAAAGTCTTAAAAACGCCTCTTTCCGGAGAAAAAAAATGTATGCAAAAATTTCGGATTTTTTAGAAATCTCATTTTTATGAACTGCCCGCCACACAATATATTGCATTGATGTGAGCAGGCTTTTGATCTAATCTTTGTCGCGCGATAAAAGTTATAGTCACCGCCATCGTGTCGGTTGACGCGTAGCTATATTCTTAAATCACATTCCGCGCGTTCAATACATGACAGTTTGCATCTGAAAATTCAGATTTCTGAATCTTTTGTAATAATTACAATAAAATGGCAAATCTTCTGGGAGCAAATTTTTATATTTGTAGCAAAAAAGATATGCATATATGTACGCATTTATAAGTAAGTCAGATGATAGATCTTGAGTCTATGAGTATGTAGGGAATGTATATAGGGAATGACCAACTGAAATGTGAGGATGCTTGAAATGTTTTTTAACACTTAGCGAGTGCAACAAATGGTTGATGTCTTCCCAAATTAAGGTATTATACAATAGAAATTACATGGGTGCAGCCGTGCAGGTGCCAATGGTTCTTCTTCATGTATGCAGGAACATTGGCAAAATTCTAGCAATCTGATCTGAATCTGGTCAATCAGAATATACATAATCTGTCCTAGCGAGTCAGATTTTTTTGCAACGCACACTCTGTCGGATAGGCTGACCACACGTCCTCTTTTAAGAGGACAAGTCCTCTTTTTAACCTAAGAAACTTTTGTCCGGTATATTTTTGAAAAATAAACGATTTGTCCTCTTTTCTTAAGGTTATTTTTTAATGTTCAATTTTCTGCGATATAAAACCACAATCAAAAATGTATGTTGGTTGAAAAAGGTCTTAAAAGGGATAAAATAGACGGAAATAGATAGTAGATCAATTTTTTAAATTTAAAAATTAAAGATCCCCATATTTTCAATGAAAATAAGGTCCAATGACAAATAAAACAAAAGCTAAAATGATACCTATACTTGAATAGTACTTGAAAAAAAAAATAATACTACTATTAGTAGTTAGTAAATTTTCATTTGTTTAATTTATTTTAACTTTACTTAATATCTGATAGATGATTTTTATTATTTTTTTTATTAAATAACACACTAATTTATGAAGTCTTTTTTGTTCGAATAAATAAAAAAATATTTTTTTTCCTTTGAGATTTTTTTCGAAGTCCTCTTTTCAATGAGGACAGATCTGGTCACCCTAGTCGGAGGTTCAAATTACATTCGAGGTATCCTTCATCGGAAAAGAATACTAAACAATGCGACGAGTCGGGTTTCTCTTGCATTAAATTAACCAAAAGCTCGATTTGCCTGGTTGTTGTTTTTTCGTTTGCTCCAGGGGCAAAATGCAAGCAATAGTTCTAAAATTACTTTATTAAAATGTTTTTTTTTAATCTCTTACATTTTTCAACACTTTACACAAATCTTTAAAAAGTTCCGCGAACTATTTGTGTCGGAGGATATCGGAAAAAATCACTCAAATAAGCAACTATCGCACTGTAACGCAAAACGCCGGTGTTTGTTGCATAATGTCGGAAAAATGTTCCGAACAGCTGTCCGAAAGTGAATATTCTCCGATTCGTATAAAATCGGAGAATTTTCCAGTCCGACGGATACCTCGCTAGGACTGAATATGTATTATGTGCGTGATCTGACGTGCCTTGATTTTATCCGTGCTCGTAGCAACCACAGGTTCGTTTCAAATAAAGGGTTCCAATACGAGGTTTGATTTTGATATTTAAAAAAAATCAATGGATGTTTATTTCATTGTAAAGAGAAAGGTATGCCATTAACAACAGAAAACGATATCAGCCAAATGGCCCCACGGCTACGGTTGCAGCACCATATCCTTTTCATGAAATTTTCAATGACCAATTCGCACATTTGCGGCTGGTATGTCTTCGATAACTTGACGAAACGAAATAACGATCGTGGAAATGAAACGAGCGTGTCAACTGCTAACAAAGAAATGAGTGTCTTTATTGACGACAAGAGAGAGATAACATCACATATTTGACATATATATTAAATAGCGGGATATTCAAAATGAAATCTCCTTTTGAAAAACCCTTTATATATATATAAAGGCGTAAGCTAGTCCAATTACGAGAAGCATGAGAATCAAAAAGTTTTAAACCGTTAGTTAATCAGAGTTTTGTAAAAGTAATTCAATAACGAAAGCCGGGGCAAGACGTCGTAATTAACTGCCAAAGAGGAAACACAACGCAGGTACATACCATAATACATAACTACAAGTAATCAAAAACTGAATTTGAAGCGCTCAGTGGCAAGACAAGGCATGAAATATAAAAACTAATGCCCTTACACTCCGGTTAGATCGAATAGTTAATTATTTTTAGTTTTTAATATATACGGACCTAATCGACTGAACCGGAGTGTAAAACCAAAGTTAAAGCTATGTAGGTAGTAAGATATCTATGTAATTCAGGTTTAATTCTATGTATAAATACATAACTTCGGGTATTTTTGGGTTCATTCAATTGACTCTATCTCTGTTCTCCAGCGGTTTTGGGTTTGTGTTAATAGTACAAAATTTACAGATTTCAATTATAGAGTAACTATGGGGACATTGAAAATGACTTGTATTAGGTCGACAAAACAAAAACATGACCAATCTTTGTTATTTTTCACAAGCTGTCTTAGAAACCCTTCTACAGTCTGAAGTACCAATACGTATATTTAATCTCACTTCCCAGTTCGAGTTTAAATTAATGTTGTTAATTTTTTTAATATGATGAATTTTAGTTTTAGATTGAAACGAAAATAGTAGATTTTTGTATATCTTCGTACAATCAATCTTTATAGTAAATATCGATGTCAAGCAAGCTTTACTCGCACTTGCACAATCATACTCGTTTTTATCCGCACCGGTACAGCACCTTTACACCAAATCAAAGTTACGTACGTTTGATATTTTTGCCTAGGTTAGCTTAGAAGAAAGGCAACTGAATTATTACAGATCAATTAAAGCATACCCCATACACGATTCAACTTAGTTCTCTACTCGTCGGTTGTTGATCAAATCAAACCCGTGTGTTAGCCTCTTATTTGATCAATTTGACGGTTGATGTTGAAGAAAATCAAAAGATTTTCAATTTTTTTCAAATTAATTTACATGTATATCAACTCATTGAACTATGTATGTATGAATATTGTATAAAGCCAAGACATTTGATTTACTGTCGTGAGGTTCAACCTCACTGCAAACCTGATTTGAATAATTGTTTTCATTCTATAATATTTTATCCTAAAATATTTTGAACTGATCTTTTAGAAAATTCGAGTAGTGCAATTTCTTTAGACAAAAATAATGTTTTTGACACTTGGAGCTTTATCCTTTCAACTGATTTTATGTATGGGCTGCTTTAGGATGAAGCCTAACATTTTATTTGCATTTGTCGACCTTTAACTTGAAGATCTGACCATTAGAACTAAAATAATTTATTTTAAGTGCCTACATATACATATTCTAGGTTAAACAATCAAATTGATTTAGAAGTTAGTAAAGTTTTTACACAAATATTTTCTATCCCTTCCATTTTACCTTCATTTTAAGACCTTAACCGTAAACATCCGATTATTGAAACAGAAGTTATAATCCAAACAAACCAACCAAATCCAACCTTTACGATTTTATTATTTTTGTAAGATACTTACTATTTACAAATGTACATGTACGGTACATAATATGTACATAGCTACATAATGTACCTACATATATCATTTTTGTGCTGATGCGAAGCCAATTTTATTTGCAGTGGTGGTGGTTTTTTATGGCACACACTCCACCGTTTTCTCTCTTCCAGCAATATATTCTTTGTAGGTACAAATTTTGTTAGTTTTTTTTGCCGTGATGAAATTAGTTCTCAAAAGACAATTTTTCAAGTTTCTAGTATGAAAAATCGAGCGTTTTTCGAATTTTATAAAAATTCAACAATTTTCAACTGAAGCTCTGTTGGTGATGATTAACGTATAGGTACGCTCATTCAAATTTGGTAACACGACATTTTCTCAAACGACACTATAAACATTTTCAATGTTAAAATGATGTACACAAAATAACCTTGGTATACATTTCATTTCTGTTCGTCTTACGCTAAGGCTCCAAAAAAATTTGCATTTTTTAATGCAAAAAAATTGTACTAAATTTGCATTTTTTTAATGCAAACAAAAAATTACTATTAATTTTGCATTTTTTTTAATGCAAAAAAAAAATTACTATTAAATTTGCATTTTTTTTAATGCAAAAAAAAATAGTATTAAATTTACATTTTTTTTAATGCAAAAAAAACTCGTATTAAATTTGCATTTTTGTTTTAATGCAAAAACAAATTCATATTAAATTTTAATTTTTTTAATGCAAACAAATTTCGTATTAAATTTGCATTTTTTTAATGCAAAAAATGTTTGCATTAAATTTGCAAAACATAATGCAAATTATTTTTACATTGCATTCAATTTTTTTTAATGCAAACAATTTTCAAGTTGCATTAAAATTTTTTTTAAGACAACTTATCATGTCAATAGAATTTTCTGTTAGTGTTTTATCTGTTTTAATTAATGTTTGAGAGCATTATGGCATGGTTCTTTCATGTATTTTAATATCTTATAACAACAGTATCCTGCAAAATAGCGAATGGACATGGTTTTGACAGTTGTTGACCTAGATGGCTGCTCATCTGAATCAAGACAACTTATCATGTCAAAGTGCGGATTAAAGTTTGTGGCTGTATTGACTCTTGAAATCGACTCTTCGTTTGTATTATTTACAACCGTAGACCAGTCAACATCGAGAATTTCATGGTTCAATTTGTACTCTTGTACTCTTGAAATACATAGATCATTAGCCAAAAACAGTCCCCTTTAAACAATGGACAGTTTTTTTAACGAGTTTTACTAACGATATTAATTCTTTCATTTCTTGCAAGAATTCAATATTTGGGGCATAGAGTACCTATATTATCTAGAGAACCGACTTAAGGGGTTTGTTCTCTTTCACCCTACAAGCTGTTAGAACAATAATGTATACTACCCATTGAGCATGTATTAGTGGTCCCGTGCATTTTAAATGGGGACCCGCTCCAACTCTACTTCACCCGATAGTATACATACACGCCCAGTTGAAATTATGGTGAATTTATGCGCTCAGATATTTAAAATAAGATTCCGTTAAATTCAAAAACTGAAAAATTAAATTATATTTCAGTTAAAATTCATTTTTGTAACCCTTTATCAATATAAATTATAACAAATATCGTTTTTTGTTGCTTCCGGCACATAAATTCAATATTATTAACTAATAATTAGGTTAAAACAAAGAAAATCCAATCAAAAAGTAGAAGCGTACCTTTCAAACTATATGCGAACGTGCCCGAACTTCTAACACTAAAAAAAATCGAAAAGGTGAATATTTTGACAGATGAATACAAAATAAGAAAAAAACAATTCAATTGCGAATAACGGACCGTGACGAATGCATTTGCCATTTTTTAAATTTCAGATAATATTTTAATAAATAACATTTATATTTGTAGTTAATAATAAATAAAATTCAAGTTTATATACTTTCAGATAACAAGTAAGTTTTTTATAATATAAATAGTTAAATTTATATAAAGAAGTTTTTAAGTGCCAGTTGTTGGTTCGAATGAGTACTAGGCGCAAGTAGCCTAGAAATTTCGAGACGCTTAAAAAGCGAAATGAGTGATTATTTTGATACATGCTAATATAAAGTTGATGACTTAATTATTAATTCATGCCAAAAAGAATTAAATTTTTGCTCAGTCTTACGCATAAAATAACTTATTATTTCATTGATTATTGATATAGGTACTCTATGATTTGGGGCTTGTCCCACTAGAGGTGGGTGGTTATTTAAAACGTTAAACAAAATATATTATATATTAATACACATTTTTTTGAAAAAAATTGATGTTGATTTGGCATTTCTTTCAAAGTTTTTTGAAAAAGCAGAAACTTCAAGCATTGCCAAAATTCCCGATGAAACACTGTTTGAAAATACTTGAGCGGCCAAGCACAAGCTAACAGACATTTTTTTAAATTTGTAGGGTCTACGTGTGCTTGGCTGATTTTTGGACATGCTCTTATAAGATTTTGAGTCAATAGCGTATAACAACTTATAACGTCCCAGCTGACAACATCTCTATTAGGAAGGTTTTCCTCTGATTGGTTCTCTTTTTCTATCACCCATAGTCAACAAACCCTCCAATTCTGTCTTTAAAGTTGTTATATGTCAAATTTTCCTCCATATAAATTTCATTAAAAATAAGTTCTACGTTTTTACTGATTTCAGGTAATTGATCAACTTTTTAATACATAATTGAGCATTTCTCGTCGTCAAGCTAAGTACAGACGATTGTCAGATCTTACAATATTGTCAGATCTGTCAGTGAAAAAACTGTCCCAAATATCTTACAATCGTCTGAACACACAATTTTGTCTGATAATATTGTCAGGAACGTCATTGTCAGGTAATTGTCAGACGACAATCTGACAAAAAATTGTCAGGTATCTTACAATCGTCTGAACACACAATTTTTATCATTGTCAGACGATTAGGACATTGTCAGACTCATTGGTCATTGTCAGATGTTTTCATTGAAAACATCTTACAATTGCTGACAATTTCTTCATTGTTCGAAATGTCAATGAAACCCATCGGTTGGAGTCGAGTTGGTTAAAGAGAAATAAAAAAAACATTTGTGTTGGAAATTATTAGTTTTTGCACAACTGAATAAATAAACTCAAAAAGAAAATATCTATATTGCTTTATAAATTTTTGAGTTTATTTATTCAGTTCACTTCAATTAAATTTTATATCAATTCCTTGTGTTGTGTAGTTTTATTCGGAATAAATTAAGTGCTCATGCTCGGCCGCCATTTGTCTTTTATTAATTCTTTTTTGCATGTTGTTGATTTTTTTGTCGCATTTCTGAATAAAAATAGATAAAAAATCTAACAATGGAGGAGGCATCAATGGTCGAAAATATTACATATTATATTAAAAGGAGAGAAGAAAAAGATTCTTTATTTAATGCAGAGGAATCGATAAGAATGCTGCAGAACATCCGCCAAGTAATGATGCCTCCCCCCAAAAGATGTAAACAATCAAAAAAATTTTGTATAGATCTGCCAACCGTTTGAACTGAAAATTTTCAAGCAATTTTTTCAGATATATTATTGTCCGAAAATTGTCAGACAAGAGCTGAAAATCAAATTGTCAGACTTTTGGATGAAATCTACCAACCGCGTGAACGGACAATTTTTCATTGTAAGAAATATGTCAATTGTCAGCTATTATCAGACCATTGACAGTTCTGACAATATTGTAAAATCTGACAATCGTCTGTACTTAGCTTCACGTGCGTCGTCGGTCGCATCAAAAGTTCGAAAAATTAAAAAAAAAAGACGTGGCGGTACGACGAGAATTGCTTCGTTATGTATTATTTCATTGTTTTAAGTTCATCATTAATACAGGAAAACAGTGAAGAGATCTTGTCACGTCGGCGCGGCGTCTCGCTTTCTCGTCGCATCAGACATCATTCCGTTTTGTGATTTTTTTTCAATAGGAAAAACACAAAATATGTAATGGCAATGGTAAAATGTTTTTTTGTTTATTTAAACACCACTTCAAACACGCTTTATTGTGTATACTCTGGTATACTTTCAGTGATTGAAATTGGTTTGACAAATGCGACGACTTCACATCACGCTCTTGTCTCGTTGCCTCGTCGCATTGTGAATCAGTCTTCAATCACGTGAATTGGTTGAACCTTATGTGAAAGCCTAGAATACAGCTGAAGCGAAACCAAAATTTTCTTAGGTCTCCAAACAGTCAGCGAAAAAGTAAACATGAAAACTACTGTCAAATATCAATGGAGAGTTTTATCAGATGATGCGTAACGAAATTTGTATGTGGATTGTGGACTCAATTTTTCACACAGAATCAATGGTTCGTGCAAATCATTCAGTGCCAAAAAGGAGGTGTTTTGTGCCCTTGACCTATTTTACCCTACTTAAAATTCGAATTTCAAAAAATCTCTTCTTAATGAGCACCTACATTAAAATTTCGAATTAAACAAAATTTACTGTATATTTTTAACACTTTAGAACTTTGAAATGGCATAAAACAAAGATGATTTTTTTAAATTGACATGAAATTTACTTTATTCTGGCATTAAAATTTAAATATGATTTATGGCATATGACCGCCACGGCTGGCTCGGACGTAGTCTAATCTGGGGGTCCAATTTTCGATGACTTTTTCCAACATTTGTGGCCGTATATCGGCAATAACGCGGCGAATGTTGTCCTCCAAGTGGTAAATCGTTTCGGGCTTATCGGCGTAGATTAGCGACTTCACATATCCCCACAGAAAATAGTCAAGCGGCGTTAAATTCCACGATCTTGGAGGCCAATTCACGGGTCCGTAACGTAAAACTATGCGGTTACCAAACGTTTTCTTCAATAAATCAATTGTGGCACGAGCTGTGTGACATGTTGCGCCGTCTTGTTGAAACCACAGCTCCTGCACATCATGGTTGTTCAATTGATGAACGAAAAAGTCAGTAATCATAGCTCTATAGCCGTCACAATTGACTAACGTTCTAGCCAGCGTCGTTTTTAAAGAAGCACGGACCAATTATTCCACCAACCCATAAAGCACACCAAACAGTCAGTTTTTGTGGATGTAACGGTGTCTCAACATAGGTACACTTGAGGATTATCATCACTCCGAATACGGTAGTTTTGTTTATTCACGTATCCACCTTCGATACACCACCTTCTTCGATACACAACCTTCTTCTGTTAATAGTTTTTTTCTTTTTTTGCACTTTTTGTACACCACTATTTCCAAAACTGCATAAAAGCATTTTCTCAAATTGTTTTTCATTTTTCTTTTTTCTAAATGTATTTGTTTAAATTGTTTTTCCTTAAATCACTTTTTCGCACACCGCACTAAATGCAAACAACCGAATGAATTAACACTGTCAAAAAAAAACTCGTCATCAGGAAGTTTATAAGTTATAAAATATCTTGGCATAAAAATAATCATTGATTTCGCTTTTTAAGTAACTCAAAACCAAACATTCAAATTCAAATAATTAATTTAAATTAAAACCATAACTGGCGCCTTAAAGTTAGTTTTTTTTCGTACGATTTTTCTTTCCTCGCCCCAACTTACAAGCTCTCAAATAATATCTTTCTCAGAAATTGTACAAAACAGTATTTAACCCTCACGTGACAAAAAAGGGAACAATTAAATAAATAAATATCCCTCTTAAATTGGTTTGTGTAGACGGAAATTCGACATTATCCATATTTCCTTGGTCTTATTTATAAACGTTGTCTAACTTTAGACAGCTGTCCAACTTTCGAAAATGTGATCAAAAAGTTGGTTTATTGTTGTCTTACAGCTGCCTAACTTCGACACAAGAGTAGATTAACAGTGAATAATGTGATATTTATTTTTATTAAATAAAGCATATTTCCACCAATTTCAAAATAGTTAGACAGTGTCTAAGTAGACAAAAATCTAATATATACGACTGTCTGTTTCTAACAGCAGTGTCATTAAGTGTCACATCTAATTGTATTTATTCAATAGTAATAAATAAATGATTCGCAAATAAAAAGCACGGCAATAGGTACAAATAAATAAACATGGAATCACTTACCACTGGAGTAACGAAAGTTGTATTCAAAAAAAATTTTAAAATAAAAAAACCCGGTTGAAATGGCGGATTTTCGTGGCGCACTGAACTGAAGAAATGTTGGTGTGCTGCTGGAAAAGGCAATCCAGTGTTTTTTGATATTTTTTTATCATCTAGTCCATATTTTTCATTCTCCAAGTTGTGAATTGATTCACAAAGGGACATTGATCCCATCCAATAGTTGTTGCCGTAAAAAAATCCGGAAGTATAATGCCCAGATGCGTCATCCACTGAAAAAATAATGATATTATAATGGCATACCATGGTTATATAAGTAAGCGTAGACTTTAAAATTTAATTAAAAATTAAATGGAAAATATATCGAATATATTAGAAATGATTGTAGCTATTTATTGATTTAATTATATGCCAAAATTTGTAAGTAACTTATAGGTACGACTGCGTCACACGAATTTGATCTTATGTAAACAATCACACTGTGCTTTTAGTCTAATATTGTACACCTATTAATCTGACAAATTAGTTATGGGAGCATGTATTTGGCACTTGACACTTGCGGAAAACATAGTTAAGTTGAAAATATAGTACTATGTGAGTACACACAAATGAATAATATAAGACCATGTTAACGTGTACATTGAACGTAATTGGACAACTAATTTTAAAAATCAATAGAAATAAATTCATTAAACAATTTCCGAAATTTTTTTGACACCAAGGCGATTTACACCATCTGATTTCTTCAATAATTAATCAAATTTTAAAAGACATTCATTTTAAAAATCGTTTAAGCATTTAAAAAAAATATATATTTTTATTACAAAATTTCGCAAACATTTTTAAATTGGTAAGGCATCTGTAAGTAGGTATTTATTAATTTAGAGTTAAAAATTGAGTTAGTTTTTAAAAAATCGAATTTTCCAACAATAATTTTAATTTTTTTTTTTTTTACATTCCAACTTTTTTTTTTTTGGAAAATTGTAATACATATATGCAATATTATTTGAACTTACTATACGATTAAGATGTTTGACTATTTGTGAATTGATAGATCTATTTGTTAGTAAGAAAATCATAAAATACCAAATTTAAGAGCTATGATTCCGTATGATCCGTAGGACCCAAACAAAAGGTTCCTAACCTAAATAAGGGTTACAAGATCATCAGAGAAAATCATGGAGTTAGTAAATTCAGTAACTTGGTTATAAAAGGGCCAGTGTCAATTTTTTTTTTAAATGTATTAAGTACACCATTTGATTTAACGTAAGGCAATTTATATTTTCACAAAGCTATATTTTCAAGGAAAACAATCTATTTTTAATTAAAAAAAAAACGGTTTAGAAAGCAATAAAAATAAAATACTATTTGCGATTTCCCAAAAATGAAGAAATAGGAAATTTGCCTTTTTAGAACAAAGGTACAGATCTTTAGAATTATAGATTACTAGTTCGGTTTTTTATATGCAACAGTTTTTGAGTTATTACAAACCTTTTTGATATCCTCAAAACGTTCTTATTGTTAAAGAATACTTCGCCCAGTCCGTTTGACAATATCTGATTAAAGTTCCAATTTAACTTCATGGAACTTATTCGACAATTAACAAACTCGTTTACGTTTCATAACATCTGAATACGGGTGAGTTCATAATCGCCAGCCTAACTAAGAACTGCATTATCTGCGTTCATAAAGTCAGATTTTCGATCGAACTAACCTAGCCCAACTGCAGTACCTACCGTTCATAAACGTCAGACTGTCGACAGCCGTTTCAGCATCGTGCAGATTGTACAGCTGAATTTTTTTGACTGCAGAAAGAGTGGGAATTTATAAAATTAATTTTACAGTCACCAAGAAGGACGAAGCGGCACTGACTTATAAAGAATGTTTGTATTGTTTTCCACAATGTTTTTAACTCGTATTTAACAAACTATGGAAATTAACATTTTAATTTTGTATATTGTATAATAATCAGAAAGAAATTTACATTGAATACCGCCAGGATACTCTGAAATCACTTTCATGAGGAATGCATTTTTTGGCAATATGCGATATTTTTTTAAGCTGAGAAATTGTTTCGTTATAATTTTCTTTCTATTTTTCCTTTGCAAGAAATTTCTGCCAATTATAATTTTCTTTTCTTTTTTGGCAAGCAAATCAAAAATCAAGTTCAACAAAATTTTTTCGGCAGCCATTTTTCTCTGACGTTTATGAACTCTGTTTACATACAAATCGGACTAAGTCAGGCCTTTTTGTTTACTACAGAATGTCTGCATTCTGCATTGTGAGTGCGTTCACAAATGCATTAGAAAAGAACTGCGATTGTACTAGCGCAGATTTTTTGCGTTTATGAATACACCCTACGTCTTATTAGCAATTAAAGTTCTGAGTATTTTACTGGCCAGATGGAGTGCCAATTAGCAAATTAAAATGACAATTAATATATTCAAATCTGTGCGACAATTAAAACGTTTTTTTTTTGTTTTGTTTTTCGTTTGGATTTATAATGGATATTTTTGAAACATTGGATGACGAATTGAAAGCATTTTTGTCGATTTCTTAAATCTCAACACTGTTTGTTAAAAATTACCATCTCATACAGCCATCAAAATAAGCATGATTTAATCTACTTCATTTAGAAAACGTTTGACGGCTTCTATTATATCCAACTTTCACCCCTGTCTTCGCTTTACACTTCAAATCAACTCAACTCAACTGTTATTAACACATAGGTACCATAAGGCGACCGACATTCAAAATTAACTATTTCAGAATAATAAATATTCATGTCGATTATGGAACACGCAATTCTGGATCCACAGTGATTTTCAGTACAGTCCTCTCTTTTCTTTTCACGACAAGTGGATAAAGAAAAAAGAGAGCACTGCACTGCGAATCACTGCGGATCAAGTATTACGGATTCCAGAATCGACATGATTGTTTTTAATGTTTGTCATCAGTCAAAATTGATTGCCTGGAAAACTGGATTAACGAACTAATAGCTAATTGACTTATAAATTTATGATTTTGATCACTGAGAAAGGCAAAGTTTATTAATGCGGGAGGAATTAATTTTTAGATAATTTAATTGTCGGATAACTAAATTTTACTCAGACATTGTGAAACAAATCCTTAAACTTTAAAAACTAAATTAAAATCATATTATTTCCAAGAATTTTAATTCATAAAAGCATTTGGAAGTGCACACTTCTTCTATTAGTGTAGTGCGTCGTTCATCCGCGAAAAGATAAGCGCTTCTTCGGTTAATAACGGTGTAAGCGGCTGTGACCTATGTGACAAAAGTGTTGAAATGTGGCAGTGGATTGAATAGTCTAAAACAAATACCCATACTATGTTCGTTCAGCAAGTTATTGAAGATATGGGTTGTTGATGCAGCGCCACATTTAACTTTTTTGGGTCCTAGGCCTTTAGAGTAAAAGGTACCCAAGTTTATATTTGATTTTATGTTGTCAGATTTATTCGATAAAAATTAAGATACGCTCAAGGGAATTCAATACAACAAAAACAAATTTTATTTAAAATAATAAATATTTTCAGATATGTATGTACAGCTTTTATACTGTATTATTTTCAGACATATTGTTTAAAGTATCTAATAGTTTATCTTATGACTTATAGATTGCAAAAACTTCGATTTATCATTAAAAATATTTAAATTAAAGCAATAAAACTTAATTTGTAAAAGAAAAAAATAATTACATACATACGTATCTATAGACGTGGGTCCAGTGGGCTCATGCTTATGCTGAAACTGACCTTAGGACCAAAACGTGTCAAATAGAACATGTCAGTACAGTTCACTACATCTTTTCTTTTTCAAGTTACAATCTTGTACCTTTATATGTTATTTATACATATATTATATATATATATTAGGGTGTCCCTTATTTTCCAACAATTTTTTTTTCTTACGCAGACGGCATAATTTTTTTCGTTAGAGCTTAAAACCGCTGCAAAAAAAAATTTGCATCATTTGAACTTCATTTACTATACCCGACTTTCAATCAAAGTATGCCATGCAACTTACATATGTAGGGAAATAGCGTATGTCCCGAAAGATTGTTATTATGTTGTCATTTTTAGATTCGATAACAAGTATATGTAATTTTTAGAAGATGGCAAATGCAAGTAAGAAGTGCTAAATTAATTTTTTTAGTGGGAAATATAAACCACCAAATAACAGGTGCTAAACTTCGTTCAAAACGGCAAGTTTTAGAAGTTTTATTTTATAATATTCGAGAAGTTAAGCTAACTGTAAGTGAAAGTTCTCACCTCGTGATTCGTGAGTGCTTAATATTTTGGGAAAAGGCAAGAATACCCACAAAGGCACTTCCTCATTGTATAAAAAAAACTTATGAAAAAATTCCAAGAAAACTCAGGATATATTCAAACGGAGAGAAAAGGAATTTCAAAGTGATCTGGATAATCTGTTTGATTTAGCACATGCCGATGCCTTGGTTAAAATCAAAATAGAAGAGGATAAAATGTTTTTGCTGCGTCAGAGGGAACTAGGAAGACCAGGTTGCCTAATTGGCGTCGACAAAAAATTAATGGAAAAGGAAGAAAGGGCTAAACAAAGAAAATTAGGAGAGGAAAACAGATTAGGTAAGTTGACAATACCATCAAGCTCTACGGGTTCAACAGGGTGTTTACTATACTAACAACTTGGCGATGATACCGATACGTCGTCCAACAGTGCTGAAAGCCATGGAGAACACTTGCCAACAACAACGGAAACAGAAATAGTACAATCTGAAAGCTTGAAAAAACGAGGAAGAAACGAATTTCTCACTCCTAAGACAGATTGGAACCTTGAAAGTAAGGTACAGATAATGTGCTGTGATACAACAGCATCAAATACCGGACGCTTCAATGGTGCGTGTGTGCTTTTAGAACAGAGACTTGAAAAGGAGTTGTTACTTTTTGGGTGTCGACATCACATTTATGAACTTGTTTTGAAAAGTGTATTTGAAATTAAAATGGCCAGGTAACAATAAGCCCAGACATTCCCCTTTTTAAAAAGTTCCGAGAGAATTGGAAAAATATTGATTCTTCTACTGTTCAAACTTGCAGTGAGACTATAAGAAAGCATTTCCGAGAAACAACAATAAACGAATTGCTTGATTTTTATTCTGCTGAACTGCAGAAAACAATAGTGAGAGATGACTACCGCGAGCTTATTGAGATTTCTGTCATATTTTTGGGAGGAAATAGGAACAGAGAATTAAAGATCCGACCACCAGGTGCAATGCATCAAGCGAGATGGATGGCAAGAGCAATTTATTCACTGAAAATATATTTATTGCAGTCCCAGCTTAAATTAAGCAAGCAGGAAAGGCAAGGTCTTGAAGATATTTGTTTTTTTCATTACCACCACTTACGTTAGACCATGGCTTCAGTGCAATTTGGCTGTAAAGGCACCATTTCAAGACTTGGATCTTAAAAAACTACGAACGTATCGATTCGGCAATTTCAAGTGCAGCCTTAAATAAATTTTGTCAGCATTTATACTATTTTACGGAAAAAACAGTAATTGTATCCCTTTTCGATGATATTGTCGATGTTGAAACGAAAACAAGGATGATTAATAATTTAACGAAAGATGGTTCTTTAGATAGCTTCAAACGATATGTTCCTTCAAAGGATGAACTTCGATGTTCATTACACGGTAATTTTTTAAAGTTTTGCATTTATTCCATTTTTTAAAACAAAATTTTAATTTTATTCTAGATAAAACACTCGATCAATTTGTGACCGTCAAGAATAAAAATTTGTTTTCTCGCTTAAAAATAAATGACTCTTTCCTTGAAGTAGATCCTTCTGAATGGGAGGAAAATATATTATATATAAATATATATGTATATATATATGTATGTTATCAGAGCCAACTTATGCGCCCCAAGAAACACTTAACTTTCTATTTTATACCCAATCAACCACGGTAAGGGATCTAAAGCATTAAATAAAAAAACACTTTAATACAAATTAAAAACGCATATTTTTATTTTGCTGGAAGATATATAATTTTTTGACAAATCCAAAACAATCAAATATAAGTTATATGTATATATTTGTTTATATACATACATAGCTATATACATATGTACATATATTAGGGTGATTCAAAAAAACTACCGGGGCCGGGCAAAATTATGAAGCTTAGATTTAAACCAAACGATTAAGACCAAAAAAATTCAAAATCGAACACCATTTAGAGGTCGCTACCAGCGTTTTTTCAATATTTTTGCTTGAAAATCGGCATAACTATCAAATGTTAAGAACTGTATAACTTTTCGAGTTTTGATGATAAAAGTTTGAAATTTTCAGGGATTGTTCGTAATTTTATTTTGAATTTCGAGAAAAGTGTTTTTTTTTTAGTCACCCTAATATATATATACATATAAGCTATATATGTATATATACATATAAATATTAAATATATATAGTTATATGTATGTATATATTATGTATACTTATATATAACGTCTCCCTCATAGATGTACCCAACTATTTTTATGACTCAAGTACATGATTATGATGATATTTAATTTTGTAGGTAACTATACGAAGAGTTACTGGAGTGCAACTCACCCCGCCCACCCTCGCCCATAGCCGAATCCTTGGTCCGCTAAAGAAGCCTACGTACCTTACCTATGTATCATGCATCACGGCTCGTAAACAGGAAATACATAATCTGTTACCTACTTCGTCAATTGTAATATAAACCATCGTTGGTATAGTTTCATAATTTTATAATTATAGGTACTAGATACATACCTACTCTGTTATGAAAAATATAAAAGTCAATAAACTGGCCACCACAATGGTAAGCACCACATAGTTCGGAGTCAAATAAAAACACAAATAGGCATAAAGCATCGCAAGCTTATGGTACAACGGTTATTTGCTCAAAATTTAAACCATTTAAAATTACTTTCTCTTCTCTGTGCGAGCAATTACATACATGTCTAGATTGTTTGCCGATGGTGGGTATTTCGATATTACCTTTTGATTGAAGTATAGTATATTTGTTAATAATTTAATGTGTATGTATACCAATAGATGAATGAACACGAGTTTCGGTAGTAGAGAAAAACGAAACAGACGTGACGTGTAGATATACATACATATTTCTGTTACTTCATGTTCGTTGAATTCATAATCTGGGTGTCAGTTTTCAATGTTTAAGATGCGTAGTCATCAATAATTTTTTTCATTTGTTGTACTAACCTAGTTAATTATCAAAATCGACTGCATACAGCTGAACAGTGGAAGAATGATTAACAGTAAATTTTTGAAGTTGGAAAAAAAAATTGTCTAAGATACGTAGTATCAAAACCAATCTAAATCGTTAGTTGATATTGCACTTGGGAGAAAACCACTGCTTACAACTGTACAACGGGACGAAGTACTGTTGCCATAGGCCTAAAGTTGCAAGTAACACAAACAAAATTTCTAAGATGCGTATAGTCATGAAACTTATTTTTTTCGTTAGTTTAACATTTCAAACGATGGAAAACCTTTTGCTTACACCTTTACACCTGTGTGGTGGGGGAAAGTTCCGCTTATAATTAAGAGAAGTTGGATACCCTCGAATAATGCATTATAGCCCAATTATATTTGTTTTTTTTGGATTGAAGTCTGGGGGAAGAACAATGTTGCGATTGAATTTCATAGACATTTAGACACAGATTACGTAAAGAGATGGCTTTACTGTGTCCAACAAAAATAGGCAGTACACGTCTTATGGGAAAGCTTTTTCAAAATCAGTAGCGTGCCATATTTTTGCACCATATTAAATTGAAATAACTCCTCCACAAAAAGTGTTTGCCCACCAGTGAATTTCCAATAGCATCTGACACAGACCCAACGTCCTATTCAAGGCACATCTGAGTGTGCACTTGTGCAGTGTGCACTGAATTGCTGTGGCCAATGGCGATTGGCTGCTGCTTGATGTGCATCAGTGTTGCCGAAAGTACTCCCATAGGAGTATTGTACGCCTTTCAACACCTCCGTACCAGGAGTACATTCGTACTCCTATTTTTTTAAAGACCTAAAATATCTTACACTTGCATCAAAGTGTAATGTTAACCTTAATAAATTTAATTCACTTCAAATTTAAATCAAATTTGGCAGCACTTTAATCTTCCAAACTGTCGTCAAAAAGGGAATTTCTCTTTCTTGTTTGTTTTTGTTTTTTCTTTGGCGTGGACGTCTACGTTCAATTTACATCTGTCAGTTCGGTATTTATTTTATGGTTACCTGTTACCTGAAATTTTGGTTTGGTGGTTGTTTTTTTTTTTTTTTTTGAGCTCCGTAAATTTGTATGTATAGTTCAATAAAATGAAAAGGTTTGTTAATTAATGTTTGAAATATTGTAATTCCTGTTAGAAAAATTCAAAGTAAACTTTTATTGTATAGATATTTAGTGAAATTGGATTCCTTGGAGCAGGTAAAGGCAAAAAAAGGCAAATATAACTATGTATGCATTACGCTATCTGCCACAAGATAGATTTTGTGTGATAGAAAAGATATTTACTTATTTTTTTTTTAGAATTAATAATTTATTTATTTATGTTTTTTTTTGTAACTGATTTTTTTTCTTGATGATTTTTTTTTAATAAAGTTTGAAGACTAAAAAATGTCTGTACTACTATTTTTTTCAAAATACTCCTCTTTTTTGGCTTCAGTACTACCTTGAAATATTTCTTCCCGGCAACACTGATGTGCATTCAGAGTTACCCGTGTCCAGTGTTGCCGAAAGTACTCCCATAGGAATATTGTACTTCTTTCAACACCTTCGTACTCCTGTACTCCTCCTTTTACATTCGTACTCCTATTTTTTTTAAAGGCCTAAAATATCTTACACTTGCAGCAAAGTGTAATGTTAACCTTAATAAATTTAATTCACTTTTTTTTGAGCTCCGTAAATTTGTATGTATTGTTCAATAAAATGAAAAGGTTTGTTAATTAATGTTTGAAATATTAATTCCTGTTAGAAAAATTCAAAGTAAACTTTTATTGTATAGATATTTAGTGAAATTGGATTCCTTGGAGCAGGTAAAGGCAAATATAACTATGCATTACGCTATCTGCCACAAGACAGATTTTGTATGATAGAAAAGATATTTACTTATTTTTGTTCTTAGAATTAATAATTTATTTATTTATGTTTTTTTTTTTGTAACTGATTTTTTTTCTTGATGATTTTTTTTTTAATAAAGTTTGAAGGTTAAAAAAAGCTGTACTACTATTTTTTTCAAAATACTCCTCTTTTTTGGCTTCAGTACTACCTTGAAATATTTCTTCCCGGCAACACTGCCCGTGTCCATTTGGTAATTCATTCAGCTTTTTTTCCTTGAGTTTCTGTTAAGGTGCTTTTGATTTTCGAGCTTTAAGAAAAAGTTTTTAATGATGAGTGTTGTCGTCGAGTTTATTCACCTTTTTCATTTTTTTTAATGTGTGGAATATATGTTGAAATGCAGTTACAAAATTTTAAGCTGTTTTCTTTGAAGAAGACAATTGAGTTTCCTTACGATCAAACACAACAACTGGCGACGAGGGTGGGAATATTCCCAATTTGTTGGTAATGAAAATTTTCATCGAACTTGCTGTGCTTGCTTGCTGCAAGAATACGTATATATATTTTGCACTTGCACCTAATTTTATTGAATTGACACGAGTTTTATTTTTGGTGTTGAACAACGATACGCTTTCGAAACGTTAAAAACTCTTTTATGCGAAGATCCAGTCCTTAAGCTTTTCATTCCAAATCTGGAGTCCGTCTCCTGCGTATACTGATACCAGCAAAATTGGTCTTGCTTCTGTGTTATTGCAACGTCATGATGATGCTGCTTTTCTCCTTGTGTTCTATTTAATTCTGTTAAATAAACCAGTAGACGCAACAAAATAGAAATTACGGAAGGCAGTAGTGCGGAAGTTAGGAACAGGTACCATATATTGCATGTTACCACGGAGGTTATGGGTATCTAAAATTCTAAAATTCAGATTACCTGAGCGCATACATAAAACTATGATGTAGTCGATGTTTTCTATTTATTTTTCTAATGTCATTTTTTTGATTTTGTTAAAATACATTCCACCCCAACATGCTACACCATACTGTAATTTAGATTGAAAAATACCATAATAATTTTTTTTTAAGTAGATCAGGTAAGCATACTTTTTGGAGGTAGAACAAATGCCTGAGAGTGGAACGAAAATACTTTGTTAAATTTTCAGATTTATTGCTAAATGACATCTAAGAATCGATTAAGAGGCCTAAATATTGAAAAACATCAACTTCCTCAATTTTGAAACAGTGATCACTGCAATTGAAGTTGTTAGAGTAAGTAATCAAGGTTGGAGAATTTATGCAATGACAACTTAACAATTTGAATCTTTAGTATTAAGGCTAATGACCTCAGAATATGTAGATCCCAGAATATGACTAGATCAAGAAGACTTTCAGCACCAAATGCACATCCAACGTCATCCGCAAAAGCAGTAACGTTAGATTTGAGTTTTAATCTGATCAAAGAATTTATATATATAAGGAACAAAATTGGTCCTAGAACTGAACCTTGTGGAACCCCTATATTAGTAAATTTAAATTCACTCCCAACATTTCTTATTTTAACTCTTGGTGGTCTATTATTGAGGTACGGTCTAAACCAGTCACTCATAGTAACCATTATATCATGGTTCATCATATCAAACGCTTTAGTGATATCGACGTAGAGCCTAGCTGTGAAGTTTTTGTTATCTAAGCTATTAAAGATATCGGTGCAGAATTTCAGAAGAGCATCCTACGTCGATTTTTTTTTTTCTGAAAACCAAATTGCAGGGGATTTAAATTGTTTTTTATTTAAAAATCAATAAGTCTTTTTTTTATTGAAGGAAGAACAGAAATAGGTCTGTAATTGCTTATATCTTTCTCTGATCCTTTTTTAAAAATTGGAACAATATCAGCACAATATCCCCGAAAAAATACTTCTATTAAATATAATTGCTAAGACATCTACTAAAGCACGCGATATTTTTAAGCACCTTAGTTGAAATTCCTTCAGGTCCACAAGAATTAGAATTTTTAAGACTGCCAATATATTTAAGGAGCTCAAGACCAGTTATGTGTTCAAAGAAAAACGAAGTTTGGGTCAAAGGATCACCACAAATTATAATAGATCTACAAAATGTACGGGTAGAAGAAAAAGAAGACTGTAAAGAGTTTGTTGCATTAACAAAGTTATCAATAAATGCATTAGCAATAACGTTTTTATCACATACCACATTTTCATCAATTTTGATGATAATATCTTTTTTGTTAGATGTAGAATTGTTCAGGATACTGTTTACCAATTTCCATTCATTTTTAATATCACCCTTAGCCAGATCAAATTGATTGCCATAACAACGGTCTTTGCATAGCGGAACTTCTTTTCTTAGTTTAGAAGACATCGTTACCTATCTTCTTTTTAAATTATGGTTAAGTGGATTTTTTGATTGTTCGTTTCGAAACAAAACGGTTTTAGCCATACGTAATGCAAAGGTCGCTTTATATTCTAACCGTTTTAATAATTGCAGCAAAAAAAATCTGGCAATTATTAAGCAAACTGGAATCAGTAAGTCCCGACATAATCTGGGTGTAGAATTAAATATTAATGACTTGAACCAAAAATTCGTTTCTTACTCTATTTCCAACAATAGGCTCAGTGCCACGTCATCAACCAATTATGATAGAGGAACATCAAGCTTAACTTCGCTTAAATTTTCTACAATTTCTTCCGAGGATGTGGTTGAAGGTGTCCTCTATTTAAGGTCAAATGCAGTAGGGCTAGATGAAATACATCATTCGTTTTTTAAACTTTTGCTGCCTGTTATTCTACAATATATAGGTAACATATATATTTAATTCGATTGTTTCCACAAGTGAGTTTCCTATCCAATGGAAAAGAGCAAAAATTGTACCCGTGCCTAACATTTCTAGGTGTGATGATTTCAGGCCGATATCCATACTACCATTTCTGTCAAAAGTATATAAGAAGATCATTCAAAAATAAATAAGTAGATTTCTTTATTACGAAAATTTATTAACATCAAAGCAATAAGGTTTCCGTTAGAAAAATAGTTGTATTACAGCATTAATAAGTGTTACAGAGGATATTCGGAAAGCTATCGATCTCGAAAATATAACTTTTTAATACTTCTGGACTTTTCAAAGGCCTTTGACAAGGTTAACCATTCCTTACTTTGTGAAAAACGTTTAAATTTGTATAACTTTTCTCCCAGTGCAGTCCGTCTGATTAATTCTTACTTAACCGGTATATTACAAGCAGTTGAACTAAATAAAGTTCTTTCTAATTTTTTATTAAATACTAGTGGGGTCCCTTAGGGATCTATTCTTGGCCTTTGCTTTTTTTTAATCTATGTCAATGAGCTTCCTTCTATAATAAAACACTGTTCAATTCGTTTATACCCTGATGATGCTTAGTTATACATTAGTTGTGCTTTGGGACTTATTGAACATACTACAGCATCTTTGAATAATGATCTGGAAAGAATCAAGCGCTGGTCGAACAATAATGGTTTAATGCTCAACCCAAATAAATCAAAATGTGTTGTTATTACAAAAAGTAAGCTAGACCTGTCATATTTTCCCCCTATCATCTTAAATTCATTTCCTATTGAGTTCGTTGAAACTACAAAGAACCTAGCTGTTATTTTCAACCGTATCCTGACTTGGAAAAATCATATAGCCTATATTGTTGGCTAGACATATGGTGTTCTCTGCACGCTTTGGTCTACACAGTACTATACACCCGTAAAAATACGTTCATTACTTGTGAATCTTGACTCTTGACTACGAAAGCAAAAGAAAACTTAACGTTGCATTTAATAGAGCTATACGATACGTTTATGAGCTACGTCGTTTTGACCGACAAACCTATTGGAAACGTCTTCTTAGTTTTCAAACTTTAACTTTATTTGCGGATATACTTTTAACCCATCAACCTGCTGATTTGTTTAAATTCAAATAGATCATATCTTTTAGTTATTCCTCGGTTTAGGTGTCTAATCTCTGAACGACAGTTTTTTGTCAACTCTACACGTATATGGAACTTATTGCCGCGACAGATAAGAAGGATTAGCAGTAAATCTTTGATGAAAAAGCAACTTAAACTTCATTTTAGTAATGTATAAATAAATTAACTATGATTTAATTTAATCTCTTTAGTATGTATACAATAATATTTTTAAACAGAATATGTTAATTATCAAATATAGTAGCTATTGTGCAATTATAAAGCTTCACTACTAAAAAGATATTACATCTTACAGTGCAAGCTTGTCATGAATAAAATAAAAATACTATTCTTAAGATATATAGTTGTTTATCCATGGTTTAAATTTCTTTTTGTTTACATTTTTTTTTAACAGTATAACTACATTGACTAATGTATGCTTTTAAAGTTTCAATAAAAATATCATAGGCTTTCGAGTTATTATCCTCTAAGTAAACTTACTGCCAATATTCATGAGAAAGTTTAGTTTTCAATAAGAAAAAGAAAAAGTCGATTTCAGTTTTTTCAACACTTATGACTTGAGGGTTCAAATTTAGTTGGGCAATTCACTAAAATACCTGTCATGGCGTGGTCAGTGATACCTAGATCAAAAATATATTTTTCAACTGTGCTTAACGGGCAATTGGAAAAACGATTATAAATATGTTCTAAACATTTCCCAGATGCAGATGATAAATGAAGCCAAGCCATGAGATGAAAGAACCGACAAATATGTAGAAATGGTTTCTGAATTTTCCAAAATTTCGATGTTTATATCTCCTAAAATAATTAAGTTCTCTGAATTTCCACTATTCAAAATATTAAAAAATTCCTCCATAAACACTGACGCACTTAACTTATTTAATCTATAAATGCAAAGAATAACAATGTCCTCTCGATCTATTTTAAAAGATAGCTTTAAAACATCGGCGCTAAAAAAATCTATCTCCATTGCAACACATTCATATATATCCCCAACGAAACATCCCACACCGCCAGCACAGTAATCATCATTAGTTTTAGCAAAAAATTTGAACCCACGCAAAACATAATCACTTATCTCAAATCTATAAATCCAAATCTTTATAGAAACAAATATAAAGTTTGGGACACACGCAAAGGAATCTAAATGGAAAACAAGGCAAGCTAAATTCTCTCTTAAACTTCTAATATTCTGGTGAATCAAAGAAAGTCTGTTACACTTACAACACTAGTTTTTAGAAATAAAAATTTGTTCACAATTATTATGAGTTTAAAAGGTTGAAGGTAGGAAGTAGGAACATCATCATTAATAAATTCAAAATTCAAATTCATAAAGTATAAAAGATAATAATTATACAATTTTATTCAGGGATCACTACCTTCAATCTTTCTCATGAGAATTCTATTGTTTTTAAACCATACGTATTTATATAATTTTTCCTTCTTAATTGACTTCGCCTGTATCAAGAATGCATGAGTATATTTGTTAATGCATCATTAATGTAGATAGACCGCCTCTGTTACTGCCGTTGCTGCTGCCGTTATAAGAAAAGGAATTTACGATCTAAAGCGGAGTCAAAAACTGAGGTAACATTTCAGGTTGCCTCATAAGAGTCCTTTGTTTTGTTTCGGTGCGACCGAAAGAGATTTAGCTTTTAGACTTTGGTCAGTCAAATATGGTCTTACTTTAAATTGTCTAAAAACCAAGTGTCTCGTTATCTCTAAGAGGTCCATGGATTTGAAAATAAAATTCGTTGATACAGCTAAAAATCTGGGTATTTGCTTTGACAGAATCTTAATTTAGAACGACCAATCAACCAAATTGTTGGAAAACGAAGAGTTTGTTCACAATTTTTGCCAACAAGAACTTTCATTTTTTTGGATGCAAGAGAAATGCTTGCGAAAAAACTTGTGGTAAAGACAAAGAATGAATGTTACATCATTGTATATAAATCTTATAGTTTTACCATCAGACGAAATTCTGTCTTTACTACAAAAGACACCTGGACCCATGTTCTGTAACTCAGGCGATAACTTTTCGCATCGTTAAAAAATGAAACGATCCATTCCGCATTTATCGCCTCTGGAAAAAAATGTGTTTCTGTAAGTCGATGCGATAACTTCAACTTCCACACTATTTTGACTGAAATTTCCATTGGAAGGCGATAAGTCTATTTATCAGTTTGACGTTTTAAAACAAAAAAAGTTAAATTTGAAATCAAATTTATTTGTATTCGCGATTTATTTATTTGAATTATTTGTTTGAAAGGTGAAAAATATAATATAATATATAATTGACAAGGTCCTCACTAGTCAACTGATGAGTCCAAGTGAGATCGCCGGGACGAAACGCCTAAATTTTTGTGGACTAAAGGCCGTAAAAAGCTATTTTGAATCAATAATTCAACAAGTCCAATTAAATAGTGCTAAGTTTTCTACTTGGCTGATGTATTTCAGTAGTATATAGAGTTTGTATTATTAAAAAAAACCTTCATATAAAATATAATAAACTAGCAAAACCCCCCCGCTTCGCAGGGCGTTAAAAAAATAGTTTTTTTTTTATTTGTTTTCCAGCGAATGTGTTGAAAAAAAGAGTAAATTATTAAAAATAAAAAAAAAAAATCTTGCCGGTGACAGGAATCGAACCTGAGACCCCTCACGTCTAAAGCGGAGATCTTTTTTTTTTCATTTTAAATTCATTTTTGTTTTTCATTTTGCTCATAACTAACTTAAAGCTAGACAAAAATTCATAAAAACTAGCCTACTTATCAATAACTTACATCTTTCCACTGCACCACGAACTCTATTTATTTAATTTGCGCAAATTACTAAATATTGTTCAAAGCAGTGACCCATGTGACCAATTGAAATTTCATTTCTTTTTTTAACAGATTTTCTTTATTTTTTTATATTTTTTTTTGTCCTAAACCTTCTACCCTTGTTCCTCTTTAATTAAAAAAAAATCACTAAATAATCAGTTTTGTTTACCTTTTTGTTTTCAGCCATAGATAAATTTGTTTTTTTTGTTGTTTTCTTTTTTGTACTTCCCTTTAACACGTTCAAAATTTGAATGAAACTATTATCGCTTGCTTCTGGGTCCGTGATAATATTTGACATTTAAAATGAAAAAGTTAACGATTTTCAGAGATACAGAAACGCATTTTATCGAATTTTTCCAGGATTTCTATACCGAGTGTTCCAGTCGGTAAAGTTATCGACTGTCAAAGTTATAGAAACCCGATAATGCGATAAAGTGTGTTTCGTTTCATTTTCCATCGTTTCTCGACAATTTTTATCGACGCGATAGTTACAGAACATGGGTCCTGGTGGCGTGTAATCGCTTCTCTGACTCTGAGAGAGAAAAACAATTGAGCGAACGAACCCACAAAAAACCTGTTTATTTAGAAAGGAATATTTTATTTCATGAGTTTATTTTATCAGTTGGGTTGTTATAATATAATGTTGATATTATTATCAATTACTCGCTGACCCGGCTAACTTTATTCCGCTTTAAATTGATTTAATTATTAATGTCCCTTTCGGTAGTGGAGCGTCTATATTCAATGAAAATGAATGAAACTTTTTTGAAATTAAATTCAGTAGATATATTTTATTTACACCAAAAATCAATTTCACAGATTTCATGTTACTGCAACGCTCTGTGGTAAACAATGTTGTTTGTTTTTTTGTCCGTTACATAAAAAAACAATGCGAGTCGAACGGGAAATGTAATGCGCTTAAACTCGAATGGGAAGTCGGCAGGTATCATCGGAATTCTTGGAATGAGAACTTCCTCGCCTTTGAATTTGCCTTTGATTATGGTTGCTTGGATGACGTTGTTCATCAGTTTCTTTGCCGTCAACCTGGTTCCACTACAAAGTTGCGGTTGGTTCAGATTGCTCATGATTCATGACCATGAAATACCTACCTACCTGCTACAAACAAAACATCAGAAAGTTAGAGGATGCCCAAGAACAGGTTTTTATATATTTTTGTTCCTAAAGCCTGGTTCAGAAATGACGGAATTATAATGAAATGGAACAAAACAGCGACCCCGTGATCAGTGATCATAGAGGACCTAAGTATATTATCTAGAGAACCGACATCAGGGCCTTTTTTCTTTCATCCTACAAGCTGCACTGAGAGGATTCCCTTCAGAAGGCTGAGCTGAGCATGTGGTAGCTGCCCAATGCATTTTAAATGGAAACGCACCAACCTAGTGATAATTTTATGAATTTTGGTTCGGATTAAGACATTCAAGAAATGAATCCGTTGAATTCAAAAACTGAAAAATAAAAGTAGGTACATTATTGGTAAATTACTTTTTTTTGAGTCCTTATCAATAAAAATATAGATATATTAAATAAAACTTTCTTTAAGCATATGAATAAAGTAAAATTTCTGAATAATTAGACTGAAAACAACTAAAAATTGAATCGAATAGTAGAAGCAATAAGAACCACTCTTAAAGTGAGCATGCATCTTCACATCCACCAAATTCCGTAGCTCAGTTTTGCAAGGATGAAAGAAACTAAAAAAAAAACTATATCAATTGCGAATATTTTGCCACCGAGTTTGATTTTTAATTTTGTAATTATAATTATATAGATCTATAAAGGTTTTCTAACAGTTTTATGTAAAAAAATGATGGCGGTGTTAGTATATGCAGCATAGCGAATTTTGTTTTAAGAAAACGGTGCAGAACAAATTGTTTTTTAAAAAATAAATTGCTATAAAAATTCAATTATATTAAAACGATAACAACCTACCAACTACATTTTAAAGGCAACAATTCACACGTATTCACGAACGGGAAATTTAAAAGAGTTTTTTCTTACTGTGCTCAAATAAAATTTGCGGGTGTTTTAGGCAAGGGGGTACGACGTACGAGTCGGTTCTCTATAATATAATATAGGTACTCTAGGTCCTTGATTGCGCATATATCGAATTTCTAGATTCAAATATACAAAAAGTTGTTGTTTTAAAATTTGTTTAAATACATATTTTTTGTTAGCTTGTACATAATGTATAATTAAGAAAAATTTGAGGGCTTACAATTTGCATTTAAAGTCATTTAGAGTCAACACGTGAAAAACTAAATGATTTTTTTTGTATAATGGTAATGTTAACATGGCATGCTACATTTTTGGTCTTAGAGGCTACTATCAGAACTATCAATTTTCCAAAAGTATCTCCGTGATCGCCTTTGAAAACTTGCTTAAACTTCGAACTCTTGTTACGATCTTTAACACTTCTCGCTTTCAAGACGATCAAACCAAATCATTATTCGCACATCCCGATAGTCAAGATGCAGAAATCACTGACGAGGAGCTTCTACAAGAAGCGGAAGAAGTTCATCCTCATGGTAACACTTCTATAAATGTTTGAACTCCTAATTTCAATTGCATTTAAAGAAAAAACGTAAGCAACTTTCAACTTCGTCGATCGATTCTACATGAAAACATGTTACGTTGGCTTATGATATTTTTGCAGATAAACTTCTTATAAACTACTGCACACCACCTGATCGAAATGATTTTTAAAAATAAATTGTGCAATAAACGCTTTCTTCCATATACTTCGAAATTTACCAGAATTAAGGGATAGGCGTCAAAATATGTATATAGAAAAGAAGAATTGTAAAAAAATAACAAACCCTAATTGTAATAATTGTTAGTAATTTAATTCATAGTTAGTATTAAATTTGTATTTAATTTGTTTTTATTTAAATAATTGAAGATTTAAAACACTTTATATCTAATAAAATATACATGCATTTGAAGTATGCTCGGAATTATTTCATCTCATATTTAAACTTTTATTAGCTTATTAGATAGTATATCTTAAAATTTAGGTATCTAAATAAATAAATAAATTGAAAGTCTAAGTTAAATTATCAATGTGTTCAATTCGAACGTATTTATTTAAACTTTCGTTTTTAAAGAGGTACTTACTTTTAGTGGCCCACATATGCCTTGCATTCAATCCCTTTAAATAGCTGCGAACATCTCGCGTGCAGTTTTGCGAAATTCCAGACTTAGCAATTATATTCCAATTCTCTGCAATGTTTTTTATATCGAATAACTCTAACATATCTTTCAATCGAAAAATATTTGAAAAATTTGTTGTTTCGCTATAATTACTTTCAATATTTATCATTTGCATATCTTCAATTTTTGATTCACTTGTGTTAATTTTACCAATATTGACAACTCCGTCATTGATTATTTCTCCCTGAATATGGGACACACATATGATAACAATCATAAATAAAATCAAATCGGATTTATGCATTTTAAAAAATTTAGTTAACATATTTTTTTTAACACTGTTATGTTTAACACTGATTGAAATTTCGTATTGTATTGTTATGTTTTATTTTATTTTAATTGTTCTAGTTCGGAGGATTATTGCATTATTTAACATACCACTTTAAAAAAAATTAATACTACAAACAAATAATCGCTTCAAACGGTTACAGGTATTCACCATCTTTTAAGTACGACGAAGGGGGAGTGCGTTTCCATATAAGAATTTTACTTTCTTTACCATTATATATTTTTCAAATAATATGTTCAAACTTAAAAGACTTTTATTCTTCACAGAAAGAAAAAGTAGGTATCTACCTCTTAACAGGTTAAATTTTTTACAATCTCTACCGTCACGGTTTGCTCAATACGTGTTGCTTTCAATCGACTACACACGATAAATGATGACAACGAAAAACCAACGAGGAACTGTTCCAAAGATTACAAAATATATACAACAGTGACTTAACCGCTTCACAAACGAAAGTGAACTGAAAACTTACTTCTTTCGCCAAGAAATTGGAAATTTTATTTGTGTTGAAATTCAGGTTTGAACGAATTGGTGGGGCAAAAAGACATGATAGTGTTAAAGCCGTAGCCACAAACAAATTTTAAACGGAGTCTAATAGCTGAAAATTTCATTAAGCACAATGTCTAACAAAGACAGTCAATCAATGTGAAATGAAAAATTGTGGCTTTTGGTAATATAGCACATATAGGCCTGCTTTGTAACTAATGGGTAAAATCTGTCAAAACAATGAATTGGAAGAAATTTTCAAAGAAATAGAGAAACTTACAATAAATTTAACAAATTTGTACCAATGTACATATGTAAAACGTGGAAATCTGACAATTAAAAATCGCAATAAAAAAGAGTAGTTATAATCGATTGATTTTGTTAACTATTACATTTTATTTAAAGAAAAAGCTTAAGTCTGGCTTAGAAATATAATCTTTTCCCAATTAATGATAAATAATAATATTAAAAATTTAAAAGTAATTTAATTATTATCATTCGAATACAATAGAGAGTAGGTACAGTCACTATCCTTCCAGCGACACGTCGGTCGCGCGGAAGTGGCATATCACTTTATACCAAAAGAAATCTGTGCAGACGCAACTCGCAAGTTTTTAATGGAGAGTAATATTTTCGGTTAAGCTAACTATCTATGTGTATATAGTTTTACAAGAAAAATATACTTCACTAATTTATGGGAATGTTGTTGCCGGAAAAAAATTAACCGTGGTGAAAAAAATAGCATAAAACAAAAACAATTCTAACCATTACCAATTTTTGTATGAAAACGTTAGGCATTGGGCGTAAAAGACTATATAGGTATTTTCCACTAAATGCATAGCTACTAAGTCCACTTTTTGATTTTGATGCCATTTCCTTGAGAAACAGATTCTACACAAATTAATTTAACTGCCATTGTGCAAACTCCAATGTAATGTAAGGTAGTTGTTGCAGAATCTCAAAGAGAAAATTAGTTTTTTTATGGGGACTTATGCAACATTGTTTTGTTTGTTTTTCTCGTGTAAAATTTGTAAAAGTGAACTTGCAGTTTTAAAAATTTAAGCGATGACGATGTTCTCTCTAAATTTGACGATTCGCATTGGGGCAGCCTTGATGCTGATTAGAAATGTTGCATCGTATGAACTAGTTCTTGTGGTTCAAGGCTGAAATGTGACTAGAAATTGTAAACTTATGTTAATGCGCCACATGTTTCCAACATGAAAGAGATGGCGACAGGATTGTTTTTGCGTTTTCCATTCCAAATAAAATATTTAGAAAATAAATACCTTGTTGTTTTATAAAATATATATGTTGGTTCCTGATTTGTTCAGAAGAAAATAAGTTGGACAAGAACTTCCTTGACCAAATTTGTTTACAAATATTCCACCACAACCCTATACGTCGAGATGACAGACTAAACGTCAATCAGACAAAACGAAATTCTGCGGTTTAATACCGCAGGACATTTAAACCTTAAAAATAGTTTCATAAACTATGTAGATGCCGTCAGTTAAAATTTAAATGTAATAAACATTAGAATATTATTAAGTTGAAATAAAGCAGGTTGATTGGATTCAAATGGTGATAACTTCCGATGTAATGTGAGTTGTGATAAGTTTTATTCCTTTTAAAAAACTGTAGGGCAAGATTACTTAACTTAACTTAACTGGTTTATATATTTTCGTGATTTTAAAATCATATTTATTAAAAATGTTATAACTCAAAAACCGTTAGAATTTAGTATTCAAATTAGATACAGGTTTTTAAATTCTTAAGAAAATACTTACAAAAAAAATGCATTTCTTTTAAAAATATTTTAAAACTAGTTAAAGAAATTAACTTCGGGACAGGTTATGGGTTGTTGAAATGTGTTTTCGGTGTAATTAGACGTAATTTTAAATAAACACAAATTTCCAAATCCTGTGCGGTTTTTTTCTGTAGGCACTTACTTTTTTGTTTTAAATAAAAAAAAACTATAAAAAATATAAGCATATATTTAAAAATGTATGGTCTTATTTATAAACGTTGTCTAACTTTAGACAACTGTTCAACTTTGAAAAATGTGTTCATAAACCTTGTTTATTGTTGTCTTATAGCTGCCTTATTAAGACACAATAGTAGATTGTCTTAACCGTGAATGTGATATTTATTTTTATTAAATAAAGCATATTTCCATCAATTTGAAAATAGTTAGACATTGTCTAAGTAGACAAAAATCTAATAAATACGACTGTTATTCTCTAACTGAATATTCAAAATCTGCATGAAATTACAAAAAAATCTCTGAAAATTTAAAACTGGTAAAGTTTTTAACATTTGATAGTAATGACGATTTTCAAGCAAAAATACTGCAAAGACGCTGGTAGCAACCTCTAAATGGTGTTTGATTTTGGTCTTAAAAGTTTGGTTTCAATATAAGCTTCATAATTTCGTCCAGTCCCATTTGAATTTCGAAAAAAAATGTTTTTTTGAATCACCTTAAGCAGTAGGCACTGATTTTTTTTGAATGAATATGAATTTTTTGTTGTACTTGAAACCGATGTTAAGGAAGAACATCAAACAGAATTTGAATTGTATTTTTCAAATCAAACCAAGGGCTGCAAACGGTTAAAATCAAAATCAACAGACATTAGACAGGCAAGAGCTATCGGAGGAATGCTGATGGGATACAACTACAAGCTACAAGCTTATAAAAAGGGGTTCTGATTTATTTGGAAATTAAATCCAACTTCCAAATTCTGTCCTTGGTTCCTATTTATTTAAACTGCACTAGATGAGACAGGCATATTAATATACTTGAGGACACCTTATGGGCACGGTCGCCACTTCGATTTTAATTTGTATGCAACCTAAAGCGCTTTTCTTATCGTCTGATTTATTTAAATCGCGATTTTATAAAAATACATATATTTTTTTGTATTAATTATATTATCGTACTCATTTCTCTCATCTCATTTTAAAATGCTGTGAGAAGCAGCGTTGCCGCCCAAAAAAAAATTCCGTGCCACATTTTCTAAAAAAAACGTGCCATTTTCTGAAAAAATATGCCATTTTCGTTGCGTATAAAAAAAATCCAAGTGCCCATATTATTATAAAAATATAATTCAACTGTGGGTGAAATACAAGAAAAAACTATAAGAAATAGTTGTGTATTATCAGAAAATAAGAGTTTCTGTCAATTTATTCCTCCATTTGGAGCAATTTTCCTAAAATTTCTTTATTGGGAGTAAAAAATGGAAATAATGATAGCGTGCCATATGGAATGTTTTCGTGCCACGATGAAATGTTTGTGTCAAAAAAGCACGATCGTGTCATTTCGGCAACGCTGGTGAGAAGTTAATATTTGTATGTTTCGTTATTTATGATTAGTTATTTTTATTTATGTATGTTATTGATCTAATTTAATTAAGTATGTTAGGTACCTACTTTGTGAATTTGTTTGTACCTGTTTTTTTATTGTTTTTTTATTATTAATAATTAAAACAATAATATGCCATCTGTGTAATATGAAGAATATGTTAAAATAAATGTGAAAAATTCATTGTTTTGTGTTTACAAATATTTCGGACATAAATTATTTTGGTTATTTTCAGCTACAGTTGGTCATTTTTATTTTCGATTCTGGACACAAACTTTATTTTCAAGTGGCATCCGTGCTTGTGGGAAACCTATTCATCATCAAGACTTTACTTCCATCTTTAAACTGTATACCACTCATTTCATCTTTAGTCTTTACAGCTTTCACTTGTATAATAGTTACATTACAAATAATTACCTTCATTTATACAGATGTCTCACTTCCATAGAAAAATATGTCTTCAAAACTTGCAACAGCCCACAAAATAGGTTTTTAAATTAGATTTCATAAGAAGAGAATTTTTGAGCCAAAAGAATGCTCTTTCTCATCAAAATTGTCACATATAAAAAAAAATTAGAAATCACGATCCCATAATCCTTGTTACCCCAGACTCCGAATATACTAAATTAACAAATACTCATACTTCTGAACTTGTCATTTTAATCGCAGCAATCGAATTTGCAATGTTCATTTAAATTTAGAAGAAATAAACGCATACATACAAAAAAATAGCAAACTATTTTTTTTTTAATAGCAACCCTTGTAATCAGTCAAATGCCAAAAAAATCAAGAATTAGTACATCTTTTGTATATATGTAGTTATGTGTACTTTTTTCCGGAAGAGTGCGACTTATATATTAAGGAAAACGTGTTGGTTGCCCATATTCTGCCTCGTCGCCACATTCTCTGATAGGTATCGTTGCAATTTTAATGCTTGATATCAGATTCTTCGATAAAGGAAAATTTTGAAACGAAGAAGTCTTTGTCAAAATTCTAAAGCCAAAGTGATTCTTCTGCCGTTTCCAACAACATACATACATGTGACCATGTGACCATGTGACGTTGGAACCAAAACAAAATATAGATCCCGTCTCGATGGCCAGATATTCGGTTGCAGTTGTCCCAAATTCAACCAGATATACCAGCATTATGCAAAACAAAACAGGCACATTGTTCTCACTAAAGCCTAAAAATAGCTTCCGAAGCTATTTAAATACCATATATGTAACGGGTCATTCATTTCGTGGTTTCAAGTTGGTAGCGCTGGCATTAGACACCTGTCAAACTCAGCTGTCATTTGAAGTGTCATAATATTAATTGAATGACGCTGATTACACGAGTCTTTTTTTCGTTCGTTTCGTCTTTCGTCTTTTTGACAGGCACGTATCCTCGTGATTACATGGTTCTTTTTTACATTCGTGAAGACTCTTTCGTTATTTTGACGTTCAGAAACTTTGCGGTGGATTTATTGGAAAATAAACAGAAGTAATAATTAAAAATGTTTTTTAATCACTTCTTATTCATATATACAGCTTATTTAAGTGTGAAAAATTGTTTTACAGCTCGAAATTAAAAGTTTATAAGTTCTTCTCACAATGCTCTGATTTGAGGGATGGGCGATTAAATTTTTCGATTTTAAAATCGGTGGGAAAATTTATCGAACCTGAAACATCGATGTTTTTCAAAATCGATGTATTTCTTTTTTTCTATTTTGATAGCCAAATACGTTATAATATGTTAATTTACATCAAAACGTGTTTTTGATTTAGGGCCGTTTGTTCATAGTAGGTTAAATCTGTAATAAATGTTCCGACTCTGGTTCTGATGATCAAAATTTCAGATTAAGGATTCATTTGATCGATTTTCTCCTCTAAGAAATTCCATTAAAATGATCTGTGGCTACGTTCTGTAACTCACACCGATAATATTAGTCGAGAAATGATGGAAATTGAAACACATTATGAGTTTTAATTTATTTTTTAACGTTTCTCGACCAATGTTATCGATGTGGAAATTATAAAACTTGCACTGTACGATATTTGGAGCAAATCGGTCCACCTGTTGAACCTCTGTCTCAATTGACCTCGTATAGTGCAAAGAGCGTAGAAATCAACGGACGGTATGGTAAAACTACTTTTTTAGACTTCTCCATGTTTACACGAAACCAATACTTGCCCTATAGAAAATGTAAAAAGAAACAAAAATTTCCACCCTACATATTGTTTTATCAAGTACATTTTTAAATTTACGTGGTGTGAATATTTGATCGAGATTAAATCTTAAATGACTACATGAATTCTTAATTTTAAAAACGAAAATTATACACAAAGAGAATTACTTTTTATAAAATGAGTACAGCAGAAATGAGAAAGGAAAGGAGATATTAACATGGTGCCTACGTTCTGTAATTCTCGCATCTATAAAATCAGTCGAGAAACTATGAAAATTGAAACTTTTCAACGTTTCTCGATCATATTTATCAATGCGAGAGTTACAGAACGTAGGCAATGATTTGGAATACTTTATTTGTAACTAGTTATTACCCACTACCTTTGCTGAAACCCCGCAAACCCCTTGTAGTATCAAAAGTATTCATGTTCCTTTCCCATGAAATAATCGATTTCCAAAATCCTTCCAGCGAAAAAGCGCAAAAAAAATGTACTTTCACATTTAATATTTATAAGAATGATGTTTTTTTTAGAAAGCACAAATATTTGAAGTTGCTTTCTTTACATTTTAGTTACATAAACCATTTTATTTGCATTTTTGTAATTTTCTGTAGTCGATGTATTTAATCTTAAAATCGATATCTGAAATCGATAATTTTTCTCCCAACTACGATTTTTGCTGACATCTGCCTATCGCTCATCTCTACCCTGTTGTCAAACCATAAACGTCAATGTTCAACCAGAAAAAATCTTCAAATTTTCATTCCTGGACCCATGTTCTGTAACTTAGGCGATAACTTTTCGCATCGTTAAAAAATGAAACGATCCATTCCGCATTTATCGCCTCTGGAAAAAAATGTGTTTCTGTAAGTCGATGCGATAACTTCAACTTCCACACTATTTTGACTGAAATTTCCATTGGAAGGCGATAAGTCTATTTATCAGTTTGACGTTTTAAAACAAAAAAAGTTAAATTTGAAATCAAATTTATTTGTATTCGCGATTTATTTATTTGAATTATTTGTTTGAAAGGTGAAAAATATAATATAATATATAATTGACAAGGTCCTCACTAGTCAACTGATGAGTCCAAGTGAGATCGCCGGGACGAAACGCCTAAATTTTTGTGGACTAAAGGCCGTAAAAAGCTATTTTGAATCAATAATTCAACAAGTCCAATTAAATAGTGCTAAGTTTTCTACTTGGCTGATGTATTTCAGTAGTATATAGAGTTTGTATTATTAAAAAAAACCTTCATATAAAATATAATAAACTAGCAAAACCCCCCCGCTTCGCAGGGCGTTAAAAAAATAGTTTTTTTTTTATTTGTTTTCCAGCGAATGTGTTGAAAAAAAGAGTAAATTATTAAAAATAAAAAAAAAAAATGTTGCCGGTGACAGGAATCGAATCTGAGACCCCTCACGCGGAGATCTTTTTTTTTTTCATTTTAAATTCATTTTTGTTTTTCATTTTACTCATAACTAACTTAAAGCTAGACAAAAATTCATAAAAACTAGCCTACTTATCAATAACTTACATCTTTCCACTGCACCACGAACTCTATTTATTTAATTTTATTTGCTAAATATTGTTCAAAGCAGTGACCCATGTGACCAATTGAAATTTCATTTCTTTTTTTAACAGATTTTCTTTATTTTTTTATATTTTTTTTTTTGTCCTAAACCTTCTACCCTTGTTCCTCTTTAATTAAAAAAAAATCACTAAATAATCAGTTTTGTTTACCTTTTTGTTTTCAGCCATAGATAAATTTGTTTTTTTTGTTGTTTTCTTTTTTGTACTTCCCTTTAACACGTTCAAAATTTGAATGAAACTATTATCGCTTGCTTCTGGGTCCGTGATAATATTTGACATTTAAAATGAAAAAGTTAACGATTTTCAGAGATACAGAAACGCATTTTATCGAATTTTTCCAGGATTTCTATACCGAGTGTTCCAGTCGGTAAAGTTATCGACTGTCAAAGTTATAGAAACCCGATAATGCGATAAAGTGTGTTTCGTTTCATTTTCCATCGTTTCTCGACAATTTTTATCGACGCGATAGTTACAGAACATGGGTCCTGCTTTCGTTACTTCATTCCCCCTACATTTCTACGCCCCTCACCCAAGCTGTCAAAAGCACGAAAGACGAAACGAACGAAAAAAAGACTCGTGTAATCAGCGTCAATGTTTTCCATTTACGATAATGGATCGCTTAACAATTGACCAACGCGTTAAAATTATTAAAACTTAGGTACTACAAAAGTGGTGATACAGACGTAGCCACTTTTCGCGCATTACGCGATGATTATGGTCGTCATAATCGACCGAATACGCCAGCAATCGGTAAATTTATGAAGAAATTTAAAGAGAGTGGAAGCTTTACTGATGTCGTAAGGCCTGTGCATTATCGCAATGCACGGTCAGTCGAAAATATTGCTGCTGCAAGTGCAAGTGTTGCTGATGATCCGAATTTATCAATTTCCCGTTTGCAGTAATTAACCGATTTTTTTTGGCCGGCGATTGAAGATCATGACTTGGACGATATGTGGTTCCAATTGGCAACCAAGATCATGCGATTTGACACCGTTATATTTTTTCTGTGGGGCTTACGCGAATCTTCCCGAGGCGGCCATTTGAATGATATTGTTTTTTAAACTGAATGACTGACTTTATAATGAAATAAAATGTTCGTCAAAAATGTATCGCTGTGTGGTGTGTGTTTTATTTAGCTTTAATTTCGAAACCGAAAAATGATTGACCCGATACCTGTACATATGTAGATGTACCTATATAATAAATATTATTATACATTTTTTTTTAATTCACTTTGTTATTGTTTTTCGTTGAATTTAATAAAACGTAAAAATATAAAAACCAGTTATTTTCTACATACTTACATTTATATCTAACTACCAAAAATGGCATACGCGTAACCAACTGCTCCGCGAGTTAATGCCAGCAAGCATTATAACCCTTTAAATAAAAGAAATACATTCATTCATTACAGGAAGTAATATATAAATGTAGACATCATCATTAAGCGGCAAACAATAGACAATCGTCTACATGAGAAAGGTCATGTAGTCCAATTCAAACATTAAACATATATAATATAAGAAAGTAACTCCTAGATATTCCAGGAAAGGTAATTAAATGCAGATAGTAAGAACAAAGAAGTTTATCTTGCAAGCAATAATAATAAAAGAAAGTAATAAGATACATGAAGCCAGATCATATAAATACTGAATGCAAACTCAGCAAGAGGAGCAGTTGAACGAGAGCAATTGAAGGATCAATATCGCTACCATCACGTCGCCTATCTATATCAGAATTCGTTAATTCGGCAATGTATCGCACTAAGTGAATATCCGTTGATATCACAGGCAACAAAGTCCGAAGGAAACGTCCTGCTTTGTGTTATTAATTAGAAAATTAAAAAGTATAATTTCACAAGTAGAAGTTTGAATGTAATTAGTGTAAAATTAAGTTTATCGTAAGTCTTTAAACCTAAATAAAAATATTTAAAATAAAAAAAAAAAAAAAGAAACTTGCGTTGTACATTCATTAATTGGGGGCTCAACCGGGATAGCCTTACAAAAGTGATTTAACATAAATATAAATTGAAAATAATAAAGTAAATTTAACGTAAAATCAGTGAGTGCTATCAAGTGCCAAAGATATGTTCTTCAAGTAATACAAAAGAACAATTGTATGAAGACATATTTAGTGATCAGTGAACATCAAGAAATCTGAAAATAAAAAGTAAGATAGTGTTAACAAAAATATCACAGACAATAAAGTATCGAACATTGAATCGAGAAAAATTGAAGAAACGAAATAGTGAATCATCACAAGAATATTTCATTTCAACCAACGCCCCAAGAAGATAGAAGAAAGATAATTCAGCGCCAAAGAATCCCAGAGAGGTACAGTGCGGAATTGCAGACAAAGAATCCCAGAGCGGTATTGCAGTTTAAGTAAGAATTATATATTAAGTATGATAAATTAAATAAAAACGTGTTATGAATAGATTAACAAAATATAAAGAATCATTTAAAAGTAAAATAAAATTACAAAGTGTTAAAGAAGACCAAGATAATTTTGATTTGCAAGGGTTAAGTAAAATTAAATTAAATTTTGATAAAACGGAAACAAGTGAATTAGTAATCATGGAATTTTTGCAATCACAAATAGCTGAATTAACAGCAAAATTAGACAGTCTCATGACTGGAAAACCTGCAATTAAAGAGTTCGAAATAGAACAAATTAAACCAGAAATTAAAGATACTATGAGCTTAGATGTAATAAAATCAGTGCCTACATTTACGGGCGACGCCCAAAAATACGTTTCTTGGAGACAAGCAGTTAGTCATGCTATGAAGATATATACAAAAGGTAGTGTACAGTACTTTTCAGCATTAGTAATACTCCGAAATAAGTGTATAGAACAAGCAAATGACATTTTAACTAATCACGGTACGGTTTTGAATTTTGAAGCAATTTTAGCCAGGTTAGACTTTGCATATTCAGACCAACGTCCAATACATGTTTTAGAGCAAGAAATGAGTATCTTAAGACAAGGTAAAAATTCCTTAATGGAATATTATAATATAATAAATCAAAAACTTACAGCGTTAATTAACAAAACTATTATAACGCACGGTGACGGTAAGGTAATCACAAATGAATTATGTGAAAAATATAGAAGAGACGGACTTAGAGTTTTCATTTCGGGACTGAACGGTCAGCTCTCAAACATACTCTTTAGTATATGTCCAGATAATCTTCCAAGTGCACTAGCAAAGGCACAGGAATTAGAAAGCAATAATAACAGAGCATTATTTGCTTACAGATATGAATGCCCAACTACTGGGAATAAAGGTGAAACGTTGAGGTTTTCACATAAAGATAAACCTATCTATAAAGATAATAATGTCTTCAGAAGAGATAATTTAGCTCCTCAATACAAACAAAACCCAAACCAGTTTGAACGAATGCAATGTAGTACGATCAATCAGCAGATCCCTAACACAAAGGAACAAAGAAATACATATTATCAGAATGCTAATAATAGGAACTACGCATCCTATAATAACCAAAATATGTACAGTAACCATTTCAAACAAAACAGACCAATTTTCAAAAGGGAAAGAGAATCAAGTGTTCAGGTATCAGGGCAAGCCACACCCAATAAAGTTGAAAGAATCAGTAATTTGAATGAGAAAAATGAGATAGGTAGTCAGACCGGTTTACCATACTTATACAGAAAGATAGGCAACAAAAATATAAGAATTTTGTTGGATACAGGCGCAACAAGTAATTATTGTCGGCCAGGGCTACTCAATGAAAGAAAAGAATTAGTCGCAAAGAAACGGGCAACGACAGTGAACGGAGCAGTAATAATAGAATATTATTACGAAGTTGAAATATTTAATAAAACAGTGCGAGTATATGAATTAAATAATTTCGGTTACGATATATTAATCGGTAACAAATTCTTGAGAGAAAACAAAGCAGTTATTGATCTACAAAATAACAATATAAAGGTAAATAACGAAGAGGAAAGAATTTATTTTGACGAAGAAGTCATAAATAATATAATTATGAACAAAAGTGAGAATTTAGAAGATTTGAGAAAATGTGTTAGTGAACAAATTAAAGTCGAACATAAAAATATAAATATAAATCTACCATTCAGAACAGATGTAGTTGCTGAAATAAATACAGTAGAAGATAAAGCAATATGGACAAAGCAGTATCCATATCCACACAGTGCTAATGAGTTCATAAATAAAGAAGTAAAAAACTTACTAGAATCAGGAATAATTAGAGAAAGCAAAAGTGCTTATAATAGTCCAGTATGGGTAGTACCCAAGAAAGGATTTAATGAAGATAATACACCAAAAATGAGAATGGTGATTGATTTTAAAAAATTAAATGAAAATACAGTTGTGGATAAATATCCAATACCAGACACAAATGTCATATTAAGCAATCTAGGAAAAGCAAAGATATTCTCCAGTATAGATTTAGAAAGTGGTTTTTACCAAATAAAAATGAAGGATTCAGACATAGAGAAAACAAGTTTTAGTGTCAATAATGGTAAATATGAATATTTGCGAATGCCATTCGGGTTGCGCAATGCTCCAAGTATATTTCAGAGAGCAATGGACAATATACTACGTCCATTTGTAGGAAAATTTTGCCACATTTATATTGATGACATCATAATCTACTCAGAATCATTAGAAAGTCATAAAGAGCATTTAGCTACAATTATAAAAGTTTTAAAACAAGCAAATATGAAAATCAGTCTAGAGAAATCGGAATTCTTTAGGGATTCAATTAAGTTTTTAGGATATGTAGTTGCACAGAACATAATTAAAACAGATGACGAAAAGGTAAAAACAATTAAACAATACCCATTACCAGAAACTCTTAGACAACTCAGATCATTCCTAGGTATGATAGGATATTACAGGAAGTTCATACAGAACTATGCACAAATAGCAAAACCATTAACCAAGCATTTACAGAATGAAAATGGTCAAATATCAACATATTTAGCAAAGAAAACTAAGATAGACTTAGATAAGGAAGCAATTGAAGCTTTTGAGATATTGAAAAATAATTTAGTAAAAGAAGTTGAATTAAATCAACCAGATTTCAATAAGAAATTTATTTTAACCACAGACGCCTCAGACGACGCTGTAGGAGCAGTTCTTTCTCAGAACGGAAAACCAATAACTTTTATTAGCAAAACATTGCAAAAATCAGAACGCGATTATGCGGCAAACGAAAAGGAATTATACGCAATAGTATATGCTTTAAAAAACTTGAGAAACTATTTATATGGTGTAAAAGATCTTGAAATACATACAGATCACCAACCATTGACATTCTCATGTTCAAAGAAAAATCCGAATGCCAAAATGAAGAGATGGTATTCAATGATAGAAGAATATGGCCCAAAAATAATTTACAAGCCAGGAGTAACTAATGTAGTAGCAGATGCATTGAGTAGACAGAATTTAAATATGTTAGAAGAAGATAACAATACACAACATAGTGCAGAAAGTAGCGAAGAACATTTAGAGAAATTAAACAAATGTGTGAATAAATTCAAACAACAAATTATATTTGAACAATCAGAAACAGAATCTGATGAAATAATAAATATTTTTAATAACAAAAGAATAACGATTTACTTCAGAAATAACGAAAATATAGTTAATATTTTAAAGAAATATATATCCACAGGAACCATAGGAATTTATGGAAAAACAGAAGATATTTATCAGGTAAAAGATAAACTGAAGGAATTTAGTAATAAATTCGTAGAGTGCGAATTTTTAGCACAAGATATAACAAATAAGAAAGATCAGGTAGAAATCGTTGAACAAACACACATAAGAGCACATAGAAATGCTAAGGAAAATATTAAACAGATAGAGAGGAATTATTATTGGCCAAAAATTAGGCAAGATTTTGAAGAATATGTTAGATTTTGCGACATATGCAATATAAATAAATACGATCGCAAACCACATAAGGAAAAGATTGGTGAGGCACCAATTCCGAAAGAGGAAGGGGAAATGTTGCACATAGACATCTTCTACATAAATAAAAATATATATTTAACATGCATCGATAAATTTAGTAAGTATGCAAGCATCTTAGAATTAAAAGACAAAACTAACTTAAAAGAAAAAGTATTAGAAATACTACAGATATATCCAAAGTGTAAGAACATAGTTATGGATAATGAAACAAGTTTTAAATCACCAATATTTCAGTCTTTAATGAAAAGAAATAATATAGAAATTTTTTATACAGAACCTTGTCATAGCAAGACAAATGGACAGATAGAAAGATTCCATTCCACTTTACAAGAAATAATAAAATGTATCAAAGAAGAATATAAACTATTAGACTTCACAGAAATAATTTTCAGAGCAGTTAAAGAATACAATAATTCTATACACAGTACTATTAATAAGAAACCAACAGAGGTTTACTTTGATAAAATAGGGAAAGAAGAAATTAGTAAAGAACTAAAAAATAAACAAGAGAAAATGTTAAAAGTTCATAATAAAGGTAAGAAAGAAATTCAGGTTGAAGAAAACCAAATAGGATATAAAAAGGTAGATAAAAGAAATAAAATGGAACCTAAATTTCAGAAGGTAATTATAAAAGAAGACCTAGGTCATACAGTTAAAACTCACACAGGTAGAATTGTTCATAAAGATAATTTAAAAATAAAACCTAAACGTAATACTAATCAATCTCCTTGTTACAGGAATTAAAAATGAATACAATCATATTAATAATGATTATCACTGCAACACTAAGTAAAGCAGATGTAGAAGTAATAGATTATAGCAAAGAAGAATACATCCTAATAGAAGATGGAGATACAATAATAACCCAAGGAACTAAAAATATATTCCATATAACTAACCTAACAATAATAGAAAGTGTACTTAAGCAAAGCGAAGAGGCGGTACAAAATGATATAAATTATACACAAAAAACGAATAAGCATTATGCAGAAATCGAGATAGTTAATAACTTACTTGAACAACTCAAAGAGCATTATTCCAGAACTAAACGTTCATTAAATTTTATAGGTAAGATTTGGAAATTCATTGCAGGAAATCCAGATCATGATGATGAAGAAATTGTAGAAAAGAAAATAAATGATTTAATTAAAAATAATAATCAACAAATGATTACTAATTCAAACATGTTTAAAGTAATAAAAGATTTTGTCTATACAGAAAAAGATGATATAATTTCTAGACAATTAAAAGTAATAAGTTATGAACTACAAAATATAATTAATACATTAACTTTTGCAAAGCTAGGAAAATTGAACCCAGCAATTTTAAGTAATAAAGATATTAAAGAAATACTAAAAAATGAGAATAGTACATTTTCAGTTACAGATCTAATAGATGTAAGTAAATTTAAAATATATCAGAAAGATAATATTATTGTAATAATGATTAAATATCCGATTATTAAAGAAACATGTAAAACATATATTACTAAAAGTATTCCACAAAAGGATGGAAAATTATTAATTGAAAATAAGATTGCTAAATGCAATAAATTTATTAATTTACAAAATTGTAAAATTGAAACACAAAGTAGATATTGTGAATACAACACAACAGAAACATGTTTTACTAAACTATTGAATAAGAATTATACTAAGTGTAATAAGGTAAAGGAAAATAATTATCCATTAGAAATATTAAAAGAAGGAGCAATATTAGCTACCGGAAATCATGTTATAAATAACATTACTTATAAAGGTACATACCTAATAACATATAATCAAAATGTAACTATTGATAATCAATTATTTTCAAATGATAAAAATATCATACAAGCATACCTAAAAGGTTATTCAAATACTTTATATGAAGTAGATACATATATAGATTCTTTGAATGAAGATCTAAAATTTAAAAATATTAATTTTATAGAAAACATTAAGACCAATGCAAAAGAAAATATTGGCATATCAGTTCTATTTACTATTATATTTACAATTGTAACACTATATATCATTAAATTAGTCATATCATTGAGACGACAAAAACATCAAAAGATTCAAGTCAACATTGAACTGGAAAGAAAACAAGCAGAAGACCACTTCAATGCATTAGTTGAAAAAGCAAAAGAAAAATACGCAGCAGAAGAAAGATCGGGACGACCTTTTTAGAAGCAAGGGGGAAGTTAATGCCAGCAAGCATTATAACCCTTTAAATAAAAGAAATACATTCATTCATTACAGGAAGTAATATATAAATGTAGACATCATCATTAAGCGGCAAACAATAGACAATCGTCTACATGAGAAAGGTCATGTAGTCCAATTCAAACATTAAACATATATAATATAAGAAAGTAACTCCTAGATATTCCAGGAAAGGTAATTAAATGCAGATAGTAAGAACAAAGAAGTTTATCTTGCAAGCAATAATAATAAAAGAAAGTAATAAGATACATGAAGCCAGATCATATAAATACTGAATGCAAACTCAGCAAGAGGAGCAGTTGAACGAGAGCAATTGAAGGATCAATATCGCTACCATCACGTCGCCTATCTATATCAGAATTCGTTAATTCGGCAATGTATCGCACTAAGTGAATATCCGTTGATATCACAGGCAACAAAGTCCGAAGGAAACGTCCTGCTTTGTGTTATTAATTAGAAAATTAAAAAGTATAATTTCACAAGTAGAAGTTTGAATGTAATTAGTGTAAAATTAAGTTTATCGTAAGTCTTTAAACCTAAATAAAAATATTTAAAATAAAAAAAAAAAAAAAGAAACTTGCGTTGTACATTCATTAATTCGCGAGAAATGTCTTGTCTGAAAATTGCTCCGCGACTAAAAATTGGGAACCGCTGCCTTAGTGTATACCAATGTTTGAGCTATTCTTAATTACACTAACCAAAAATAGTTATTTATTATTGCAATTTTAAATTATAATAATTCATCCACCAAAAATTTGTATTTAGTATTTACTTACCTTTCAAGGGCTTTGAAATTTTGTGTATTTCAATTTAAAAGTTAATTTAAGCAAATGCAAAGATTTTAATTAATTGTTCTATATCTTATCTATGAATGAAATAATGGGTTGGTGGTAGCTTAATAATAGTATAAATGTCATCATCTTATGTTCTTCAAGTTCATACGAAGAAGAAAAACCAAAGCAATAGAAAATATTGTTTTTTTTTGTATTTAGTGGAATTGAATGAAGTTCAACTGGAAGTTTTTTTGCGACCTAAGTGTCCAATATAACGGGTGGTTAAATTTTAAGGGCCGATGATGAATGTGAACCACACCTAAACTTCAAGTTTTTTTCAGCATTTCATTTGACATTTCTCAATTTCAGACTAACTCAATTTGAACCATGGAAAGATACAAAATCGAGCAACGCGTTAAAGTTATTCAGGCTTATTATGAAGTGGATGATCAATTTTCAGTGATGAGCAGGGATAGGATTTTGCTGACTTTGACTTTTTTTTTGCGCAATCGTATGACACTTTAGACTTTAAACAAACATGTTTTGAGTCCTGGTGATGAAGAATATATGTATCTAATTTATTTTGCCTTTTCTTTGGTTGTTGCCTTTTTTTGACTTTTCTTATATTTTTCCTCTTTTCAAATATACACACAAAAAGTAAATTTACTCAATGTAAATACATGCATATTTCGGATCCACATAATTTTTTCTATGCATTGACTAATTAGCTCAACACAAAAATTTCGAATGAATACAAATAAATTTATGTAACTTTTTTGTCTGCTATCCCATTGAGTGCTTTCAATAATTAACGACAACGCTATATCTTATTGTAACAGTACCTAATTCATGTTTTCTTTACATTTAGGAAACACAATTGGAAAAGTTTCAAAAATCTTAGACAAAATGAAGGGCGACTTAGAGACACCAAAGGTACAGTCGCAAAAGATGTTTTGAACAAATACAAGTCTGTTTTTTCTGCATATTAGGGACTTGAGACATTATTCCAAATAAATGCGTCATTAAAGGTGACGAAAACAGTAAACTCCCAAAAAATATAGAAGTAGGTAATGTGGAATTTTTCAATTGGGCTCCACTTGTTTCCGTTGATATAAAGAGGTCTTTTAGTTCCTTTAAAGCGCTATTGAGGGTCAACCGTAGGCGGTTGCCTGAAAATTAAAAAAAAAACTTATGGTTCAATGTAACTATAGTTAAGTTTTTATTTTATTCCCTCCTGTTTAAATAAATGCCTTTTTTTGCCTTTTTAGATGTTTTACTTTGCCTTTTTTTAATTTTTTAGGTCAACAAAATCCTATCCCTGGTGATGAGGCACATTTTCACCTCAGTGGATTCGTCAATAAGCAGAATTGCCGCATTTGGGCGAATGATAATCCAAGTGTGATTGTCGAAAAACCCACAAAGAGTAACTGTTTGGTGCGGTTTATGGGCTGGCGGCATCATCGGGCCGTATTTTTTTCCAAAAAGAGGCCGGTAAGGCAGTTACTGTGAATGGTGTTCGCTATCGTGAGATGAAAACGAACTTTTTATGGCCCGAATTGGAAGATACAAATTTGAATATTGAAATAAATGAAATGAAATTAAATGAAATATTATCATAATAAAAAGAAATGACAATAATTTCCTAAATAATTTGTGTTTTATTCAAAATCAACATCGGCCCTTAAAATTTAACCACCCTTTATATATGCGTTTCGCCCAGGTACGACAGTTGGGCTCATCAGTTAGATGCTGTCGTACCTTTCTAAGACGCATGATATTAGTGGATGTTTACCAACACAAATACATTTTGCAGCAATGATAGGCTTCAAGTTCAGTAGATCCATTGATTCCATTGAAAATGATTTTTTTTCAACAATGACCTGACCGGATTATGAGTATGTCGAACTACACTTAGGGATGAATCGATACAAGTAAATACGAGTACATACTCAATACTTTTGATTCGATACCAAGTACTATTGGAATCGATACTTTTGGTTGCAATTGCGGAACCAAGTAAGTGTCGGATAAAAGTATTTGGATCGAACGGAAGTATCGTCTCAACTTGTTCATGTTTTTCAGTTTACAACTACAGCAAAAAGATTTCGATTTCTGGAACCATCACAAGGAACTCGTAATTAGCCAGAAAAGGAAAAAAAACTCAGCTAAAAATAATTCAGTTTCTTCGTATTTGTCTTCTTCTGTTTATTCTAACTTAAAATAAAATCCATTAGAAGAGTGGAAAGACATGAAGGTATTCTTTCCTTCTTTATATAAACATCCAAGGATGTTTTTGGTGATTGTTGGTTCCTCTGTACCTTATGAAAGATTGTTTTCTAAAGCGTGAGCATTGAGCAACAATCAGCCAGCCAAACTAGGAACTGGTTAGAAAAACGTATACTTAATGTTTTTAAGAAATTTCCTAAAAAAGGTTTTTTTTTCGATTCCTCAAATTTAAAATAAAAACTTGAAAAATTAATTGTCGTCTTTATTTTGAATTTTGATGCGATCCAAGAAGGTACCAATACTTTTCATCCGATACCCGAGTAGGTAACGACCGATACTTTCATTCGATACCGGTATGCAGTATAAGTAGGTACTCGATGCATTTGAGGTAACGTTTCATCCCTAACTACACTACACTCTATTGAAAATGATTTATTCACCCAGTGCAATGCAAACATGAGAAGCTGCCAATATTTAGAAAGTAATAAAATCAATAAAGACTTCTATTTATAGATAAGTATATTAAATTTGCAGCTTTATATTGTTTAAGTCTACGAATAAAAAACTATTGTTTTGCCGATATCATGATACCCCAAGTAAAATACCTTTTGTTTATTTCATATTTGACGAGCCATAGTGAACACTGAACAACTTTTGAATTGTTAACGTTGATGCCAGATTCATGCCTGATTCACAATGCAAGAGGGAAAGCGAGAAGCGACGTAACAAGACAAGACGTAACAAGATCTCTTCACTATTTCCCTCTCTTAATGACGAACTTAAAACAATGCAATAATACATAATTAAGCATTTCTCGTCGTCACGTCGCTTCTTTTTTTCAATTTTTCGACGACGAGAAATGCTTTAATATGTATTATTTCGTTGTTTTAAATTCGTCATTAACTTAAACGAACTTAAAAAAAGAATCCCCCCTTTCTGAAAAATCAAAAATCCAAAAGTTGTTCCAGGTCAAACACTAATTTGCCTTAAATGTTCCAAAATTTCATATAAAAATATAAATAAAGGTTTAACCTAACAAAAACGAATATAGCACTTTTTTGGCTCCCCAGTCCCCCCTTCAACATTGTAAAAATTAAATACTTGTTTCAGATTTCTTTAACATTTATCTAATGGACATTTTAATCCTGTTTCTTTAAAATAAATTTTTAATCACGCATATTTTCAAAAAACACTCACCCAACCCTCCCTCCCCCACCACATTTCAAAAATTCCGAAAAAAATGTATTTTAAATAGGGATCTAACCAAACCTCTTTATTCCAAAAAATTGCATTTTTACTAGGTCTTCTCTACATTGCCCCAGGTAAAAATTTTTGACAAAAGATAATTATGTATTTAAAAAACTTAAATTAAAGCTTTAAAAAAAATTATTTTTTATTTTTCCTCGTTATCGAAGAGTTCTTTTGAATCAGTCCAATCTAAAATTTCAATATAAAAATTTATAATGAAAAATTTAGTTTTTTAATGCTACCCCACTACTCTTCGTTTTTCCAAAATCAAAAAAAAAGATTATCCTCTTAACGAAAATTGATAACTCATTGCGACATTAATTTATAAAAATAATAAAAGATATTCCCAAAATAGACATAGAGATTTTTACGATATTAAATAAAACTAAAATTTTTCGAAATCCAAAATTTAAAAAACTTGTTCCAGGTTGTTCTAGAGCTCTTTTAAATTATTCCCAGCTTTCGTTACTTAAAATTGATTTTTAGTATGAAAAAATTCATTAAAATGCCCCTATTATACTTGCTACGCTACGGGTAAAAAGGAAAAAAAAAAAAACAAAACCATCAAAAATTGATTAAAAAATATTTATTGTTAAAAATTCACCTAGCCAAGAAAAAACCTGAAATTGAAAATTTGGCAAACATGGGTCTTTAACTTTTTTATATGTTTCTGAAATATACAAAATTTATTTCTAGAAAATATCCCCCTGATTTTAGGTTATTTTTTCCAACATCAATTTTAATTTTTTTTTACTTTAAAATCTTTTTATCTCGAGTTTCTAGAATTTTTTTCTACTGATTATAGAAACAACAAATTCTCTATCATTTTTCGTTTAGAAAATAAAAATAGCGTTAATTATGCACTCAATGACCCCATAACTCGGTGTGTCAGGGAAACTAACTAACTAAAATACTATTATACTTCTTAAATTATTATTGAATGTTATTTAGTTATTACGTACTTATTATTATAAATCATACGAATTATAAACCCTTTTTTGTAAATTCGATATTCTGTAAGATAGTAAATATCTGATTGACTGAGAAATAAATAAATAAATAGAATCTAGACCTTTTTCTACGTTTACATTTTATTTACCCTACCGAAATTCCGATTTTAAAAAAATGACGTATTTAAAAATTTTTAAATAAATTTTTCTTTCGGATGTTATTTTTGTATCACTTAAACCTACCATAGAGCTGGGTCAGATATTTACAAAAACCCAAAAATCGACCTTTAAAGCGTGACAACCCTATGCCTTGACCCAATTTGCCAGGCAACCCTAGCGCAAAATGTTAGTTTAGACACTATCTAAAAAAACCACTTATCCGGTTCGGTTACTTCATGAGTGTAGGTCGTCCTATGGCGGGATCTTAGACTATTATCCTTAAAGCCGATATTAAAAGTTCGTACCACCCAGCCGTGCATTAAATTTATTTTTTGAATGCAAAAAATGTTTGTTTTAAATTTACATTTTTGTTTTGAATGCAAAAGATTTTTGTATTAAATTTGCATTTTTTTAATGCAAAAAAAAAATTTATCAAATTTGCATATTTTTTTTAATGCCAACAAAATTTGAATTAAATTCGCATTTTTTTAATGGAAAAAAAATCTCAAGTTGTATTAATTTTTTTTAATGCAAATTATTTTAACATTGCATTAACTTTTTTTTAATGCGAATTATTTTTAAATTGCATTAAAAATTTTTTTTTATGCAAAATGCATTTTTTTGTATTGAAATTTTTACAACCCTCTTTCATCCCCTTATTCATATTTTTAAAACATTTATTTGTTATTTTTAGTTTGAAATGACAAGTTTTGGTAAATTGGTGAAGAAATTAAATCCAATCCCCCTTTTTTATTACCAAATTGATTTACCACATCTTCAGAGATTACGCTTAAAACAAAACTAATAATGGTGGAATGGTTTTTCACCATGTATTTTCAAATCATTCAGTTTCATTTCATTTATAAGCCTAGTACAGTACTCCCCTCTCGTGAAATGAAAAATAAAAACGTTTAAGCATACACATACATATATGTGGAAATTCAATATGAACCCAAAATGAATTCTTCACATCAATTTTTGATACTCAGTTTGGAATTTCTTTCCTTCCACACCACCTTAGTTTTTTTTCGTACGACCTGTACGTTGGGAAATGAAAATTTTGCGTGTGATTAAATGAAGAACCGGTTCATATTTCACTTTCATATTTTGGTACTCACTTCTCATTGTAAATTTCATACCAAAGAACTAGGCGTCACTTTTGTATGAGAATTTCACTTCCACTCGAACTGAGTATATTTGGAAAAATGTATATACATTTGGTTACAAAAATTACATATTTCAATTTCTTATAAAAAAGATTAGGTAATTATATAATTGAATTAAAGTAGATACATATTTAATAAAATTTAAGTTATATGTAGTTATTATTTACTTTTTATTACTCCAAACTTTGTAATTACAAAAAAAGAGAAGATAATAAGATAGTTTATTTTGTTTATGAGTGCAATGAATTTGGGTGGTGGGATTCAATTCCGCTTCATGTTTTTTTTTAAATGGAAAAGTGAAAAAAAAAATGTAATGTGTGAGTGAAATCGTTTAGCGACTGATTGGCTGATTGCAAAGGAACTTTTTTTGTGAGTTTATATGAATACTGAGATTCGTTTGAAAGGTCAAATGAAATCTAGATTACATATGTGTGATGAACTACTGATTTCATTACGATATACATATGTACATACCTTTAGCTTTTTTAAATTTAAATTAAAGTATACCTATATTGTTAAAGTTAAAATGTAACAAAAACGAAATTTGAAGGAAAAAATAATACAAAATATTCTTTGAAATTATTTAAAATTTACAATAGGTAGTACCTATGTCATTTTGCTTGGAGGGTCCTAGCCCCACTCTGCATACGCCAGTGAGGGAGGGGGTGTATTTCTAAATCTACGATATGACGATTTAGTACATTATTTACCAATCATTTTACAGAATAGAATAATCTTTTAAAGAAGAACGTGATGAATTGAAAATAAAAAGAGGCTGGGTGCGACTCATACTGGTAAGCCATTGGTGCCCATGGAAACAAAAACAAATGCATATAAAATGCGCACATAACAAAAGAGGATGGAAATTAAAAACCTGTGTGCTTTTACAATGTATGAGACTGTTGATGTTTCTTTCTTGTTACACGCGGAGAAACTATCAGTTGAGGCTTATCCACCTTTCCCAAAAATTCTCAGATACGTTTGGTTGTTGTTGCATCAGCTGTTTTACAACAACACAAACCTATCCAGATAGCTTTGGATTGATCAGGATCACCGAACGCGACCAATTTCTTCTCGTATTGTTGTGTTGAATTGTTTTTATACATTTTGTGGTAGATGGCATATATAAATTTCAAAGCAATAAGTAGAATTGTGAATGTACCTGTATGTAAGGTACTTTTACATTTGAAAAAATTTTGAACCCAAGTTATGCAGGGAGGTGTACCTACCTTCTTTTATGGATTAATTTATATTTATATTTGTATACAATGTGCCTACTTTAAACGCCAGTTGAATGAAGTTTATCACTTATCAGTAAGGTAAGATGAGAAAAATCGAGAAAAAATAAACTAGGCAGGTATGTAGGAACTATAGGTTATTAGGATTATAAAATATAAAATATTTAAAAAACATTACAGGGTTATATAATTTTTTATTCATATAGGTACCTACCTACATATTTTATTGTTGCCCAAGGTTTGAACTTCCTACCTACCTAGCTGACGATCTTAGATAATTTTTTGTTTGCTTAAACAAAACTGTAGGTAAATTGTATTTTTTTAAACCCCATCAAATCACAGTTACAGCATTGCGGCTAAAATAAAATTATTCCGGAGTCGACAAAATTGTTTTTTTTTTTTGAGATAGGTATTCGAGTCGAAAAACATTTTTCAATTATTTTTTTGTAATTTTGTTGATTAAAAAAAACAGTCAATTGAATTATTCTACAAATTTTATCAGTTATTGACAACTGATGTGTTTGTGTTTGTTCTTAAAATATTGGAGCCGAAAAACGTTTTTCTACGATTTTTAGTATTTTCTTGTATAGGTAGTTTTTTTTTTTTAACTTTAAATTGATTTTTTTTTAAATTTATATCAGTAGGTAGTCAAATATGGCATCGTGTATAGAATAAAACTAACCCGGAGTTTATATCGTTGTTTATTCTCAAAGTAATATGTGTCACGTGAACGTACACACACACAACATACAGCCATCTTTCTAAAAAACGATGGATTCGGATTCCTGAGACCTCGAAACTTCGAGATAATTCAAAATGTTCGGTCCAATTACAATAACTTCCAATGGGAACTTACAAATAAAAGTTATTTCTTATACAATGTTTTCACTAGACATAATTATGTACCTACCTATAAAATTTTGTTTAAATTATATTGATTTTTCTATCAGCTCCCGGTTTGAAGAAACTAGCCATATTGTGAATTGGGAAATGATTTCAGGCGTGCTCCTTTGGGCTGCAGCAACTACTGCCAAGTTTTTTTGGCTGCAGTGAACAACTTCTACTCTAAAGCCAAAGTAGTTCAAAGCACTTCAATAATGTAGCAACGAAATGAATCAACGCAAGCGACATCATAAGTAAGAAGAAATTACATTGTAAATTATTGTTGTTGAAGTTTATTTAATCTAAAATACAAATACAAAAAAAAATTACATCTAAATACATTGAGTTAGATTTTTCTTTTGGCAAAATTAAAACGTTCCATTAATCATTTACTGGGAAGTAGGTACTAAAAAGTAAATACTTTTGAAGGCCCAAAGGAACACACCTTTTATAACGAGAAAAAGATGACGGTATTGTGAATCACGCACATTTTTTTTTATACTTTTCTTGCTACAGCTACAGCTTCACATCTTGAGCCGCTGTACACTAGGCCTGTTTGGCAACTTGAAAATTCTTGTATCTATCTGCTTTAAATTGTGAAAATTGAACAACATTTACCTTTCAACTTTGACAATGCTACGAACTACAGCTACACCATTATTATTCAAGCATTGGCATGGCATTCACTCTTGCAGGGGACGACACCAATGCTTGCTCTTCATCGTTTGCTGCGCACTAGCAACAATCATCCTATCCTAATGCAGGAATATCGAGGGGAAGGTGTACCCTACCACTTACCATTACCAAATTATTACTTTGAAGATTCGCTTGAGCAGACTAGCTGGCGATGGTGGTGTATCTGTAAGATTTTTGTTTTCAACAAAATCGCAAAATAAACGAAAACCTACAGCCAGACACAAACAATGAGAAAACAGCTTGCAGAACAGAGCAGAGCAGAGCAATTTGACTGCCGCAAAACAAATTTAAGTAATAATTCAAAGTCAGTTCTCTATAAAGATCCATCCGGTGTGTTCGTGCTCGATTGGTGTGTAGAATATTCTTTTTTGAAGTATTTTTTTTTTAAATATAAGAAATATATCAAGGTTTTTGTAAGAGAAATAGTAATTAAGATATTTTTTTATTTAGTCATGTTACTTTTAAAAGCACACACATTTTAAATAAAAAAAAAATAAATACAAATATTCTTTTCGGAGTGTTCAAACGACCTGGCCGGCTTTTATTTTATTCTATGTAAAGGAAATAATTGTAGATTTTCATGGTTATATAATATTATGAGGTGATGACATGAAAAAAGTTACCATGACAATCGGGGAGCTACAGGGGTTATAATAAGATTCAACAATATTTTTTTTTATATTACTGCATTAAGATACACGTGCATAATTGTAAATATATTTATGTGTGCTTCCGATTGTTTTAGTGAAACCATTCATATACCTAGGTGTTTTTTTTTTGTATTCTATTGTCGGTGCGTTTATTAAAACCGTCGGTCTGTGCTTCCTTTTTTCATGGACGGGGTCGGCAAAAAAATAAGCAGAAAAGAAAACGTCAATTTTAATTTTATTTTCTTCTTCGTTTTGTCTTGTCGTCGTGTAAAAATTTTATTTGTTTTACATTAAGTATTTTAATTTTCTTTTTTAAATTCTGAATTGGTCCAAGTGACAAGATTTAAATTTTTAGGATTATTCTTCTAACAAAACAATTTTACGGACAAAAAAGTGTACATAATTTTCTTTTTATTTTATTCAGAAAATCGAAATTATTGAATACTTGGCAAATTTTTCTGAGTATCAATAATCAATTATCCACCCGAGAAACACAGAAAGAACATTTTGTGAAGGGGCAGGAAAAATTAAAGATTGTATAACTGGGAAAGAAAAAAATTGAACTAAAATCAAACGATAAAGAGGACAGACTAAAGAGAATAAGAGAGTCGGTAGTATACCTAAAGTCTTCAGTACAGACTCCAGCGAAGTTAAAAGAAACGTGTTTTGAAATTGGTTAGATAACTAACTAAATCGGGTCTTTGTGTTTTAAAAAAATCAACAGTCAATCAGCGGAATACTTTAACAACGTAAAGAAGAAAAACAGAAACGGACTGTTGTGTAATGGCGTTTTTGCGTTCTATCTACCGTCATCGTACAACAAATGTTTTCTGTAACCAGCATAAACACAGTATTACCAATAATGGCAACAATTTTTCTGTTTTCTTCGCTTTGAATCGGAAATTAATGGGAAATAAAGAGCCCATTATTCGTACAAGGTGTTATTCAAATAATGAAAATATCGTAAATTTAAATAATGCATACTATCCATTTAAATCAACCATACATCGGGATCGGGCCATGTTATCAGGTCGCATTATGTGCCGAAATGTGCATTCGGATGCTCGCAAGCAGTGCCCTCAAGTCATTGCATCAGTAGACCCGAAACTCACAAATAACCAGGGGAAAGAAAGATCGATCAATCCTGACCCACCACAACGAGATCCCTTAGACGTTAGCTTCAATGATCCAATTGCTGCGTTTAAGAGCAAAACTACGGGCGAGCTTATTCGAGCCTTGGTCGTGTACATAATATGTTCCAGCCAATATCTTGTTGAGCATAACATGCAGGTAAGCCTAACGCTTTAATTCGAACACCTTTCTAGAAAACAAAATAACTATTTTTTATATAGTTTGTGCCTCCTTGTTTTTTTATGTAGTCACAAGGATAGATTTTACTTTGCTGAAGAATTGGGTGTACCTACATTTTTTTAAATATTTCCAACATCGATTTTTCTAATTTAAATCGAGTTTACTGCGCAGGTTGTATTTTCGTTCTCGTTTCTTGTTTCTTATAAAGGACAATTATAGTGTGTACCAGGGATGGAAAATTCGGTACAATTGTATCGCATTCGATACGACTGAGTTTGGTCAAGTACAATTTGCCTTATTTCAGTACGATTTTATGAAACCTGTTTTCTTAAAAAAAAAAAACAGACACAAACATATATATGCCAGTAAGACCTATGTTCTTATAAATTAGGCAATGTTAGAAGAAATAGAAGGATAGGATAGATTTTTGTTGGCACAGTGGATTGAAATTAGGTGTTGATTTTTCTCATTAAAGCTCCAGGTATGGCGTTTAGTTGAGGGAATATAGAAAAGAATGCTGCCTAGACTGAGGATCGAACCCATACATCCAAGTTAGCAGTCAAGCACTACTTCCACTGCGAAGGGGCCACCCCAAATTTTGAAATTTGAAATCTTTAATTAGATATCTTTCGCGTCTGCTCTAGCTGCTGAAATCCGAATCTCTTATTTTGTATCTTTTATGTGTTTTATCGATACGGCTTAAAATGAGATGAATCGACAACACACCAAAAAGTTCATCTCGCGGCAAAAACAAGTTTGAAAATAGATTCGATGTTTTTGTCGCTGAACATAATTTACCTTTTTCTGTACTATACCAACTGATTCTCCTACTTAAAAAAAATGTTAATGATTCCGAAATCGTAAAAAAAATAATTGTTAAGACACAAAGTGGTTGATGAAAGCACGGAATCTACTGTTTGTAAAAATGTAGCTATTGTGATAAGAATATTTAATATAAAGTGCCAAGATATGTTTCTCTCGTTAGCAGAAATAGAAGATGGAACGGCTTCAAGAATTCCGTTTAAAAACCTTGTTGTGATGAACAGTTTTTCAACTTTTTTTATTATAAAGTATTAAGTTATTTCTATATATTTGATGTTTTTTATTTATTTATGTATGTACATATATATGTATATTTATGAATTGTTTTTGTTTAAAGAATAAAATATTTTTGTTACATATAAAATATTTTTTTATTCAACAAAAAAAATGTCAGTACAATTTTAAAGAAGTTTTCATACATTCAAAAAATATCATTTTCCATCCCTGGTGTGTACTAAATATGTGTTTACTGTCTGTGTAACTAGACCATGTATTAATAAACTTATCGACAGTTTTATTCAAGTTTCATTTTAGATTTAGCTTATATTTAATTATGTTTAAGAAAATGTGAGATAAATCCAGATTAAAGTTTTATGCAAAATTAGGGAAAATGAATTGTAGGCACTTAATGATAGAATAAGTTATTAGTTTTCCTATTTAGGTACCTATTTGAAAATTTAATTGTCTTGAAGAAAAGAAAAAGAAAATTTGTTACAAACGGATTATTGTTATTCAAGAACGTTAACCGAACAGGGTTGACATTTATAACATTTATTGGAGCGCCAAAGCTTTTAAGTTTTCACTTGGATGATTAATTTTAGCGGTATTTGGAATTTTTATTACAAAACTATTCATAAAAAAACAATGCCTGGCCCAATTCCAGCGTAATGATCTAAAATGTAAATCTTCTTGGTTATAGTTTCCATTGGATATTTGTCCAAAAATCGTTCTGATTTGAATTTTTTTTTTTTTAATTTTATTCATATTTTATGAAGGGTAAAAGAGAGTTTAACTTAATGTCACATACATATATTTTTAACGAAACAGAGTGTGATAGAGAGAGATGTGAACTCTGATGCCTGATTCATACTGCGACGAGAAAGCGAGACGTCGAAGTGAAATAATACATAATAAACAATTTCTCGTCATCACGTCGCGTCGGAGAAATTGAAAAGAAGACCCGCGTTAGTTTTAAGTTCGTCATTAAAAGAGGAAAACTGTGAAGATATCACGTCGACGTCTCGCTTTCTCGTCGCAATGTGAATCAGGCATGAAAAACAAATCAAGATATTTCCGTTTGAACTTTAAAAATTGAAAAATAGATGCTTAAGAATTAATTAACTATAAATGAGGGTTTGAAATGAATTACACTCTTCAAAGTCGTATTTTAGTTTTTTATTTCTACTTTTGGTGGGGTGGCTGTGAAATATAACGATTTTTCCTATATATGCATTTTTAAATTAATCAGATTATCAAGATTACAAAGTGTTAGTTTTAATTTATTACATGACATATGGCATTCGCATTCAGTCCCACCGTTAAGAATATTACTTATATAATTATGTAATTATAAATTTTTTCGTTTTATTTGGTAGTCTTATTCGGTGCTGTGAAATAAGGTAGATAGATAAAAATAATTCCGAAGATAAAAGGAATAATGTCTATCGGTTTGATTTATCATTTTGGTAATCGATTTCCAATTCAAAAATGAATTTTCGACAGTATTACTTGCAAAAAGTTTCCTTTTGAGTTTCTTTCTGATCAAAGAAATTGACTAATGGAATCTGTCATCCAAATTTTGCAGTGTTTTGTTCATGACAAAATGCCGGCCACATGAATTTTTCGTGGTTTGTACATTTGAACACACCCATTCAAAATTTCAATGAATCACTGGCTGAGGTCTTGATCTAATATAATACATCAAGGAATATAAAAAAATCCCTCGTACAGCTAACTAAATATTTATGTATGTATATTGATTAATCGGGTTGGGGGGAGCCGCGGGCGCCGTGGGCTTCGCGAGTGGGTTGACGCTCCCGACCTTATTTCACAAGTTTTTTCTTCATGGTTACCAACAGATTTCAACTTTCGCTTTTCCAATTGCATATCTACATTATTGCCACTTCTATTCCCCCGAATAAGATGACAAGAAATACCTATTCAATTCTGCATTATTGCAATTCATATTTTTGACATAGAAATAAAGTCGAGGGTAGAAACAAGCGAATTTATATTCGGCATTATTTCTATTTACCTCATTTCCCGGCACCGTCTTATTCATCAATTCATCAATTTTATGAATTCGAATCAACTTTTTTATAATAAAAATAGCACAACCAATATAAATTAATTATATTATTGATTATTTGAACACTTATTTAATAGTAAACTATTCCATACGAAATTTTTTTTTTTATTTTTCCATTAAGGGTAACAATAAAAATGAAGATGGTCGAAATATTTGGAACATTTAATGCATTTTCTTAATTAAATGTGGCTTCAAAAAATTCAAATCCTTACTGATAACATTTTGGTGTACAAAGTGAAGAGAAGTGTCATCGATACATTCTTTTTTAACAAAGTTTGACAAAAATGTTTTAAAACACATTTTTAACGTTAAAAGTAAGACGTGAATATGGGAGTTTTTCTGATTGTTACTCAACATTAATTTTGTTCGTTAATTTTAAATAATAAGTTCATTTCAATTGTTATATCTGCATAAATGATGTATGTAAGCTAAATCTGAATTCTCTTTCAGCTGGTAAGTGATAATGATAATGTTTCAAAGGAATCCACTGCATGATTTCTTATATGTTATGAATTTATGATTGTTGCAATATTCTTAAAATTCAGCCTTAATTACATATGTTGAAATACGCAACATAATTTAAAAAAACTTAATCTTTTATCAAAGTGAAAAGTATTCATTTACATTGAAAACGACTTTTTTAACATTTAAAGTTTTTTTGTTTCTTCTTCTTTTTTTAAATTTTAATATTCCGGAACGCGTTGTAATTCTTACCACGACTTAAGGAATGGACGAGCTCCAATTTTTGTTTGGATGAGCTAACATTTTTTTTATGAAAGTCAAAATAGGTATATAGTCTAGAAAAATTAAATTAAAACCGTTGGTATAAACAATTCCACACTCGTGTTTTTTTTTATTACGAATTATTAGTATAGGTATTATACATACATAAGTATGTACAAATATACATATATTTAAAATTAAAAAAGTTGTAGTCTTCGGTTGTTTTCGGCAAATTTACGCAAAATATCATTTTACAACGAATTCAACCTTTTTTTTCAAATGCTATATGTAAAAGAAAGATTTCGCAGTCATTGATGAACGTCGTATAGCGTCTATTCTCGAAAGTGCCAAAAATGGTGACTAATTCAAAGATGTGCTAGCACCAAATGTTTCGACAGCTTCAAAGAGACGATAAGTTGTAGGAAAATAGGAAAAGCAAAGTCTGATGGTGATTTATATAGTTACTAGATTATAAGTAATCTTGATTTTTATTTATTTTTCCATAAATTCATATTGATGTAAACCTTACAAATCAGGAAGCATACTAACAAAATTTGGTTTGTAAGTTGTTTAGATTTTATACATTTTCTCTAATTACATTTCATATCAAATCTTTAAACCACTTGAATTAAAAAAGTTATGTGTGTATATTATTTTGTATAAAAAGTATAAATACATATACTTAATATACCTATTACATTTAGGTACCTAAATATAAAGTAAGTATAAAGGCTATAGCACCTGTTCCATTTTTTGATGTAATGTAAGGTAACTGTGGGAATAACTTAGTGGTAGCCATTTTCAATGTTTTGAAATTTTTCATCAAATTTTTAATTTAGAATACCTATTGAAAAATCAATTTTAAAATGTTTTTATCCTACCCCTATATAACTTCTTATTGTAAAAAATTATAATTATAAAAAAAACCTTAAATTAAAAATGTGTCTTCTAAAAAATTTACTGTTGTTTTCCTTTTTTTTTAAGCAAATACTTGTGTGCACAGCACATACGGCAAATGAAGAATAAAATATTTTTCGTGAAAATGGCGTTCGTGTGTACTTATGTATATATAAGCATTTGTATCCACATTCATAAATGTAAGTCAAAACAACTCTGAACATGCATTTAAAGTGTTTTGGCATTTGTTGTTGTTGAACATAGAACGTATTACGTCAAAAGAATTCTTATGTAAACTTCTTTGTTAATTGTATTGAAAATTTGACATGTTAAATGTCAAAATTTGGCGTTTACTGAAAAACGATACGTGAATTTGATGAATTTTATGGGCATATGTAGTATGTACGTACGTATGTACGTCAATATCATTCTGAATATCTTAGCAATAGAAATAGGAAAAAACTGATAACAGATTTGAAAAAAGCACTACCGAAACTTTAGACTGCATACCCAGTTCAAAAAGTGCATTTTGGCGTATATGTACGGTGACCATTTTTTCAGATGCAAAAAAGAGGACAATTTTTAATTAACTTACAAAAAGTTTGGAAACAAACGATATTTATTCAAAATATTTGTACTTCAGATTACAGTACATGTACAGTATAGTTCAGTTTCTTTAAAACAAAAAATAAAAATACTTATATAGCAAAAAAAAAAAAAAAAAAAAAAAAAAAAAAAATAATGAATACTTAAGTAGATACTTAATTTAAAAGTTTAACTTAAAGGAACTGTTAGTTTTTGTATTTTTGTTCGCAGTGTATTTTTTTAATATATCATCCCGAATTCTTAAAAAAGTCTTAAAATCTCCACAGTCATAGTCATAATTGCACTTTATTATCAACATTGCCCCCAGTGTATCAACTTTTAATTACGATTTCTCAGATGTCCAAATGTTATTAGAAATTAAAAAAACTCTTTTAGGGGCATCATTCACAATAGCAAAAACCAGATGACAGAATTGAATTATTCAAACCAGTGCTGTCTACATTTTGTGTTTAAGTAATTTTGTTCTAAAAAAAATCATATAAAAAAGGTTTCAAAGAAAAAAAGGACATTAAGAGGACAATTAAGGAAAAAGAGGACAAATTACTCTCCTCTTTTAGAAAAAATAAAAAAAAGGACACGATACTGAAAAAGAAGACTGTCCTCTAAAAAAGAGGACGGATGGTCACCGTACGTATATGGCACTTCAATACTCCAGCGACATTATTTTCTCACTGAATGAGTTTGAAAAAAACAATAGTTTTGGGAAATGTAGACAAATGTTGCGAATATTGGATTTCGAAAAATGTACCAGATGATGTGGAACGAAAAACTGAAGGCTTTCGGAAAAAAGTGTCTGTTCCAGGCAGAAGACAAAAGACTTCTTCTTTTTTGATAATTAATTTAATTTTTTGGTACTTAGTTTAAGTACAAATGATGAAAAAATGAAAAGAACAATGAATTATGGTTTAACGTTATTAAATATTTTAGTATTTAATTCAATTAAAATAAAATCTAATCAATTCAAGTTTACTTAATATTAAACAAAATAATTTTCAAACAACATTTGGAACTAAAACCTAGTACCTACGTAACTGAAGCGAAACGAAAATTTTCTGTGGTCTCCGAATCAATAGCGAAAACGTAAACGAAAAGACTATACGGACAAATATTAAGCGAGAGTTTTATCGAAAATTATTTGTGGTCTCACTTTTCCGCATATACAATAAATTAATGGTCCGTGCAAATAATTCAGTGCGAAAAAGGAGCGGAGACTTCTCCAAATAATCGGCTATAATTATCAATTTCGCTCGTTGAAATGAACAGCGTACCTACTGCCAAACGTAGATCCAAGCGAATTTTTTCGTTTATGATTTTGTTCTGTCATTTTTGTATGGAAATTTTCGTTTCCTTTCAGCTGCATTCTATGCTTAAGCTTGTCGTTATTTTATTATTGTCATATAGGTAATATTATTATTATATAAAATGGTTGAAAATTTTTCAGATTTTTGTATGTATTCCGGGGCAAAATGTGAATGTGGAGAGTATTTTTTCTATAATGGGTTCACAGTGGATCAAAGAAAGCAACAGTTTAAAAGTGGACGGTTTAGTAAATTTGAAGTTCAAAAGTTTTACAATATATTTTAAACTAAGAATAAATACCTATCACAAATAAGAAGTTCTCAAACTTCAGATGAAGAATAGGAATCATAATATTGTTTTTGAATTATTTATTAATGTTTTTTATTTTAGATTAAAGCTATTCTGTCTTCTCTATCGAAAACTAACTGTTAATTAATTATTCTATAAAACAAGTTGTATTTTATTCTAATTTTTGTATTCGTTTTTGGTTGAGGTTTTTAGTATTACATAGTATTAGTATTGGAAATGTTATCTTTTTTTAATTTACGTTATGGACACCCTAGCAGAACCTCATGTCCCATGCCGTTAATAATATCGTCAATCTTATGTTTTGGCTTCTATGTATATAGCTAGATATTGTTTTATTACCTCATAAAATTCAAGTTAGAGCATCTGCATAGTATGTAAAATCATCATCTAAGATTTTTGGACAGCAGAAGTGATTTGTTTTTCATCCCATTTATTGTGGGCGTTGTCCATTACAATTACTGAAGGTTACTGCAGGTCATTCAAAACTTGTTCCTGCATCCATTTGCAGAAATTCTTAATTCATGTCATCGTGATAGATTTGAATAAAAGTAAGGCGTTTTTCACGTAGCGTTTTCACCATCTGCATGTGCCATTATTAGCCTCTGTCCCTTTGAAATTGGCGTCTTAAATTCACTGCTGCTGTCATCAGTCCATGCCATGGATTTTTCTCAGATACTTCACTCGCAAGAGTTTGATATCCTTTCTTTCACAAAGATGTTTGGAGTTTTCTGGTAGCAAAATCTATTTCTTCTTGGAATCTTGTTGAGAGATGTAATACTCAAGTTCACTCCAGATCTACCTGGACTTGTTCTCTCAACATTTTTAAGGGTATCATCATTTTCTCCTCCTGGTTGAAGTTGATTAATATACGCCGAATAGCTGTGGTGTCAAATTCGTGTAGTCCAGTTTTGCCCTTCGTATGTGGTTTTGTATTTGGTGATTCCACAACTCCTGTCTCTTCGTATTCCTTATTAATCCTATTTATTGACCGGTCAGAAATGCCAATAAATTCCTCGATTTGTTTTTTTTAAACTGAAATCCAAACCAAAACAAACATCATTTAAATACTTAGGATGCATCATACAAAATTCTCTCATGCAAAAATTTAATATATAAAAACCTCAGGTAAAAAATTATTAAAAAGTGCTCTTCCAATAATGTTTTCCCAAAACCCCACAGGTCAAAAAATATATTAAAAAACAAACGCCATAAAATAAATAAAAAAAGGTCGCCCCTGAACTTGGTGCTAAACCACAAATCATAAAACCAGAGAGAAACAATAGCACTCAACTCTTTATTAACTTCCTAAGTCAAAGGTAATTTTATATGTTTAAACCCATTGCATTTTCAAAATATTTATTTTTTTATTATAAGTGTGCCGAAATTTGTCCTAATAATAAAAATTAAAAGTCCGAATTTTATCTCAATTAAAGTTGATATCCAAAAATCTTCCTTTTTTTCTCCCACCAGAGATAAAATACTTTTTAAAAACTGGATAATAATAATAAGCCATGACCATACCTCATGTAAAGAAAGTCCAGTATTTTACTGTTGGTAGATACAGTCATTTGGTAATTTTACGTGGAAAGTTTTCCGTGAGTTTTGAAAATTGGCAATTTTATAGATTTCGATGTGCTCTTTCAGAATTTCAACTTTGCCGCTCGCGCCGCCATATTGGAAAAATGGGGAAATGGTTTTTCAGGAATAACTCCTGAATGGTTAATTTATTTTTTTTAAATATCAAGCACTAACTTCAAGTTTAGAAAATTTACTTTCCTACAAAAAACACTAACATCCTTTTTTTCATGAAAACAACCGTTTTCGAAATAAACCAATCGGAAGAGTTAAGGGTTTTACTTTTTTATGCATTTGGGCGGTTTAATTCAAAAATTGTGCATTTTGTGATTTAAGTATAATTTTTTTTATTGTATATACATTATATGAACATGATTTTAAGATATTGGCCTCTCTATATATCTGACCCTTTGAGGAGGGGCAAATTAAAAAAAAAATCATAAAATAGAAAATGAAAATAAAAACACAATGGCAACACTTACAATATTATGTTATAGCTCTTTCAAAGCCAGTAGTTCATTCTTTAATTGTGTTTTCAAATGAAGTTTTTATGAAAAAAAGTATGTTAATGTTTTTTGTAGGAAATTTTCTAAGCTACAAATTAGTCCCAGGCATTTTTTTTCTACAACTAACTATTCGGGAGTTATTTCTGGAGGGCCTTTAACCCCCCATTTTTCTAATATGGTGGCGCGAGCGCAAAGATACGAGGTGGCAAAGTTGAAATTCTGAAAGAGCACATCGAAATCTATAAAATTGCCAATTTTCAAAAATCCCGGAAAACTTTCCAAGTAACTTCTATGTTTTCAACCAAATGACTGTACTATGTGAGGGAAACATAAAAGAAACCTACCCTCGTATACTTACGAGTTGTGCCTCGCGTTTAACATAAAAAACGTTAACATAAACTTAAAAAGCGTTAACATAAACTAAACTTAATTTTTTTTTGTCTTTTTTTATTTATTTATTAATTTACTTTATTTATAATTATACAATTTTATTTTAATTAATTCTAACAGGAAGGCCAAAGCAAAAGGCTGCACCATCCAACTAGATTATAGAATTAGAACTAAACGAATAAAAGATGTTTTTTTATTATTACACCATAGAACAAAAAATAAAATTTTGACTAATAAATGCAAAATTGTTTTTGAACTCTTCCCACGGTTTGGATTGAGGATTTTGGATTTCGGCCATTTATCATGAGGAATACAAAATGGGTGCATACCCATTACAATTTATTGTTTTGCTTTGTACGCAAAAATTTCGTGCGAATTACAGTTACAAAAATAATGTGCCGTTAGGCAAGGGGAATGTGGGAGGTGTCAGATTTAAAGGTAAACAGAATTTTTTATATTTATTTCTTTATGTTTAGTTTTTGTATTGAAAATAAAAATTATTAAAATTAAAACAATAACTATTATGATACCCGTTCCGAAATTTACATATTCATCTGCGATATGTCTTGATTCTATTTGTTCTATTAGTTTACGATTTTCAATGTCTTTTATATGCACATCTTCCGTAGAAAAGTTCATTGATATTTTTTTAATTGTTATATTATTAAAGTTAAGAATAACAAAATTATCGTACATTACAAAATTTGCATACTTTATAATATTGTCTATATTTAATTCACAATTTTCAAATCTCAATAAATTGTTTCCCATGATATTTAAAATGTATTTATTACAATGATGTAGTATCTATATATAAGAAATATTTTTAGTTACCTATTATAATATTGTTTTGTATTTGTTTAATTTCTATATGTTTATTTTATAGGCACATTTAGGGTTTTGTTCAAAAATCTTTTATTATTTTTAATTCGTTGATTTTTACTGTTCCATTGTGATATTCATAGGTAAAATGTTCATCTGTTATGAACTTGTCATAAGGTGTATATAACTAATTCTAAATTGTTTTGATTAGGAATTGGTTCTATAATAATCTTATAAAAGTTTGCATTTGAGTAATTTGGTATTAATATTACAAATATTATTTGATTTTCATAAATGATGGCAATGGTAATTTATTAATTGATACATTGAATTTTGACATTGTGTCACCAAAGTGTAAATTGTATGTTATACTGAATTTGGAATGTTTATTGCATTGTAGTTATTTTTGAAAATTCGTTGTTTATTGCATTATCCAAGTTCGTAAACTGATTTATTATTTCGTGTTGTTGTCCTATAATATGTCTCGTAATGTTATACATATATTACTTCATTAAAAAGGTAGTTTATTTTTATTTGGTCATTAAGTCCTTAAACTAAATTTTTGATTGTTCTTCTGATTTGTCTCTAAACTTTTTCGTCATCATAGTCCATTGTCCCTGCTAAATATTTTAGCCCTGTTTCAATTATATTAAGTAAACCTCATCTGGTTTTGTGGTGTTTGTCCTAACAGATTTTCTATTTCTTCTGTTAAAAGTTTAAAGTTATGTGTTACTGTGTTGTATTTGTTTCTAAGATTTAACTATTCCTTTTTCGTGATTTTTTTAATTTAATATATTTGAATCATTTTTGTGAGCTTCAGGTTTTTCTTTCTTTAATTATTTTTTGATAGACGACGTTTCGTCTACTTACTTCCTTAGGTCTGATAACTTTTCAACTGAAAACTGTATTTTATTCCGGAATCACTACTGCTTAAATGAAGTTTTTGGTCGGCGAATTTCACCTTCGTCCTTATTGATTAGTGTCACCTAAACTAAATGTATTTTTGTATGAAAAGTCGATGTGACGATGATTTTGAAGTCTGATTTCGGTGCTAATTATAGTGAATAAATGGGAAATGGATGCTGCAATTCTGTGCCAATAAGTCTAGAACGCTATTTACACTATTTTAAGTAAACAAAATATTTATTTATTTATTTATTTCTTTAAATGCTAACGGTAGATACAATGTTAAAATAGTATACAAAGCTTAAATCTATATTACATTATTAATAGTAGGTATTGTATAAAAAACCTATTCTTTAAGTTGTTTGATTTAACATTGTCATTAATCGAATTAATGAGATTATAATTATTATTAAAAATATTAATTAAAAGATTTAGTGGACTATTTGCGCCGTAGTTTAATCTACTATAAATATTTTTCTGTAACTGTGTTCTTAGACTATACTGCAATACATTAAAACTCAACCGATAAAGGACTGAAGGAGTTGAAATATATCCATTAATTATTCCTATAATAAAACTAAATTTGAAGTACTCTCTATGACTCAAAAGTGATGGAAGATTAATTAATTGAAGTCTATGAGAGTAAGGTGGCAATCCAGTAATTCTATCTGACCAGGGAAGAAAACGTAAACAAAATGTCATAAATCTTCTTTGGACGCACTCTAATCTGTTAATATGAACCGTATAGTATGGGGCCCATACCACACATCCGTATTCTAAAATTGGTCTTACAAATGAGACATAAAGTATTTTAAGAACATAAGGATCACAAAATTCACAGGCAAATCTTTTTATAAAACCAAGTGTCTTATTTGCTTTTTTAATTATGACATCGAAGTGCTCACGAAATGTAAGTTTATAGTCTAAAACAATTCCAAGATCAGAAAAACTAGATAAATTACACAAAGATCACGAGCTCAACATATAATCATAGACAAGGACATTTTGTTTGCGTGTAAAACACATTGATTTACACTTGTCAATGTTCAAGAATGGACTATTTGTATTGCACCACGCCCTTAATCTTTGCAGATCCTCTTGTAACAGTTCACAATCCATTATTGAGTTAATTTTTCGAAAAATTTTCACGTCATCGAAATGACAAAACATCACAAATAATAGATTCAAACATTTTAGGAATAACAGATAGTTTAGCTATAGGCCTATAATTTGATACTAGATCTTTTTTACGTTTTTTGTGAGTCGGAATAAGAAATGAGTTTTTCCATAGAGCAGGGAAAATAGAAAAATTTAATGAGTGATTGAAAAGCAAAAACAACCGGTAGGACATATATATTGCACATTTCTTTAACATAAAGGAAGGTAAACCATCAGGACCGGGACTAAAACATTCATCTAACATTGCGATGTACTCAAGAATAGTTGCCTCAGAAATTGTAAAGTCAATGGAACTAAGGTGTGAAAACTCGTCAGTTATAAAAACATTATTAGGATCACAAGTAGATGTATTTTCAAAAGCACATTTAAAGTATTCAGCAAACATATTGGCTATTTCCTCTGGGTATTGACTTATTGAATTAAGATAGCTCATGCTAGTTGGATATCCATCAAATTTTCTTTTACAGTTAACATATTTCAAAAAATTACGCGGATTCGATTTAAGTTCGTTTTCAGTTTCAGATATAAAGTTCAAATAAAGAAGATTTGAGTAGTTAATAAACTAATTTTTTAGTTCAATATAATTATTAAGCGCTACATCATTCCAAGATCGATTGAGTTTTATCCAAGCCTTATTTCTTTTATTTTTAAGGGCCTTAATATGTAGATCAAACCATGGAGGGCTATTATTAAGAAGTGGTTTTTTGCGTATAGGAATAGTTTCAAGGAAAAAATTGAATAATATTTTATAAAAACGAAAAATCATTTCATCGAAATTAACATTATAAAATAATAAATTCCAGTTGATATCATTTAGTAAACTAAAAAGTTGGGTAAAATTACATGTTTTAAAATTGAACTCATGCTGATTCTTACAAATATATGGTGAACAACTTATATTTAAGCTAAGCGAGATAGTTAATGCAGAATGGTGACGATCTTCTTCCACAAGTTTAGTATCACTTATTAAAACATTACCATCTGAGTTGAAAACTTCGGAAAAGTAAACGAGGTCCAAAATTGTACCGAATTGGTTTTTTATCCCATTTAGTTGGTTTAGCCCAAAGGAAGCCATTCCGTTTCCGTCGATAAAAAGAAATTCGTTGTTGTTCGTCATATTAGAAGGAAGATATACATCACATTCAACTGGCTTGGTCCATTCAAGGTTGGGTAGATTAAAGTCTCCAACTACGATAAATTCATCAGAGTGTCCAATTTTATCATAAATAGTTTCCAAACAATCATATAAATTGTTATTTACCTCAGTGTTCGAAGAAGGTGGAATATAACACACAACCACATATAAATGGCCAGACGGAGTTGCAATTTTCACACACATAATTTCCAGTTTAGGCTCTTCAAAATCGTCGACTAGACTACAATACAAATGGTTACAAACAGCTATCATCAAACCTCCACCCACACTTGTTAAAAATGAATCAGTATGGCGATCTCGGCGGTAAGTTTGAAAAGTAGAATCAAAAATCTCTGTATCCAAAAACAATGAATTTAACCAAGTTTCGGTGAGGATTATTATATCATGGGGAGTATTATTTATGTTCTTATAGACCTTACTGGTCTTTCTCCGAAGGCCGTTTACGTTTTGATAGTAAATCAGTAGTTGGTGAAGGGTTTAAAATTATTGTAAAGACAATGCAAAAGAAACTTTGCATATACCTACCCCATATCCTATAGTGTGTCCAAGGAAGGGGGTTGCAGAGGGGCAGTATGAGCCCCCATACATACCTCACTTTTTACACGACCTAATGGTGGCACTGTATTTATTATGTAAGTAATTTTCAATTTCCTCAAAGTGCAATAAGACCAAATCCCCACAGTTGGCCTTATTTCATGGCACCGATGATATAACTAACTGATAAAGTGATAAACTAGTAAAAATCTGTTTTTAGTAAAAAAAAGAACCAATTAAAAAATTGCTGAATCGAAGTTTTAAATTATATTGAAAAATAAAAATTTAATATCTCTTCACAAAATTTTGCTGTCCTTGGAAGAACTTTTTTACCTCCGACCATCTATCTCCATCGAGGCCGGATATTGATAAGAACTGAAGAATATTGTTTTTTAACAGTTTAACTTTTTTATTGAACAGATATATTTACAATTGGTTCTTAATTCTATGTTACATATATAATATTACATTTTGGTAGTTTATGTTTTGTTGGCACATAAGGGGCCTAACTATATACATACATTGTTTTTTTTTTTTAAGTAAAATTATTTGAAAAATTGTCATTGGTTGGATTAAAATATATACATTAAAGATTATTCTTCTCGGGTTGTTAAATTCCGGTTGTCTTGTGATGTTGGGTAGGGGTGGCTTCTAGCCACGGTGGTAGCTTGACGCTGCGTCCTCGTAAAATTGGATTGCCCCGTCGTCGTTGATAAAAATTATTCCTTCGTCCAGTATTGCTGTCACATCGAGGTATCTTGGCTCGGGATGTCTCTCTTCGCTAATAATAGTCCTGACCAGTGGGTTTTGATGGTTGCACAGGTTACTCGTCACTTTTTTTGCAGCGATTGTCAGGAATTTATCCAGAGGAGTGATTCCTGATTCTTCGTAAAGCCTTTGGTTGCTAAAGTGCTTTTGTCGTTGTCGGTCAAAATGGAGTACTGTGCAGATCCGCAGAATTTTCCTCTCAAACGCTCCAAGCTTTTTCATGCTAGTTTTAGAAATGGTGAACCAGACTGGGAAACAGTATGTAATGATGGGCCTGACAAGTTGCTTGTAGAGAAGCAACTTTGTCTTTTGACTGAGTCCATTCCTTTTCCGCATTAGGGGATGGATGAACTGAAGAATATTGTCGATCAAATCTTGCTTATATATACTTTTTTAAAAGGAGAAGGAGCCTAATCCAGTGCGGTCTTCTGCAAACCAAAATAGTAGGAAACTTTGTTCTCCGTGATTCTCATCATTTGGTGTCACCAGAATGTATGGGAATGCAAATTTTTGATGCGCTGTCGCCATAGTATCAAAAAGTAGGATTCGGCGGGATACTGAAAATCGGGCAAACGTGCGGCGGGAAAACGTAGCCAACCCGTTTACTTATTTTCTATATAGATTTCTTCCTAATAGGGCCGTTCAAATTCAACGACATGTTCATCAACGTGCGTCCGTCGTGTCGTTAGATTTGGAAATTTGAAAACCAGTCGAACTAGCTCTGTAGTTAAATGTTTTTATTAATTTGCTCTGTCGAACGACCGTTATAGTAAATGTGAACAGCAGTCGGATGACCAAAAATTTTAATTCTACGTCTTCTTTTAATTTTTTTTCGTAAGATTAAAAGAGAATGGGTTGAAATGTAAGCCAAATAATAAAATGAGAGAGGAAACAAATGAAATGAATGCGCTAGTATTAGTGCAATAATCAATGATATATAATTAAATTTGTTTTCAAATGAAGTTGGTACGACAGTCGTTGAATGTGAACGCTACCACAAGTCCACAACGACTTGGGTCAGGCGACACGTCGTTGAATGTGAACCCCCCTTATATCAGTCATTCAATTTTTTTATTGCACATTTAAACTTTTGTATGTTTAGGCGCGTTCAGAAAAATGGAATCTCAGATATTTTTTTCCTCAGAGTGTTGACAGCGAAACTGAGAAATTTTGCTGATTAGTCTTGTTCATTTAACTGAGATTGATAAAATTTCCTATATCTCATTTTTCTGAACAAGCGTAATGTTATAGGGACATAAGGGTTTTGGAAAGGTTCTGGTGGGACATAGCCAAAAAAAGGTTGGGAAACATTGCTCTAGGGAATCCCTGAAAAAATCTCTGTACCAAATTTGAAACTTATTTGTTTACCCGTTTAGGCTTTAGCTTGAGTTAAGCACAGACCAATGCACGGATGGTAGGGCAATATCCACTGTTTTAAACTATAGTGTTAATTTTGATAAAAACCTCGAAACCTTCTGGGACTCACGGTCACGGTAAATATGTGTAAACAATTAAATATCAATGTTTGTGCAAGTGGCGGAGTTTTGTAATTGAACATACCCAATTACAACGTAATGTGTGACGTGGAACATAAAACAAGTAAAGCCCACGTTTTTAGTTTACCCTACCGAAGCTGGCATAGATGTTTACAAATCAAAAAATTCTTTACACTTATCACTTTCTGATACAGAAGGAACAAAACAATGTATGTCTTGTGGAAAGATGTATTAAATTAGTATTAAAATGAATAGACATTAGTACTAAATATTATTATTATATACATCTCCTTATTTTTCTATGATATATAAGTCATGTACCCGCCAGACTAATTACAGTCATATTTATTATTTTTCCTTAGAACACTCTTGGACAGTTGTCCAGCTAGCCACTGTCGTAATAGTAGGACATCTTATTTATTATTATCATTGGTATATATTATTTCGTTGTAGACAATAGGTGTCGCGCTGCCACAGTTCGTCAACATGATAGGTATCGTCACCCACCTGAATTTGGATTCAAATAGATTCAGAATTGAATCGAAAGTTATTTATGATAAAGTTCTAAAGTTAAATGCTTGCTGGAATATGTCTCGTCGTGATTGGCTTTCTAAACTATTTTGTCCCATCCCCTTCATCGACTATTTTTCCACTTATCTTATGGTGTAGGTACGCCTCTATCAACAGCAAAGTAGAAAAAATTGACTACAAAAATTAACCCTATTTTGAATTGGTTTATAATTTTAGTTATCATTGGATTTTATTTTATTTATATTAAATTTGAAATACATACATAACTTGTTTTAAAAAAAAAAGTTAAAAACGATAGCAAAACAAAAAACAATAAATATCTTTCGAAAAATATTCTGTCAAAATTTAATAGCTAATGAAAGTGGCTCAAACGGTGCTTGGCACAAAGTTATTTACCAAAATGATGCACGCAACATTTTATGGACATTTTGTTGCTGGTGAAGATGAAGTCAAAATTGTTCCAACTCTAGAAAGGTAAATATTCAATAATTTGAACTATATTACTTAAGATTTGTTTTCTTTTTTTCTTTCTTTATATGTTAATTTCTGCATTAAAAAAACCCGTATATTGCTTTTTTGCTTATTCAATAAATGATTTCACTAAATCATGTGAAAATTAAAAAAAAATTACTTGATTAATTAAAAAAAAATCAAGCTAATGAAAATCACCCGAGCACTATTGGGTGGGAAACTGTTTGAGCTACTCATGAAGTCAACATTTTATGGACATTTTGTTGCCGGAGAGAACCGCCATACAATTGTTCCCACATTGGAAAGGTTTTTTATTTATCGATGTTTTTTTCTTATTTGTTGCACTATTTAATTTTCAATATTATTGTATTGTACATATTTACATTATTTCGTATGTGTTAATCCAATATCATACCATTTTTAAAAGTATATTTAAACGAAAACTATATTTTGAATTGTTAAAATTGTTGATCAACTCATTCATTCATTACTCACTCTCACTTTTGTAAATACCTTATACCTGCATAATAATTTTAAATCCTTTTGAAAAAGAAAATGTTGTGTGCATTGAGAGCTCCAGCAAATTTTAAACTTATTTAGCAAATAATTCAGAGGCGTTGCATGGCAGAGGTCAAAGGGACATAAGGCCCCGGGCGGCATTTTGCTAGGAGCGGCAATTTTCCAAAATAGACGTTAGTGTAAAAGATTTTTGAAGTTTTTGTTTTTATATTTCCCTATTATGCATCATTCGGATCCATTTCTCTTCAAATCGATACATTTTTAAAGCCCAAGAAATTATTTAAAAGTTTTCGAGCGGTCAATAATCGCAATTTTCCTTGTGTTTAACACTTCCTTGAAGAAAAAAAGAAAGGCCATCTAGTGCGAAACGAAACTTTTCAGAAGCATTCGGAATACTTATTACTTATGTACGCTTCCGTGACTCTCTCCCTGACTCTATCCCCCTCTCTGAGTGGCTCTGCTTCTTTCTAGACTGGTTTCACCCAGCGCTGCCGCAGTGGAACGAATGCGCTTTTTTGACACAAAAATTCCATCGTGACACAGTCGCACGAAAAAATTCGATACAGCACACTTTTATCGTTTCCATTTTTTATTTGAAATAAAGCGATTTTTGAAGAACTTTTAGGAAAATTACTCCGAATGGAGTAAAAAACTGCTAGACACTCTTATTTTTTGATAATACATAAATTATTTCTTGAATTATTATATTTTATTTTTTTTTATATGGCACGAAAATACCGCGTTTAGAAAATGTGGCACGAAATTTTTATTGGTGCGGCAATGCTGGTTTCACCACTGACACTGAGTCTCAATAGTGGGCGTGGCAATTTTTTTTTCGTACTAATACATATAAACAAATTTTAAAAGTTTTATCCAAATCGGTGGAACCGTTTCTTAGAAAAAAAGAAATAAGAAAAGTGGGCGTGACAGTGTGCGGATTTTACTAGAAGTATTTTTTAAATTTTTTTCTTACTTATCTCAACAAATGTTGAAAATTTCATCCAAATCATTGCAGCCGTTTCCGACTAACAAGGATATAAGGAAAATGGAGTTAAAAGTGGGCGTGGCCACCTAACTTTTTTCTGCAAGAGTCTCGAATACGAAAACTGAGATTTAAGTTCTTTAATATCACCAGGACCACCCTGCAAAATTTCAGCTTGCCTCTAATTTTTTCTATTTCAAACCTTAACTTTCTTGGACTAGAATGCAAATTTATTAAAAAATAGAGTAGAATAGCAAGGCAGAGTAAAGCAGTTTTAATTTGAAGATGCCGTCGATAGTGAAGAAATTAGACAATAATATTTTTTCTCACATATGTACATTTAAATGAATTTAGGAACATTAGTTCTCAGTTCGCTTTTGAAGAAAATTTACCCTTAAATTGTCGTTAAGAAAGCAATGTATATGTGGTTCAATTTAGCAATAAAAAAATGGAAAAATATCTTTTCAATTTTCACATTTGAAGAATATGTATTATTACTCGAAGGAATCAGAAATATTCACTTTTTCAATTTAGCACATTTAATGTTTAAAGTTCTGCCGCAAAAGCTGCATACAACAAATTCGTCGCCAATCAACTAGGTACATTCAGAGAAGTTTTTACTTAAGCTCAAATTAACACTAAGATGAGAAGTCTAAAGAGTGGGTTTTGCCCTACCGTCCGTTGGTCTGTGCTTAACTTAAGCTAAAATTGCGTGCCTTTGAATACGAGTTTTATAAGTTTGATTGTTAATTTAATTAAACTTTCCACTCTTTAGACTTCTCATCTTAGTGTTAATTTTGATAACAACCTCGAAACTTTTCTTTCGCGAAAACAATATTTAGTATAATTTTTCATTTTCGTCATTTTATTGTTAGTCTATTTATTAATGAATTTAAAAAAAATCAGTATTAATTTTTATTATAACCTAGCGCACAGAGTTGCATTCCAATTATAACTTGTCGAACTCTGTGGACAAGTCGGGGAAATTTATTTATTCTGACAAGTTTACAAGTTTGAGTTGTGTTCCAGGTTCCAGCATTAATTGGTACTAGTCGGAATAAATACTTATTTTAATTTCTGACAAGTCATGTTTTGTTATTCATACAAATAAAAATTCTTTACACTTGTCACTTTCGCACTTGTAATATTTTATCGTGACAAGTTTCGATTGTTCATAAATTTGACGCTTTGTATTACAAAATTTTTGACAAGTTTTCGCTTTTCACTCGCCTGACAAGTACTTGTCATGTTGTGCAGGCCCCAGACAACTTTCAAAGAGTGTTTTAAGGAAATCTATTAAATATGACTGTAAATGTTTGGATCATGACACGTAATTGCGATACATAGAACGATATCGTTTTGTTATAATGCCTGTTTTTTGAGGATCTGTATGGATAAATTCGAATACTAAAAAACAACTTTTAAATCCCGAAGAAAATTGAACGAAAAAACTATTCGGGCTAAACAATTTAGCTTAGCTAAACCGACATAATTTTCGGGGCTTAACTTAAGCGCTAAGAAAAACTGTAACCGGCGTAAATTACATACTTGTTATCGATAATTTGTATGGAACCTCCATTTTATCTGTAATGGCATAATGGCTAATCCCCGATGTCGTTTTTTCAACCAATTCTCACCGGGATTGGAACATCACCTAATATGAAGTTAATTTATAGAACAAATAAGATAAAACATATTCTCATTCAGCTTTTTTGGTCGTAGTGTTGACTGCTGAGAAATGAAAACAAAAATTTCATTAAATTAAATTGAATTTCTTTGAATTTAATTTAACATTAAAGATACATAGGTATACATACATTTTAATATGTAGACAAGCAATTAAACTTAATGAACTTCAGTTATATGTTTTTATCCTCTTTGTCTTAAATTTAAAACGTTGGGAAATGGAATTATATAATAGTTTTCGGCCCCGATTTTTATCTAATGTAGATGGAAATAATGCTGAATCGACTTTATTTCCATAAATATTGGAAATAAATTGGAACTCCGCCTTTTTTTTTTTGCTCGCCTTTATTTCCATAACGGAAAAGTAAGCATTTCGAAAATAAAAAATGCCAATAATACAGAAACGAAAAATAATTTGTGTTGTCTTTATCGGCAAAATGGTGGCAATATAAAGACGAAAACTGAAATTATTTGGAAATAAAGTCGAAATTTAATTTTACGCAAAAGACACTCCGAAACGTATAAGTTCTAGAATTTAGCGGTTGACTTTTGTCAACAGTACAAGACTTTTAACTCCATTTTTGGGTACTCTGTAACGCTCACGCAACTCCGTTGCTCCGCTTAGGGGCTGATTTGCCAGGCAGGCGCCAAAGTCAATAGTTTTCTTTGACAACATGAAAAATTAAAAAAAAAAATCGTCTTTATTTTTCCATTTTGTATTTCTAGATAATACTTACATCTATGATACAAAATAGCTTTTCTGTATTTGGAAATAATAATTTTTGAGTTGAGGAATAAAGTCGATTACAATATTGATAAATTGAACCGATCGTTACTTTTAATATTTAAGATGCGACGTTTTGGGCAAATTCTTTTTAATTTCTTTTTTTTGTATTATATTTTCTTACGAATACAGAAAAAAACATTACTAAAAAAATAAACAAAATGTAATATGAAAAAAAAAAACTTAATTATTGCAAAATTTCATCGCACAAAATTGAGCGTACACCCTTTATTTATGGCTTGTTAAATCGAACACAAAAAAAATACACTATTACTATTGAATTTGATTGCAGTGTCCGTCACAAAAATTTATTCATTTCTTCGTTTTTTTGTGAAAATGTCAGAAAAAAGAAAAGAAACCGACATTGCTACAAGACAATTAATTTTAAAATTGCATTTCAACAATAAATCTTTACGCGAAATTGGTGAAATTGTCGTGCGAACACATTCAACGGTGCAAAACTGAAATAATAAACAAATATCGGTATGAAGGTACGATCCTAAACAAACTTGGAAGAGGACGAAAAAAATCTTTTCTCAGCAAGATGAACGAGTAATTTTAAGAAAACTCCAAAACGAGTGTACCAAAGCTGGCGGCCGAGATGGCGACACTTACTGTTCATCGCGTTCTTCGAAAGAACAAGAGTTGCTCGGAAAAAACCTCTTATTGTGAAAATTTATAAGCGAAAACGTCTTGAGTACGCTAAGGAGCACCTCAACAAACCCCGAAGTTTCTGGGACAGTGTTTTGTTCTCGGACGAGACCAAAATAAACTTATGGTCTGACGGAAGGCAAATTGTTAGGAAAAATCCCAATACGCAATTCAAGAAACATGGAGGAGGTAAAGTCATCTTATGGGGGTCTATGGCTGCAAATGGAACAGGAAACTTTGAATTCATTGACACAATTATGGACAAATGGAAATTTCTGGACATTCTTAAAAGAAATATGCGTCAGTCCACAGAAAAACTGAATTTACCAGCCACATTTTACTTCCAACAAGAAAACGATCCTAAACATACATCGTTTGTTGTGAAGGAATGGTTGCTATATAATGCCAGAAAGAGTAACCAGCTCAAGACCCCATCTCAGTCACCGGACCTCAATCCCATTGAGCATTTGTGGGAAGAAATCGAGCGAAGGCTCCAGAACTGCAACCCAAGCAACAAGAATCAATTGAAAGCGAAGGTCACCGAAATTTGAGAGAATATACCCCCGTCTTTCACAAAAAAAAAACTTGTCGAATCGATGCCGCGGCGATTACAGGCTGTGATAACGGCTAAAGGTGGCCCTACAAAATATTAATCTTTCAATTTTACCACACTTTAACATTTCTTCTTGATTTGATCTCCAAGTGTGTCATGTATTTGAAGAATTTTTGAGTTTTTTAATTGTTATTCTGTTTTGTTATTTGTTTTTACAGTTGTTTCTCTTGTTTATATAACTTAAAATATTAAGTAAAAGAAAATTGAAAAAAATTACCAAAAACATTACATTTTTATCATTCAAAACAGCAAAACACTTTTCTTGTTGGTGTACGCTCAATTTTGAGAGTATCTGTACAATGTTTTATTTTACATTCGGCATTATACACTATATTTCTATTTCACGGCACCGTAGTTTTCATTTATCTACACTAAGGCAAAAAGAGTGGAATGAGAACATTTCAGATTCCTGATAGACATATTTATACTCGTTTGTACAATAGAAAAGTTTTTTAATGCCTTCTCCTTAATAAATTGTCATTTACATTTTATTGTTTTACCAAAGGAATTTATTTAACCATTTCTAAACATTATCATACATTCATGCACCTAACAATTCTATACCAAATTCATCTCTTATTTATGTTCTTTTTTTTTTTTGTAAATTGTGCTACTTATATCAATAATTTGTTCCCTATTCAATACTGTAAAAAAATATTTTATTTCATTACCAGACTACGATCTTTTGGTGTCAAACCAATTTTGGACTATTCAGTTGAAGAAGATATTTCCCAGGAAGAAGCGGAAAAACGTGAAGTCGAGTGAGTTGAAAAAGTCATTATACATTAATCAAAAACAAATTAATATCATATTTACAAATATATTTATGATAGGAAAGTTTGATACCCCATTAAAGTCACATCTCAAAAACATTAAACCGTCTATTAAAAAAAGATTAATTTATATCATATTATAATAATATAAAAGTACTATATTTTATGCGCCATGCGGCCGCATAGAGAGGTAAAACGATCTACTGGCGGGCATGGGCTGGTAAAACTTAGGGCACCCAAAAATTTTATTTTTCAAAGTCGTGCGAAGCGCGTTTGATATTGCTCTTTGATTGACCTATTCGATATCCGTAAGGTACAATATAAATCCAACCTGAACAATTGAAAGTGCATTAAGTTCAACGCACTACGATTTCCTCAGTTAGGTCCAAGTGAGATGCGCCAGGACGAAACGCCAAATTTTTGTGGACTGAAGGCCGTTAAAATCTATTTTGAATCATATGTTTTATGTGTATGCTGCACCACAGGGACTTACTGTTGCTATGGGGTCCTAAGTTTTTTTTTCAACCGCGAACAGCGTTGAATATTTTTTACTTTAATAAAAGGGCGATATTTGAGAAGCCGGTAACGTAACTGAAGAGATAAATGAATTTGTAAATTTAGTTTATATGGTTTATTTGAACATTAAAAAAATACAAAATACAATAGAATTAGAAAATTTAGCTTATGTTGCGTTAGAAAATCATTAGGTGATATAGAAATATGGTCTTCCACACCATATTGTCCTGGTGAGTTTGGCTGGCCGAAGAAAAAAGAAAGGATAAAACCTAAAGCAAATGAAAGGGAAAATATTTTCCTTTCATATTCTGAAAGTCTACCGGGGACAGCTCGGTCAGTTTCTCTGTCCGATCAGATTTTGCATAAAAGTAAGATTATGCATCACTGACTTATGCAGAGTAATTACTTACTGATTATTCAAAACTATAATACTTAACAAACTTAAATTGGTAAAAGAAAAGCACAGGATATTACCTATCAGAATTTCATAACTTGTCCATACCAAGTTGGTAGAAATGACTAAGTAAACTGAAATTATATTCAACCTTTGTTTTGAACTTAAATTTTTAGAGTCCACACAAAAATCCATTACACAATAATGGCTTTGTCTTTTAAAACTTCATAACTAATCTTAGATCAAAAGTTATAATCATTCTAACCTAATTAGAATGGATTCTTTACTTTACTTCCTATATTTATATAGGTAGTTACTATATCGCAAGTTATGGATGTCGTAGAAATTTGTTTACCAAATTATGAAAAGCATATTTTTCTCAAAAACATGCCCACACCTTTTTAAACAAAAACTCAGTAATTTTTTGTACAAAAAGGCTACCATTTTAACAAAAAATCGGAAAAATGGTTATAAATGGTACATCCCATAGAACCATTTTTTTTATTTTCGATTTGCTCAAAACGGCTCAACTGTTTTAACCAATTTTTTTTTATAAAAAAGTTTTAAAAGTATTTTATACTTACCAAAATTTTCAAAATTTGTATTGAACTTGACATTTAGCAGTTTTTTTAAATCCTGGATGTTTCTCGGTTACAAAAAAACGGGATGTCCCCCCAGAAGATTTTCGAATAAGTTTTCTTCAAGGGTTATCTTTTGGGTTCTTGCTAAGCTCTGGCACTCGCAGAGGAAGTGTTAGGAGCCCTCCCCGCCTCTTCATCCTGACACCCACTGCATAAGTCAGATGTGCTAATGCCCATTCTGCTCATGTGGGTCCCCATTTAATTATGAGTTATGACCCATTAGAATTCCAATCAAGAGGGATAATTGAAGTCTGCTTAGCGTGAGTAAATAGTCTGTTTTTTTCTTAGAGAGATCCGGCTAGGCTTGTGTAGTTCGCGAACGAACTAGTTCAATGAACTAGTTCGTTTTACTGAACTAGTGAACTTAGTTCACACACTTAGTTCACTAGTTCATTTAGTTCTCGAAGAGCGAGTTTCAATTTTATGTTTTTTCTTTTATATAATGGTCGCGTTCGGGGATCAATCCAAAGCTATCCGGATAGGTTTGTGTTGTTGTAATTCATTGTGACAAAACAGCTGATGTAACAACAACCCAACGTATCTTAAAATTTTTGGGATAGGTGGATAGCCTATCTGGAATAACATTTATATGTACATTCAACCCATTAACAGACAACAGAGGAAGTCATTTATGAAATGACGGAACTGTTCACACTCACCCAACCCTGTTTAGATTAGGCGTGTTCAGGAAAATAAGATCTTAGCAACGACGTAAGCAGGATTTCTCAGCAAAATTTCTTAGTTTTACTGTCAAAACTCTGAGGAAAAATAATTTTGGATTTGCTTGCTCACCTTTTGAGTGAGAGAAATCTCTGAGATCCCATTTTTCTTAACGCGCCAATTGTGATTTTTACGCTACGCCACCATGACGATGATTTTTTGGGTGAAAGGTGAAGAGCTTTGCAACCCTTAACAATCTCACCCACGAACCCATCGTCATGGCGTAGTGAGAAGTCTGAATCTAAACACGGTTTAGCTCAATAGGTAGGTACTCTCTTTTTATATTTATTTTGGATGAATGGAGTTTCTATTATAAGGAATTTTTACAATTTGCCCTTGTCTTCTCTTTTTAATTTATGTACAGCTTAATTTTTTTTTAATTCATTGTAAAATATACTATTTTGAACTGAATTGAACTAAAATGAACGAACTAGTTCAGTAGCGTGATTTGAACTAAATTGATCGATTACTCAAATGAACTAAATTGCCCAACTCTAGATCCGGCAATAGGTTTCTCGAAACCCCATTGTGTCAATTTCTGACCATCTGTCGTTTGCGTCTTTGAGAAAACTCTGGATACTATTTTTTTCTTGCATCAGTGGCATGAATATGGAGGTTTGGCTCGGATCAAGGTATGATCCGTTTTTGACCAATTTCATTCCCATGTATATCACGGTGTCCTGGGACCCATTGAAGGGTAACAGTGTTTGTTGAATTAAGTATTTTGAACACGATGTTTTCTCTTCTTACATTTATGTGGTGTTACAACCGTCCTTTCACCGTATTACAACCAGTACACCGAGACGCCTCGATGAAACATTTGTTCTTAGCATCTTTTTTAAATCATACATTGGAATCCAGGTCAAAGAAACCAAATAAGCATTTTTGGGAAGCTTAATGCTCATGCCTTAATATGCAATGTGTTTCATTTTGTTATATTATTTATCGGTTATCAATATTTATGTTATACTATACATACTTTTAGCATTGTTTAGTTTTAAATTTAATAAACCTACAATTAAGAATTTATTTTATAACTCATGTTTCTAGTTAAAATAAAAAGGGATTGTTTAAATTGAATATTTAAAATTATTATTTTCCTTATTCTCAGGTCATCAGTGTCAAGCGTAGGTGATGTTCACGAAGAAGGCGCCCTGCCTCAATACCATGTGGATAAATCCTTTGCCGATAGGCGATACAAAGTGAGCAGCGCTCGAACATACTTTTATCTTAATGAGGCTACTTGTGAACGAAATATGGAAGTTTTCATAAAATGTCTTGAAGCTATATCAGGTAAGTGTTTTTTCTAACAAAAATAATGCTCATTCTAATTGTTCATATTTCCGCGGGACCCTGTTTCACAAAACATAAATGCATCACATACTTACTAAATACAATTGTAAATAATGTTTGAACCAATTCACTTGGCCATTCTAATGAACAGGTCTCTTCAAATGTCTCTGCGCATGTCTCAACGCATGTCTTTAATTGAAAGGTACACAAACAAAAAAATAAGTAAACTGCTGAAAATAAAAGATGTACGTGCAGGCATTATGGGCGTTCAGATTTAACGACATGTTCATCAACACTTTGTCGTGTCGTTACATTTCTGTAATGTGAACACCAGTCGAATGACGGTCAATCTAGTTAGCTCTGAATCACTACATCAAATGTTCAAATTGTTTGATAATTTGCTGTGTAGAACGACCTGAGTAGTAAATGAGAAATCCAGTCAGATGACCGAAAATTTTATTGTAAGTCATTACGAGTGAATGTGAAAACGACTCGCATGCGTCGGGCAGCACGTCGTTGAATGTGAACCCCTATTGTTCCGATCATCGTAGCACACATAGAGTACCTATATCACCAGGGTTAGAATCTTAGTAATAAAAAAGCAGATTTGCAAAAAAAAGTGGAGTAAATCAAAAATTTCCGGAGTAGATTTGAAAACGAAAGAAAAACTTAAGATTTCAAAAACTGTATTTTTCACAAAAAAAAAAAAAATATTAAGAAACAACTAATATGTACCTATATAAATTCCAATCGGTCCAAAACAGAATAGAATTTTAGACTAAAACATTCAGAGTTGGTTAGAACCATAGAGTACCTATATTATCTAGAGAACCGACTCGTACCCCCCTTGCCTAAAACACCCGCAAATTTTATTTGAGCACAGTAAGAGAACACTCTCCTAAATACCCTGTCCGTGAATTCGTGTGAATTGTAGACAGTGTTGCCGAAAGTACTCCCATAGGAGTATTGTACTCCTTTCAACACCTCCGTACTCCTGTACTCCTCCTTTTACATTCGTACTCCTATTTTTTTTAAAGACCTAAAATATCTTACACTTATAGCAAAGTGTAATGGTAACCTTAATAAATTTAATTCACTTCAAATTTAAATCAAATTTGGCAGCACTTTAATCTTCCAAACTGTCGTCAAAAAGGGCATTTCCCTCTTTCTTGTTTGTTTTTTTTTTTTCGTTGGCGTGGACGTCTACGTTCAATTTATATCTGTCAGTTCGGTATTTATTTTATGGTTACCTGTTACCTGAAATTTTGGTTTGGTGGTTGTTTTTTTTTTTTTTTTTTTTGAGCTCCGTAAATTTGTATGTATAGTTCAATAAAATGAAAAGGTTTGTTAATTAATGTTTGAAATATTGTAATTCCTGTTAGAAAAATTCAAAGTAAACTTTTATTGTACAGTATTTTACGGATATAAGAAACAATCATATAAGAAAAACTCGCTTATAACAAACGCAACCTAAAACACCATGTCTTTTTATTAAATTTCTCTCTGAAATTGAACGTATATAAGAAACTCGCATATAAGAAAAACACGTTTATAAGAAATACCTTTTAATGCACTATACAAATTTTCAAGAACAAAAAAGTACGCATATAAGAAACTAACTTCAGCTTTACTTTGATTGAAATAAAAATTTGTTTACACATACGCACCAATATGTTTCCACCTTTAATAACAACTTCCAGTTTTCCAATACAAATGACAACGTCAGATTGACAAGAGCGTGAATACTCCGTGGTCTATAAATTGTGACAGAGTTTGGATTCCATTGAAGAACTTCTTTTCAAAGATATTTCTAAGGATTTCATTCAGAAAAACATCGAAGACTATTTTTTAAATATTACTGACATATAAACAGTTCCTATAAATATGAAGCTTGTATAATATGTACCTATATACTCTCTGAATTTAATTGTACACTGTACAGGTATGCAATATTTTGCTTATTGAAGGAAAGACTTATTTTTATTTATTTTATTTTTGTTATATTAAATATTCTCACGTTTGAAAATAAAAACTTTAAGTTGTTTTTTTTTTTGAGGTCATCATTTTCAAAAACTTTTTGCATTGTTTTTTTTTTTTTCTTAAATCCGTTGTTCTTTATAAGACATTTTTTTTTCTTATATCCGTGTTGCTTATATAATAAATTTTCTTTCTTATATCCGTTGTTTGCATATAAGAAAAACTCGGATATAAGAAAGAAATGTCCGGGATTCAGACTTTCTTATAAGCGTGTTGTACTGTATAGATATTTAGTGAAATTGGATTCCTTGGAGCAGGTAAAGGCAAAAAAAGGCAAATATAACTATGTATTACGCTATCTGCCACAAGACAGATTTTGTGTGATAGAAAAAATATTTACTTATTTTTGTTCTTGGAATTAATAATTTTTGTATTTATGTTTTTTTTTTGTAACTGATTTTTTTTCTTGATGATTTTTTTTTAATAAAGTTTGAAGACTAAAAAATGTCTGTACTACTATTTTTTTCAAAATACTCCTCTTTTTTGGCTTCAGTACTACCTTGAAATATTTCTTCCCGGCAACACTGATTGTAGATATAGCGCATCTCTCTTCAAATTTCTCTCCCCATCCTTTTAATTTTGAAAGATACACACAAAAATACGAACATTACTGAAAAAAAGAAAAGAAAGACGTGCACGCAAGCGTTGTTTCCAACATCGCAGCGGGCAGGTCCGATGTGACTGAGGGTCGGTGGCAGCGATGCCGCGAAGAAAAATAAATTGAGGGCCTTTTTGAGGGCCATTTCCAAAAAGTGCGGGCCACTACACTTCAAAGAAAATTAAAAAAAAATGTTAAGAAAGGTATAGGGCAACATAAATATTTCTTCAATTTATTCATATAATTATGTACATATATATTAAAATTGGTAATAAAATAACAATTCACAGCTCAAAAATTTGTATTCTCTAGAAAATATGTAATTATATTTCAGATCTTTGTATGTCTTTTAAATAACAAAAACTATCGTCTAACATCTGTTTAAATTAATGACGAATTCAGTGTCATTTTACATGTTTATGAAAACACAATGCAACTTTTTGCGATAAAATAAGATGGGTGTGTTTCATAGAACATTTTGTTTAAGAAATACAAAAAAATAAGATATGCGGGCCATTTCTTATTGGCCCTGGGCCAAGGGCCTAAATAAATTCACACGAATTCACGGACAGGGAATTTAGGAGAGTGTTCTCTTACTGTGCTCAAATAAAATTTGCGCGTGTGTTAGGCAACGCAAGGGGGTACGAGTCGGTTCTCTTGATAATATAGGTACTCTAACTCTATGTCAGTAAAAGAGATATCAAATTCCAGCGATGGAATACATTTACAAGAAGTAGTATCATGGTTTAAAATGCAGTTTTAAAAAAGTATTTCGATGTTGTATTTTTAATGCATGTAATATTGTGTTATACCACGTATAGCTTTTCCAATAAAACAGGCGTAATAACCTTCACAAACATATGTACAAATATATAAGATATGCCAAAAGAAAAATAAAGTATAATTAAAATAAAAAAAACTTTATTTCAAGGTGCCACCTTTGGAACTGGAATAACCGCCATTAAACTAACAGCGCTTGGTCGTCCTCAGCTACTGGTAAGTATATTTTTGTTCATCACTGTAGACATAAAAGTTCTTTTTTTGTGTTAAAATCAGTAGAGAATAAATTGATTAAATTTATAAAGCAAACTCTCAAGCTTGGCACTTTGCTTTCAAATAGTCCCGTGATATTAAAGTTGTTTTGCTACGAGACAATAAAAATACGGTAGTTGGTATTTAGAAAAAAAGGTTTAATTTCAAATTAAGACCGCATTCGCGGGAATTGCACTGCAGCGGAACTTCCCGACACTGCGAACTTTCTAGATATAACGCAATTGACATGAAGCAATACGACAGAACGCGTCAATTTTTTTTTCTTATTTTAAAGTTACCTAAATTTTAGATTGTAAATTTTGTTTGTAAAAACGTTTAGATTTGTATCTTTTAAAGCAATTATAGGTGAACAACATACAAGGTTTTTATTTCATTATAAATTACATAAATTAGATCAAATACAAATTGCCTCGAGTCACGGCACCTATTTCCGATTAGAGAAAACAAAAAAAAGACTGAAAACATTAATATTATATTATAATTCTAATGGAATCATAAATCACATGAATTTATAAATTAATTGGAAAACATATTATACTTGGATAAATCACCACCAATAAGTGTAAACCAGTTTTAAATCGGCGGTCGCCATTTTTATAATCAGCTATTTCACACCAGAAAAAAAATAGAAGCATATCGAAGAAAAGGTGAGGCTTTTTTGAGTGTGAGTTACACAAACCTAAATGCATTGACACGGGGTCGGCGTGCAGTGAGTCAGCTAAAAGCTAGGGCGCCCAAACGAATCTTCAGCTGTGTTTTTGAGGAATGTGTTTTTAAATTATAAAAATAGTAAAAAATCTTACTAAACTAAATAAAAAAGGGAAATATATTGAATATATGCAATACTTCATTGAAAAAATATAAAACTACATGCGGTGCTGCGTTAAAACCTGTTAAAACACCTATAATAATCAGTGTTAGTTTGTTTTCATTTCACAGATAAGCTGTGTCTCATATTTCACATAAAGTGAATAAAATTATTCTGCGCTATGGGCGCTTTCAATCACTGATGGATCAAAGATGGAGTGTGGAGTTGGTTCAGGGGTATATTCCGAGTCTCTGAATATAAATAAATCTTTTCGGCTTCCCAACTTTGCTAGTGTTTTCCAGGTGGAGTTAATGGCAATTAGGGAAGCATGCAAAATACTCAAACAAGACCCTAACCGAAATCGAAATACTGCTATCCTGACAGATAGTCAGGCAGCCATGAAAGCCATTGATTCGATGTATCAGCATCAAGACTAGTTCAGCAATGCCTCAAAAGCCTTAATGTTAACCTCAAGGTCACTCTTATCTAGATTCCGGGTCACTGTGGCATTGGGGGAAACTAGTCAACATTCCTCTTAGGGTTATAAAGGGCAATATATTCTCAATTTTTCTTAATGAATCAAACCACAGGTGGGGCAGTTTAACAAACTACATTACTTCTAGAAAGATTTGGCCCACTTATAACGGATTCCAAACAAATAAATTAATTTGCAGACCCAGGCAAGACATAGCCAGGATTGTTGCAATCTGTTTTGGACACTGGGCATTAGGAGAGCATGCGGCAAAGCTGGGAAACCCTCACAACACTTACTTTCGTAGTTGCGGGGACCAGCAGGAAAAGGAAACAGTTTCTCACTTCCTCTGCAAATGCCCCGCTCTAGCCAGAATTAGATTACAGTAATTTGGTAAACCATTCTTCGAAGACCTGGACGAACTCTCTGAAATGAAGATCAAAGATTTGGTCTCTTTTCTCAATATAACGACGTCTCGCGACCAGCTCTGCCACTTCAAGAAAAGAGGAGCGCAGTAGATCATAAAAAAATGCAGTAGATTGGATTCTTCCGCAGAAGATTTTTATTAAACAAAAAACAAAAAATTACTTGCTCGTACATTCATTTTCTTGAATCGAATTAGGGTTTCCTTTTCTATTATTTAGTAAATAAAAAAGAAAGAAATTAAAAACTTGAAAACTAAGCTAAAAGAAAACACTCACGATATTTGGCTAGAGCCAGCGAATGGTTCTACGGCAGACTGAGTTTCGTTCTCATTTTCTTGTAATTTTCTGTTTGGTGTTTCTCTATAAAAAAAAAAACAATTTTAATACTTGAAGGTTTGTCAGAACAGTTTTACTATTTTTTTGTGGTTTTCAATAAATATTTATCCATGTCTTTTTTTTTAATAATTCTTGTAAAATGAGGAACTGTCAGTGTCACACAATACAAATACGAATTCAAATAAACTCTCAGAATCCCGTTAGTTTAGCAGAAAATGGGAACACAATAGAAACAGAGATTTGTTTCATGAATGAAAGCATCCAACTAATTTCATATGTCATAAGAGAATGTGGCCAAGTTCACAATGAATTGGCTTCGTTCAGACGTTCAGCGGTTATTTGTTTGCATGTTTTTTGGACAGCTGTCCAAGAGAAGGTTCATTAAACATAAAAAAGTGCAGTAGATTGAATTTAGTGGAATTTAGATTTACTGCTATCGCAGCAAAGTGGCATCCCTACCGCGACGAGACAACGAGACCTTGACGTGACGAGATCTCTTCGCAGATGTTCTCTCTTAATGACGAACTACCACCAAGTTTTTAAAGGTTGGAGTTATAGCTATAGCAAAAGCTTTTTCAAATAGATCAAGCAGCACTAAAGGGAGTCTGATAATCACTATCTTCTGCTGGTCCTGTAACAATCTATCAACTTTCTTTTACGGCCATATTTAAGGGTTATTACCGGTATACCTTCCTAACGACTGGCCCATTCTGTTTCGACTTGCAAGTACTTCTAGTATTCAGTAATAATTGCTTTCAAATATTTAAAGATGTTTTTTTGATCACAAATTTCGAATTTGAAAATAGATTTTTCAAAAACTATCGTTTTACAACATGAAAGAATGAATTCCTGGCTTAAAAACAGAATTTTCCATATAGTTTTTCAATTGTTTTGTTTAATATTTTTTTTATTTAGGTGAAAAAGAATAAAATTTAATTGTAAATTTTGAGAAAGAAAAATCAATGATTATTTTCATGCCAAAATAAATCCTGTGACACATTACGTTGTAATCTTCAACGTTACGATACGTTGATGTAAATTGGATACGTTCAATATTGGGTACGTTCTTTTTTTTCCTGAAATGGCGTGTGAAAAGCTAGCATCCCGGTATCTAATTTTAGCGACATTTTTTTAAAGTATTGTATAAACTGACTTAAGGTTAAGACTATCACTCCATATACAGGGTGTCCCGAAATCACCGCTACAGAAGAAAACCATGAGTTTCGAGGTCATTTTAATTTATTTCAAATTATTAAAAAAATTAAAAAAAAAAAAAAAAAAATGGAACATCAAGAAAATATGAATTTGAACAAAAACGAATTAAAACGAATAAAAAACTACGCTGAGCGTTTGAGTGTTCAATGTTAGAAAGAGGAAAGTAAGAGTAAGACTGTTAGAAAACTATGGCTATTTACCTCGAAGAATCTGGCTTCTGCAGCATCTTTGCTTTTTCCTTTATTTTTTGTTTTTAATTTTTTTTAATAGTTTTAAATGTGTTTTTAGATAAAAAATGTTGAGTATATTAAGAACACATATTGGGCTTTAAAATTTAAAAAAAATTATACTTAATAGCGTGTTTTTGTGAAAAAGATCACATCACATCGAAGACAAAAACATAACCTAAAAATGCTTAAAAATGTGTTTGATAATAATTTGGGGGAAAACCGTAATCCACACAGAAAAATGTTAGATGTTGATACAAATTCTAAATAAAAATCGGTTGTAGTTTGGCAAACTAAGAGCTAGTCAAAGGAAAAAAGAATACAAATCATAAAAACCGTTATAAGTCAAAAACGAACCGAGAACTATAAATTTACCACTTAAGTTTTTCGACTTGAAATGACCTCAGGAACTCATGGTTTTCTTCTGTAGCGGTGATTTTGGGATACCCTGTTATATGTACGTCCATGTTCTAAACCATTCGAAAAGAATATTACTCAAAGTAAACGAACGATTGGAGAATATGAAAAATGAATCAAGAACAAATAGTGAGAACGAAAGGATTGTATTATTTTGATTCTTACAACAATAATGCGAGTAAAGGTTATGGCAACGATGAGAATATGAGCGAGAAAATAGAAAAAAAAATTGTATGTATTTGCAACGGTTTTCGTTTCGGTTAGGTTTTTATTCGATTCCTAACTAATTTCCTGAAATTGAAATAATTTCCTATTATGTACGGTATTCCAAAAATTTAGTAGGTACCAAATTAACTGGAAATTGTTTAATGAAAAAAAAATCCAAAAACTTGTTCTATGTGAGGTATACTGTTAATAATGAATTAGGTACCTAATATAAAATTGGTTTCTATTAATTAAATCTTAATGCTAGAACGTAGGTACTAATGTTATCTGGCAAAAATTAATTTTTTTGTTCTCAAAATCATAGAAGTCGTTTCAGAGTTGTTAACGGTTTTTTAGGTTCTATTATTTTTGGTTGCCTATAAGAACTTTTTTTTAATCTTGTAGATAGTATCTATTTAAAACTGCTTGGTGCCAAGTTTAACCAAAATTGATGAAACAGTTTTTTTAATAGGTACTAAGTTAAAAAAAAAATTGAGACTTTTTAAAAAATCCAAAAAATATTTTTTTGAAAATTTTGGTTCCTTACTATTCTTTATTCTTAAATCATAAAAAATGAATTAAAATTGATTGAACCGTTTTCAATAAAATCGAAAATTGAAAAAATTGTTCAATGAGATGTGCCAATCATATTCTTATTTTGTTATTTTTTTTTTTTACCAAAAGATAGATAGGAATTACTCAAAATTATTTAAATTAAAGCTATGGGCATGTTATTGAGAAAAATAAGATTTTTTCATACTTTCACTTTATTTTTTCAACGAAATTACCTTAAAAAACAATCATCGTGAGTGGCAACAGTGGTAACAGGTTTATATATATTCTTTCAGTCATTTTAAATTTTTGTTTTCATATTTTTTTGTATTCCAAGTTACCATTAACAAAAAAAATCTTACACAGCTCAAATAAATTATTAAAATACGTTTGTTTTAATTAAACAAAAAATATCTTTATTTCAATTTCTAGGAGGTAGGTGCTAACACTTTTGAAGATAATTTAGAACCAACTTTTAAACAGAAATATTTTTGTTAATATAAAGTGCAAGATTTCATTTCCTACAGTTTGCTCCCTGCATGTTCGATTATATCGGAAATCCGCTATGTTGACTGTGGGAATTGATGTGTCAGGAAAGTTGCTGACGCAATAAACGGTATCGTGGGAAGTTGTTAATTTAAAGTTGCTGATGTTAACTTATACATACCAAAGGCTGGTCCAAAGCACAACATTTCTCGTCCCCCAATAAATTTGTATACAATATGCTCGTTCTGATCCAATCAATAAAAACAACAGCAAAATTAGGAAATAATTGCCTACGAAAAACATTTAAATAATTTTTTTCATAAAAACAACTGTTTTCGAAATAAACCAATCGGAAAAGTTAAGGGTTTTACTTTTCTATGTAGTGGGGCGGTTTAATTCAAAAATTGTGCATTTTGTGATAAAAGCATTATATGAGCATGATTTTAAGATATTGGCGAGATCTCTTCACAGTTTTCCTCTCTTAATGACGTCACGTCCCGTCTTTTTTCACTTTTTCGAACTTATGACGTGACGTGATGACAAGAAATGATTTAATATGTATTATTTCGTTGTTTTAAATTCGTGATTAAGAGAGAACATCTGCAAAGAGATCTCGTCACTTCAACGTCTCGTTGTGAATCAGACATGACTTGTTTCTTACAAGGAAAAAAGTTATTAATAATTATTCAAAAAACAGCTTGTGGGGGGCCTTTGCTATTTTTGTGTGGCGAGGAATTGCCCAGAAAAATCACTTCGTGAGTGCCTTTGTCAATGGCAAAGCCACCTTAGTGGTACTTTTAATAGATGATAGTCCCTTTAAATGAGGATGGCAAATCCACTCCAGGAAGTGTCTTCTATAGTAAAATCTTAAAGTAAACTATTTTCTTCAGCTCAGAAGAAATTTATTTTTATTTGTTTTAACTTGATATTTAGGTAAATGCTTCCCCGTCTACCACCTATAGCTTGCCATTGTAAATGCTGCAATTTATTTTAAATAATTTTTTTCAAGTCAATTTGTAAGAAAATTGTCCGTCCCGCTTAACACAAGTTTTGTAAGTTTTCAATCTAACATTTTAATGGTATATCTATATTAAGTTGCTTTAAAAATGCATGTTTGCGCTTAGCCTAAACGATGCTAGATAGACCATTAATTCTCCAAAATGGCATATTATCAAAAATGTCCTATTAGCACATATTTGTCGGTATAGTTCAATAATTTCTTGATATTATTTTATCTTTTTAGCTTCAAGTATCGGAAGTAATTATGCGCACACGTAAATACATGGAAGACCTAGTTGGCGGTCATGGAAACGTTTTAACTCATCACAAAACCATCAAGGATTTAGAAAAATACTATTCTAGTTTGGGTGACAATAAAAATGTCCAAGATTTCCTAAAAAATGTGACCTCAGATAAAGAAGGGTAAGAATAAAAATTGAATTGTTTTTTTTTTTTTAATATTTGCGTGTCCCCTAAATGATTAACCAAATTAAGTAATAATAAAATCAGACCAAAAACATATACAGTAAAACCCGCTTAAGAGAAACGGCAAAATGTCACAGTATTTCTTTCACTTAAGCGGGTTTTTCACTTAACCGAACCCCGCTTAAGTGAAAAAAAATTTCACTTAAGCGGAGTCCGGATAAGTGAAAAAAAAATTTCACTTAAGGGTAGGTTTCCTTTGCGTTTTGATGGTAGTGAGCTGACTAATTGTTACATAACTTTTGTATTTGGAAAGATAATTTGATTAAAAAGGATTTTTTGGATAGATAATAAACATATGCACCTATAATTTTCTTTTAAATTATAAAAATAGTAATTTTACGATTTTTATAAGAAAAAAAGGAGGTATTTTTTTTGTAAATTTAGACTTACTTTTTATTTCGAGTTGGGCAACTTTGTTTATTAATTTTTTATTTATTTTTTTTTTTTTAAGACAATATAAACCATGTTTAATATATTAGGTGTTTTAAAAAATTTATATATATTTTATTTCTCTTAAAAAAAACCTATTAAATTATTGCTATTTTATCACTTTGTGTGTACGTTTGCAAGTATAACTTCCACAATTTCTATTTGTTTTCAATGAAATAAATTAAAAATAATAAAACGTAACTAGATGCACCCATTGAAATAATTTAATTTAAATTATGATATAAATAACGGGTGCTATGAAAGAAAAATGTAAGAATTAGCTTTTTTACAACGGGGAAAACGTCTTCATTTTTCATAATTTTTGGGTATGTACTAATAAGAAGTCTATTATGTTATGAAGCTATTAGGCTTTCAAAAAAAAAAAAAAAATTTTGCACATTAAAAAATTGCAATTTAATGTATCAACATTTGTGATGTCGTTGTGAGGTATTATGAGCCTAGACAACTTTTATTTATTTTAATTATTTTTTTCGTGCAATTTTTGTATTAGATTCAATAATAAAAAACAATAAAACATTCACAGATTTTCCTATTTAAATTTTATAAAAAAGGTCTATTTTGCGTTTTTTAACAAAAAACTCCTTTGGATACGCACACAAAGAAGATTGCAGTTCCTAAGAATTCCACTTCAATTCTCTTTGCTATTTATTTCGCCAATGCGCTCTCATATATTTTTGTGTTGTTTTTTGTCGGCGCATATAGTTTTTCTTCCTCTTTCCCACTCTCAAATACACAACATATAAAAAATAAACCGGTTAGACAATTATTCTTATTTTTTTTTTCTTTAAAGTGTTGGGAGGGGGTTATGGAAGAAGTATTTTTGGTTGAATTTCGTGTAGGTTTGATGAATGGTGGTGGGTCAGTAAAGTAGAAGGAGGGTGGGAGGATAGTTAACGAGTGTAAAAAAGTAAACCTATCGCACATGCGCTCTCATATTCATACATGATCTCTCATCGGAAATATAAACAGGTTTTATACTTGTTGTTGGGCATACGCTGAAGTTTTTTTGTCAGCTAGCTGCTAGCTCTATTGTCTATTTTGTAGTAGGTCAAGAAACATGATTTGAATAATCATAGTCGGTTCGTTGCAAATATTTTTTTTTTTTAATGGGTAGGTTTGGAGTATTCTCAGGAATATTTTGGGAGGGATGGCAGTCAAGTAGTACTTTATATATTATATTTTATAGTTACATAGGTACTTTATCGCATATGTATTCTTATATATTTTTTGCAACTTCCATCTGCAGAACTCGTGATCAAAATATCGTCGTAAAAAAAAAGAAAAAATCATAGGTATGAATATGAATTTTTTCAAGTTTTTTATTTGTTTTTTAAATTCTGTTTTTTTTAAATTCTGTAAATCCAAAATACTGCATTTCAAAAATAAATAATAATTTTTATTGTCCAACTCGTATTTTTTTTATTTGGATATTGGAAAACGCGCCATATTCTTGAAATGCATGAAAAAGAAAAATTGCAAATTTGCACATATCTAAATATTCTAGCCTGAACAAATCAAGAAGCAACAACAAATCTGATAAAGAAACAAAAATATGTCATTCCATATTTTATAAGTGTGCCTCTGCGTGTGCGTGCTTCCTGCATATCTCCTCATGTTTTTACCCATTATTTACTCAAGCTGCTTATTCTTGCAGTAGGTAGGTACACATAAATATGTCTATTGCATTCCGACACTGTCTTTTGCTTGTGCGTTACTCTCTCTCTCTGAGTGGCTCTGCTTCTTTCTCTACTCTGGCGATGAAGACTGGTTTGGTTTGATCACTGTAGATAATGAAGAGAACTATATTTGTTCACCCACACATTCAAATGCATTTACATGAGTTCTGAGTTCGCTTCTCAAGGGAACCTACCCTTAAGCGGATTTAAAAATTCCATTCACCGGAAATTTAAAGCTAGAAAAAAATTGAATTTATCTTTTGGAGTTGCCTAAAAAAAATTAAATAAAATCCAACAACCATTTAATATGTAGGTAACACAAAAATATTTTTTTGATAGCCAAACCAAAAAACAATTTGTTTAAAAAACGAGAATGAAATGGTTGTGACATACAGAAATTTAAATGTCATTTTTGTGGTGAAAATGGTGGAGGTGAAAAATAAAAAAGAAGTGAAAGCGTTCAGCAAATTTTTTGTTCTGTTCGATTCAATTTTTTTTTTCACTTAAGAGAGTTTTTTTCAATGAGAAATATAAAATTTAACTGAAAATATTTTTCAGGTAAGCGGGTTTTTCACTTAAGCGAGTTTCGCTTAAGCGGAGTGTTTTATAGGTGATTGGTCGAAAAATGCTCGGGGATGAAAGATTTGTTTCAGATAAGCGGGTTTTTCTCTTAAGCGGGTTTCTCTTAAGCGGGTTTTACTGTATTAATGTTAAAAAAAGCCAAGTTCCTCTATATACAAAATCAATACAAGTTACAATACAAGTCAGCCGTAAGAAGTAGTGAGATTTAAAAATGCGCCAAGTTCTTACTTTATGAAGGTTTAATATCGATTATTTTATGTGGAGTAATATTGAAACAACTACAAATTATGAGAAAAATGTATTATACAGTGTTTTACGGATATAAGAAACACTCACATAAGAAAAACTCGCTTATAAGAAACGCAACCTAAAACACCATGTCTTTTTCTTAAATTTCTCTCTGAAATTGAACGTATATAAGAAACTCTCATATAAGAAAAACACGTTTATAAGAAATACCTTTTAATGCACAATACATATTTTCAAGAACAAAAAAGTACGCATATAAGAAGCTAACTTCAGCTTTACTTTGATTGAAATAAAAATTTGTTTACACATACGCACCAATATGTTTCCACCTTTAATAACAACTTCCAGTTTTCCAATAAAAATGACAACGTCAGATTGACAAGAGCGTGAATACTCCGTGGTCTATAAATTGTGACATTTTGATTTTATATTTGATTGTTTGTTTTTGTTTTCGTTTTCGTTTAACTTTCCTGTTTTGTTTTTATGTTGTGTGTTTAAAATGCTTAGAAAAAGAAACACGTTATCCGTAAAAATAAAAATTTTAGAAGAAATAGAATCGGGGAAAACAAGAAAAACTTTTTGCATTGTTTTTTTTCTTAAATCCGTTGTTCTTTATAAGAAATTTTTTTTCTCATATCCGTGTTGCTTATATAAGAAATTTTCTTACTTATATCCGTTGTTTGCATATAAGAAAAACTCGGATATAAGAAAGAAATTTCCGCGATTTCCAGACTTTCTTATAAGCGTGTTGTACTGTATAATGACTAGCTGGCGCGGCGAACTTTGTTCCGCCTTAAATTGATTTAATTATTAATGTCCCTTTCGATAATCGAGCCTCTATATTGAATGAAGCTTTTTTGAAATTAAATTCAGTAGATACATTTTATTTACACCGAAAATCAATTTCACAGATTTCATGTTACTGCAACGCTCTGTGGTAAACAATGTCGTTTGTTTTTTGTCCGTTACCTAAAAAAAAAATGCGAGTCGAACGGGAAATTTAATGCTTAAACTCGAATTCGAATGGGAAGTCCGTATCGGTAGGTATCATCGGAATTCTTGGAATGAGAACTTCCTCGCCTTTGAATTTGCCTTTGATTATCCAAGCGATGACGTTGTTCATCAGTTTCTGTACCAATAACCTGGTTCCATTACAAAGTTGCGGTTGTTTCAGATTACGCAGGATAATAATAGTGCCGACTTTGAGTTGTAAATGGTGGTGCGGTGATAAACCATGTAATTCAAACGATTTCGAAAATTCAATTGGATGGATAGATTGTAGCTTAGTCATCAATTGTAACACGATCAATCAACCGATTTGAACGATTACATTTTGGCTGCTATTTGATTTTGAACAATTAAATTCAAATCATCGACGTTCTTATTCGGTGCTAAAATCGCGCGTTCATTTAACAAATCTTTGTTCAAATGATTTTGGCCGATGTTTGGGAATACTTTGCTGATTATAGTTCCTCCTTCGATGGTGTGATTTCACAAAAATTCGAGGGGAACGAAATCAGTCTAGTTGTTAACCGGAATTCGGCAATTCCCCATTGCCAACAGTTGTTCTGATTTATTATCGGCTGATTGATTGTTCTGCAATGCAACTCGCATGTTCGTCGTCAGTTGTATATAAAAATATGATAATTTCAGGCAAGCATTAAGTTCATCTGCAGAGCATTAATCGCGTTGTAAAGTTTGACGGAAAAAGCCAGATGATCTATGTTGAACATGCTCACTGAATCGACGTATTGGTATTCCACCTGCCTCTATTTTGTGATCTATACTCTCCATATCGCCACCCTTAACCCCTAAAAATATGCAATTTAACTATTTTCCAACTTTTCCGATATAAATTTTCAATTTTCGGCTCCGTTGTGTTCTTACCTTACTTAATACTAATCCAACAAAAAAATCCCCATCCAAATCGGTTGATGTTCAGCCGAGTTATGTTGTCACTAACAAAAAAATCAATTAATTTTTATATACATACATGTATATAACGGGTGATTTTTTAGCTGGTTTGGTTTTGGCAACACTGGTTTTGACAGCTGACGTGTGTTTAGTACCTTGTGTCACTGTCAAACAGCTTCAGTTTGGTTTGCAATTTAACCATGGATCGTCTTACAAATGAACAACGCTTGCAAATTATTGAATTTTACTATCAAAATTCGTGCTCGGTTCGAAATGTTCATCGCGCGCTGCTTCCATTTTATGGTCGGCATTCTCGACCTTCTGAGCAGTCTATTCGGAAGATTGTGACCAAATTTCGCACCAAATTTACTTTGTTGGACATTAAACCACCAACACGTTTACGTACTGTGCGTAGTGAAGAAAATATTGCGGCCGTATCAGCTAGTGTGACAGAAGACCGCGAAATGTCGATTCGGCGCCGTTCCCAGCAGTTAGGCCTTTGTTACAGCACTACGTGGAAAATTTTGCGGAAGGATTTGGGCGTAAAGCCTTTTAAGATACAGCTGGTGCAAGAACTAAAGCCAGCCGACCTACCACAACGCCGAATTTTTGGTGAATGGGCTCTTGGAAAGCTGGCCGAGGATCCGCTTTTTTATCGAAAAATTGTGTTCAGCGATGAGGCTCATTTTTGGTTGAATGGGTACGTAAATAAGCAAAATTGCCGCATTTGGAGTGAAGATCAGCAAGAAGCATTGCAACAGCTACCAATGCATCCCGAAAAAGCCACTGTTTGGTGCGGTTTATGGGCCGGCGGCATTATTGGGCCATATTTCTTCAATGATGATGCGAATCGCAGCGTTACTGTCAATGGTGAACGCTACCGAGCGATGATAACAAACCTTTTTTTGCCCGAAATGGAAGTTCTTGACTTGCATGATATGTGGTTTCAACAAGACGGTGCCACATGCCACACAGCACGCGAAACAATGGCGCAATTGCGAGGCGAGTTTGGTAAACAGTTAATTTCACGTTTCGGGCCGGTCAATTGGCCGCCTAGATCGTGCGATTTGACACCATTAGATTATTTTTTGTGGGGGTATGTCAAGGCTAATGTCTATAGGGACAAGCCCGCTTCGATTGACGCACTGGAAGCCAACATCCATGCATTCATTCGTGAGATACCGGCCGATATGTGTGAAAGAGTATGCCAAAATTGGACTCAGCGGATGGGCTACCTGAGACGTAGCCGCGGTCAACATTTGCATGAAATTATCTTTAAACATTAAATTGCAAGGTTCAAACTATCGATTCAAATAAATATTTCATTCATTTTTTCGAATTTTTTGTGTTTTTTTTTTTTTTAAAGTTCTAAACCTCTTAAAAAATCACCCAGTAGATTACTGACTGCCATCGACTTCAGGTTAATTTTATTCTACACATATTGACGTAATATTGACCGATGATGGGAAGTTACCAGTGTGGGTCGCACCCAGCCTCTTTTTTGTTTAATTTATTTATCTTTGCTAGAAAAAAAATTAGTATTAAATTCATCATAAAGCAATAGAAATTTCAAATTAAATCGCGTCATAAGATTAGAAGTTATTGGTGAAGTAGTTAAGACTTTTTGATTAAAAAGGGTAAATTTTATAAATTTGTAACTTTAGATTGTGTGTGACCGTGAAAATTGGAAAGAAAAATTGTTTCATTTGAAGGAACCGGCAAAAATAGATGTTTATAACTGTGAAGGACTTTCCAACCGTGCTATAGATATTTTTCTGACGAGAAAATTCAACTTGGGTGACCCAGATGGCTAAAATTATTATATCCATAATTTAATGAAAGAGGAGCGATTTCTGAACCGCCATGATAGGAGAGAAGGAGGGGTAATGGTCTGGGGTGCAATTTCGTACTATGGTACGATAGCCTAAGTAGTTCAAAATACGATGATGACTTAGTTGATGATTAAGTTGGCTTGGAGTGAGATTTCACTGGATTACTCGGCATCACTGTATAATTCTTTGAAAGATCAAATTTTTGAAATTGTTTTGAAATCTGGTGGCTCTACACAAACAAAAATTTTGCTTGTAATTATAATAAAAAAATTAAAAAAAAAATTAGTAACAATCTTTTTTCTTAATTTTTTTGTTAGTGCTTCTAACCTTATGCCTTATGACGTGATTAAATTTCTCATAAAACTGACTTAGCCAATATTTTTTTTTAATTGCAGTTATCTTTTTCTTTTAAGTATAAACATGGTTTCTCTATGGTGTATTAAACAACCTCTCCTAGGTATTAATAGTGTATTAACTACTTCGTAAACCTTTGACTGAATGATTCAATATATTTTAGAATTGTTTTCTAAAGTCTTAAATATCACTTTGTTCCACAAGTTAAAAAGAGGGTAGATAATCACTTACCGTGGTATAGCGTTAGATTAAAAAAACTTAGAAATGCAAAAATGATATTTTTTTTAAAAATGAAAGTGATTTTTAAATAAAGAAATTGTCAATTAAATTTGTAGTCACAATATAATGGTGTTTTGATTTTTTAAGTTTTCACTTTGGCGGGTAGACGGCTCTTCAGTCGGTAGGGAGTACTAACTGTAGTGTAAAAAAAAGAGAGTATCTACATGAAAAATAAACGAACACAAGAAAAAAATGATGAGCATGCAACTCTGTTGTCATTAGGAACCGTATCGTTTTGTTTTCATGGGATGATCCAGATCCGTAGAAAATAAAACGCGGCTAGTGTTGTATGCTCATCTTTTTTTTCTTATGTTTGTTTACACGTTACGATACGTTCAATATGGGGTACGTTCGTTCACTTCAAACTAAATCGAAAGATCGAGTTGAGTTTAAGTTGAAATTAGGTTGACAGTTCGAACTCGTCGAGTTCTGTGATGTAAAACCAGCACTTGAATATTTAAATTGATATTTACACATCTTAACCGAAAGTCCCGGCACTCACACTTTATTTATGAGATATTCGTGTCGAAAAACATTTTTTTAGTGGTTTTAGTTTAAAAATTTGTTAATTTAAAAAAAACTTTCAATTGACAAAAACCTTATCAGTGACTACGTAACTGTGTATAGAATAAATTTAGTTCGGCTTCAAACTATTGTTTGTTTTCAAAACATTCGACCCGAAAATAGTTTTTCAACAATTTTTAATATTTTCATGTAATTTAAACTTTTTTTTAAATTGATGTAGTAATATAACGGCAATATAACCGTTATTTTAATTTTGTTAAATGTCCTTTCTGTACTTCATGACGTTATTATCTGTGAAATAAAATTTATTTGAAGTCAATGGCGCAAAATTTTAAACGATTTAGTAAAATGTTAAAGCCATTTTAGTAAGTTACTAAGTTAAAAAGAAGATTTTGCTAATTTTAAACGATTTTAGCAACTTACTATCTCTTAACATTTTACTAAAGTTAAAATCACAAAATGGCTACTTTAACTTTTAGTAACTTGCTAAATCCATATGAAATCTGTCATTTTCCTCGAAAAAAAATTGTTGGCAAAGAGTTAAATTGTGTTTTTTTTATGATTCGTGTGCTAATTGTTTTTCAAAGTAAATAGATTAGATTAAGATTGATTTTTATTTTCATTTTACAATTAATATTTACAAATATATAATACAATCAATTAAATGCATGGCTTTGCCGTCTGCCTGATTGACAATGAATCCATATACTTCAATTTTCTTTTATACATTATATAAGTTACACTTTTCAATTAAAAATATTCGTTTATAATCTTGCTTCTATAATTAAGTGCCACTTTACAAAATTTTGATAATTTAGATACGTTTGCTTCATTTAGGAGGTATAGGGTTTCTTCATCTGTAAGAAAGTCGTTACCCAATATGTGTCTTCTGGTTTCTCTTAATACCGGGCATCTTCCAACAAAATGTAAAATATCTTCACGCTCTGCCATATTGCACATGTTGCAAAGTATTGGTAATTCTTCACGATGCGGTATAAAATTCAAATTAAGTAGCTCACCTCTTAGCCGGAACATACTTGAAATTTGATCGATAGTGTAATCATCTCGGAAATAGTTACGTTCGTTAAGGTTATAACTGAGTTTACTGTAGATCATTCGGTGTAATGAACTTGATGCCACTTCTTTGTACCTGTCTCTATAAATTTCATCTAAACGAGTAATCATCGTATACATCGTAGTCTTCAATGAACTCCATTCACCAGCGATTATTTCAACACCAGTATCTTGCGAAGGTTCCATCCAGTCTTTAAACCATCCTGTCTTGGAGTTAATAGCAGGAAGAGCCGCTTTTTTCGGAAGACGATTATTTGACATGTTAAGTACTTTTTCAATGTAGTCTACTTGCAGTTTTAATGTTTTGATAAATAGTGGAGATAATCCCATTTCCAGCAATATCATGTAATTCGGAGTGCTAGGGGGCAAGCGAAATATTCGTTTGATATAATACCTGAGGAGTTTTTCCACTGGTTCATATTTTTTACCACCCCACACTTGAGCTGCATAGAAAAGAATCGATTGAGATACTGCCTCGAAAACTTTACATTTATTGCTGGGTGCAATAGCCTTGTTGCTGAAACATTCACGCCATGCTACGTTAATAGCTGTCTTGGCTTTCGAAAGCTTATCTGTGAGATGCATATCCATGTTGAGGTTTTTGGTGAAATAGACTCCCAAGTATTTGTACTCTTTCACAACTTCAATTTGTTCATTATTCAAAGACCATTGCTCGTTGGCACTTGCCCTGCCTCCACCTTTTTTAAATACCATAACTTTTGACTTGTTTAGGTTGATCAACAAACTCCATCGCATGCAATATTCGGCCAGTCTATTTATCATAAGCTGCAACGACTCTGCTGAGCTAGCCAACAGTACAATGTCGTCTGCAAAAAGTAGAGCTTTTATGATGACTCCAGCGTACTCAACACCTCCCGGTAATGATTCAGTTAGATCTTCTATGAATAACGCGAACAAACTTGGACTTAGCGCACAGCCTTGTCTTACTCCTGACTCCGTTGAAAACCAATCCGATACAGTTTTGTCATTCCAAACCGCTGCTCTGGTGTCCATGTACAAGTTTTGTAGCACTCGACCAAACTTAAGTGACATTCCTAATCCATATACCTTGAACATCAATGCATTTCTGTCGACGGTGTCGAAGGCTGCTTTTAAATCAACAAAAAAAGTAAAATGTTTTTTATTTCTCGAAAGAAACCAGTCTGCTATACTATTGAGTACAAATATGTGGTCTATTGTAGAGTAACCTGTTCTGTACCCAGCTTGGAACTCACTTAGTAGCTTATTTGAATCTATCCAAGCATTCAATCTTTTAAGTAGTGTTTGTAAAAATTTTGTAAGATGAGTTCAAGAAAGAGATGCCTCTATAATTTGAAGGGTCCTCTATGTTGCCTTTTTTGTGGATCGGAAAGATCAGGGCATCTTTGAATTGTTGAGGAATAACTCCATGTTCCAAGATTTTGTTGAACACCCTTGTCAGTTGATTGATTAGTTCTTCCGTTCCATAACTGTAGAATTCTGAGGGTATTCGATCGGAGCCTGCTGCCTTTCCATCGGATAGAAATTTTACCGAAGCTTTAACCTCTTCTTGGGATATTGACTTGTCCAAAATGTCTTCATGGAAGCCGGGTGAAGCGTATTGAATCATGCAAGGGTTTGTGGTGTCTGGGTTTAACAGTTTATTGAAGTGAATTCGTAATCTATCAGAATCGAGCTTCGGGCTGATGATGTATTTTGTTCCATTAAGTTTCCGTGCCAAGTTCCAAAAATCAGATGGATTATTGCACATAGCTAGTTTTTGCGCTTCATCTTCATAATACACTTTCTTTTTATCCTTACACAAAATTTTGAATCTTTGATTATATTCCTTATACAAGTTTTTTGCGGAGGACTGATTGCATCGTCTGTACTCATTTAGCCAGGCATATGATAGGTTTCTTGCCTGCATACCCTCTTTGTCAAACCTCTATATAGGTTTTCTTTCTCTGCCAATTAGTATTTACCGGTGCGTGATATGCCTCCTTTATACTGCTCTCGATTTTAGATAGGCTATTTTCATATTCATGGGCCAGTAGAAGTGTATCCAACTGTCTTCTATATATTGAGGCCATTGAGATTGACCAATGCAGTTTAGGCATCAGTTCTAAATCACGACTTTCTTCATATTCCTCTTTTTCGCATTTAAATGAAACAATAATCGGCATATGATCCGAATAAGGTTTCTTTTCTACTTCGAAATCCGTTATAAAAGAATTCCAATCACCACTTGTAATACTATAATCAATTACAGAACTCCCCTGCTTCCCGACAAATGTGTATTCACCAAGTCTACCTACTTTACTCGTACCATTTTGAATTCTTAGCCCGAATGAGTTGCATAGTTTTAGAATTTTCACACCTCTTACATTCTTAGTTGCATCCTTAGTCTGCCTATTCCACCCCATCCGTTCATTTTCAACACCTCCTTCGCTTCCAACTCTCGCATTTAGATCACCAACAAGCATTACATTATCGCTGTCTTCACATGTCAAAAACTCTTTGATTCTTTTAAAATCTGTCTCCCAATGGTTACAATTGATATAAGTTGGTACTATCCAAAATCTCTTCTGACACATTTTTAAGTCCAAACAAATAAATAAAATTAAATAAAATGTTTTCGGAAAACATCAAGTGTTACTGAAGCCAATGGAGGATCTGATTCCAAAAAGGGATCAACCATCCCTGTACGGTTTATGGTTGGTCAGGTACACTCCAAAATGATTTAAATTTTTCTTCATGATGGCAAAAATTAAGAAAATTGAAAAAGGTTTTGGAGTGTATCTGGCCAACGAAAAATCAAATTATTAGGTCCGTTCCCTAGGTTTAGGTTTGTTTACTTTGTTTTTCTTTCACGAACTGTCATTATTTGGACGTGTTTAGATGCACCATTTTTAATAAAAGGGAGTTAGTATTTTACTAGTTAGTAAAACGGAAAAAAGGGTTAAAATTTCCGAAGAGCTAGTAAATTACTAAATGTTTAGCAAATTGCTAACTAGTAATATGCTAAGCCCTTAACAATAGGTTGTTTAAAATTTTGCGCCAATATCTCTATTCGTTCTCGAGATACAGTGAACGATAGAATGATTTTTTTTTAGATTAGATTAGACTTTATTTTCTATAAGTTATAGTAATCACATAAACATTTTACAATAATAATAAAGCATGGCTATTTGCCGTCTGGCTGATTGACAACTTTTTCAAAAATTTTAGTTTTACAATTCTTTTTTTAAAAATTTTCATTTATAATACTGTTTCTATAAGCTAATGCTATTTTACAATATTTGTACAATTTAGGAACTTCCATTTCATTAAGATGATGTATCATAAGCTCTTCCGATAGAAAATCAAATCCAAAAATATGTCTTCTTGTTTCTCGCAGCACAGGACATCTACCCATAAAGTGAAAAATGTTCTCTCTTTCGCCCATATTACACAATTCGCACAGAAAAGGTAACTCTTCACGATGCGGAATGAAGTTTAGATTGAGGAGTTCTCCTCTTAATCTAAATATCATTGATATTTGATCTGTCGTTTAGTCATCACGGAAGTAATTCTTATGTTTTAGATTGTAGTTGAGCTTACTGTATGTCATTCTGTAGATGGATTCTTCTGCTTCACTTGCGAACTCCAATCTTAATCGCCCATCTATAATAGAAATCAGCCGATACAGAGAGGGTTTCCACATTAAATACTCATCCGGAGCAAGATCAATATTGGCTTCTTCCGCTAGCTCTATCCAATCTCTGAACCAACTCGATCTACTATTTATTGCCTGAAGTGCCGCTTTTTTAGGGAGACGCTCATCAGACATCTTAAAGACATTACATATGTAGTCCACTTGCAATTTAAGGGTTTTAATAAATAGAGGAGAGATACCGGTTTCTAGCATAAGCATGTAGTTCGGAGCATTTGGTGGTAGTTTAAATATCCTTTTGATATAAAATCGGAGGAGTTTTTCGACGGTTTCATATTTCTGACTACCCCACGCTTGAGCTGCATACATCAATGTTGACTCAGCTACCGATTAAAATACTTGGTATTTGCTGTTTTGGGCTATATGTTTATTGTTAAAGATGTTTCTCCATGCAACATTAATTGTAGTTTTAGCATTTTGTAACTTTTCGGTGAGATGTCTTTCCATACTGTTATTTTTCATGATATAGACCCCTAAATATTTGTATTCATTAACTACTTCAATTCTCTCATTATTAAATGTCCACCGTTCTTGTCCACTTGCTCTTCCTCCACCTTTTCGTACCACCATAACCTTCGACTTCTCTAGACTGACAACTAATTTCCACGTTCTGCAATACTCACTGAGTTTATTAATCATTAGTTGCAGCGACTGTGGTGAGTACGCAAACAAAACTATGTCGTCCGCGAAAAGAAGGGCCTTGATGAGAGTTCCAGCATATTCCACTCCTCCCGGCAAACAATCGGTGATATCATCGATAAAAAGTGCAAATAAGCTTGGACTTAGCATGCAACCTTGCCTTACACCTGTCTTGGTTTCAAACCATTGTGAAATGTTTTCTCCATCCCATACAGCTGCTTTGGTTTCCAAATAGAAGTTTTGCAGTACACGTCCGAACTTATATGACATTCCCATCCTATACATCTTATACATTAATGTCTTGCGGTCTATCGTATCGAAAGCTGCCTTAAAATCGACAAAAAAAACATATAGTTTCTTGTTTTGACCCAAAAAGAAATCGGCGATACTTAGAAAAACAAAGATGTTATCTACGGCGGAATATCCTTGTCTGAACCCAGCTTGAAATTCTTTCAATAACTTGTTTGAGTCAATCCACGTTTTAAGTCGGCTTTGCAAAACAGAAGTAAATATTTTGTAGGATGCATTCAAGAAGGAAATTCCTCTATAATTTGCAGGGTCTAATGTACTACCTTTTTTGTGGATGGGGAAAATAAGCGCTTCCATAAACTCCTGGGGAATAATTCCGTGATCCATGATGTTGTTAAATATGGCCGTTAACTTGTTGATTTCCGAAGGTATTATATCTGAACCAGCAGCTTTACCATCCTTGAGCCCATTTATGGATGCACATACCTCTTCTTTCCGGATTGTTCTGTCTAAGAGTTCATCGTTAAAAGCTGGTTGCGCAAATTGTATCATATCACTGCTCGAAGACAAGTGATTGAGTAGTTCGAAATAATGCGTTCTTAAAGTCTCACAATTGAGCTGTCTATTGATAACATACACCTTGCCATTTATTTTTTGAGCTTTCTTCCAGAACTCACTCGTGTTCTTACAACTGACCAGGCTTTTCGCCTCATTTTCATAGTATGCTAGTTTTTTTTCTTTGCACAATGTTTTGAATTTCCGGTTGAGTTGAAGGTAATTCCGTTTCGCAGAGTCATCGTTGCCACGCCTGTAACGTTTCAGCCAAGCGTAGGATTGCTTTCTTGCTTTCATGCACTCTGAATCAAACCAGGGCTCTTTAAACAATCTATTTCGGTTGTAATTATTCAGCATCGGAGCCGCTTCCTTAATACAATCTGCGATGGTTCTCAGCTCACTACTTTCTTGCGACCTCAGACATATATCCAATTGATTTCTGTAGGCAGTTGCCTTTGAGTCTTTCCAACACAGTTTGGGCATCAATTTTAAGTTCACGCTTTCCTCACTTTCAGTTGCTCCAATGTTAAAATAGATGACAATTGGCATGTAATCTGAAAACGGTACTTGCTCCACCTCAAAATCAGTGATCACGACATTCCAAATTCCTCCTGCTAGTCCATAATCAATGACAGAACTTCCTTGTTTACCAACAAAAGTATGTTCGCCGAGTTTATCTCCATCACTAGTACCATTAAGGATTCGGAGTCCAAAAGAGTTGCACAACTCAAGTATTTGATTTCCTTTGTCATTCTTTTATGTATCCTTGGACTGTCTCACAAGACCTCTCCTCTCATTTTCAACCCCTTCAGTTGTGCCCACTCTTGCATTCAGATCACCCACTACCAACAGATTTGAATTTGTTCCACACATAACGAATTCTTTAATTTTGCTGAAGTCTGTTTCCCAATGGTTGCAGTTGACATAGCAGGGTAGAATACGAAATAATTCACCATCAAATCTTAGATCTACACAAATAGCATCATCAAAAATCTTAAACTCGTAACTACAACTCTTCAACTCCTTTTTCACTCCGAATATGCATCCCCCACTTGCTCTCCCTCTTGCATGATTTCTTATAGCAGGAACAATTTTTAGCTCGTAGTCTTGGAATTTGTTTACATAACAGGTAAGGTAAGACATCGACGCTCTAAACCAATCATTTGTAGCTAACCTTAATATAAGCAGTCATTCTTCAGGATATTTACAATTTTCCGAAACACTATCTTCATCTTATAATTCAAACATGAATTCTTTTAAGTTTTCTAATATTACATCGGAGGACCTGGTAGAAGCGCTGCTTTCTATAAAATCTAACGCAATAGGTCTTGATAACATGCATCCTTCGTTTTTAAAAATTCTTTTACCAACTCTTCTGCCCTATATAACCCATGTATTCAATACCATTTTAACAACAAGTTCATATCCAGAACAATGGAAGAAAGCGAAAATTGTACCTGTTCCAAAGACATCAAAAGGAGACGAGTTTAGGCCAATTTCGATACTACCATTTTTATCAAAGGTTTTTGAAAAAGTCGTTCAAAAACAGATAAGCGAGTTCCTTGATTCATTTAATTTACTGACAACTAAACAATCAGGATTTCGAAAGAAAAATAGTTGCATAACAGCTTTGTTAAGTGTTTCTGAAGATATAAGGAAAGCTATTGACGAGGATAACGTTACATTTTTGATACTTCTCGACTTCTCCAAAGCATTTGATATGGTCAATCACGGTATACTTTGTAGAAAACTTCTCAATTCTTTCAATTTTTCTAAATCAGCGGCCAAGCTTTTATTCTCTTATCTTACAAGCCGAATGCAAAGAGAAACACTTAATAACGCCCTATCTGAATTCGTATCTGTCGTTGGTGGCGTCCCGCAAGGTTCAATTCTTGGTCCTTTGCTTTTTTCAATATATGTTAATGAACTTCCTACAATATTAAAACACTGTTCAATACGTATGTATGCTGATGATACCCAACTCTACCTAAGCTGCCCTTTGGGCCTTATTGAACACTATGTAGCCTGTATAAATGAAGATTTAAAAATATTAGAACGCTGGTCACTTGAAAACGGTTTACTTCTGAACCCAAAGAAATCAAAGTGTCTCGTGATTTCAAAAACCAAAATTGATTTGTCTTACTTTCCCCCAATCCTATTAAATGATTGTCCAATTTCTTTCGTAGATTCAGCTAAAAATTTAGGAGTTGTTTTTAACCGCAGCCTCACCTGGACGAACCACGTAAACAGCACCATTGGTAAATCGTATGGTGTCCTTCGTACGCTATGGTCTAGTCAGCACTTTATTCCAACAAATGTTAGAGCTCTTCTTGTAAAAACGCTGGTTTTACCTTTGATTACATATGGATGTGAAATTTTTTGCAATTTAGATTACGAAAGTAAAAGAAAATTAAAAGTTGCTTTTAATAGTGCCATACGATATGTTTACGGACTACGACGCTACGATAGAGTTTCGCATTATTCAATGCAATTTCTTGGAATGTCATTTGAAAACTTTATAAATTTCCGCACAATTACCTTGTTCTCCGATATACTTTTAACGCGCCAGCCTGAGGATCTGTACATTAAAATAATCTTCCTAAATTCTAATAGATCTTTACATCTCGGAATCCCGCGTTTTCGTTGCCTGACATCCGAACGCCAGTTTTTTGTCAACTCGGTAAGAATTTGGAATTCATTGCCACGAGAGATTAGAAATATAAGCAATACGAAGCAATTAGGAAAGGAACTTAAACATTACTATCGTAATTCTTAGTTTATAATAAATTTTAATTGTATAAAAATATGTAACACTTAAATTATTTTAATCAATCCTGTAGCAATTATACATATCAGTAGCTTCACTATTTTATAAGATATTGTATCTTACAGTGTAAGCTTTCCATGAATAAATAAATACTAAATAAATACTAAATTTTTTTCGCTTAGATATGTTTCATATAAAAATATAAGTTCAAACTTGTTAATAAAATTAAAAAAATCAATAAATAAATTCTTATTACTAAGACCAGAAATGTTGTATGACAAAATTTTACATTTTTTACTAATATTTGTGACATTTATATTTTTAAAATGTGAACGATAGAATGTATCACGAACGTACGCACACACACACATACAGACATCTCTCTAAAAACGACGGATTCGGATTCATAAGACCTTGAAACTTGGAGTATATCATAATTTTCGATTCGACAAATCGGACCAATTACAATTATATTACGGGATAATGATGTATGTGTACAATATCGCGGCTATATTCTTACTAACTGCTTTGAGCATAACATAACATATAGTTTAAAAAGTCAGATGTTTACACAAACTACATAGGCAAATGCAATAAATATAAAAGTTCCTACCTCAGTAATGCCCTTCAGTGGACAGGACACTACAGAATGATTTTATGGTCATGTCTCCCACTTCAATATACATTTTCATTCTTTAATATCTTGTTATCATATTTTCCATATGAATATTTAACTGTATCATATCTTTTTTTACGTTAAATACTCTTTTAGCCGTTTCACTAGGAACATAAGGCCCGGTTATAACTATCATTGAAAACCACCATTCAGTTTTTGTTTTTAAGTTTTGAGGGATTTAAAAAGCAAAATCAGGGATTTGAGGGATTATTTAAATGCCAATAGAAAGCTGATGACTTAAATATTAATTTCTGCTAAAAAAAAAATAATTTAATTTTGTCCCAACCTTCGACATGAAATGAATTTCATTATTTTAATGAACTACCTTATCATTGATCATTGAAAACTTCGAAGTGACTTTACGTGAAAGGTTGGGCCAAAATGGAAAATATTTTTTTGGTAGAAATAATAATTGAGTCATCAGCTTTATATTGACATCCAAATAATCACTGATTTTAAAGTGTCTCAAAGAAATTAAATTTTTTAATGACGAGTTTCAATGAAAGCTATAATTGGCACCTAATATACATACATATACATATTTATATTTGCATGAACCTTTTTGCAATTAATCGCGTGAATTTAATCACCACACATTTTTTTTATCCATATATTTAATATTTACCTCTTCGACAATGTAATATAATAATCTCCAAATGTTCATTTGAAGAGTACTACAAAGGCCATTGTATGTTGGTGGAATAAATAGTCGCCGTAAACCAGAACCAGAACCGTGTAGGACACAGGTCCGAGATGTAGGATATTTTAACTCTCGACTTCTTATTAAATATAAATTAGATTAGATTATTTAGATTATTATATATTTGTGTTTTTGTCTCCATGTTGTATTATTTAATACTAATATAAAAAATGAAAGAATTTATTTTTATTTTTAACATAAAACATAAATTACTTTTATTGAAAAACCAATTTTATACAACATTAATTAAAATAAATAGGTAAATTATTAAATTTTTTGCTACGCGTTTCGGAAACTATTCCATCTTCGGGCTTTTTTCAAGTTTAATTTTAAAATTTTTTTTGTATACTGGATATACTATAGCATCTTTGAACTCCTGAGGTATCTCTTCCGTTCTAAAGATGAAATTGAATGCTGCTAGCATTTTTTTTTTTAAATCAGGTGGGGCATTTTTATAGAATTCATTTCCTATTCGATCAGGACCTGATGCTTTTTTATTTTTCGTATTATGCAGACTTGTTTTGAGTTCACTCATTTCAAACTCCTTATCAAGTAAATCATCGACTATGTAAGGTTCGGCATATTGTATACTTTTGTGGATGATAGTTGGGTTGAGTAAAAGTTGAAAATATTCAGCTAATTTTGTAGCAGATATGTGGATTCCACAGATATATTCAACGCCTTTGAGTATTTTTATTCTATCACAGAAGTCTTTACTGTTTGTTGTGCCTGAGAGCTCTAGGGCAATTGATTTAAAGTATTCTTCACGTTTGTTTTTGCATAGCAGTTTATAACTTTTGTTTGCGGCAGTGTACTGTTTTGTGAAGTTCTTATTAGGGCTTGTTGCTGATCTTAATTTTCGCAGCAAGGTGAATGACAGTTTTCTTGCAGTGAAGCATTCCTGGTCAAACCACTTCTGTCGGTAATTCTGTTTATTTGATATGGGTTTAATGGGAACAACTTTCTTAATACAATTATTTAAAAATCTTATTTTTTCTGTAGCTGTAAGGCATGTTGTGGTGGTGTTCTCGAGTTCTCTCAGAAGTTTTAAAGCGTATATTTCTTTTTGATTTTCTTTCCATTTAAGTTTCAGAGGTAAGGTTAGTGCACAAAATTCAGTGGTTGGATCAAATATAAATTACATTTACACAATGATTACCTCCAAGCTTGTTTCTAACATAACTCGGTAATTTTTGAATATAGTTTTTATTATCACACGGCTCCACTTTTTCAGCTTTTGTTTTCCTGACCTCGAATATTAGTAGTTAAATTCACTTTTGATTTCACTTCAGAATTAGTTCCCGCTCTTTAATTTAATTCCTTTTGTGCAACTTTAATTTGAGAATTTTTCTTTAATTCAACTGCTTATGAGTTCTTTTCAACAATCAGCACTTTTGCTTTTCTCTTTAATTTCTACAGCATAACTAATTTCTAACTTTTGCATATAACATCGCATTTAATGGAAGACTTTCCCATTAAAGCATCAGTATTGTATTTTTAACATTAGGCGTGTTTTATTTTCTACGGATCTGGATCAGGATCATCCCATGAAAATAAAACGATACGGATCCTAATGACAACAGTGTTGTATGCTCTCATCTCTTCTTTTCTTATGTCTGTCTATTTTTCATGTAGATACTGTCTTTTTTCTCTACACTACAGTTTGTACTCCCTACCCACCAGGCACGTAGCCAGAGGGGGGGCTTGAGGGGCTGAAGCCCCCCCCGAAAGTCTAAAATAAAAACTAAAACTTTCTAATATACAGTATTATTTCCTTTGTAGAGCTCTTCAAATGCATCTCAATAAGTCTTGAAGAAATAACGAGCAGAACGTGGGCGATGTCTTCGAAGGCATCAACACTTTTGGCAGCGGTCCAAAAATGTGATTTCCTAGTTAGCCCCATTGTATGCGAAAAGCTGTTCAGTTTAACGCTGCCCTTATCAATTTTCCTACAGAACAAATCCTTAGATTTCGTTTCTGCAATCGACCGCACCAAAGAAGTTCTGAATTCTCTTGAGAACATCAGAGAAAAAGCCGAAGATTTTTTCAGAGAGGCTTTTCAATCCATATCTAACCTTGCCGAGGACTTATTTAAAGTTGAATTAAGACTCCATGAACTTCATTGAAACAAACCACGCGTTCCAATCCAGAAACCTCTTCTACTGAATCCTATTTTAGAGTGTCTGTATTGATTCCTTGAATAGATTCGTTAATACAAAATCTTACGGACAGATTCATGATCAACGAAGACGTTCTACCATCGTTTCAAGCTCTTCTCCCAGGTTTTTCTGCGGTTGGGCGAGTCAACGAAATGGAAAAGCTAACATGTTACTTTGATAATGCAATTTCGTTGTCAGCTGTGAAAGCTGAGTACATTCTCTGGTGCGAAAAAATATCGTCGATTGATCCTTCTATCGAAGTTTTAAAATTGCTTGATATATGTGACAAGACTAACTTTAGAGGTATAAACTACTTCTTGCTTAATAAATACTGCTGTCCGAATTATGAAAAAAATAACACTTGAAAGCATATTAAATATTTCATTCATCATTGCTATCTCCGATGAAAAACATTTGTAGGAATTCATATTGACGAGAACATGCTGGCTCAAGCTATAATCATCAGCCGAGTTTATCAAAAATCAAGGCGAATGTAGGTAATCGAGTGATTTCTTACCACGGTGTCGTGTTTCTACTGTTCTTGAGTCTCTTACGTCTATTCTGTTTATTCGCAACCATGCATCTCCATACCTGGTTGCACGTCGTTCTGCTAATGCTTCTTCGGCACGCATTTGAGCCATTCTTTCTCGGAATTTAAAAAATAATATCTTAGATATTTTGCTCCGTCAAAACTTGATCAAGCAAATCAGAAATTTTGTTTCTCAGTATTTTGACAGCAAAAATGTCCTGATGAAAAGATAGATAATTGTTGGAAAAATCGCTTTCAACAATACAACATCCCCATTGCGATATTTTTGCTGAACAATTTTTAAACATATACACCCCTGTTCTGATTTCCGATCGGTTTTAAAATCCTTTCGTTTTTAAACTCTAATGGTCTTATTTATAAACGTTGTCTAACTTTAGACAACTGTCCAACTTTGGGAAATGTGTTCAAAATCCTTGTTTATTGTTGTCTAATAGCTGCCTAACTTAGACACAAGAGTTGATTGTCTTAACCGTGAATAATGTGATATTTATTTTTATTAAATAAAGCATATTTCCACCAATTTGAAAATAGTTAGACAGTGTCTAAGTAGACAAAAATTTAATAAATATGACTGTAGATGTTCTGAAATACTTTTCGCTTTCAATACTTGCGGAAGAAGTGTGTTTTGTTTTTCGATCGGATTTAAAATATTTGACATTTGGAAATTCATTTAAGTTTTCGTGTCCGACTTGAATTGAAAAAAAAATTGAAATGATAATTTGGTTCATGTAGTACGTATATTATTTAATATTTTTGTGATTTGTGTAATTTTTTCAACAAATTTGATGTTTCTAACTTTGTTTTTATTGGTTTCGACAGAAAAAAAGGTTTGAATACTAGCTAACGTGAAAGTGAAAATCAGAACACCTTTTTTTGAAATCAATGCGGAAATCAATTTCGTTTACGGATTTGATTCGAAACGGACATCAGAACAGGGGTGATACATTTCAAATTTGTTTCATTTTTGATGTGTAAACATCTATATATGCTCACGGTAGGGGGATAAGGAAAATATAAGTAAATGCAACGGAAGTGGTGGTAAATATGGGTAAGAATAGGGGTAAGTTGTTGTCTCTGAAAAAAAACGAGTTATCGAATGCCCGAACCGGATAGGTACTGTACATCGTTCGTAGAGAAATATTTGAAAATATTTCTGTTCAAATTTGAATTTAATTTTGTGTAAATATCTTAACTCTCGGTTAAGGGAAAATTCAACGGCAACGGCAGTGGACTCGAATAAAAAAGGAACCCAAAGCCATATTTGGCTTCTTTTGCAGTAAATAGTTAAATTCGTCAACGTTAACGTTAATAGTTGTTCTCTATAGCTCGTCAAATATGAAATAAACAAAAGGTATTTGACTTGGTATCATGCTATCGGTAAAGGAAAAGTTTTTTATTCGTAGGTTAAAACATTATAATATTGCAAATTCAATGTATGTATGTATGTACATCCATACATATATTTATTGATTTTATTACTTTCTAAGGGCTTGCTAAATTTTATATATAATTCTCTACAAAAATGTGATTAAATTTCGTCTGTCGTTTTCGACAGGGAAGTTTTTGTTTATATAACTTTATATTAGTCAAAAAAAAAAAGACTTCTAGCCGTCTGATTTTTTTTTTTTTTTGCAAACTGCACCTTTTCAACAACATTTAAATATTGAACGAAAACAGTGTTTGAGTGGTTACTTTTATTTACTTTTTTTATATTTTATTTCCTTTCGACAGTATTCTCCACTTATTTCCTTGGTCCGGTATTGTCGACGAAGACTCTCAGCTGAGTGATACATTCAGGGTACCTGATCCAAAAACAGGACAAATGCGTCGATTGATCTCACAGATTCCACCAAAAGAGGAGGAAATGTTTAGAAATATGATACGCCGCCTCAACACTATTGTCAAGGTATGTTTAAAAGTAGAAACTAAACTTCTTTTTTTTTAATTTAAAATATTTTAAAGGGTGATATTGCAAAGAAACACAGTAAATTAAACAAAAGCATTTATAACTCCTTGGAGAGTTCCTCTGGTCGTGGAGAATCTGTAAAAAGAAAAATAAGAGAAAACAACTCATGAGCACTCAAAGCCGCTTTTATTTCTATGTTAAGCAGAAAAAGAGTTTTAAATATATAAACCATGGTACTTAAGTCGATGTGAGTGCTAAAGCGTACGACGAAAATATCTATAATAATAATAATAATAAGATAAATATTAGAAATATCTATATACTTGTCCGAGGTGTACAGACCAACCTTCCGATATTTCTAATATTTATTTACTATTGTATTTTCACCTCGAACCGATACTCGAGTGGGTGTTTGTAATCACTCCCTCAAAATATGAAAAAAAAACAGAACAATAGTACCGTACACGAAAGGTGCTGATCAAACCCCTGGAATCCGTACGGGTAGGAAGAACACCACCCTATACCGACCAAAAGAAAATGTTTATGTGATCGAGGTGTACACACCAACCTACCGGCTGCGATCGAGGAGGGAAAACACCTCGAGCCGATACTCCAGTGGGTGACTGTATTCACCCCAACACAAAACAAAACAATAGTTACATATGTACACGGAAGGTACCGATCAAATCCCTGTAGTCCGGAGGGATAGGGTAAGCAAAAGCACGCACTCCGTACCAACGCTTAGCGGATGATCGTTTTCTGTTCAGTCCGTTACAACTCGAAACTAAGACGGAGCAGAAGAGCGCAAATCTCATTATGTTCATAATACAACTCATAGAGTACCTAACCTAGAGAACCGACTCGTACCCCCCTTGCCTAAAACACCCGCAAATTTTATTTGAGCTCAGTAAGAGAAAACTCTCCTAAATTCCCTGTCCGTGAATACGTGTGAATTGTAGATATAGCCCAGCTCTCTTCAAATTTATCTGCCCATCTATTTAATTTTGAAAGATACACGGAAATTACTGAAAAAAAGAAAAAAAAGACGTGCACGTAGACGTTGTTCAATCACTGCATCTCCGATGAGACCAGTGTTGCCGATTAAAAAAAAAAAAATCATGATTTTTTTCATGAGATTACAGAAAAAATCATCAGATTCCTTGTTCTTGGTTGAGCATACAAATATCACTGCAAACTTACGATTCACAAAACTTAGAAATTGTTTTTAGTAAATAACAGTTCTGATTTTTTGTGAGGTCATTTGTATGAATAAGCCCTATGATTGAATCTGCATCGAGTCGATTTCTTATTTTGGTTTTGAGAAGCGTTACCTTTCAGAAAAAACGTTCGAAACGAATGTGGCATCGAAAAGATTTCTAAAACGAATTTCGTCAAAATTGGATATGCCAAGCTATCGTCGGCCAGTTTAATTTTTTCAATATATTGCCAGAATTCTTCTATGTCGTTTAATACTTGGTAATTTACTTTAATATTTGAATAACCGAGCATTCTCCACTCATTATCTATTTCCTGAAAATAATCTTCAGCCACTAAATTTGGAAAATGTTTAATAAGGGGAAAAATTGATTGAACTGTTTTGCTTACAACATTCATTTGTAACAAAGATTCCATATCTTGGAACACACTGTTGTTAAAATTAAATCTTGAGTAAATTTGTTTAGTACCTTCAACTAAGAAAGACAAACAACAACACTGAAAGCCTTGTAGGATTTCATTGAATTTGCTTTGTTCGTTTACGTCTGACTGTCATTTCTATTACATAGAGGTTGGATAGGTAGTTTTTTTTTTGAATATTTTTAAGTTATAATAAAGAAGTTGGATAGGTCGATATAATAGAGGATTCACTTTGATTGTTTTGAAATTTTAAGTAAGTCTAAAAAATATATATTATAATTTCTTTTTAAAGAAAAAATGAAAAATCATGAGATTTTCAATGAATTCATGATTTCATGTGAAGAGGGTGGAAAATCATGAGAATCATGATAAATCATGAGATTCGGCAACACTGGATGTGACTGAGGACTGAGGGTCGGTGGGTTGGTTTTTGTGTTTTGTTTTTATCTCAGTAAAAGAGATCAAATTCCAGCAATGGACTTCTTTTACAAGAAGTATGAACATGGTTTATAATGCAGTTTTAAAAAAAGTATTTCATATCTGGTGGGAGAACTGAGAACTGAGCAAAACTGAGCCAAAATCCATAACATTATCACTATCTTGGTGCGGTTCAATGCATTAGGCGTACATGCTCAGCGTTGTGCAGGAAATCCTCTCACTGCAGCTTGTAGGGTGAAAGAGAAAAAACTCTGAAATCGGTTCTCTAGATAATATAGGTTCTCTATGATACAACTCGTACACCCACTTCACACTCGACATACCGTGCATAAAAAAGAAGAGAAAAAATGAACGATTAACGGATCATTGAACTGAACTGCAATACTGTCGTACTGACTTAATTTGAAAATAAATTTTCAAAGAGCGAACATGGCGCGCAGTTCATTGTTTGCACCAATAGTAGCGCATTCATTTCATTTGTTTCCTCTCTCGTTTTATCGTTTTGCTTACATTTCAATTTCAACCCATTCTCTTTTAATCTTACAAACAAAAATTGAAAGAAGACGTAAAATTGAAATTTTTGGTCGTCAGACTGCTGTTCACATTTTCTACAGCGCAGCGGTCGTTCAAGAGAGTAAATTATTAAAAAAAATTAACTACAGAGCTAGTCGATCAAACGGTCGTTCGACTGGTGTTCACATTACAAAAATCTAACGACAGGAAGCACGTTGATGAACATGTCGTTGAATTTGAATGGCCCTATTAGGAAGAAATCCATAGAAAATAGGTAAACAGTTTGTTTTCAAAACATTGTAGAACCGAGCTTCAAGTAAAAAAAATAATCAGTAATAGTAGGTATCTATTAAATATTTAAGTTTAGTGAAATCCTTACGCCAGAAAACTTCTCTTTCATTTCATTTATGGTGTTACCAAAATGAACAAATGAATTCTAGCGTAAAGGGGGAGAACGATTTTTTGTTTGTTTTACCAAAAAAAATTACCAAAATGAATAAAAAGAAAAGAAAAGCCAACCAACTACATTCAGTGGGGGATTGTTGAATTACCTATTATAAAATCCGAAAATAACTCGATTTGAGCCCACTTAGAAGCCTATAAGTTTGGTTATAATTACCGTATGTTCAATATTAAGGTGGATTAATTAAAGCTACAAGTCTGCATCAAAATGTTTGCAAATTTTTGAAAAAGATAAAAAAGCAAACAAAACATGTATATATGTATGTACACTGCATACGTAGTCAACTGACTTCATTCATGCCTGGGGGTTGATTTTTTGAATTAAAGATTGGGTTTTTTACCAAAATTTTTTACCTGAACAATACACAACATGTTTAGGTAGTAAAAATTTGATCCAGATTTTTTAAAAAAAGGTTGTTTTTTTATAAATGTGGAAAAACCGATTATATGGATTATTGAGACGTATTTGGGTTTTTTACAATTATAAATTTTTATGACTTTTGGTTGTTGATTAGCACTTTTTTATGAGGCCGAACATAAAAAAGGTTTTCAAAACCGAAAAATTTTAGACCTGGATTGCAAGTTTTTTATATAAAACACACGGTTTTAAGTCATAAGCATTTATTTGAGATTCTCTATCTTTTGAGTAAATAAGTGGTTTAAAATGGGAAAAGTTGCGGAAACCACGATTGAAAAACGTTCTGCAATCATCACTCTAATTAAAGAAGGCAAATCGCAGCGGGAAGTTGCTTCGCAGTTGAAGATATCGAAGGGCTGCGTTCAACGTGCCATTGAGCGGCACGCTCAAACCGGACTTCTTGAGGATAAACCACGGTCAGGACGGCCTAGATCTACAACGAAACACGAGGTTCTGCTTATAGTAACAACAAGCAAACGAAATAGGCGAAAAACAGCACCGGAAATACGTGCCGAAATTAATACAACACGGAATAAGCCACTGTCCTTGACAACGGTCAAACGGAGGTTAAGAGATGCTGGACTATTTGGACGAGTTGCTGTTCGAAAACCCTTTATTCGACCACAAAACAAGCTGAAACGGTTAGAGTGGGCAAAAAAGCATAGAGACTGGACGGAAGAAGATTTTAAAAGAGTTTTATGGAGCGATGAATCCAAGTTCGAAGTATTTGGCACAAAACGAAGGGTTTTCGTTAGACGCAGCGCGGAACAAAAGATGCTACCCGACTGTATGGTTCCTACCGTCAAGCATGGAGGTGGTTCTGAGATGGTCTGGGGATGTTTCTCTTCAAGTGGAGTGGGAGATTTGACTCGAGTTATTGGAAAAATGAACAAGGAGGCGTATAAGAAGATACTGGAAGAAAACGCTTTGATCTCTGGACTAAGATTGATTGGTGAAGGATTCGTATTCCAACAGGACAACGACCCTAAACACACGTCCAGACTTTGCCAGGAGTACCTTAAACAGAGAGATGATGAAATTTTAAAAGTCATGACATGGCCGCCGCAATCACCGGATATAAACCCTATAGAGTTATTGTGAGAGGAGCTGGATAGAAGGGTCCGGGATCAATGCCCTTCATCGGAATCTGCGTTGTGGAATACATTACAGGATTGCTGGAACAATATAACACATGATCAAATTCAAAAACTTATAGCTAGATTGCCAAGAATTGTAAAAAAAGTAATCGAATGTAAAGGAGGCTTTTTCGACGAAAAATCGGTTTAAGTCATTTTTTCTTTTTTTTAAATAAATTCCTATTTGTAAACAACAAAATGAAAATATTTTTCTCCTTATTTACCCTTTATTTATGTTCCTCATATATTCTACATACTCATTTTTTACTAGAAAGTTTTTTTCGGTGCTAGAATTTGGTTTTCCTTCGAAAAATGAGAGTGGACTCAAACTTTTGGCCTACAGTGTACCTACAGAGAATACATTTTTGGAAGGGAGAAGGCGGTGTAGTGTGTGCAATAAAAAACCTCCACTGCATTGTGGCAAACAAAATTGGTTTCGCATCAGGAACAAAAATGTACAAATGTCATTATGTAGGTATGTATGTACATTGTACATATTCATTAATAGTCGGATGTTTGAGGTTAAAGTTTAAATTAAGGCAAAATGAAGAACAAGTAAGTATGACTCTGCTACTTGCTCAGTTTGAAGAGCAAAGATAAAAGCAAAAGAATCTTCTCAAAAAATAACGAAAGCAGCTCTAAAAATAAGAAGAGAGATTCTTCTTGAGCGATTCGGAGAACAACGTTCAGAGCAAAACAGGCTTCTCGAAAACCAAGAAAAGAATCTTACAGAACGATTTGAAGAACACACAAATCTCATTGACGGTAAGCTCATTGTGTTCGATGATAAATTTGTTGTTAAATTATCAACCAGTTCGCAACAGAAGCCTTTGTCAGTGCTATATCGGACATGCAATTTGAACTGCTGAAAAACGAACGCTTCCTGAAGCATTAGCGTTTGCTATGACTATGGAAGCAGCAGAACAGTAGAGGAATGCCCTTGTCAGAGATTTCAATTTTCATAGAAGCGAGCGAGACAGATCTGCTAGATGCTGGAATTGTAACGAGACCGGATATCTCCAGAGGCAATGCAGATGTGCTGCATGTCAACATTGTGGAAGCAGAGATAATACTCGAGAACAAGGATAGCTCCAGAGCCACTATCCAAGTCACACAGACTAAACGAGACAACCAAAGTCTGACAGTGGAGGCAACCATAAACAACAAGAAACACGAGGCTACAATTAACACTGGTGCTACTGCCTCTATTGTACGGAAAGACTTGGTCAAGATGACGTAGCTGCATAACACCAAAAGCTATCGTCTAAAAACTCCTTAGGAGGGACGGCGAAGTATTCGGAGAAGTTTACCTTACGATCCGTCTGGCAGAACTGGAGTTTTCGTATCTATTTCTGGTAGCAGATATAAATATTTCATTTATTTTATTTTCAATGGAATCTTTTACAGTGTGCTTTTAAAGCCTAAAATAATACAGGTACCAAATTTGTATTAAATACCTAACATTAAATAACGTAACAATAGTATAAGAAAAAATATTTAAAAACAATTTTTCGCAATTTACCGGTCTGTCGGTCATTTTTTCAATCGCTAAAGATGTGCTTTATTTGGGGGATCGGCATCGGATTTTCTTTTTTTTTCGTATAAGAAATCTTATCATAAGAATTTTCATTTAATATTTTTTAACAATATTATATTTATTTTGATAAAATACATACGTATCCATGTTTGACAAAAAAATGTTGTTTATTGAAACCTACCAAAGCTTAAAAAACCTACCAGTTTTGGTAGGATTCTACTTTACAAGTACCTACAATTGGTTTTTGTTGTGAACCTACATTGGGTGTTTTCTTAGTGACGCTGGAGTATTTGACATTGTAATGGTGCTACATTGTTCAATAACTTATTATAACGTGTGTCCGTATTTCTATTCAATGGAAAGTTTCACTTATGGGTCGGAATACGGGATTCTGAATAACTGGCTCCGGTTCTGGTACTGGTTTTGGTTCTAGTCTATGGTCCCTCGAGCTGGTAGATCTCATACCTAATGTCTGGCTTTACCTCGTAGATCGCAGTATTAGAAACTACTTACTCGTAGATCACGGAATTGACAGTTCCGGTACATCGCAGGCTTCGGCCTGTTAAATCACAGTATATGTAACAATATATACTGGTAATTCACAGCTTTACAAGATCTGGTACATCGCAGGTTTTACCTGGTAGATCACAGTATTATGTAGTACTGGCAGATCGCAGATTTTTTTATAAGTCTGGTATTTAAATTTACTTTACCAATATTTACCTTCTGGCAACTTTAAGGTCCGGCCCTAAAAACATATTGGGCACAATGGGATTCAGTTCATAAGCAAGAAGGAGTACTTAGTGATGCAGCTTATTGTGATACTTGTGCTACTAGCAAGGGACCAGGAAGAAAGATTCAAAGCAAAATGCAGCAGTACAATGTGGGCACAACTTTCGACAGGATTGCAGTAGACGTCGCCTTTTCCTGAAACCCACAGCGGAAACCGATATATCTGAAACATTTACCATTCCAAACCAAAAAACGAAATTTGTCGTGGATCAGATCATCTTCAACTGGGTGAGCAGGTTCGGCGTACCTATAGAACTTCATTCTGATCAAGGAAGAAACTTCGAATCTTACATCACTCCTTGGCATTTAAAAGACGAGGACAACACCGCTTCACCAGCAATCTTATGGGATGGTTGAAGGATTCAAAAAGACGCTTAAGTAACATCTTAAGAAACATCGTTGCGCCGACAGCAGGATATAAAGAAGGAGACCTTAAGAGTGGTGATTAATAAAACGATTTGAAGTGAAATCAAGTGTTTTTTATTTGTAAAGGAAATAAGTGAATGTTGATAATTAAAGGAAATCAGTTTTATTACGAACCTGACTAAAACGTTACAATACGCCGCCGTGGCTCCATTATTGGCAATATTTGAGGAAATATCGTTTTCAATGACACTGACAATTTATTGCCTGGTTGGGCCTTCTATTGCCAGGTAATTTGAGTTGTTGTATAGGAATTAAGACCACTGGCAAATGTTTTTTTGCTCTTTAATTTCTCATATTTTTATTTATGAAATTATTTTTAATTATTTGAACTAAATACTACGTTAATTGATAACTTTATTGTTTCTAAAGCCAATAATGTACTACAATTTGATCAACTCTCGATTTCTGGAATTTCAGCTCACGACCTTATATTCGTTACCTACAACAGGCAATGTCAATAAGCAATTTATTTCCTCTAAATATTGATAATGGAGCCGCTTGGATAGATCAAAATATATGTAGTTTGTGTTATCTAACTTGTTTAATAGTTGAACGCTCAACGCTTTTAGTTTCGATACTGAAATCAAATCCAGGAGTATTTTTTAATCTTTTCAGAAAAATAAATGAAAAAGTCATAGCATTCGAATCATTAAACTTTAACTGCCTGTATAAAAATTTTATTGAATTAAATAATAAATGAATGTCCAAATGTTAGATCTCTTTAGACACTCTCTTACTATAGACTAAACTCAAACCGAATTCTAATAAATAAAACTGTTGTTATATTTTAATTCTAGACTGCCGCCGAGTTAGACGTCCGCATTATGATTGATGCGGAACAAACATACTTCCAACCGGCGATTTCTCGCATTACTCTTGAAATGATGAGAAAATACAACAAAGAAAAGGCAATTGTATTTAACACCTATCAGTGTTATTTGACGGAAGCTTATAAAGAGGTTTGTTTTTTTTTTTTTTTTTTAATGTATTAATATTCCATTAAAGATTTTATTTTCTACAGGTTTGTACTGATTTAGAGCAAGCTAAACGACAAAACTTCTACTTTGGAGCAAAACTTGTGCGAGGAGCTTATATTGAACAGGAAAGAGCTAGAGCAGCAGCTCTTAGTTACCCCGATCCAATTAATCCCAGCTATGAAGCAACCACCGACATGTACCATAAGGTTTTGACTGAATGCTTGAGGAGAATAAAGGTAAGAAACAAATTTATGTTAAATTTTTTCATACGTACATATACATATATTGTATATTTTTTATATTATTTATTAAATAACTTAGGGTATTTTAAAGAACTAACTATTTCGTTTACATGGTTGGTGCAGAGTTTTTAAAATGGTTTGGAATTAAAAAAAAAACTCCTTTATTGCCAAGAGTTCTTACTTCTTAAGTATACCAAGAGTTGCGAAAGTAATTTATCGATATTTTAAAGGGATATCATTATTAATGCGTTCATATCACGCTATCAAGTATTTTAGTACTCTGTAATGCAAGCATTATGTATAATAATATTTCTTTTCTCTTTGATTTTTTTTTTTAATTTTCAAGTCGAAAACATTATGATTCGCTCTATGTTTCATAGGAGTTAATGGCTGGTTGCAGTGCTGCCGCTATGCGACTTTAATTGCGTTTTGAACCTTTTTTGTCTCCTGCAACTATGCTACGATCTTTTAAAAAAGTTAATATTTGTATCCTTTTTTTTAATCTTGTGACTCTTTTGACCCCATCTCTAGAAAAATGCATGGAACTGTTAAGTTCCCGTTTTTTGTTAAGAAATCTTTCCTACCTTCCATTAAAAAAATAATAATTTTCGTTAAACTGACAGCATTCGTATACCTATTTCTCATCACAAAGGGCCAGTCACACAGAATTTTAATCTGTATAACGAAATCCAGTTGAAATGTGTTTGGCTCGACTCGATGGCATTCGCTCATCAGTTAAGCATTGCGCAAACCGACGACGCCACAGTAGGACTAAACAGGTCACTGTATGGTATTAATTACAGTTTTTTGGTATGCTCGAATTAGAACTCAGGATTGCTCTACCAAATCTCGTTTATGAAATATTTGAGTTTTTGAGTTTAAAGATGAGAAAATGCCTTTTTTTGGTATTTCGACCTTATTACAAATCTTCTTATAATAAAAATTGGAACGATTTAAAAAAAAAAATAATTTTTACTTATCTTTTTTCAAAATTTAGTTTAAATTTCTCCAATATCTTTTTTCCTCTCCGAAAAATCTTTTGTTGAAATTCACATCATTTAAATATTATATTAGTCTATTTACTAGCTAAGGATTTCTCTGAGAAAAAAAGAAATTGAAAAGATTTAAACTAAACTTTGAAAAAGAAGTTCAGCACCCTTAAACATAAAAACAAAAAAAAATACCAAAAAAACGTTTCTTCCTTCTATTGGATGAAATTAATTTCGACCACGTCTTTTTTGAGCATTGAACATTTCGGTCCTTAGAATTTCCTACAAACAACTTTCAAAATGCAAAATGAGAAATAATTTTTAAAAAGGGAAATTTCTTTATTTCAGTTTTCCTTTTTAAAAATTATTTACATTATAATATATATTTGTGTAATGTATTTATATGGAAAGTATGTTTAATTTACTACTGACCGCTTTTTTAGGCTTAAACATTTAAAAAATATTGATAATAGGTATAGGAATACAAGAAAAGTACTACAATTAAAAGCTAGCACAAATGTTTACGGAATAAATATTTAACCATTATTTTGATTGGCCTTTGGGGCGAGCTGACAATATACTTTGATTCTGTTTTTTTCAAAAATATTGTTGGCTGGCAAATTTTAAAAACTATTCTCTAATTGAATCCATCGAAAAATTAAAAAAAAGAAACATACACAAAAATTCAAAAATACACTAAAATTTTGTTAAAAAATGTCTTTTTTCGTGCCAAATTTTGGAACACAAAGAAATGCTTTTTTCAATTTTTATAATCAAAATATAATGTGTAGATCTTTATTCTAAATTTACGATGGAAACAAAAGTAAAACTTTTTTAAAGACTTTTAAAATAATAGATTCGCGCACCTTTAAGGCCAACTTTACTAGCCCGACGAACCTTCACTAAAAGACCAAAACAAGAAAAATCACATTCTTTATAACAAATTTACGTTTACTTTCCCCTGCTGAGTTACGGGACTTTTGTTGAAAACAGCATGCCCTATCGCAGGAAGAAAGAATTTAGTTTTTGAAAAAAAACAAACATTTTTTTACCGCGTTAACCTAGTCTGCGTTGACCTTTACCTCAATTTCAAAACATTCTGATTTTGTAGAGGTTTTTTAATCCATTCATACCGAAGCCATCCTGCAATGGAATTGGATAGTTTATAGCTAGTATGTGAATTCCTAATAGATTTTAACCTTACTCCAGCCATCTGAGACACTTTAGAAAAACACATAAGACAAGTGAGGAAATCTAATTTTGGATTCGCTTCCTTAATTTTTGAAGAAACTGAACCGAATTGCCCAATATATCGCATTGATCCAAAAAATTATTTAAAAGTTTGCGAGCGGTCAATAATCGCAATTTCCTTATATTAAACAAACAAAAAAATACATAGAATTCTGCTTTACAACTACATACATATGTAAATAATGTATACTATGTACATTGTACAAGGACAAGTACTTTAAAGCTAACAGCCCTATTCTAAATTTTCGCATTCTGCTATTTGTCGGAATAAAATGAATGTTCCAAAAAGCATATAAATTGTGATAAAAATAAAACTTCAACAAATAGCTTCCCTCAAGAATTTCAAACATAATTATTGATAGAGCTTTGAACTCGAAAGATTGAATTTTGAATAGTTTAAAGAATAATTAAAGAAAAAATAAGTGAGCAATTCACGTGAATCGAAAAAATTTCAGCGGATCGGATAGCAAAACAGGGTGTAAATGTCAATAAAAAACATTGAAAAAGGAATTAAAACTACGCCTTTCCGTTTGATAATCGGGCAGACGACATTCTATGTCAAGCATTAATATTTAGGTATTCTAAAAACCAGAAAAATGTTTGTAACAATTTTTAAATTATTCAATAAAAATCTATCCATCTATATGTATATCTATCGTTTTGTAATCCGGGAGAAGTCACCTTTCCGGAATACCAAATGAGTAAGTTGCACCACTTTTTTTAATTCTGAAGTTTGCATTTCTGAATCGTCAAATCAAATTTAATTTAATTTCATTTTTTATTTGTAAACATGGCAAACTCTAATTTCGAAGATCCTATCTGGTGCAATTAAATGAACGTCGATTATGAATTTATACTCCAAAATAGTAAATAAAATAAATTAGGTTGCATTTAATTTCATGATTACGTACATACTTTCTTTACAAATTCGAAACAGCAACTCTTGAATTAAATAACAAAAAAATGAAACTTCAAGATTTTGACATTAAAATAGTGCGCATGTGTGCACGCTTCTCGTTTTGATTCCTTCTAAAAATCCAAAATCGATTTTCTCTTGCTTTCAAAGAAGAAATGTCATCTTCGCTTTCAAACCGAAGCATTGTTCTTTGATATTGCTGGAGTTATTGCTCGGTTAATAGTTTATCATAATTATATCCACTTGGATATTGGGTAGTCGGCAAGAGTTACAATCATGTGCCAAATTTTATCAAAAATTCCGAATCTTACAGGTTAATTTTTTTTCGATGTAGTCTCCATGTTGTATTTGTAATTTTTGGAAAAAAAAATAGATAGTTTAAATTTATTTATTTATTTAATAGTATCACTCTAGAAGCAGTAAACTTTAATACTCATACTTTTAAAAATTTCCAGTAAGTCCAGCACTAGTCTTAATTATTTACGGACTAAATCCTTAAAAGTTGTTCACTATGTTGCAGATTATAAAGCATTCATTGTATGCACGAATTTATCATCTTTTTTTAATCAAAACTCCTGTCTGTGGTCCGTAAAATATACAGCCTTAAGCTTTTCTGTACTAAAACTACGAATTTGTCTAGATGTATAAATAAAACGAGAGCCAGTTTTATGTAATGCTTTTACATATCGTTCATCAAACCTTCATGTGTAATTAATGCAACATTTTTTTCTTGAAAGTAGATGTGGGTTCAAGACACTGAGTAAGATTCCCTCACGCTCACGGACCAGTGATCGTGGTGGCTTTTTATCTCCTATCTCATAAACCGATGAAACATGGAAATTTCGTGAAGCCCAATAAAAAGTTGACGGTTTTCAAGTCTACGCATATAACTCATGGTATTTCAGCTTTTCTTAAACGAGAGATACAGTCTGATGCTTGTTCCTTATCTTCGTGGAATGAACTAGCGGAACTTATTTTTAATTTTTAATACTCTTGAAGTTTTTTTCACCACAAATATAACAACATGAGTTTGGATCCTTTAAGCATCTTCTCTATGAAGAAATTATATCAAAAACTTTAATTTAAATCGTTTAAAATATACGAAATCATCTAAATTACAAAAAAAAATACCAGGCCACACATATAAAAAAAAAATGTAAGCGAGTGCTGAAAAAAAACTGTACGTTGTTTTAACTTGAAAAATGCCGTTGTTCGTATTCAGTGACATTGGACAAAAACTCATATCATTCATGACGGCACCAATTTTATTTTGTAGGCTTGTGTAGTAATTAAGGGTGCTGGTTGATTTAAAAAAAGGTGTTGTTTTTCAGCAACAATCACCCGATTGAACACTTCTTTCTTAATGTATAAATAAGTAATAATAAATTTATAATTAAACACTAAAATATAACAAGGTAAGTTATGTAGGACTTCGAATTTTTAAACACCAACAAAAATTAAATGCTTCAGAAATCAGAAAAAAATTGATAGCGGCCGCAAAAATTGGCTTTGCCCGGACGGCAGAAGGCCACGCTTCGCCGCCGCCGCGCCCCTGAACTCTATTTCTTTTATTCTATTAGGAGCATAGTTCACAATTGGAGCGAAATGAAAATTCTCTGTGGTCTCCAAATCGTTAGCGGAAACGTAAGAAAAAAAAATATTATAATGGAGAGTTTTAGCGGTACGAAATTCGTCTATTCGTATCCAACACTATAGTAAAATCCTAACGGAAACCACAACACAAAAATACCCATTGAAAGTGTCACTAATTGCCAAACAAAGAAAAAAAAAGCTACAAAATTTAATTTCGCTGGTTGAACAGTGTACTGCAGAACAGAAATGAGAACGAAATTTTTCGTTTATGATTTCGTAGTTTCAATTTTTGTATGAAATTTTTCGTTTCGCTTCAGTTGCGTTCTATGCTTTAAATTGTAATTGTTCATATATTATTTTCATTTTTTCCTAAACAAAATATATTATTTTATTTTCTAGTTACTCAAGGATAATAATGAAGATGCTAAGCGGATTGGGATCATGGTTGCGTCCCACAATGAAGACACCGTTCGTTTTGCCATCCAAAAAATGGACGAAATCGGAATTGAACCCGAAGATAAAGTCATATGCTTTGGCCAATTATTGGGCATGTGTGATTTTATTACCTTTCCGTTAGGTGAGACTTAAACATTTTTTTACAAATATGTTCAATCTTAGTATTATTTTACAAAAAAAAAAATAAATAAATAATATGTGTGTTTTTAGTGTGGTAACACCCTCGCAGTTGCCATCATATTAATATTGGAGATTTTGAATTAAACAACAACCATAGCTATTTCACGACTGCCAGGCTGATCATCAAACTACTTTAGTGAAATTTTTGTTGCTTTTTAGTATTGTTTGTTTGGCAACTGCATTTGAATGAGCAAGCATTTTTATTTGATAAGCACATGTTGCTTGTTGTCCATTTTTGTTTTTTTTTGTTCTTTCTCGCTACTCAAAATTAAGATGATTAAGTTAACAAACAATCGAATATGTCACTACTGCAAAGAATCTTGGAATGACGTTCAATAAAAATTTGACTTGAGGCAACCTCATCAGTTTATCAGTAGAAAAAGTGTATGAGTTCTTTACTCTTTATGCGCATTTCAGGACTTTACTCCCTTAAAAACTCAAATTACTTACTTTAGTTGGCGCTACAGTGTGGGGTGCTCTGGGCCTCAGGGAAAAGACTCCGCCAGCTTTCACGATCTCTAGCTTTCTGTCTCCAAAAACAAAATATTTTGACCAAATTTTTAAGGCGATGTTATACTTCATTGAGAATTGATTTAATTTTTTGTATGGTTCTCGCCTTTTTTCTTTTCGATTAGATAGATAGATAGATATATTTATTGTGCCCACTTAGAATTAACATTTTTTACAATATGAGAAGTCATTGCACAGTACAGAGATATGATAAGTTATTTTATCTTACAACTGAAAAATACATTTTTTGATTTTAAATTGCTTGATTGATTTTAACATAAAAGTTGGAAGGAAAAATATGGGAAAAAAAACCTTCATATAAATGTTTCTTTTCGATTTTAACTTCGTTCTACTATTTTAAACTGACTAAATTTTTCTTAATTTGAACTAAAATCCGTGCCTGTAGACCCAATAGTTTCCCAGACACAGCTTCTCAAAATACAGCAATAATTACTTAATAACAAAAAGTAGTATTAAATCCAGTTAAATAACAAATTTAGGGTCATTGTCATAAGATGCATCAAAATAATACAGCTTGTAGGCTGGGTGAATAGAAGAAGCAAATTGTATAGGAGGAGCGCCTATCACTCCCCGTTTGTTGTTCTGCCAGGATGTGCTCTGCTGCCTGTTCCTTTATTGGAGTTGGTGTCGATAGAGTCCATTTTTGGTATTTACAGCCTGAACACAATTGATACGAAGCTGCAGCTGGAATAGCTGTCAAAATATTAAATACATACAAATTCAATGTTGCGAACACAACACAACACAACACAACACAACGCAACGCAACTGCAGTCAGTGCCGCAAGAGTTCACCAACTTTTTAACTTTTGCAGCACTTTTGACGTTTCAATTTGTATGAAGAAAAAAGGATCCAGAAAAAATATTGAAGCGAAAAATATTATTAATTAAAAGAAAATTATCGAAAATAAAAAAGTGAATAATGAGACCGTGATTTTTTTCCTTTAAAATATATAAAATGCTGTACAGCTGCATTGTGGGCATATAAAAATTAGCAAGTACGACACTTTTTCACAGCTGTTGCATCTCCAGCTCAAGTTCTAGTTTCAGCATTCTATTGTGTTCAGGCAGTTAAGCGTACCACGTAATTTTCAAAACAAATAATGATTGCTTATACCAAAGGGCAGGGTACTGCCCAGCCAAGTTTTAGCACTTCACCTTTTTTGCAGGAACAAACTCAGGCGATTTTCGAGCTTTCTTTCTTACTGCTTACTTCTTACTCCTAAGCTGACCAATCCAAGGTGCCTTACCAAATCTTTACGTCTTAACATAAGTGGTTCTTGACTGACTCACTCACTCCCTAACTGACAGATCATCATTATTATGGAGCACTTCCCGACACCGCAGAATCTTCTAATTTCGCACAGCGGTAAATCTTGTGGTACATACCACAATATGAAATTTGAGGTTTTCCATTCAGAGGGCATGTAATCCGCCCTCTTTCTATGAAATGTCATCAATTATATGGAGCAATCCGAAACCATGAAATTTGTTAGAGCGGTAGAGCTTGAAATACATCAAGAGGAAAAAATAAAAAATTATAGTTTTTTTTTCCATTCAGGGGGCGTGGTATCCGACCACTATCTTAGAATTGCGAAATGGACCACTTCCGAATGCTGTAGAATGAGTCCCAAACTTCTAGATTCACTTGTGTCTTTCGAGTTTTTGACCTGACAAAAATTAAAAAAAAAGAGGCTGGGATGCGACCCACACTGGTAACTTCCCATTAGTGCCCGTGGAAACTGGACGATGTTATTTTATTATAAGGAAATTCCTAATTCAAAATCTTAAAAGACCTTATCAAATGTTCAATATGCCATCAAGTGAAAACCAAAGCTGGGGCGTATTTTATTTTCGAACTTTTTTAATTTTATTTTGGCAGATGCTATCCATTATTAGTTATTTATTCATTATGTGTAGAGTAAAATTGTCGCGGAGTCGATAGCATTGTTTAGTTTAGAGTCAGTATTGTTCTCTTCCGGAACAATTTGATGATCACACTTCAAACATGATACCTACTCGCTCTTCTACTGCCTCCTATTGGCCGATTCGAAAACAGATACATAAAAGCAGCATCACTTGCCCAACGCAGCAAGATTTTCTACATTGCGATAACACTGTAATTTGTGACATTAAGCTGTTAACAGAAAATATGAATGTCGCCTACGATAAATTAGTTTTCTATCAAATCAGGGCAATTTCCATGCTGATAGAAGAACTCATTTCTCACTCCTGTTTTTAAGAAGGGTGATAAAACTGATTTTTTTTCTCTGTGAGAGGAGAAATGCTTTATGCACCGTAAGGAGGTCTTTTTGGCGTTGACCATCCCCGTGTGTCCGACTCCCCTTTCTAATGAGTATACGGGACAAAAACTCCTCCCAACCCTTCGGTATCTGACCCACCCCCCCGGGACTGCTTCTTGCATTACTTCAGGGGGGTTGTAATCATATACCCTTTCGGGATCACTCTGTTTCTTCTGAGAATGTGTTGGATGTAGTTGCACGTTTCATTCCAATTTTGCTCGCCGCTCAGCATCTTCTCGACAACATTGTCTGGGGTGATGACTCCGATACTTCTCTCCAGTTCTTGTCTTTTAGCTTCCATCTGCTGCAGGCGAAGAAGGTATGGTTTACGTCGTCTTCTTGGCAGTCCCCGTACTGGCAGGCTGGACTGTTCGTCTTGCCGATCTTGTGGAGGAAGGCATTGAAATAGCCGTGTTCGGTGAGAAACTGGGTGACGTAGTAGTTTACCTCACCGTGTTTCCGATCATTCCAGTTTGCCACGTTCCTGATCAGCCTCGCCGTCCATCTTCCTCTGCTTTCCGAGCTCCATCGCTCTTGCCACTTCTGCTTCGTGAGCTGCTTTGCTTGCTCGGTTGCCGCTACCACTCCGATTTCCGCCTTTTTGTCGTAGACATACATACTTCCTTTCTGCCGCTAGGAGATCGATGGGAGTCACTCCTGCGACTACAAGGACGGCTGGTTCCGACACCGTTCGGTAAAAGCTTGCTACGCGAAGAGCTCTGCACCTCTGCACTGCTGCCATCTGCTTCCGGTATTTTTCTTGTCGAAGAGCATCTGCCCAAATCTCACTCCCGTATAGAAAAATGGCGTGCGTTGTTGACATCAGAAGCCTGCGCCTCTGATGTTTCAATTTGAAGTGTTAAAAAAAAAAACTTTCAACTTGAGAACCATTTACATTATATATAGGCATGCATAGGTCACATCTTTCTTATCTATATATGTATGTATGTGAGTTATGATAAATTTTTTTCTTTCTTAATTACAGGTCAAGCCGGTTACTCCGCTTATAAATATATTCCCTATGGACCCGTGCAAGAAGTATTACCTTATCTATCCCGTCGTGCTACCGAAAATATTGGCGTGCTAAAGAAAATCGAGAAGGAAAAAAAATTATTGACTAAAGAAATATGTCGAAGAGCAATGAAAGGTCAACTATTCTACAAACCAAAAGGCAATTATGTTCCAATTTAAGTTAATTTCAATTAACTAAACACCATAATTACAAGAAAAAATATCGAATTGAAAACAAAAAGCCATCTAAATTGTGTAAATTTTTAATGGTTAGATTGAAACTAAAGAAATTTATAGGCGAAATTAATCTTAAGAAAATGCTCTTAATGTATTTAAAATTATAAACCAATTATTGACGTTTCTTTGTCTGTAGGTATTTTTATTAAATTATTACAGTTTAAGCTGACATGGAATAATTTAAGCAAGTTAAAAGATATCTACTATATACCCTAGAGTATTTTGTGTAAGTTAAATTTTATGTGTTAATGTTATTATTTTAACCCGCATTTTTAAATATTTCGCATAATTATTAATGTAAGATTTTTATTTGCCTTTTTAACTTAAACAAAAGTTATTATTTTTTAAATACCATAAACACAAAGGAAATGAAAACAATAACAAAAAGAAATAACGCTACTATACATGTATCAGATTTTTTATTTGTATTATATGCATGATATGCATGAGACGAAAGGATTGGTTTCGCTTTTGGGGAAAGGGAAAATACATTTTAAATGAATCAACTTCAAATTCTTGAAATATTTTTGTAGATGATTGTTAACTGTAAGTACAATAAAATAGTAAAATACAAATTTACAAAATCGATGAAACTCAGATTCAAATATAAACTGTTGCAGTTATATGTATGAATTATGTTTACTATACGGGCCATTGACCATACTATAAGAGAGGAGTTACTCGTATCTTTTCTAATAGAATATCAAACAAATCTCCAATTCCGGGAATAATTATTATATTAGCTACACCATCTCATTTTTTAATTAATTTTCTCTTTTTATAGACTATTGTGTATTTGGGCATTTCGAATATAATTACGTGAATCGAAATCGAATAAATAACAAAATTATCAGCAAAATATGGGTGTATTCATAAACGCAGGAAGTCTGCGTTAGTACAATCGCAGTTCTTTTCTAGTACATTTGTGAACGCACTCACAATGCAGAATGTCTGCAGTAAACAAAAAGGTCTGACTTAGTCTGATTTGTATGTAAACAGAGTTCATAAATGTCAGAGAAAAATGGCTGCCAAACAAATTTTGTTGAACTTGTTTTTGGATTTGCTTGCCGAAAATGAAAAGAAAATTATAATTGGCACAAATATCTGGCAAAGAAAAAATAGAAAGAAAATTATAACGAAAATATTTCTAAGCTTAAAAAAATATCGCTATTGCTAAAAAAATGCATTCTTCATGAAGGTGATTTCAGAGTATCCCGGCGATATATTCCGTAGTAATTTTAGGATGTTGAAATCTACATTCAATATAGGCTTCTTTCTGATTCTTATACCTATAATATAAAAAATTAAAATGCTAATTTCCATAGTTTGTTAAAGACGAGGTGAAAAAATTGTGAAAAACAAAACAAACATTCTTTACAAGTCAGTGCCGCTTCGTCCTTCTTGGTGACTGTAAAATTAATTTTATAAGTTCCCTCTCTTTCTGCAGCCAAAAAAATTCAGCTGCACAATCTGCCCGACGCTGACGACAGTCTGACGTTTATGAACGGTAGGTACTGCAGTTGGGCTAGGTTAGTTCGATCGAAAATCTGACTTTATGAACGCAGATAATGCAGTTCTTAGTTAGGCTGACGATTATGAACTCACCCTATCTCATATTTAGCATCTTCATTTGTCATCAACAATCTGTCAAATTACATGAAAATTGTGTGAGGTTGGCCGCGCTCTGCTTTTCGCTCGATGTGCTCGGTCATGTTTTTCCGAGCTCATTCAGCGAGCCCCGTTCGAGCTCTGAGCTTAAAAAGAAATGCAAGTTGAAAGCTCAGAGTAAAGTAACATAGTTCTTTTTTTTGGAAAGCTCAATGCCCCGCTCGGGTCTTAAAAAAAATGCCCATAAACGCTTTAGAGCGAGTTCACGAAGACCCAGTGCACCACAATGCTTGAATCGAACAAACCTATTACTAGTTGTAAGTTGCTTAAGGTGTACAAAGTGGTGGTGTACAAAGCGATGAAATCAAACATACATATGTAATAGGATGCTGCACTATAGCCTGATTCAAAATGTGGCGTGAAAGTCGTTGGTTAGTTTATTGGTCAAGTTTTTATAATGTTTTGAATAATTACGAAAACTGGTCTAGTTTACCAAATTTTAGTCAGTAATTATTAAATAATAAACTTAATATGGAGTTGTTTTAATATTAATCTCTTTTTAATATTTGATATTAAACGTTCATATTAAAGTAAGAACTTGGCGTACTTTTAGATCTCACTACTTTTCACGGCTGGCTTGTTACATGAAGGTTTTGTATAGATAAACTTGAATTTCTTCTTAACATTTATGTTTTTGGTCTGATCTCACTCCTTTTTGCATTTTTTAATTGCAATCATTCTTATAAAGTTGTACTGATGCCTGCCACAGTGCCACATTCTTATTAAAAAACTCGCCTTCCTAAGGTTCCGCCGATGCATGTTATGTAAAATATGTGTATGATTTTAAAACTTTTACGATATTTACGGTGGGGTATTTGACTAGTGAAAAAATAACAATGGCCCATTACGGGCAACTTCATTGTTTGATTTATTGCGAACGATTGGGCCATTCTGTCCCATTGTGCGTCAGTGTAAAAATGGAACGAATGCCAAATCCTCTAAAAAAAGATATAGAAGGGGTGGACTGCTTTTAAACGCTGCAATTACCCCCTGCGATTTTTAAGCACGTAGGCGAGGGACGTACGACGTGGCCGGGGTAGACAAAGTTCAGAAATTGAAATAATTGCAGAGTTATCGCTTAGACGATTTGATCTTTTTCAAACCGCGAAATAGAAAAATTTGATTTTATAAAAAACAGGAAAATTTCTATTTCTTTTATTAAAAATTAATTTGCAAAAAAAAACAACGAAATGATTTTTTAATTTGACTTTTTTATTTGTAGAAAAACGAAACGACTTAATAGTTCGATGTAACGTGTGACAATAATTTTTTCTTTATTATACTTGCTTTAATGTAACATCGGTTTTTATATTTTATATATAAAGATTAATAAAAATAAATATGGTGAGCCTTGGTATTTAGGCGGGAATTTCAAATATTTATAATTTTTAAAAGTAGTGATGGGACTTCTGTATATTTAATTTATAATTTCGATAAATCTTTTTAAGTTTTTATTTAACAATGATTATTTATTAAATTAATTTGTTTTTCAATATAATGTGCTCCAACATTCCCCCCACTTTGAAAGAACATCCTTTCAAACCGGAAGTAGAGCTAGTTTTTGAATAGGGCGACGAAAAATACCCTTGCACGTCTTAATATCTGCCACTCGAACACATCCATCTTTTCCTTGTATTACATTGACGACTCTCCCAAGTAACCAACGTTGTGGTGGTGTATTGTCTTCATGTACGATGACCATGGCTCCAATGTTGAGGTTTGGTTGATCTTTCGGCCACTTAGATCGATGTTGCAACTCGTTTAAATAATCGGAGTTCCAACGCTGCCAAAAATGTGACTTCACTGCCTGGATACGACGCCATCTTTGAAGGTACGATATGTTTTCGACTTCGACTATGGGTTCTGGAATGGCCTTCAAAGACGAACCGATCAGAAAGTGCCCAGGGGTTAGGGCTTCTAAATCACTAGGATCTGATGACAATGGTGTTATGGGACGTGAATTCATCACCGCTTCGATATCCACCAGTGCAGTAGAGAGCTCCTCGAACGTAAGCTTTGCGTTCGCTAAGGTACGGTACAGGTGGCCTTTTGCTATTTTAACGGCTGACTCCCATAGACCGCCAAAATGAGGAGCCCTAGGTGGAATAAAATGAAAAGATACATTTTGATTAATACAAAATTTTTCAATATGGTCTTTAGTGTTATTTGAAAAAATGAATTTTTGTAGATCGTTTAACTTGGACCTAGTCCCTACAAAATTTGTGGCGTTATCACAAAATATATTTTTCGGAAGACCACGACGGCCAATCAATCTTTTTAAAGATGCTAAAAACGCTTCAGAAGACAAATCAGATACAGCTTCAAGGTGAACTGCTTTTGAAGCAAAACATACAAATACTGCAACATAAGTCTTATAAGGTACCTTCCCACGAATGTTTAAATATGTGAAGATAGGTCCACAAAAATCAACTCCACAATTCTGAAATGGACGCGACGCTGGTGTAATCCGTTCTGATGGTAAGTCTCCCATGATTTGCTCCATAAGTTTTGGACGATATCTGGCACAAGGTGTACATCTCTTCACCGTCTGACGTGCAATTTCTCTGGCATTTATAATCCAGAACTTTTCTCGAATTAGCGCTAAAAGTGCTTTTGGTCCTGCATGGTAATTACTCAAGTGCAGATCTCTGACGAAACATTTTGCGACATGTGTGCCCTTTGGAAAAAGAATGGGGTGCTTTCGTTCCTCTGGAATCGCTGCCTTCTGCAACCTGCCCCCCACTTTTGCAACTTCTACTCCATTACACTCCTCCAGAAATGGATTAAGCCATTTAATTGAACTCTTCAAACTTTCCTTCTTTCTGATTGAATTTATTTCCTCTGCAAAAAATTCCTGCTGAATACTCCATATAATCCTTGCCTCAGCATACTGCAATTCTTTTACAGATAGTGATATATTTCGTATCTTCTCCTCTTCTAACTCTAGAAATTTGGATTCTTCTATCGAAAGTGACAAATTTTTTGCTTTTCGGTTTTTTATCTTTTTAACTCTGAGAACTATAATAAATCTCATCATGTAAGCAACAATACGAACCATTTTTTTGTATACACTATACCTTTCTAAAGCTTCTAGAACATGATTCGGCTCTTGATTCCTGGCGAGCAAAACAGTTTTTCGCATCTCGAGAGTTGCTTCTTTCGATATCGACTGATTGCAAAAAAGGGGTGGCCAGTCATCATAAGATTTTGAAAGAAACTTGGGACCACAAAACCAAAGGGAATCCTTCAGTTCTTGAACTGAACATCCTCTAGATATAATATCGGCAGGATTATCCTGGGTTGGAACATGCCTCCAACTTTCCACCGTTGTAAGCTCCTGGATCTCTGCAATTCTGTTCCCGACGAACGTTTGAAGTTTAGACGTATGAGTCCCGATCCAATGAAGTACTACCTCTGAATCTGTCCAAAAGAACACCTCAGGATTCATGTCTATAAACAAATTTTTTACTTTTGACCAGAGTTTTGCCAACAGATGTGCGCCGCACAACTCTAACCTTGGTAGACACTTCTTTTTGGCGGGTGAAACTTTAGATTTTGCAGTTAATAACTTGGTGGTGACAGAATCAGAACAATCGATGGATCTTACATAGATGCAGCAACCATAGGCATTCAAGGATGCATCACTAAATCCATGAACTTGCAACTTTACTCTATTTTCGGATAAAACAAATCTGGGGACAGCAAAATCCTGCAATAAGTGAAGATCTCCCAGAAACTGCTTCCATTCAGTTTCTATACACTGCGGGATCGATGCGTCCCAATCTAACTTCTCGATCCAAATTTTCTGTAGAATGATTTTGGCTTTTATAATAATTGGACCCAATAAACCAATGGGGTCAAAGAGAGATGACGATAATGAGAGAATGGTTCTTTTTGTGAACTTCGAATAATTTTTAGACGGTTTGTATGAAAAAACTAAATTGTCTTGAATAGGATTCCAAGTGATTCCTAAGGTACTTGTTAAACCTGATTCCGATAACCTAAGTACTTTTTCTGGGGATTGAGGCATTGAATCCACATTACTATGCCACTTTGCTAGCTCAAATCCAGCTGATGACAATATGACCGAGACTTCTGCTCTAATCCGCTCCAAAGTTTCTAAATCATTGGCTCCCGACAACATATCATCAACATAAAAATCTGATTTTAATACCTTTGATCCAATAATGTGAGAATTTTTAAATTTATCACTCAAATAGTGAAGGCAACGAATGGCTAAAAATGGAGCTGACGATGTGCCATATGTTACGGTGTTTAGCTGATATGTTTCTATAGGATTTTCATTGCTTTCTCTCCACAAGATATACTGAAACTGTCTATGAGCAGGATGAATTAAAACTTGTCTATACATCTTAGAAATGTCCGCTGTTATGACGTATCTATGGCATCGAAAACGCAACAAAAGAGTAAAAATGTCATCTTGAATTGTTGGGCCAACCATTAAGATTTTGTTCAATGAAATTTGTGAAGATGTACAGCAAGACGCATCAAATACAACTCTTAATTTCGTTGATACGCTATCTGGCCTCAAAACACACTGGTGGGGAAGATAGTAGTGAGGCACTTCGAGGTTTGGACTCTTCACTTTGGACATGTGTCCTAAATCTTCATACTCTTTTAAAAACTTCGAATATTCAGTTTTTAGTTCTAAGTTTTTTGACAATCTACGTTCCAGGGAAAGAAATCTTCTATATGCGATGTCATATGATGCTCCTAAGCATTCAGGATTGTTTTTAAACGGTAGTTTGACCATAAGACGACCAGTGTCCAATTCCTCTATACTTTCATTGAAAATCGCCTCGCATTGAATCTGTTCCTCTGTCCACTTTAACTTGCGACAATTGACTTCCTCTAACTCCCAAAACTTTTCTACGAATTGATGCAATGAATCTTCTTCAGTACTCAAACAACAAACTTTGGTGGATGATTCCAGTGAACAACTATATCTGCCAGATACTATCCAACCTAGCAAAGTTTTTTGGAGACTTGGTAGATTGCTGCCCAACTTTATCTGTCCAACTGACAAAAGATCAAAAAATGCTTCAGCACCAAGAAGCATATCAATTTGTGAAGGTTTATTGAAATCTTCATCCGCCAATTCAATGTTCTTTGGTATATTCCAACTGACTGTTTGAAATGCTTTGTCGGGTTGATATCCTGTTATAAATGGTGCAACTAGAAACTCTAACGAAACCTCAAAATTATTGAAACGAGAGCGAATGGTGGTTTGAGTTTGATATTGAATATTGGTTTTAGAATCACCAATGCCAACTATGTCAATAACTTTCTTATTTTTACGAAGGAGTAATGATTTTGCAAACTTTTCATTTATCATGTTTACTTGAGACCCAGAATCTAAAAGAACTCGACCATATTGATAACTTCCTGTTGAATCTTTAACCAAAACTAACGCTGTTGCTAAAATCACATGATGCGTTGAGTTTGGACGTTGTTCTAGTGCAGCATGTACCGTTGCTGACGACGATGTTCCTTGATCTCCAACTGCGTTGTTTACAGCTTGTGCTGACGAGTTTGGTATTTGATCTCTAGCTGGGTTATTTACAGTTGACGAAGCTTGTGTCCGATGAAGCAAAAAATGATGAGATTTGTGGCATATTCTGCATGTATACTTCGAGGAGCATGTGGAAACAGTATGCCCTCTTCCTAGACAATTAATGCATAAATCAAGTCGTTTTACATTTGAAAAACGATCTAAGACTGAAAGATCTTTAAACTTTTGACAGGAAGCAATGTAGTGTGTATTATCATGGCAAAATGCACAAGATTTTTTAGTTATGGTCAGCATTGTTTGTGATTGTTGGCTTGAATGTTGTTGACGAGGTTTACCTTGCCACTTTTGACTTGTTTCAGAATGACTCTGTCTACCTTCCTTTGCTTCTAAGAATTGACATCGTTTGTTTAGCATCTTTGTGCAATCATCCCAAGAAGGAAGTTTATTATAATCTACCTGTTCATCCCATTTTGTTCGTGTCTCTGAATCTACTTTGGACATAACAATATGGATCATAACTGCATTGCAAATATCTTTTTCTGAGCCTAACGAATTAAGCGAACTATAAAGAGCGGATATGTTGTCAACGAGACTTCGTAGATTTGTAGGCGAAACCTTTGAAATTTTAGGAAATTCGAAGATAGAAGAAATATTTTCCAAAAATATCAAAGAATCATTGTCAAAGCGATTTTTGAGGCTTTGTATTGCTTTAGTATAATTTTCTTCAGTAACTTGTAGAGCATTTACAGTGTCTAATGCCTTGCCACTTAAACATGATAACAAATGATTGTATTTTTCTATAACGCTGAGAGTGGGACTATCATGAACTAAGTATTCAAAAGACCGCATAAAATTCTTGTACTCTGAATACTTTCCATTAAATTTTGGTAAGCGTAAAGGCTGTAACCGTGTTGTAGGAGGAGCAGAAGGTATTAAAAATGAATGTTCACCACCTAAACTAAGACGTCTTCTATCTCCAAGCATCGAAAGAATTTTTGTTTTTGTTGTAATGTACAACTCCTCAAGTTCACTACGTCCCGTATCTGACGGCTGTAAACTTTCAATTTGGGTTTGGTAGGCTAATCCTTGCTTAAAATATGACTCGAGAATCCCTAACCGGCATTCTAATTCTGTAGGAGAGGGTTCTTGTGGTCTCTCTAAAATATTTTTTATCCTTGTTATGTTTCCTTTAGTAGACGCACGTTGTTGTTTGACTTCTTCTAACTTTGCTGCATCTGTTGGCCCTGGCATGATTTACTATTTTTTTTTTTTTTTTTTTAATTATTTTAATCTTAACTCTGACTTTAATCCAACGTCCAATTTGCAAGATAATGGCTTATAGTGATCAAATATACGAAAAGCTTCAATAAATCTACGATGAGAAAATCTGTATCCAAAAATAATTTAAAGTATCCAACTCCAAGTAGATACCAAGTACAGCGACAAAATATTCTTAAAAAAGCTCCAAAAATCCAAAGACGATAACTAATTATAATTCCATGTATTTATATATCCAACGCAAACGTAATTGAATATCGAAACCAATTCAAAATTAACTTAGTGAATGCCTACGAAGATTGACTTTTGATTTCGGCGAAAGCTAATAAAGTAGGTTCTAATGAAGTACTTGACTATTTGGCCACGAAAATTAATTCTATCATGCGAATTATCAATCCCAAAGTTTGATTAACGAAAGTGTATTAATTAAGGTATTTTCAACAGCAGCAACGACGATGAGTGGATCCTATTCAAAAGCTTTGACTATGAGCAAGCAGGCAAACTAGAACTGATGATGACGTATGTAAGTACGTATGTATATCCAACGAAGCTTTTTTGTGCGATCAGCTAGCAAACGAGGAGAGCGAGACGAACGAGCGAGATGAACGAGCGAGACGAACGAGCGATAAATGAGCTTTTAATACAATTGTATGTGCATGTTAGAGTGAAATGGGTATATATATGTTCCCCTTGTGGATTGTATAGAAATGGCGCAAAGTTAAAACGATCCACGAAATTTAATTTATTTAAAATTATTTTAAATTTTAATTTTTAGATATTAAAATGAATGACAGCATCCAATTATTTTTCCAAAGCGAAGGTGCGTTTATGTAGGTTTATTTTTTCGAAGAATAGCTTAATTCCATGCAGTATTTTAAGAACTGCGATTCATTTCAAATTTGATTAAAATGAACGCACATTCGCTTATTATATTGGCAACATACCTTGAAGGGAGTTTTTGTACTTAACTTCCCTGAGCAATTTGTCCAATTTAAATTGCTGGTGCGAACTTTGGACTGGATAAGACTGCTTCTGACGATGAATGATCTGGTCATGTGACTCCTTTGTCCAAGTCGAACTCCTTTTTTCTTCTGTTTCAGCTTTCGATATAAATGTCTATCTTTTTATTTTCTTGTCTATGCACTTTTTATGTCTTTTAGCACAACTTTTAACATGCACTTGCAATTACCGAACCGAAACCGACGAAAACTTAAGATTTTATTGAATCTATTTTTTACGAGAAAGTTTTATTTCAGATTTTAGTTCGTAACACGACAACTTTAAATAATGATTTTTTCGCAGAAAATTCTGCTCCACGTATGGGCGCCAAAATAGACGATTTGATCTTTTTCAAACCGCGAAATAGAAAAATTTGATTTTATAAAAAACAGGAAAATTTCTATTTCTTTTATTAAAAATTAATTTGCAAAAAAAAACAACGAAATGATTTTTTAATTTGACTTTTTTATTTGTAGAAAAACGAAACGACTTAATAGTTCGATGTAACGTGTGACAATAATTTTTTCTTTATTATACTTGCTTTAATGTAACATCGGTTTTTATATTTTATATATAAAGATTAATAAAAATAAATATGGTGAGCCTTGGTATTTAGGCGGGAATTTCAAATATTTATAATTTTTAAAAGTAGTGATGGGACTTCTGTATATTTAATTTATAATTTCGATAAATCTTTTTAAGTTTTTATTTAACAATGATTATTTATTAAATTAATTTGTTTTTCAATATAATGTGCTCCAACATCGCTCTTTCTTCTTTGTGCTTTTTCTTATTGTTTGAGACATAAGCCTTCCATCTTCCTCTCGCCTGGACCATTTCATCGCATATCCTGGAGCGCTGTTACATCAGCTATGATATGTTCTGATTTGCGTGTCCGGTTAAGTGTACGTACATTCCATGTACAATGTACATACACGTATGTCCTTGCCCGTTTTTTGTTTGCGGGGAGGGGTCGTCAACATTATCAGTCCGTTCATCCGAGACTATTACTTGTGTTTTTTTTCATCACCTTTCATGGCCGGCTTGTGAGGCCTGCGCATGACTGAGATCTTTAGGGCTGGTTCTTCAGAGCAATGTCTGTTCTTTTGCTCTTATTTCCTGTGATGATAGCTCAGGTGTCACAGCTCTGGATCCGATGGATCCAACGTTCGTCGTTAGTTCACCTTTCGGCTATCCAGCGGGCACCACTAGGAGGCGACGATACGATTTTGTTTTTTCAGCCGCCCCTAAATTTTTTGTCACCGTTAAAAAAAATGCTAGATTGCCTAGTGCCACACCAACCAAGTAATGATTTTAATGATTACCTACATAAATTTGTCAAGAAAAACAAAGAAGAAAAGGTACCAATCTTTTTTAGTTTTCTTCTGCCTTTTTTACTTCAATACCCTAGGTACTGAACTTCCATTGGCTCAAATAATTACGTAGATCAAAATTTTCAATGCGTTTCAAGGCAAAAAAACTACGTTCTCCTGTTGCTTTTGGGGTATAAATAAGAATATTTCAAATGCGAAGTAAATATTGGAAAATAAAGAAATTTGATTTTTGCCGAATATTTTCCTCTAAAATAATTTTAGCAGACAAGGTTGTTTTTGTTTTAATATTATTTTTATACAGCATTGTTGAAAATTTGCGCCTTTCAAAATATACCTCTGAGTCTGCAGACTAAAAAATATTCTTTGGTGAAAAACTGACAACCACAACAGAATTTCTGTTATATGTATACTAGATTTTTTCAAAGGACTGTAAAACGACCTATCCATCGTGGCTCAGCTGTTGAAATTGAACATACCAACCTATATTAATCAAATTGTTCAATAATTTGTTACTTAAGTGTATCTTTAGTTCTAGTTTACGCTTATTACCCAATATAACCAAAAATTTAATACAAGCCGCGAATCTACCGCACTTTTTAGTACCCAACTGTACCTACACCCCACAGGCGCGAATGTAAACTAATACAATACAAAGTAACAAAAAAAACACTCAATCTGCAATCCTAATACATCCGCCACAAAAATTATTTATCTAAGAAAAATCCTGTCTGCACATAAACGGATACACTTTTTAGTAAAATGTGACTTTTAATTGGAGCAAAACGCGACGCGACGAGCAAGTGGTTTTTATAAAAACTATTCTGATCTCGGTGAAGTGAAGATAGGCATATCTAAGCTTAAGCCCAATAAAGCTGCTGACGGCCTTGCTACCGAGTACCGAGTTGTTCAAAGCAGCAGGCGGTGACCTGGTTAGGAGTATGCATCAGCTCATATGCAAAATATGGTCGAAGGAAAGCATGCCCGATGAATGGAACCCCAGCATCGTTTGCAAGAAAGAAATGAGACCCTCTGAACTGCACCAACTACAGAGCCATTAGTCGCCGAAGATATTGACACAATAGGAAGAACAAAGCGTCATGTCAATAGCGCTTTTGTGAGTTTTGAAGCGGATGCGAAGAAATTAAGGACTTCGTCTACCTACGCTCCGCTATCAGCTCAGACAACGATACCAGTGCTGAGATAAAACGAAGAATAACTCTTTCCAATCCCTGCTCAGGCTAAGAAGGCAATTGAGTAGCAAAGCCCTCTCTCGAGCAACTAAAGTCTGCATGTACAAGACGCTTACTATCCCGGTCGTTTTATATTATGGTGCAGAGGCATGAACCTTTTCAAAGGCTGATGAAAACACTTTAGGTTGTTTTGAAAGGAAAATTGGTTGAGACCCTGGTCCACTCCGGACTGTATCGCCACCTAAAGTAAGTAAGTATTCATCAAAATAACTTATTTTTAAAAAATACATTAGAATGGATTTTTGGCTTTTAAAAAAGCTACAACGTAAAGTTATAAGTTTTTACGTTGATTTTTAATAAATTTGTATCCATTTTAAGTAATATTTTTAGAAAACTGTCCCACCCGTTTAAACGGGTGAAAATACAATTTTTTTTTATTTCTTGCCAAAAAATTTTCAATAGATTTTTTTTGGATCAGTCTAATGTAAATTGTACTCTGAAATTTGGACAGGACTGTCCCGGAAAAAAAGTAATTATGTCCCTTATCGTCCCAACAGCATTTTTTCATCTTGGATACTTCGTCTACATCATTTATCACTAAATTTTATCTATACGAGCTGCAGTAGAAAAAAATTGCATTTGGATACAAATCTTGTATTATTTTCCCTACCCCACTCAATGTTCCAACCATGGCCTGGAGGAGCACCACTCATATTTCATAAAGTAAGAACTTGGCGTATTTTTAGATCTCACTACTTTTTTTTGTCTAGAAGAACTTGGCTCTCTTTTTAACATTATTATGTTTTTGGTCTCATAAAAATTTACCGATTCATCTTTCAAAAATGTCTCATCCTCCCAAGTAGATCTGGATGGGATGAAAAATTGAAAGTTTTTGTTTAAATGTAATTGTGGTATGGTTTAGTCGATGTTAGATGAAAATAATCTGAACGAATTCAGAACAAATTTCAGAATTAGCCCACTTACGGGGCCAATCTCATTGTGTCTTGAGGTCTTAACACGAATGGCTGTCCTCGCAGCAGTATATGCTTGCTAAAAAAGTCGAAGAGTATATCAGATAAAAAAGAATGTCCAGTGCATCGGAAGGGGTGGAGTGAAGTGCTCCGCTTGTGCACAGACAGGCTCATCGTTGGACCTTACTTAGTTTATCGCAATTCATAATTTTATCTAAAAAAGTTCAAAATACTGTTAGGTACCCCATATGTTATAATCGGTAAAGCCAGTGAGTAATGCGGTTGAATACCCCATTTATTCTCAAGGGCTTTTTTGTAGAAATAAGAACCACCGTGGCTTTTGTAAATAATAGTGGTTGGTATAGGTACCTTAAATAGAAGAAGGATCTACGTTCGAAATTTTATATTTTCTGGAGAAAAGGACAAGATCAGTTGTGTGAGCATATAAGCCGAGCCCACACCGATCTGCCCAACGCGTTAGCATGTTTAGAGCGTTTTGTTCGAGTTCATTTAAGGTGTTAAATGCATTTAGTTGGCCTCCCGATTTTCAAGTGGGACAATGCTGGTAATTGCAATAATTTGTACACCGTTTGTACACGTTTGTACAACTTTTAAAATAATTTGTACATGTACCGTTTTTTCGATTTAAAAAATCTGGAAATGCAATTCGATGGATAAACGAATTGACAAAAAATATTCAGCCCTATCACAAATTCCATCGTAATCGGAAACTTATTACGAATCCAGAAAAAAACTATCACATATTCCATCGTAGTGGAAAATCTCATACAAATTGTCATTACGAACGGATTCGGTGATAGTTTTTTTCAGGATTCGGAAAAATTTCCGATTACGATGGAATTCATGATAGGGCCGATTATCGTTTTTTTTTTTTTAATTTATGTCTAAGTCAACGTCCCAAAATTGTTTAAAATAAATAAATAATGTTATTAACTCAAAAAAATGTCAGCCCATTCTATAATTTAATTTAACTTGCCTTTTTAAACCTAATGTTACAAATGAAAACATATGAAAAGCGTTTTGCCGACGGAAAATGCATATATGTACGTACATATATACCTACAATATACATGTTTAGAATCAATGTCATTTTCAGTTAAGAGTATAATATGTATGTACCTACTTTATACTTCACTGACTTTGTGATTGTAATTATATAGTAAAGTACCAACGTTAGCTTCAGTGCTACATCGCCTGCAGTAAAGTATTTTCTGTATCAAATTTCACACCCTTTGTATTTTAAGGGCAAGATGAAAACAAAAACATACAAATATGAAGAAATGATTAAGTTATTTCAATACTTTTAAAGTTTGAAAGTACACCAACTAGATTCTTGCCCGAACATTTTAAAATGGAAAAGAATCAAAATTTATAAAATAACCTCATGTAAAATCATTGAAAGATTTGTTTCTGTTGCATATAATATTGCAAAATTTCAAGTCTTTTTTTTATATAAAATATATACAAAATTGGGATGTACATAGGTACAAACGATTATCTGTCGAGCTGTTTTTACAACATATGGAGCGGGTTAAGAAAAATTTTTGAATGAAATGAAATTGGGACATGTACAAACAAAGATATATTTTTTTAAGGTGTACAAACGATATCTATTGAATGACAGTTTCAGATTTCTCGAGTCTAATAGTCGGGGCCAACTACAAAATTAAAAGTATAGAGAGGACATAAAACTAAAAATATAAAATTACCAGCTTTGCCCAACTCGAAAGTCGGAGGGCCAAGCTTTAGGGTGCTTTCAAAATACTGCTTTGGCAACATCCTCTACATAAGCAATCACTCTTACACCAATACAAAATTATTAACATAAGACATAATACATACCACTGGTTTTAAATATTAAATCCCACAAAGTCGTCGTTACCTCATGCCGCATTTTTCTTTTCTGTAGATATACAAAATGTAGAAGCGCATTACGCCAATTACGCAAAACCAACAAAAATACGGGTTTCTCAAGATTCCATCAGCACTTAGCAGTATCTGTAGGTACTGGTACTAGTAGATAGTACAATATCTTATAAGAAGAATCTAAATCGAACGAAATGAGATTAAATAAATGTAGCTATTAGAGTGGTAGGAGGCAATACAAAACTCCCACCCAATAAAGTTTTGCTTATGGTGCATTGGATAATCATTAGGTGATATAGAAACGCTTGGTTGTCCACCCGATATTCTCGTCAGACCGGATGGCTGACCAAAAAAAAAGGTAATTTTTTAAGGGGGTTCCCAACCAACGATATACAGGATAAAACCTATACCATTGAAGGGAAAACATTCACCTTTCATATTTTGAGAGCCGGAGCACAGCCTGGTCACCATGCATTCAAAAAGTAAGATTATGCGTCACTCACTTATACATATTAATTACTTACTGGTTGTCCAAAACTCAAGCTTCAAATTTTAATTGGAGAAAGCCCAGGCCATTACCTTTCAGAATCATTTCGCATCATATGCAAAATTTTCTTTATATCGATTGGTGAGAATTTTTTTTATTACCGTCTCCTGGGCTATATTTTCACTTTTTACTTATTCAAAAATACCTATTGGTTTTAACATTGAATTAAAAAAAAATGATTATTTTATTCATAGTTCAGTAACTTTATACATCAGACCTGGCGTCAGATCCGGTAGTTCTGATTTTTTGCTCAGTTTTTTTATGATGTTTTCGACCTCGAACGCTGGACAGATCATGGCCAAAAATTGAAATGTTCGCGTTTTTTACAGTTATTGGCGTAAAGTACTCGATTTTAACTTTGTTTTACGATTTTAAACTGACTTGTGATATGAACCGTGTCTGTAGACCCAAGAGTTTCCAAAATACATGCATTTCAAAATGTAGCAATAATTACTTAATACTATGGCGCAAAATTTTAAGGGATTTAGTAAGATGTTAAGGCATTTTTATCATATTAAAAATGCTTTAACATCATACTAAATCGTTTAAAATTTTGCGCCAATAACGCGAAAATTGCGCGTTTTTTTTTTTATTTTTCGACGCTCGAGGTCGAAAACATGGTTTCATCATCAAGTTACCGGATCTGACGCAAGGTCTTGCTCCTATGACACGACGAAGTTACTGGACTATTATTTTGTATATAAATTTGTGTTTAAGTTTTGTATATTATACAGGGTGTTTTGCATAAGGTTGTAAGTTGGATCAAAACAAGAAAAAAATAGAATAGGAGGGGATTTTTTCCCCCGTTTAATATTAAAATAAAAAACGATTTTTTTAAAAACAACGGCAAAATTTAAAAGTTTTCTTCAATTTGTTTAATTTAAAAATTTAGAATTTGCATACTAATTATTGAACTTTTTTTTTAAATAATCAGCCCTATCGCGAAAGAAATTTCCCCGGAGTTTTTTCCCATTTTGGGAAATTTGGCATCAGGAATCATCTTCAAAATTATTAGGGAAAATATTCCTTTCAGCGAAATAGCTATCTTGAATAATTTTTTCAGGGAACTTTTCCTTTTATCAACGCAAATATTTCCCCAAGTAAGTTTTTGGGGAAAAATTATTTTGTGGAAGATTCGCGATGGGAAACATTCTTTCCCCGATATAAGTTCCCTTTAAATAGGCGATAGGGCTGAATAAGTATAATTAAGTTATATATTCCTGGCTAAAGCATAACAGTGTTAAAGTTACTGATGTTTTTCAATAATTTTTTTTCTGAGTTAAGAATTATTTTTTTAAATTGCCCCTCCTCACCTAAATAAAAATATCCTAAAAATAGGATGCATTTTCCATTTTCTCGCATCTTTGGCAAAACCGCTTGTATAGTGATTTATCATATTTTTTCTATGTTCTGTTTTAATGAATTGAGATCTTAAATTGTTATGAATTTTTGCTATCTGATACGATACGAGAAAAAGAATTGTATGGGAGTATTTTCAGCAGGAGTAGCAATTTTCTATAAAAATTAACTTGAATTAAAAAAAAAATATTAAAAATGAACGGCAACACTTACAATATCCTGTTACACCTTTTTTAATTTAATTATGTTTCTAAATTAAATTGTTTTGGTGTTTTCAATGAGATATGCTAAAAAGTCTTCTAGTTTTTGAGAAAATTGAATATTTTACTTGCCTATAATTTTTTTTTTTAATTCAGGTCTGTTTTTTAAGGATATTACCCTTCTCGCCTAAACGGGGGAAATAGACCGCCTTCTATACGATTTTTTTCTTTTCTTGATCCGACGTACATGCCCTAGATTTTCTTCGCATCTTATGCAAAACACCCTTTTGTACCTTATATCTATTTGCTTTAAATGTTTTATTTTGAAAACGCTTGTATTTTTTTTGTATAGGTAGTTTAAAACTATTTCAAAAGACAATAATATACTTATATGTACGTAGAGTTATAACAAATTTATTAACAATTCAATACCTACATGTTTTTAAAAAATATAATCAACTATTTTCTCCAAAGAATTTATATCACTATGCATGTTATTTAGAAACATAAAAACGATTAATAAATGTATAAATATTAAACTTATTAAGTCATGTTTTAAAAATAGTGATACCTGTAATTGAATTTATTCAATTAGAATTTGAATTTATATTATGTATTAATAAACATATGGAATAAAAAGCTATTTGGAAAACTAACATTCAGAATACTACGTATTAGTAATTTCGGAGTTTTTTTTACAGTTCTTGAGGAGTATGATTCCGCACCGCGGATATATGGGATGCAATACAAGCATTTAGTTCGTTTATGTTTATTTTGAATAGTTTGGTAAGACACATTCTTTTTCATGCAGCCATGTAACTGAATGTCCTGTCCACGTAAACATAAATTATTATTATTTTATTTGAACAGTAAATAATTATAAATCAGAAGAAGTACTGGCCCTACTCAACTTCGAATTGAATATTAACGATCAATTAACTATTATCAAACCGCGAAATCTTATCTACATAAATCAAATTATAAACGAAGCCTTTTGATAAAATGCAATAAAAACCTAGGGCATGTAGATTGGGACCAGACAAGATTCTATTTCCCCTTCTTTATACGCGGGATGGGCAATTTCTATAATAAAAACTTTTTTTATTCGTAGTTTACGCAGATAGATCCATTTGATTTTTGGCAATCGATTAAAAGTTAATAAAAAAAAATAAATACATGGTGTTGTATCGTTACTGAAGACTGATGAATGATGAGTAATCCCGCGCCCGCAACCCTTTCATTTATTAAAAATTTACATTTAATGTTTCCATTCAAATGTTTTCGCTGTATGTTGCTTTCACTTGGCAACATCAGGTCCAGACGATTTTTCAGTAGCTTGATGTACTATATCACACCTGTAAACAAACGAAATATTTAATAATTCATGACATTTATTAAATTTTTGTTGCAATTTGTTTTTAGTTTTTTTATTGTAGATAATTTTCAATGAGTCGTTTGGTAAATGGGTGGTATGAAGCCCCTTGCTTCTGTTGGATTCTAGTATCTTTCAAAAACTTCCGAAAATTGTCCGCCATGAACTTTGATCCTCAATAACTAACAAAAGTTTTTAGTAAGCCAAAAATATACTCAAAATGTCTCAATATTTTTCTATTGTTGTTTTCGTCGTCAAATTTTGTGTATCATCGACTTGGTAACAGAGATATGACCATTTCAATATTGCATACAAAGTGCAATTTGTTTATATTTTTTTTTTAAAGCAGAAGGTGTGACATTTTTTTATTTACATAAACGAATACTTGGATACTTCGCCCGCTGGCGTCGACGTGGTCTGTTAAACTTAAAACAGCATCGAAGAAATCTCAGAAGAGATATTCAATATCTCCCAAATGATGCTGTATAGCGCAAATTACTATGCAGATAAGCTGGCACCAAAGTATGTCGGGCCCTTTTAAAAGATTTAAAACCTTTTAATCGTTCTTACGAAAATGACTGAAGTCCCAAAATAGAGTAACTTTTTTGAATTTTTTTATTTCACTGTGGTTTTGATTTAAAAAAAAAAACTGCCATATTTGGCCTGATGGGCTACTTTGTTGTGTTGCTTACCAGATTCATCCGTAGGAAATGGTTTATTTTTTTTCAAAAGGTAAACCCATTCCCAAGAAGGAAAGCGTGGAGTTTGTCACAGTGAAATTTACCGCGAAAAAATCGGCCTTTCATTCATCCAAATTCCTATTCCTACCTTTCCTTTTCTCTTTTCCTATAGGTGTTTCTTTCAACTTACTGAAAGAGATAGTAGTGTAGCCATGGTCCTTTGGTTCACTCTCTAAGTATTTTGGAAAAAACAATGTAAGTATATTTAAAACAATTGAAGTAAATGGTTTGTTTGATCTGTTCCAGAACCATAATTTACAGACGGGAGGTCTGATCAAGTCAAATATAAAATTTGGGTGACATTTAATCACGAACCTATAATAGTTGACAGACGGGACGGTCTGGTCAAATACTATCTAAATGAAGCTTTGGGACAGTTTGTCCCCAAACTCGAGATATTACTCATTTGAGAATGTCTTAGCCCCCAACCTAACTTTAAAATAATGAATATTGTACAAGATGGAATGCTATAGTCTTATCCCCAGACTGCTTTTAAACGCTGCAATTAACCCCTGCGATTTTTAAGCACGTGGCGGGGGACGTATGCGGTGGCCGGGGTAAACAAAGTTGCAGATGTTGAAATAATTGCAGAGTTATCGCTCTTTCTTCTTTGCGCTTTTTCCTTTTGTTTGAGACATAACCCTTAACTATAGTGGTGGGTCCAGGGGACCCACGTCTATTCTTTTAAAAGTAAATAAAGACCGTTGCGACCGCCGCAGCTGGTTGTGCTTTTAAGTACCTTCCCCGAGTAGGCCGAAGTGTATGAACAGGGAAGGACGCGTTTCGCTCGTCTGTCATATGGTAAGTTACAGAGATTACCTGGGTCCCATGGACCCACCACTATATTTACGTTACTTTTTTTTCTCGGTGACTAATTTATTTTCGTTTTTTTATTTTATATATTTGTTTCCTGTAAGTGATTTTTGTGTTTTGTCTTGAGTTGCGATTTGTATAAAAAAAAAAATGTTGGAAGAGTGGATGAATGCCTCAAATGTTCCAAGCAAATATGCAAATTTTGCATTCAAAATATATGTCAATTTGGCCGATGTCAAAATTTTGTGTGTTAATGTTTTTAAGTTTTTTTTTTTTTTAATACTTAAGAGTATTATTTTATGTTAAAGAATAATGTTTTGTTTAGGTTTTGCGTTTGTTTTTTTTTAATATTCTCATTTTAAAGATGACTTATTTTTAAACTTAGATTTTTAAGACTGAATTTTAAAGTGCAAATTTTATTTTGAAAACTAATGTTCCTATTTTTTTGTTTTTTTTTTTTAACTACCTCTGAAATTGTTATTTTTTAATGTTTAATAAAAAATATTATAAAAAAATTAAATTTAGTATTTTATTTTATCATTTCAAAACACCTGGGTCCACTGGACCCACCACTATAGATACGTCACTAAATTTCACCACTATAGTTAAGAGATAAGTGGAGTAAGGAGTGTGAAAAAATGTTTCTTTCTCATTTAACAAAAAATGCAGCGTTTAAATGGATGCTGCTATCCGAAAGAAACTCAAAAGAGAAACGCCGTTAAAAATTGCAGTCGTGAGTCGTCTAAAAGCAGTCTAACAAAAGCCCACCGAAGTAATTTTGTTCAGAATCGCGAGTAGGTAAATAATTAATTGCCAACTTGTCTCTCCAAAATTTTAGTTATTGGTCGTTCGCTTTTTCTTTTCCGCTGCTCTATGTTCTCCTTTCATATTCTTGGGTTTTGTTAGAAAGCAATTTTTTCAAAATACATTTGTAACTATATAGAATGTCAAATAAAAATGAAAAAGCACAAGCAATTTATGCGGTGTTGAGTTTATATTTTTGCACTAGTTTGCGTTAAAACATGGACACTAGTGCAAAAATATGAACTCACCACCGTGTTTAGCTTGCAGGCAAACCAGAATGACAGCCGAGCTTTCCAATCTTTATAATTCATAATCTCTACACAGGAAGTAGATGGATATACTCTGGAGAGAACGAACATTTTTTGTCTCTTCTAAAGTCTGACTCTAAGGCATCCCATTCACATGCAAATTCTTGTGAATAAATCGACTCAAAAACTCGTCTTCAGTAACAACAGTGGACGTTCCCTTATTGCGTTATCAGTTGATATTTTTGTAACAAAAATAAAAATATATGTTCCTAGCTTTTTATTGAAATAAGATTTTTTTTTATATAAAAACTGTGAAAATGTACGAAAGTACAAATTATACCTATAAGATTTGACTTTAAATACTGAATTCTTACAATGAAATCTAAGAAGTTTTTTTTTTTTTAATAAATAGGTATATTTTTTATTTAGAAAATAAAAAAAAAAAATATTTTTAGAGTGTGTTTTGTTTATACGGGAGCTTTATTCTTAAAGGAGAAGTTCACATCTCACACTTAATTTTTTTTTGTCTAGGAAAGGATTTTGGCAGAGAAGTATGGTGTTTTTTTTTTCTTCCAGTACAAAAACAGTAGAATTTTTTTTCAAATACGGTGGGATTTTAAAAATTTCATCTGGCATCAGTGCGACACAAATAACTGCACAAATTTGAAGACTTGAGCAAAATATCAAAATTGTTTTGATTTTTACACAGTTAACTGCGCAACTAGCACAAACAACCCCATTCACAACAACTGGGGTTTGCGCAGTTATTTTGTGTCGTGAATTCCCGGCCTTACACTTAAAGCTGCCTATTTTTTTTTTTGTATAGCAGTACCTATAACTGTAAAACATATTAACTACGACATTAGGCGCATGCGCCTTCCTTTATCTACTGCAAAGTACTTCTGGTTGCAGTCAACTACTTCTACTCTGCGGAAAAAGTACTTCAAAGCACTTTAATAATGTATTAACGAAATGGATGCACGCAAGAAAGCGACACCATCAATAAAAATAAATTACTTACAGTCGTATTTATTAGATTTTTATCTACTTAGACACTGTCTAACTATTTTCAAATTGATGGAAATATGCCTTAATTAATAAAAATAAATAACACATTATTCACGGTTAAGACAATCTACTCTTGTGTCTAAGTTAGGCAGCTATAAGACAACATTAAACAATGTTTTTGAATACATTTTCTAAATTTGGACAGTCGTCTAAAGTTAGATAACGTTTATAAATAAGACCATTAGTAAATTATTGTTGTTGATGTTTCTCTTATCTAAAATAAAGCATAGTATTCGGCCCGAACCACTGTCCAACTTTCTTGTCTTCGGATAAACACTAACTTTAGACAACTGTCCAACTTTGGAAAATGTGAAAATTATTTATTCAATTCACTTTTTCGCAGAACCAGAATCGGCCGATGTTCATGTAACAGATAGATCTCCGAGATCTCATTCTCCTGAACACACCTAATTTGTTCGCCAGTCGTCAAAGGGTCAATCATGGACGTATATATATGGACTCATTGACCTACTAGATATGGACTGCCAGGAGCCAACTTCACGATGTTTCCACCTATAACTAAACGTCACTAGCTCTCACGTAGAAAAAGCGGAAAACATTGTAAATATTTTTGACACTTCAGTTTTGTGCTTTTATGTTATTTTTTTTTCGTGTTTTGTTTATTTTGTTTTTTATTCAAAAAAAGGTAATAGCAAATTAAGTTATAATATAATAAACAAATAAAATAACATCATTTTATATGTAACGCTAACAAGAATTTCGCATGATTTTCTATTGAAATTCTTGTAATCTTTGCATATAAAGTGCTGTTATTTCAAAACTACTTGCTTAATTTGAGTGATTAAAACGTTTCTGAATTCTTATTTATGTCCTCTTGCTTTATTTTAAATCCATTTTCAATTTTATAAAAAATCCATATGAAAGTAATTCGGCCGTTGCTCAATTATATTAAAATATGGCTAAATTGGATTTTTCATGTAGTCAAGTAGCAATAAATTGTTATTACAGTCTGGTTTCAAAAACCATGTCCAGGATGTGATCGGTTTTGCCCAGAATCACAAAAGCTTGAACCAAATCGTTCAAAACTGTTGCATTAGTACCTAATTTCAACACTTGATCCAATGGGCCCTATCGCGAACGACATTTCCCGGGAAATATTTCCCACGTTCGAAAAATTCGTATCGTGAATGGTGTTCGAAATTCCCCTCGGAATTTATTGCTATCGTGAACAATATTTCCATGGGAAATTTGTTGTAATTTCTCTGGAATTTTTTCCCATTTATTTTGGTGGAGAAATTAAGGCGAGACGGAGGAATTGAAACTTTTTTGATAAATAAACACAATTTTTTAATTTTATTATGGGACGAACTCAACAAATCAAATCAAAATAGAACCAGTATTATGGAAAAGAATACTATAGAGACTGGGTTTACTACCTACAGGGTAAATAAGATTTGGCAAAATTTGGCCGAAATGCATCTTTATTTTGATTACCTTCTTGCAGCAAAAAACGAAAAATGCAAAACCAAGAAAAAGATCACTCAGTTTATATTTTACGAAAAAATATAAATTTTTCTTTCTTTGCTCTTCCGCGGTTTGAATTTTGATCTATTCTGGACAAAGCTTTTCCTCGAAAATGTTAAGGAAGTTCGACAAAACTTCACAGAATGTTGACTGGGCAAGACCTCCATCGTGGTCCTTGCCGACTCCTCTTTGGTACCCACCTTCAGCAAAAAAAACGCAGACATGCACTAAGCCTGACGATGTGTGGACACTGGGCAGTGTTTTCAGATAGAGGAATTTTGTTCTTCTACGAAATTTAACACCTCGTTCAAACGGAAAAATATAATTGGCAACATGAAAAAATTCAATTATTTTGTTTGTTGTACCCTAGCAAAGTATCGAAGAGGACAATTTTATGCAATTTTATACAATTCAGTTGAAATGATCGCACCCAATATTTCTTTCTTCACATGGATGGGGAATTTGTTTGGGATATTTAGTTTTATTGTAAAGGGAATTTTAACTTAAATTTAATTTTTTTTAATTATGATCCTTTGATAACACTGTACACAATTCGAAATTGATCTCCGAAAATAATTTTGTCTTTTGAATGTTGGTAGTTTTTTCCCTGGGAAAAATTTATTCCGAGGGAAGTTCACGATAACTAGAAATATTTCTTGGGAATGAAACTTTCCGTGGGAACTAAAATTCCCCGGGAGATTCCCGATAGGGCCCAATGTTTCCAATTTGGGAACAGGGATCTCCCACACAGCTTGGATACAGACTACATCAATGAAAGATTTAATTAGCCAAAGTAGAGAGTTGAAAATACAGACACTTATGCTTTCATGCCTCGGAAGGAGTACTTTCCAGGTTCTTTTTCAATCTGAAGTGCCAACTCTCAAGTTGGTGCCAAAACAAACACATTGGGTCATTTACGTTGAAATCAGGTATTGGTGGAGCAGGCAACAAATTCAAGATTTTCTTTAATTTTTGGGGACAGTTTAATGAACGGGCAACGGCACGGCATTATATTTGGGATGCAGACGCGAGTCTGAAATAAAATTATTCAGAGGATTTGGACGATTTCGGCGACCGACCGTGACGTTGCGATTCACTTAGGATAACAATCGCGATTGTAATGGGCAAATACTTATTTCAATCGATTTATTTATTATTATTTAATTTCTCAATCTCAAATTATAAAAAAAAAAAAACAAGATAAAACTAGAACGAACAAATACGGAATTAAAATTTTCACCACCGCAGTTTCACAAAAAAAAAAAGATGAATTGTCAAACAGGAGAAACTCACCCGTTAAAATTGTTGTTGCAATTCACATCTATTCATGGACACGATCCGAAATTACAAATACAACAATTAACCCAATTACACGCCGCGGAATACTGTATCGATGCATAGCGTCGATAAGGTTTTATGGTCGTGTAAAATGGGGATATACCGACACAGTGTTTCGCGTAGTATTGCACCGGTATAGTATGCCGAGTGGTGTGTAAAAAGGGACGGAAAGCTTTACCGATGCGATTTGATTTTTTTTTTTAAGTTTACCTGTTGCTTTTGTTTTGAAGCGATTTTTTTATTTATCTAAGTGAAATTAAAGGATAATTCACTATGGCAGAAACCGAAAAATGTATCTAATAAATAGAAATAATAAAAAATAAGAAAATTGTTGTCCAAATGGAAATTTTTGACAATTGACTTTTGACAGCCCCACACCGACATATGGGTGTGTAAATGCCCATACAGAATCGGAATGCTTTATCGGTAAAGTGTTTCGATGCTGGCGTGTAATAGGGGTAAATGTAAACAAATGGGTTTTGAAGGGTGAAACGTACGAAAGATTCATATCTTTATAATTCAGAAAACTGTAAACATATTGGGCCCTATCGGGGATCTCCCGGGGAATTTTAGTTCCCACGGAAAGTTTCATTCCCAAGAAATATTTCTAGTTATCGGAATAAATTTTTCCCAGGGAAAAAACTACCAACATTCAAAAGACAAAATTATTTTCGGAGATCAATTTCGAATTGTGTACAGTGTTATCAGAGGATCATAATTTAAAAAAATTAAATTTAAGCTGAAATTCCCTTTACAATAAAACAAAATATCCCAAACAAATTCCCCATCCATGTGAAGAAAGAAATATTGGGTGCGATCATTTCAACTGAATTGTATAAAATTGTCCTCTTCGATACCTTGCTAAGGTACAACAAACAAAATAATTGAATTTTTCATGTTGCCAATTATATTTTTCCGTTTGAACGAGGTGTTAAATTTCGCAGAAGAACAAAATTCCTCTATCTGAAAACACTGTCCAGTGTCCACACATCGTCAGGCTTAGTGCATGTCTGCGTTTTTTTTGCTGAAGGTGGGTACCAAAGAGGAGTCGGCAAGGACCACGATGGAGGTCTTGCCCAGTCAACATTCTGTGAAGTTTTGTCGAACTTCCTTAACATTTTCGAGGAAAAGCTTTGTCCAGAATAGATCAAAATTCAAACCGCGGAAGAGCAAAGAAAGAAAAATTTATATTTTTTCGTAAAATATAAACTGAGTGATCTTTTTCTTGGTTTTGCATTTTTCGTTTTTTGCTGCAAGAAGGTAATCAAAATAAAGATGCATTTCGGCCAAATTTTGCCAAATCTTATTTACCCTGCAGGTAGTAAATCCAGTCTCTATAGTATTCTTTTCCATAATACTGGTTCTATTTTGATTTGATTTGTTGAGTTCGTCCCATAATAAAATTAAAAAATTGTGTTTATTTATCAAAAAAGTTTCAATTCCTCCGTCTCGCCTTAATTTCTCCACCAAAATAAAAGGGAAAAAATTCCAGAGAAATTACAACAAATTTCCGATGGAAATATTGTTCACGATAGCAATAAATTCCGAGGGGAATTTCGAACACCATTAACGATACGAATTTTTCGAACGTGGGAAATATTTCCCGGGAAATGTCGTTCGCGATAGGGCCCATTATTATTTTTTTTTAGTGGCGAAAGAAGAACGAAAAGTTGTTCCTCTCTTATTGAGACATTTTCTGTGTCATTGGTGGTTCGGCCAAATAATTTTTTTTTGAGTTATGAATTTTTAGTAAGAAAAAAAACTTGCAGGATAAGTTTCGGTTATGTTAAAAATAATATTTTCCCCCATAAAAAAGCATTTCAAATATTTTCCCACTATAAATCCCACCATCAATTTTTTCCCACCATTATTCCCACCAAAGAGATTTTTTCCTCCCATTTTGGTGGGAAAAACCACCAATCTGGGAACACTGTTGTGTCCATAGAGTACCTATATTATCTAGAGAACCGACTCGTACCCCCCTTGCCTAAAACACCCGCAAATTTTATTTGAGCACAGTAAGAGAACACTCTCCAAATTCCCTGTCCGTGAATTCGTGTGAATTTTAGATATAGCGCATCTCTCTTCAAATTTCTCTCCCCATCTTTTTAATTCTGAAAGATACACACAAAAATGCGAACATTGCTGAAAAAAAGAAAAGAAAGACGTGCACGCAGGCGTTGTTTCCACCATCGCAGCTCCGATGTGACTGAGGGTCGGTGGGTTGGGTTTTGTGTTTTGTTTTCATCTCAGTAAAAGAGAGATCAAATTCCAGCGATGGACTTTTTTTACAAGAAGTATGAACATGGTTTATAATGCAGTTTTAAAAAAAGTATTTCATATCTGGTGGGAGAACTGAACACTGAGCAAAACTGAGCCAATATCCATTAAATTATCACTAGGTTAGTGCGATTCCATTAAAAATGCATTCGGCAACTAACACATATTCAGCCTTGTGGAGGAAATCCTCTCAGTGCAGCTTGTAGGGTGAAAGAGAAAAAGCCCTGAAGTCGGTTCTCTAGATAATATAGGTACTCTATGGTTGTGTCGTGAATGTAAAAAACTGTGCAATCGCTCAGTTGAAAAATTTTATCAACGCAGTGCACATTGTTTTTTCTTTATGATGGGTGATGAACAAAAGTTCTGGAGCGAGTTCCTCGAACTTTATAAAGAACAGCCTGCTCTATAGAAAAAAGCCCAGAATATATAACAGGATTATGAAAAACAAAGCCTACGAGCTCTTGGTTCAAAAACTGAAATAAAAAATCCCAGAAGCCGACCGGGACACTGTTGTTAAAAAAATTAATAGGTATCTAGTGTCTGGACAAATTACCGAAAAGAACTAAAAAAGTTAAATGCAGCGAAAAGTCCGGTGCCGGAGCCAATGTTCACTGAATGAAAACTTTTTAAAACTGAGAACTGTGCAGTTCACTTGTATCGTGTTTTGCACAAACTGACTTGAGTGAAATGACAGTTTGCGCAGTTATTTTGTGTCGTGAATTCCCGGCCTAACAATTGTTCTATTTTGTATGGATACGCTATCCAGTCTATTATAGAGATCAGTGCCATTTATGCGGTGGTGAACTCATATTTTTGCACTAGTGTGCGTTAAAACATTGACCCTTAGTGCAAAAATATGAATTCACCACCATCCGGCATTTTGATTAACTTGTTGGCAAACTAGAATGACAGCCGAGGTTTCCCATCTAGAGAAATCACCACAGATTAATCAAAAAAAATTGAAATGTAAAAATAAATAAACTCACCGCATTAAATTGTTATTGCAATTTACATCTATTCATCTACACGAGATGAAACTACAAAACCAACAATGTCAACAAATTGGTTTTGGTTGTTGAAACGTATGAAACAGAGATTATGAATTATAAAGATTGGAATGCTCGGCTGTCAATCTGCCCATGTTTAAACGCACACTAGTGCAAAAATATGAGTTTACCACCGTGTTTAGCTTGTTGTTACAATTCACGTCTATTCATCGACACGAGATGAAAATAAAAGAACATTATGTAAACAAAAGGGTTTTAGAGGGTGGAACGTATGAAAGATTGCTATCTTTATAATTCATAATCTCTGGTATGAAAGATACCTATCTTTATATTTTTATAATTCATAATCAAATCATAATCTCTGCTCTGTCAGCTTTTTGTTTTGTGTAATATGGTGAAGAAAACTAAAAAATAAAAAAATTTCCAGCAAAATAAAATGTTTTTCAATATTCGTAATTTAGTTTTGAATGTAATAAAAAATCATTCAAGATATATTAATGAACTCAATACTCGGATAACTTACACAAATGAACAACTTAGCCGATTTTTTGCGACAGCAACACTTCCGGATATATTGCCTCAGGATTTGTCTAGTATCCCAATACAGAGAATACGGAATTTTAGTATAATTGCACATGTGGATCATGGAAAAAGTACATTAGCTGACCGACTGTTAGAACTTACTGGTGCAATATCCAAGAATTCTGAAAATCAGCAAGTTTTAGATAATTTACAAGTCGAAAGAGAACGAGGGATCACTGTTAAAGCCCAAACTGTATCAATTGTCCACGAATATAAAAATCAAAATTATCTTTTAAATTTGATTGATACGCCAGGACATGTGGATTTCTCCAATGAAGTAAGAAAAACTTGTTACTTTAATTTTTTTTTTTTAAATATTTATTTTTAATTAGGTCTCAAGATCGCTTTCAGTCTGCGACGGTGTCATTCTATTAGTCGACGCCTGCCATGGTATTCAAGCCCAAACCGTTGCCAACTTTCAACTGGCGAAGTCGAGAAACCTTACCGTTGTTCCTGTATTAAACAAAATTGATATAAAACATGCGAATCCAGAACGTGTCATCAAGGATCTGCAATCGTTATTTGATATTGAACCATCTGGAATCTTAAAAGTATTGTTTGTGCTTGTACACTTTTCATAAAAGATTATAACTAGTCAAAAGATTTCAGCTAAGCTAGGTACCGGAATCCTTGAAGTTCTCGAAAACGTCATCGAAAGGATACCACCACCAAACGTGAACAGAGAAAGTCTGTTTAGAGCACTTATATTTGATAGTTGGTTTGATAAATATCGTGGAGCATTAAATCTTATATACGTACATAATGGATCTCTGAAAATTGGAGAGGAAATTCAATCACTCACTTCAGGGAAAACTTATCCAATTAAATCAATTTCTGTTCTCCTGCCAATTGAAACTTCCGTAAGCAATATGTAAGTTAAATATTATATAATAGGTAATTAAATTTAGGTGACACTTTTTATTATTATATTAATTCAGGCTAATATTATGAGCTTTATTATGGTTCGCGAATCAATCCTTCGTTTCGAATCAAATGGTTTGGGGAAAGGCATGGAAATAGCAGTAAGCGTGCTGCAATATTATTTAACTTAATTTTGAAAAAATGTCACCTAGAACCTTGTTGTCCTAAAGTGGCGTAAAACTGACGAATTAATAAGGGTCCTACCACAGTCCACAAAGCGAACCAAAAGCTGGCGGATTAAAATTAGGAAAATTACGCGGCTTAAACTTCAAATTGTTAGAGACTGGCCGGCAAAAAAAACACAAATTTACTATAGGTATACGTAGCATAATTTTTTTTTTAAACAAAAAGACTAATAATATCTCCAATAAATAAATTTGCATAAATTTGTTCAACTTTTTTCAGAGAAGATCTCTCTGAACAGTTCAATATAGGTTTCTTGAATTCTTCAAAAATATAATTTTTATATAAGGCGCCAGTTGATATTATCATTAAAACCATAACTGAAAACTATACTTTGGGAAAATCTAACCTCAATATACATAGATGTAATTTTTGTTGTTTGTATATTTGTATTTTATTTTTGATTGGGGAAACATTAACAACAATAATTTATTATGTAATTTCTTTTAACTGATGGTGTCGCTTTTTTTGCGTGGATTCATTTATAGTTACTACATTTGGCGCGTTCAGAAAAATGAGATCTCAGATATTTTTCTTACTCAAAAGGTGAGCAAGCGAATCCAAATTTGTTTTTCCTGCTTAAACATGTCAAATTTGTATGAACATTGTATGAACGTTGCATGAATACTCCTATTATAATAATAATAATAATACATATATATAAATACATACATATATATATATGTATTTTAAGGATATTCAAATTCAAGGTTTTAAGTTTTGTTATCAAATTATGTATTATTTATTTATTCTTTAAATTCGTACAAGTAAAATATTTTATACAGCCGCAAAAAGGTATACAATTACTTGTTACTTTACATTTAGTAAATGATTATTTCTTTTACGTGATTTTATATATTATGTAATGTTGTTTGAATCTTGAGTTGGCCTTATTTTACTTTTTCATATTTGATAATTTGGAATTTTCTTTTCAAAACTTTAAAATACTAAGAGAATAAGTGAATTTCCGACGAAACGTCGTCTAATTTAATTTTTTTTATTAAAAATATCATTAGAAAGACCTAAAGTCCACTCAAGATTCAATATTACAGTACATTAATTTTATATCTATGGGCTTATAGTTTAACGCTTATTTTGATTAGATTTGAGTTATGTAGTCAGTGGGATTAAGTGCAATGTCAATTTTTATTGATCACCTTGCCTTCTTTGTTTAGTGGTAATTTTGAGTAGATGTAAAACTCCCAGAGTTAAGTATATTGAAACAAGATTGTTTTTATAATATATTCCTCTGATAAAGCCAATTCAAACCAAGTGCGTTTATATGAAAAACTAATATTTTTTGTGACAATAAATATTTTTTAGGCAAAAATATTGACTGAAATGTGTACTGAAGAACTTAAAATGTTGAAAATGTGGTCTTTGAAGAAAAAATCAGGGCTTTTTAAATTTGTTAAGATTGGTCAATTCAATCAAAATCGATATAGTGCAACTCCAAGGGCTGTATACAATCGTCGACCCCGAGTAACTTAATTTTCCGAGGGGTTATCATACGCATAATAATAAACATAAAACAAAAGTCAGCTTAGCAAAATCCTATAACAAATAACTTTGATTTGTGTACATAGAGTAGGTATATTATATTCACTGATTATTATTAAAGTTTTGCTGAGCTGGCTATATTCAAACACGGCTCAAATTACTTCGGAAATGAAGATAAAGCTTGCGTCCGATGATATAAATTTTTAAAGAAACTTGCTTAAAATTTATTTAATGTGCCTATACCCAATTTGTAAATTCTTATCTAAATCTTTGCAGTAGAATACGAATTCTAAACTATGTAGTGTAGGTATTAGCTTAAGTTAAAAATACACATATAGCATATTTAACAATATCATTGAATAACATCAAATTCTTTTAACCAAAATAATTATGAAATCTTCTAATAAATTTGTAGGTGATGATTCTGTAAAAAAAATGATTCTGTTTCTTTTGTTTAACAAATTTCAATTCGACAGCCTCGTGCCGCTTTTTTTAAAACTTTCCATCTGCATTATATATTATGTATGTATGGAAACAAAAACCAAAGAAAAATAAGTTATCTTCAAACAAATATGAAGCAATAGAAAATTCCCTGTTAATCAGTATAATACCGATACGATTTTTACTATCTTTATCTCACTATAAAAAACCTAAATCAACAAAATGAAATTTTTATATTTTATTCCCAAATAGTTTTTCTATTTTTCAATATAAAACCAAATCTTCAGATTAGTTTGAAATAAAAACATCATCAATTAAACAAAAATAAAAGGGGCCACAACTTAAAAAAAAATCAGTAATGTTTTTACAAAAAGGTTACGTTTTTATTAAAAATGTTTTTCGGAAAAATGGTTATAAATGATCCTTTCATATAACATTTTTTTTGGTTTTCGATTTTCCCAAAAACGGCTACACTGATTTGGACCAATTTTTTTACGACTTTGTCGATTCCTATTAAAGTTAGAAGTTATCAGTTTTTTTAACATTATCTAGCAGATTTTAAATACAAATTATTCTTATGACCAAAAATAACTGTACCTCCCATCAGCTGAATTTTTTTTTTGTAGTCAAAATATATAGTCATGAAAAATTAAACTTTTATTATAACCGTAGGTATAAGCAATATCGCCTTCCTGTTTTCTTTTTTTTAAATAACGAATTAAAAGTATAGGAGATCAAGGAGTAGTTATGTATGCTAGTTATGCATACATACACAGATAAATATGTACAAACATCTATTTAAAATTGAAAACGTTGTATTTTTCTTTTTTTTTGGCAAATTTACTCAAAATATAATTTATTTCCAACGAATTCAAATGCTATAAAAGAAATATTTCGCGCGAAACTATAAAACATGTAATTTAATGGAAGCCAACAAATTGCTAAACAATTGAATTCCAAATAAAAAAGCGAAACAAAGAAATATAATTTTAATTATCAAAACAACTTAACGGCGGAATATCTATCACCAAAATAATAAAACGGCTAGGCTTGGCGATGTTTTGCGAAATAATGAAACGGCGCGTGCGACGAAACTTTATTTCGCGAAAAAAAAACACATGGCCAAATATCAAACAATGTAACAAAAAAAATTAAACAAAAAATTGCCAAATGACTTTTGCGACCTTTAAAAAAGCGAATTATAAAAACGCTAAATGTTAATTGCAGAATTATTGATAAACATAATGGTCGTGTTGCGGGCATCAATCCAAAGCTATCCGAACAATGATTTGATTTGATTTGTGATCAAAAAGAACTCTTCTGAAACCATTCCATTGGCAAAAAATATGATGAAAAAATGATGAACTTAAAACAATTAAATAATACATAATAAAGCAATTCTCGTCGTAACGCCGCGTCTTTTTTTCAATTTTTCGAACTTTTGACACAACGCACGTGACGACGAGAAATGCTTTATTATGTATTATTTCGTTGTTTTAAAATCGTGATTAAGGGAAAACATCTGCGAAGAGATCTCGTCACGACGGAGCTTAAAATCATTTGTTTTTGTTCATTTTAAGCAATACTCAATGAGTGATCAATTAGAAAAATAAATGCAAATAACAAGCATTGACAAAAAGATTATTGGGAGCAGTTTTCCATATACAAAGAATTTCAACTTCTTAGCTTGTTCTCCACATGAGAGAAAAGATTCGCACAAGGTTTTCTCAGTATGTTGTAATTTTGCAAAATTTTCTTTGTAGGTACTTGCAAGCAATCATGGGGTTTCAAAGAATGAGAACAACAACTTAGGCATATTTTAGGTTTTTCTTCTGAGTCTGCCAATTTTAATTAATTCATCACATCATTCGGGAAGTATTGCAGAATAAGAATTTTTTTTCAATTCTTTATAGTCTACGGGACAGTAACCTAATAATTATTAATAATTGTGAATGTTTAGGAAATTTCAGTAAAAACAAATGAATACTTACTACGAAATAAATCACAATTCACAAATTGAATTGAAAAATCAAATGGCGTCCGACGTTTAGTATGGGTGATATGCATGGAAAAGCTGTTGGAGGCATTGATTTCTAAAGCGAGTGTGGAAGCTCGTTATCGATAATACCGTGAAATCGCTAAATCATTCGACTTTAGTCGAACGTTTGATTCGCTATTCGTAATGAGGGCCATAAAATCTTTAAAATCTGCGAAGCGGGACAGCCAAGGTTCTGTTGTCCAAATCTTAATCATTGTCTCGAAATGGATGGATTTTCGAGATTTTTGTAATTCTAGATTAAGTATGTTTTTCTAGATTTTGTCTTTCGAAATTTTTGGTTTTTAGATTTCGTTGTAGATCGAAAAATAAGATATCTCTACTATATTGAATGAGAACCAGATTTGACACATGTGAAATTATTCTCAAATTAAAAAGTGAAGTGAAGATCGCAAATTTTAAATGAAAAAAATGGTACCTAATAGATTTATCGAGGTCTTAAACCTTTTGCAGTTATTGAACAAGCAGTCACCATTGATTTGCATCTAGCATTCTTTTGATTTGTGTTGGTGTCAAGAGATTTTATTTTCTCTTGTGCCTATTTTTTTTTTCATGCACAATGATTTGAGTAGATTCTCACGAATATAATGTAATGAAAACTTTATTTTTAAGAACTTACTTTGTCGTTGGTAGAACCAAACCAATAACGGTACCTGCCGTCCAAAATTCTTTAGCAATTAATGAAAATCTTATTTTTCTCAAAAACGTCCCACAAAAAACAATCGGTAATTTTTTTACATATACGAAATACAAGGGCTACCTTTTGCAAAAAAAATGGAACCATTTTATATTTCGATTTCCTCTGACTTTATAAATTATTTAAATTTTTTTTTTTTGATTTTTAAAAAATGTTTTAATTTTTTTTTGAAAACCTAATACATAATTTGAAAAGGACGAGGTCGATTGTTATTAAACCTGGCACCCATACGTTTTTTAACCTTATCTAGCAAATTTTGAACGAAAAAAAAACACCTTCTACGATTTCGATTGAGATTTTTATGTGAGCTACAGTCAGTACGATCTATCATTTTATTGGAAACAAATTTGTATTATTCCATTATTAAACATATCTAGAACAATTTTTTTTGGTTTTTGACTATCTCATTATCTGTTGAAACGATTTTAATGGATTTTTTACACAAGAGCTTCTAATAAGTTTAAATAATATTGAATATCAAAATAAAAAAAAAAAAAACAATGTAATAATTAAAGCTGCCTCCACTTCGCGCTTGTAATAAAATAATACATTTATATAACTTTTACTACTTCCAACTAGCAGAAAAAATATATCAAGTGGACACGATTATGAAAGAAGGTACTGACAGGAATTTATTTATCAAAACTTTACAAATGAACTCGCGATATTAAAATCTCGAAAAAATGATTTTCAAATGGACAGGCACCCGAGTGTAACGAGATTTTACTAGCGAAAGAACTCTCAAATGGACACGCGCCTTTAGTTAAACTAAAATAGTTATTTCATTGGAGGAAAGATTTTTTCAACAAAAAAGATGACTTATCCCATATATTTTTGCTAGAGAGGTTGAAATGCGACTAAACTCGCATAGCGGGAACATTGGTTGGGATTTGTTTCATGTTTATTTTTTTTTTTAAATTCTCCGGTTTTTATTTAAATTTAAATTCTATGTTTCTTTTAATTTTTTAAATAATAAAATTCAACAAAGTTTTAGCATAACAAAAATATTGTTTCAATTATAGTTATCTGTATCTGATGAATGAACGCAATAATTAAATAACACCAAAATCTAATTTTGGCCACGTTTTTGGGAAAATCCGCTGTGTTCAATGTGCAACAAGGCACGACAAAATTTAAAAAAAAATTAAAAACATAAATATGTATTCGGATTTAAAAAACAAATGAGACTACCCAAAAATATCCTTAAAGAATCTTATAAAAATAAACAATATTATAAAATTAGTTTCAAGTAAATCAGTTTAATATACTTTCTGAGATTACGTTTGACGTGCCAAATAAATAATTGTTTCTTTTTTATATTTTAGATCGGCTGGCCAAGTTGGTTTGATTTCCTGCAATATGCGAAACAGCAAAGAATCCATCATTGGCGACACCATACACATAAAGGATACTAAAATTACTCCGCTCACTAGCTTTAAGCCCAAGGAGCCTATGGTATTTGCTGGAATTTATCCATCTGATCAGTCAAAACACGTTGTGCTACGAAGAGCTATTGAAAAATTGGTTTTAAATGATTCGGCGGTAACCGTCAATATAGACTCAAGTCCAGCGCTAGGACAAGGTTGGAGACTAGGGTTCCTTGGATTGCTTCATATGGAAGTTTTTTGCCAGAGGCTAGAACAAGAGTATGCCGCTGAACCTGTTATTACAGCTCCATCTGTGACATATCGTCTTTTGCTAAGAAATCCCAAAATAATTAAGCAACTAGGAAAGAATACAGTGGAAATATCAAACGCCGCATTGTTTCCAGAACCCCCAGATGTTGAGGAATACTATGAGCCGCTTGTTATGGGTATGCTCTTGGTTCTAGTATTTATCGAATTTGAAATGAATTAGTTGTTTTTTATAGGAACTATAATCACACCAACAAAATTTTTGGGAGATATTATAAGTCTGTGTGTTGATCGGCGGGGTGTACAACGCAGTTCCATCAATATTGACAATGATAGAATTTTGATGACATATATCCTACCACTAAGTGAGATAATTTTTGACTTCAACGATCGACTTAAATCAGTTAGTTCAGGTTATGCGAGTTTTAATTATGAAGACCATGGGTATCACAAAACAAATGTAGTGCGGTTAGACATTCTCCTCAATGGAAAGAAGGTAGAAGAATTCTCCCGGATAGTGCACTGTACTAAGGCAACTGTTGTTGGCAAAGAGATGGTTGTAAGACTAAAGGAACTCATACCAAGGCAAATGGTTCAGATAGCCATTCAAGCATGTGTAGGAAGTAAAGTTCTAGCAAGAGAGACTATTAAAGCGTACCGAAAAGATGTTACCGCAAAATTGGTAAGTCAATATATTTCAATAACTATGAACTATTGTAAGTTAAACGTTTGGTTTTTTTAGTATGGTGGGGATGTCACGAGGAGAATGAAACTAATAAAGCAACAAACTGAAGGTAAAAAGAAAATGAGAATGTTTGCTAACATAAGGGTACCACATGAAACTTTTATTAATGTTTTAAAAAGGTAGCAAAATTAAAAAAATACATAAAACTAAATAATAATATGTTTAATTATATACAAAACAAATATATATCAAAAACCTGTTTTAATGATTTATATTAATACTTTAATAGTAAATATTTATAAATACCCCTAACAATTTCGAGCGGTTTCTACCACGCATAAGTTATGATATGAGCGCTCTCAATAAAAATGTCCACTTTTCAAGTTTGCTTGCTTTTTTAGGGGGATTTTATTTTTTAAGCTTTGAAATTCACTGAATAAAATAAATAAAATGAAACTAGTTAAATGACAAAATTTATTGGAAACAAATTCACCAGTGAAATTAAGTGCTTGTAAGTTCATATAGATGCCTTTCCCTATATTTGAAGAAAAAGTGAAAAAAATGTTGATTTTCTTCGCAATCTTACGAAGCCATTTGTGTGCATATGACAATAATTTAAAAGGCAGGTAGAAAAAATATTTATCGTTTTTTAATTTTTGATCTTTTTTGGACAGTTGGCACACAGCAAAAGATAGTTGAAAAAATGTACCGATATATTGTCAGATTTTTGATGAAATTGCTATACGTCTGTACTTTTGAGATAAATTTGTAATTTAATTGGCATTTCTAAATTCAAATTCAGTAATAAAAATTTTAAAAGTATTGCAAAAATAAAACGCAAACCGATTTTAAAGTGTATAAAAATGTTTTCTGTAAAATGTATTGAAAGCAAGTGACATTGTGACAGTATGATTAAGGATTAGCTGGGCAAACAAAAGAAAGTAGGTATAAACAAAGTGCATGTACATTTTGTAGTAGGCATTTTAAATTAACGTGAATTAAGCTAAAGGTAGAATCAATTTAGCAAAGCAACTTCATACATATTGAATAGTTATAGTTTTATTGTAGGGAAAATATCCTTGAAAAACCCCACGTATATTATTAGCCATCCTTTCCGCCTGACTCGCCTTTTCAGACTGAATAATTTACCACACAATAAAATTCTTGTTCATATAATCATAAGAGTGAGATGTTAGAACATTGCTTGCGTCATATATGTACGTATACTTGCTATTGCTGGCAAATATCGCTGACTTGCTATTGCCGGAAACTTTTACTTTGTACCATTATTGTTGTACATCCGCTGGCAACGACTTCGCTGGCTAATAAAAACGATCGTAATAGGCAAGAAACGATACTGATGTCAAATCACCGACGAGATCGATATGAACTGCTCTCGTCTTCAGGCACATAGAGTACCTATATTATCTAGAGAACCGACTTCAGCGCTTTTTCTCTTTCACCCTACAATCTGCACTGAGAGGATTTCCTCCACAAGGCTGAATATGTGGTATTTGCCAAATGCATATTTAATGGAAGTATAGGTACTTTATGACTATTATACAAGACGCTAGAATCGCTACAAATTAAACTTTGAATACTTAGAATAAGAGTAGTATAGGGAATGAATTACAAGTAGTAAGAGCGAAAGAATCATTTTATTTAAATTACTAATTTACAGCCCTATTCTGCTAAACGTTCACGTGAATATTCGTATTCTGCTATCCGTCTGAGGGAAACGTTCCAAAAAGCATATAAATTGCGATAAAAATAAAATTTTAAGAATTAGATTCTCTCAAGAACTTCAAAAATAATTACTTATAGACCTTTGAACTCGGAAAGATTGAAGAGTTTAAAGAATAATTCGTGACAAATTATGGGAACAATTCACGTGAATCGAAAGATTCGATCGGATCGGATAGCAGAACAGGGGTGATAAAAAGGAGAGTAAAGGGGATAACTGAGTAATATTTTTGCGCCGCCGCCGCCGCGCCGCCGCCATGACAAAGAGCAACATAAAGAAAAGAAAAAACGAAAATATTTTTGTGTCTATCTCCTCTTAATTTATACAAAAAATTTTGTTTGCGTTGCTTATGGGAGTTGAGCGGTAAGCGGTACGGTTCGCGTACACTAAAACCGAATCATCGGCCGATATCGGGTCGGAGGTATTCGGACGACTGTCTCGGACGTTCGTCTGCCTACACTCCTTCCGATCTCGGACGGTGCCGATCTGGAGTCTGACTGTGATGTAAAAGTGATAATTTTCTCTATTGTTATAATTTATAGAAAATTTGTCCCAGAAAGGTGCCCTTTATGAATGCAATTAATTAACTTTTCAGTATCCATGTTTTTTTTATTTGTATGAACTTTATCAAGAATCAACCGGACAACTGACGAAAAATCCAAACATGTTGGGATATGCCGGTCGATCGCTTATTAACGGACGTCATCGGACAATGTCGCTTTCAGTGGTGTACGTGCTCTCTTTCCTTTCTATACGTTTGGTTCGATCGGCCGAGTTCGGTAGAATACGTAAAGATGAAATAGTGGTTATACATATACATAGCAGGACTCTCCAAGGAATGTTGGGTTATGCAGCAAAGATGTACCTACATAGGTATACTATTTGTCTGGTTTAAAAAATATTAATAAAATCTTTAAGATTGCAGGTATGTATTGAAGTATGTTAATATTTTTGTTCTTCAAAATGACCAAAAATTTAATTTTTTAATATAAAAAATATAATAATTATTATTATCAATCAGGTATTTAGGTAATAATTATAGGTAGGTACATACCTAGATACCTTATAAAAATATTTGATTACTTTCATAATTTTATAGGTACATACATACATATGTATGTAGGTTTCTGAAAATAATTAGTTTATCAGGGTCTTAGGTACAAATAACTATTGTAAAATTACAAAAATTAAATTAGGTAGGTATGCAAAAATTTAGTTGTAATTACTAGGAAAATATTAGCGCAAAATTTTAAACGATTTAGTACGATGTTAAAGCATTTTTACTATGATAAAATGGCTTTAACATTGTACTAAATCGTTTAAAATTTTGCGCTATTATTTTTAAACAAATTTTAAAAAGGGAATACCTACCTGCCTATAGGTATTTAACCTTTTTCTTGCAAATGTGTTTTGTGTACTTTTTTAATAAATAATATTTTAATGAAATATGTTCCTTAAGTATATGTAAATGTAAATTTTAAATTTTGAATGTAGGTATGTACCTAATTATTATTTCCTCCATACCTGATTGATAATAATTATAATTATTATTTTTTATGTTCAAAAATTTAATTTTGAAGAACAAAAATATTATCATAATTATATTAAAGATTGTATTAATATTTTTCAAACGAGACAAATAGTATACCTATACTTATATTTACATAGGTACGTCTTTGCTGCATAACCCGAAGTATCGCAACATTGCTTATGGAGTCCCGCTTTAAGATACTTACATAGTAAAAAGTAAAAACGTTGCGTTGCTTATTTGATTTTCACTGAATTGAAAACTATAAATAAAACACCTATGAACCAAAATCTTGCAAGAAAACAAAATAGGGGTATTAATGCAAAGTTGTTGTAAACTGCGTAAACCTGTAAAATTTTTATGAAAAACCAGTAGATAGTTAATTCTTTGATTGAGTTTTTAAATGAAGTTATTTTAGTGCTCAATTTTTGAATAAACCATTTTCAAACTCAATGTTTTGAAAATAAAATTTGAAAATTATCTATTCAAAAGTTAAGCACTAAAATAACTTCATTTAAAAACACAATTAAAGAATGAACTACTGGCTTTAAAAAAACCTATAACATAATATTGTAAGTGTTGCCGGTGTGTTATTATATTCATTTTCTATTTTATAATTTTTTTTTTCATTTGCCCCACCCACCTAAACGGGCAAACATATAGAGTGGGCCAATATCTTAAAATCATGTTCATATAATGAATCAGTAATTAAAAAAAAATATGCATTTATCACAAAATGCACAATATATGAATTAAACCGCCCCGCTAAATAGAAATGTAAAACCATTAACTCTTCCGATTGGTTTATTATTGGTTTATGCAAAAAAGTATGTTAATGTTTTTTGTAGGAAATTTTCTAAGCTACAAATTAGTCTTTGACATTTTTTTCTACAACTAACCATTCGGGAGTTATTCCTGAAAAACCATTTTGGGGGGCCTTTAACCCCCCATTTTTCCAATATGGCGGCGCGAGCGGCAAAGATACCAGGTGGCAAAGTTGAAATTCTGAAAGAGTACATCGAAATCTATAAAATTACCAATTTTCAAAACTCCCGGAACACTTTCCAACTAATCTCTATTTTTTCAACCAAATGACTGTACTAAAAGGATAAGACACACAAATAATTTCGTTTTTTTCCTTTTCTTTATTTTGTTCTTTAGCATAGGCCCACTGTATGCCCAAAATTCAAATTCTTAAATGATACTGCTACGTTTTTTTTTTTAAATTTGATAAGTATAGTATAGTAACACGTGCAAAAGTGAATGCTTCAAATTGCAAGTGTTCTATACCATTGAGTGAACAGTTTTCGTGGTTAATCATCGATATAGTTTTTTTCATCGTGTTAAGTGAAAATAAAATCACTAAATATTATCAGCTATGGACCAAGGTAAGCATACATAGTTGACTGAAGTGTTTTTTTTAGAATTATACTTTTATATATGTACATATAACAGAGACAGGAGAGGTTAAAGTAGGAGGTCTTTTTATCGAAATAATATCAATTTTCATGGAAATACGCAGGGTTTTTTTTAAACTAATGTCTGTTTATAATACATAGGGATATTCTTAAATATAAAACTAAAGGCAAAAGTAAAAGCCCGTTGTTCATTTTTTTTTAAATAATTTTTTTTTCATAAAAAACGAATACGTGATTTTTCTAGAAACCAATCCTAAATTTAAAATAAATCGAAAAAAAACAGTTTGATAATATTCTATAAGAGTAAAAAAAATCACTTTTTCGAAGAAAATTTTGAATATGCAGCTAAGAAAACTGACTGTCCGACCAATCAAAGAACAAAATGAACAAAAGAGCTACGCAATTTAAGAAACTAATTGAAGGCGAAATGCATGAAGTATGGAAGGCATGAAAAAAGATTCCTTAAAAATTAAACACCCTGGCTCAGCGGAAGTTTTGAACTCACTCTCCACGTCTCAAAAAAAAAGATCAACACTTTCTTTTGATGAAAGCAGCCAGCTATACAATTCTAAATGCTGATATATACATCTCAAATGAGCTTGAGAGCTGAGGGAAAGACAACAGAAGCTGAAGTCGTTGAAAGAGTTTCGACCACTAAAACTTACGCGAAGAATTGTATGGACATAAACTCGTCTGTTACAATTGATAAAATTTCGTCCCGTGAAGCTCTATCCATTATTATTGAAGCTAAATTAAGTAGGAACCAGTACAAAGTTATTCGAAGCTACACAAAAAATATTTTTCCATATCCAAATGATCTCAAGGTGATAGAAACTGGATCGGAAGTGTCCTTGCAGCCAATTTTGAATCACACTACCAAAAGCCTGTTCTTAAGCCAATAAGTTCTGAAAATTCGGAAATGGTTTTGTTTTCCAAGTGGGAAATCGATGGAAGCTCAAGCTACACTCAATTTAAACAAACATTTGTATCAGAAGCTGCTGATGACAAATATATGTTTTTGACCTGTCTTGTTCCATTAAGACTTACCTACGATAGAAAAAAACGAAGAAAATTTAGTTTTCTGGCAAAATCCTAAGCCGTCTTCACCCAGATTTTGTAGGCCTATAAGTCTTTAATGAAATGAAGAAAATTCTGAACTAGCTATTTCACTAAAGCATTAACTCCTAATTCCGACTAAAGTGACATTAAATAGCCAATCGATTTCTGTTTCTCACAAACTAATGTTCACTATGGTAGATGGAAAAATTTGCAACTCGATTTCTGGCACTAAATCTTCTTTGAAATGCTATTTATGCGAAGCTTCTTCAAAAGATTTCAACAATCTTGAAAATATTGACCTATAAATAACCTACCTACCTTAACCTATAAATAACGACTACGTTTCCTTTAGCATTTCGGTTTTACATGCTTGGATAAGGTTATTCGAGTCATTGCTGCATTTGAATTATAAGCTACCAACTTTATCTTGGCGTTTATCAAGCGAAAACAAAAATTTGGTAGAACAAAAAAAGATCCAAGATTCCAAGAGCAGTTCAAGATCCAGCTGAGATTTATTGTCGACAAACCTAAACCGGGCTTTCGCAACTCAAATGATGGAAATGTAGCTCTAATTTTTTTTTTCAAAACTACACAACTTCATCGTCAATTACGAAAATAGATGTTGAGCCAATAAAAGGTGTTATATTATCTTACGAACAATATCCAGCGGACTTAAAATCAACCCACACAATTTTGAAAAATATTGCTTTGATACAGCCTCTCTACATGTAAGGTTGTATCCCTGGATTCCCATGACTCCTATTCTTCATAAGATTTTAATACCCGGATCCACTTAGTACCTGAGGCCTTGCCGCCAATCGGAAATCGGGATGCTAAGCGAGGAGGCGCAGGAGTCTAAAAATAAGGATTTAAATCCTACAGAGAAATTTTTTCAAGAAAAACCTCTAGACTTGACAACATAACCGACATTATGAATGAAATAATAAATAAATAAAAACTAAATGATTCATAACTGAAGTATTGTTACCCAGGAGTTTGGATTCAAATCGATTAAGAAATTAATTCATAATCGAAGGTTTTGTTTAGTTACTTATATTTCAGTTATAAAAAATACTGCTTCGAATATTTGCCTTGGTTTTTTTTTTCAAGTTGGCTATTATAAATAAATAATAAATTGTGTCTACTATATACATAGGTACTTGCCCCAAATCCATTGAAGAACTGAATTGAACTGACGAATTTTGTCTTTAGGTATATAACTTTTTTCAATTTCAGTCGCGAAAAGGTCCCGTTATAGTTTTTCGACTGAAAATGAAAAGAACATTCACTTTCCTTCATTATTGTAATGAATAAAAGTGAATCCATCCTTTGATGTTCACTAATATTCACCTAGGATGAGGGAGAATCGAATCTCAATCACTTTTATACTGAACAAAATTTCGCACAAATCCCCTTTTCCCTTCATACAAAAATTATAGACTTTTGGAGTATTTTCAGATTTTGATCACTGAAAATGATTATTGTTTACCGGATGATATTCTTCATATTAGCTGAATGTTAGGTGAACATTCATCTAAATGTTTGCTGGGTTGTTATTTTAAGGAAAGAGAACTTTTATTTTGTCATATTCGCAGCATCGCAATGCCCAAGGTTTGATATTGTAAAATATCGGTACAAAGCCTGTCAAAAGCCCGACCGATCTAACGTGTGATTGTGGTTTAGCCATTATCATTAAGCATTTACTAAAGCTAAAAAATTCGTTCTCATTTTTGTTTTGCAGTACGTTGTTCAACGAGCGAAATTAATTATAGATTTTTTATTTTTTTTTTGTTTTTTGTGACACTTTCAATGAGTATTTTTGAGTTGTGGTTTCCGTTAGGATTTTACTATAGTGTTGGATACCACAGAAGAATTTCGTATCGTATCATCTGATAAAACTCACCATTACCTAATATTTTTTAGTTTACGTTTTGGCTATCGATTTGGAGACCAGAGAAAATTTTCGTTTCGCTTCAGCTACTTACTAGGATTTAGACTACTTTTAAGTTTTTGTGTGTCTCATTAAAAAAAATAATATGCTTGTAAGGGAGTATTTATTTTGTAAGTCAATCAATTATAATTACGCGCTATGATGGTGATACATTAAATTTATTTACAAATATATGCGGTGGAAAATGTATCCAAGTAGTCTAAGTACCTACTAATTTGAACCTTTACCTCAAAAAACAAAGTGTCATCAAAAAAAATAAGATTTCGAGAGCTTAGCTCTGGAGAGTTTGTTAGTTTATTTTTCTTTATTTAACATCTTTATTTGTCGTTTATTAGATTATAGCGTGATAGTACCTAACCTATGTATGTACATATAGGGACTTCAAATTTTACTTTTTTTTAAATTCTATGGCGCAAAAATTTAAACAGCTTGATTTAAGGTATTATCATGATACTTCTTAATTTAATCATTTAAAGCTCTTTACTAAAATGTTCTTAGTTTTAAACATTTTTAACTAGTATAATACTTTACCTTTTTTCTCAGCAGGACACGCCCAAAAAGAGAGTTCGTGCACCCAGGCAAGCAAACATACCATATTCACATTTATAATTGTCAGTGTTATTTGGAATTATAATGATACTAAAATGTTAAGATAGGCATTTTGTGAATTTAACTTTAGTATAATGTTAAAAAGATAGCACGAAGACATCTTACTAAAAATTCTTCATGCATTTTTTTCCAAAAGGATTCATTTATGAAGGTATTTTGAAAAGAACATATTTTTCAAATTTTGGCTGCGGTAAGAAAGACAGGGACCACTGTTTTGAAAAAAGTTTGCCCATAGGCCTAGCTCTGACAATTTTTGTTGAACAGAGTATATAGTATAATATAATATTATACATAATTTGTAGTTACTTTTTCCATTACCAATTCATTCATAATTTCTCATTTACTTACTTACTCAAGAAGAGTGTAAAAATCATCGAAAAAAGAACAACATAAACAAAACAAAATAACCGAACGAAATTGACGTAATGTTACCTTGAAATTGAGGAAAAGGCATAATAAAAACACTTATGTAAACGACCTTGAAAGTTTAGATGTATGTATGTATATTTACATATGTTTATGTGCATTATACTATCCATAGAGCTCTCTCTTTCTTATATTTTGTCTATTGTTTTAATTTCAGACCACTCACGGTATCTACATAAATCTATATAATTCAGTGTATTGTGTGCAGTTTCTCAGTTGGTTCTGTGGTTTGTCTGGTTAGCACAGCACTTCAACAGTGCCACCAGATAAACCACTACATACGCTATTCGTCATCAGATTTAAATCGCATGCGTGTCAAAAGCTGTTGTATAATTTCATACAAACAAAAACTTGTATAAAAAAGGTGGAGAAAGAGTTTCATTGCTATTGAGTTTGGGTTGTATTTTATTTATATTATTTTGTTGACATCGTGAAAGCTTCCGATTCTGACTGTAGCATATAACCACAACAATTAAAAGTGAAACTTACGCCGACGTATTTGGATGAAAGTTTTTTGACAGCACAGCTATAAAACTTTTCTTTAATAGTGTTGCCAAGTGAGTCTTGGTACCTTTAGCCAAAAAGTGTTAAAGTAGGTACCTAGGTGCATACTGCATAATAACATAAACCTATCAATGTGCGTGTCAATTTGAAAGCTCTTTTGCTAGTAAACTCTTATTTACTTCAGTTACTTCAGGGTGCCTGTCCATTTTAGAGTCAATTTTTGAAATTATAATATTCCGTTTTCACTTGTTTACTTTTGATAGATGATTTCCTGAGAGTACTTTCATAACAACCGTGTCCAATTGGTTATATTTTTCCTGCTAGTGGAAGTTGAATGTAGTGAAAGTGACATGTATTCTTAGAAGCAAAAGGTTCCAGATGCTTTAATTATTGCCTATTGGATGTGTTCTAAAAAAAAACCGTCGTACAGTGGGCAAAACATTTCATTTTATGATATTAATTGCAGTGTTTTTGTATCGGATACCAGACTATACTTTTCTGATGGACATGTTTAACTCGAAAATGAGAAAATGCATTTTTTCGGTGTTTTGAACAGCGAGTTTTTTTTTTTTACAACAAAAATTGGAACGATTTTAAAATACTAATCTTGACTAATCTTTTTCTTCGAAATTTAGTTTAAATCTTTCCAACATCTTTTTCCCTCTCCGAGAAATCTTTTGTTGAAGCTCATATTATTTTAAAATTATGTAGAATTTTAGACTATTTACTAGTTGAGAATTTCTCAAAGAAAAAAAGATACTGCATTAAACTTTAAAAAAAAATAAATAATGGAAAAAAAACGAAAAAAGATTTCTTCTATTTGAACCTTGAATATATCAAAAACCTGAACTGCAATTCCGTTATAAAATTCTCATCTTTTAATCTACGAATCAACGGTAAAGTAAATTCAAAAATTTTAATAAACACATAACACTGGCTGTCACTGTGATCCTTCCTGTTTGTTTTATTATGAGGATCTCATTCAGATCAGATCATGAGGATAATAAAATGCAGCTATTATCTCAAAACATTGCAGAAGTTTTAGCTGCAATTTTGCATATAGACAAATATAGGCTAAAATAATCTGGTAATTTTCTAGCGGGATTAAAAAAATTTGCTTTTTTTTTGTTTTATTTATTAAAAAAAATTTAACTTTTTTTTGAAATTTTAATTTACTAACAAATAGAACAACCACATTGAATTAAAGTAAGACTTTCAGTTTCATATGCCATAATTTCAAAAAAGAAAATAAGTAAATAGTTTGTTTTCTTTTACTCTATAACAAAAATGTCCAACTTTGAAAACCAAACAATACACAAAAAAATAATTTTGTTTGTTGTTTTTAAGCTCTATTTATATTCCTATTAGAAATAAAAAAACAAAACAGTAAAACAAATATCGTATTTTGTATTTTTGCCACGAATTTTAAATTTTTGAACCACAGTGCGTGCGTCGCGTCGTGCGTCGTCGTCGCCAATTTGGTGTGCGGTCTAGTCTTAGAATAGAGCTTCAAATTGAAGATGCTCAACAACTTAGAAATTTTTGCCGTTTGACATCTTGTGAAAAAGAACAAAATGAGGGCCAATAATTTTCAAAAATGATACAAAATTTAAGAGAAGTCATACCAGTACTCACGTACTGGCGGTGTACCTATTGGCAAGACTAAGATTTCTGCCGTCTGGTAAGTCAGTTAATTTCATATGTATAATAATTGTACATATTTACATATTTAAATATTTTAAGGTAAAACAAAAACAATAATACCTACCTCATATTAGCTTAAGTTATAAGGTAAACAAAATTTATTTAATTAAAAAAATTTATGGCGAATTCTAGTTCAATATTTCTAGTACATTCTTCTCTAATTTAAGAACAGGTTGATTGTACTTGTGATAAGTTATTGTTTGAAAAGTTAAATCGGTCGCTAGAAACAAATACTATAGAATTATCATTTTGTGTGGAATTTCCATATAAAATTAGAAATTATGTTGAAATTCCGAATTTTCTGTTTTCGGCTTTATTTCTAATTATAGTAAATAGTATGAAAGAGTTATAATGATGTTGATCCGTTTAGTTTATAATTTTAGTAATCGACTTTATTTCGCAACTCAAAAATGAATGTTCGAAGTTATTGCTATAGCAAAACATTCGATTTTATTTCCAAATACAGAAGTTGTTTTTTCATAATACCTAATAATAAATTTTTAATTTTATATCCAGAAATAATACAAAATAAAAAAAAGTGAATACAAACAAAATTTTTATCAATTTTTGAGCTTATGATAATATAGAAAATTCTTATACTTAAATGTATACTTGTATAATGCACATCACTCATCATGATGAAAATCATTACACTTTGTTGTTATGGTAAGAGTTTCTTGAGTCAACTGTTTTAAGAAGTCGACTAATAAGATTATTCTGTAATACAAATTTTGCAGTGTAATTGTACCTACATACAAAACTACGGTCAGATGTTTTTTTCATGGTTCGTACGTTTGAACACACCCGTTCAAAGATTTCAAAAAATCACTGGTCTTGATCTCATAATAACGGGTGATTTTTTAAGAGGTTTAGAACTTTTTAAAAAAAAAAAACACAAAAAATTCGAAAAAATGAATGAAATATTTATTTGAATCGATAGTTTGAACCTTGCAATTTAATGTTTAAAGATAATTTCATGCAAATGTTGACCGCGGCTGCGTCTCAGGTAGCCCATCCGCTGAGTCCAATTTTGGCATACTCTTTCACACATATCGGCCGGTATCTCACGAATGAATGCATGGATGTTGGCTTCCAGTGCGTCAATCGAAGCGGGCTTGTCCCTATAGACATTAGCCTTGACATACCCCCACAAAAAATAATCTAATGGTGTCAAATCGCACGATCTAGGCGGCCAATTGACCGGCCCGAAACGTGAAATTAACTGTTCACCAAACTCGCCTCGCAATTGCGCCATTGTTTCGCGTGCTGTGTGGCATGTGGCACCGTCTTGTTGAAACCACATATCATGCAAGTCAAGAACTTCCATTTCGGGCAAAAAAAAGTTTGTTATCATCGCTCGGTAGCGTTCACCATTGACAGTAACGCTGCGATTCGCATCATCTTTGAAGAAATATGGCCCAATAATGCCGCCGGCCCATAAACCGCACCAAACAGTGGCTTTTTCGGGATGCATTGGTAGCTGTTGCAATGCTTCTGGCTGATCTTCACTCCAAATGCGGCAATTTTGCTTATTTACGTACCCATTCAACCAAAAATGAGCCTCATCGCTGAACACAATTTTTCGATAAACAACATTTCGAACCGAGCACGAATTTTGATAGTAAAATTCAATAATTTGCAAGCGTTGTTCATTTGTAAGACGATCCATGGTTAAATTGCAAACCAAACTGAAGCTGTTTGACAGTGACACAAGGTACTAAACACACGTCAGCTGTCAAAACCAGTGTTGCCAAAACCAAACCAGCTTAAAAATCACCCGTTACATCAAGGAATTTAAAAAATTTCCCCGTTTAGCGGGCGCCGCTGGTTACGTGGCCATATAGCTAGTTGACGTTCCCCACTTTATTTTACAAACAGAATCCATAGAGCCTTACGAATCCCACTTTTGAGTTTTCGTTTATTGAAGTCATTTAAATTCTTAAGGGTGTTTTGAGAGAATCTTTAACATTTCTTTCAAATTCTATGACTTCCCGTTTTAACCACACGGGGCTCATCAGTTTCTTCTTGACCATCCCTTTCTTTAATCTAAAAAAAAAATCATATAAATGTTAAATGATTCATTTACCCAAATTAAGGTGTCTGTTATATTGCAGATTATATTATATTTTAAATTATTACTCCCAATTATGGACATAAATGAAGAAAAAATCAATGTCCCTAAAAGCACGGGTTAATGACATTAAACGATTTTTTTTATCAATTTTTTTTCCCATGAACGTTTGATTAAAAGAAAATTAGTTTTGGAAATGACACCCTTAATTAAAACAAGTTTTATTTATTCAATTTATGGAAATAAATTTGTAGGGATGGCAGTTGTCGATGCCAACTACATACAAGTTCATAGTAAAGGGTCATCCATATCGTGTTTTTAAGTAAGTAGCGCTGGTATTTGACACCTGTCAAACTCAGCTTTGAAGTGTCATAATATTAGTTGAATGTTTGCAATTTACGATAATGGATCGTTTAACAATTGAACAACGCGTTAAAATTATTAAAACTTACTACGAAAGTGGTGCTTCAAACGTAGCCGCTTTGCTAGTCGATACTCGATAAACAGATTTTGAAGAGAGTATTGGGTGCATACTATCAACAGTGATAGGTTATTAATCGGAAAATTTTACACAATGTTAAATATGTTAAATTAAATTTTATTGTAAGCTTACTACAAGCTGGACTTAAAACTAAACATAATATTTCTTAGATCTATTCTTAAAAACATACAGGTAGAGATGTTAAAGGTGGGATAGTTTGAATAAGTAAAAAAGGACGAGTAGCAGGATGAGTTAACGATAGCTTGTTTAAAGTCAGGCTCACTTGTGTTGGGGTTGAAGGTATTTAATTTGTTAGCCTTACCTTTCATTCGTATCCAAGGTTCGTTAAGGCCATAATCGGCACGGTGGTGGTGGGCAATGAGAAAGAAAGGAACAGATCGTAACTGACGGGGGTTTGTATTCAAAGAGATCTTTCGGAGCAAATTAGGGCAATCAATGGCCCCATTTAATTTTTGGTGAACAAAAACAATGTCGGCAGTATGACGGCGTAAATTAAGGGATTAAAGGAAAATTATAGGGATTATTCCAGCTAAGACCTTGCAAAGCGAAGCGCAAAAATCTGCGCTGGATAGCTTCAATGCGTTTTATGTGATCTTGATGATATGTTGACCAGACTTGAAAGGCATATTTTAGGAGAGATCTTACGAAAGTCATATAAAGGGATTTAGTAACATAGGGACAATAGAATTCTTTTGACCAGCGTTTTACGAGGCCGAGAGTTAAGTTTAGCTTTGCTAATAATGCTATCGTAGTGGAATCGAAAATTGAGTTTTGAATTGAATTGATACTGACAGTCAACTAGGTATGACTGAGTCCAAGAAGTCAACAAATGAGGGAAACAAAATTGTGGGGAATTTTGTCAAACGCCTCATTAAAATCTGTTGCAATGGCATCAAATTCTTTCAGGTTAGGTTTTTTGTCAACAGAGATAATAAAAGAATGTCTCAACATTTTAGGAAAAACATCACTTACACTAAAGAGGTTGAAGAGAACGGTAAGAGGCTATGCTAATGTTTCAATACATTTTTTAAGAACGATTGCTGGGAAACCATCAGGATGAGGGGAGAAACCATTTTCTGTTGATTAATTTTATTTACCACTGAAGACAAGGAAAAGTCGATATCGTTAAAGGAGGTATGAGGACAATTGTTCAAATGACTGAAATAGTTGAAATCACAAACAAACAAAATGCTTCATTGAAATAATCTGCAAAAATATTGGATATTAGGGTCAGAAGACGTATTGATTTTTCTGAAAACGTAGGCATATCTACACATTTTTTTCATTATTATAATATAAACTAGCCCTATTGCGCAATGTCTTAATGTTTTAATATTAACTTCTAATTAATATCTCTAAGAGTTCGTTCCTGTCCTCTGATGTCCACTGTCTCGTCATGTTGACCTTTGGCATCTACTCGCAAAATACGAACTATAATGGAATTCTGTGAGCTTATCTCCGATACAGCGATTCCACTTCCTTAAAAAAAGTCGAAGTAGAAAAAGTGAAGTAGATTGAGAAAAATTGAAGTAGATTTCAAAATAAACTTTTTTTTGTTTTACATATATATTAGAATATTTTGTTTAATTCTTTTTAAAGTATTTGAACAAAAAAACATATATTATTTTTAACTCCATTTCTACAGAAGAATGAAATTAATAAAATTAAATAAAATTAAAAAAGAAATGACAAAAACTTACATTTATATATTCACATATTGTTTAATTAATTTTTTTAAATCAATTTAACTGAAAAACTAAAAACAATAAAATTTAAATTATTTCTACATGTATATTTTTTTTTATAATATATCAATACTTGATTTTTTTAACAAAAATTTATATCACAGACTTCAAAATTAAGTACTTTAATAATTATTTTTTGTTATAAACATTCAAATTATATTACTTTGTCATAAAATGAATGGAAACCAAAATTTTGAAAATTGTATTATGAAATAAAATCATTTGAAAATTGAATTGAATTATTTTACTTTTTTTTTCAAACATAACACAGGGTTGCCACACTTCAATGTGTTAATGTTTTTGTATTTCTACGTGTGTTAGGGAAAATAGTTGCTACTATATTAAAGGCATACCTTATAAGAGATACATACTCTACTTTCAAGAAAGGCATTATGTATTGCAAATAGAATATTTTGAAAATTAATGTAAATTTAATGTAAAATGAATGTAAATAGTATGTTAGTGATATATATTTATCTTTTATCTACTTCCAACGGAAATTGTGTTTTCAAATAAAGGAATAAACATACTTTTTTTGAAAGATTACAAATTTATTTATTATTAATATTTTATTTATTATTATTTATTTTTAAGAGCAGAAATGTTTTTTTAGTAAAATTAACAAAAAGTACAAACAATTTATTCAGTTTCTGATTCATCGCAAGTATCCAATAAAAATTATCATCATCACTTTCAATATTAGTTGTAACGTATGTCATCAACTTGCAACGTAAATATGTCATCAACTTGCAATGGGGTTGGGTCTCCATTTCTCCAATGAATCCCTTTGGCTTCAAATGGTCATCGATGAACCAACCGCAATTTTCAGGACGTAATTTAGCACAACAAGAATCAGTTGCGTTTGGCCACATAGAATTCACATTATATTGAACGCAGAAGTTTTTGTTGAAGTGATCTCCAGCATGGTGGGATTAAATATGAGTCGAAACTTAGGATCTTTTTCATTTTCTTTTTTAGTCACATATTTATTTAAAAAAATACAATATCTCGCATCATCTACACTAATGCAATGCTTGATGCCATACATAAGAGCAATAAACTCCTGCACAACATACATTTTTTCGTTGACAAAAATGTCAGCTTCATCTTTTGATGATGTACATAAATATTTTTTTTTGAGGCTCGTTTTGTGAAAAAAATCTTAAATGGTCTGCTTTTGTCTTTATTGTGAATAGCCGCTGTGTACTCGCAGCAGCCTGAAAACGCGTGCTCGAAATATATGGAACATAATCCGCGCATCCGCTTCTTCATGTTGACATAAATAAACATTTTCTTCGCGTTTTACTACATTGTTCCCTTCTACGTGATAAGAAAAGTACTTTTCCTCAACCATTTGTACTTAAGACTTTATTGTCTTCGCTAGCGTGGACCAGCGTTGCCGTTTGGCCACTATAGTGGCCAAATGGCCACTATTTTGCGTTTGGGACCCGTGGCCACCACTTTTTTGAAAATGACCCAATTGGCCCCTTTTTATTAATTCAATAAGATTTACATTCGAAATCTTCTGAAAATTGCATTTCTCATAAAAAAAAAATTAAATTCCACAAAATTTTGTGGAACGCTGTCATTTTATTTCGACATGCACCCAACTTTGCATTCAGCAGAAGCAAACTGACAGAAGACACTACACGGTATTTTGTTTTCTGTTATTCGAATAGTTTTTGATGTTTTATGTATAATCAGAAGAAAATAATTTTTAATTGAGATTTTTAATAAATGTTTATGAAATGTCTTTAATCTATTTTATTTTATACATTGTGGCATTTTTCTATATGGGACCCTTTTTTCGTCGCGGGACCCTTTTTGGGACACTCTTTAAATTTTTTCAGCGGCAACACTGGCGTGGACTATAAGTTTTAAACATCTCACCAGTACATGAGAAAAGACCAGGGGGCACTGGTGCTAATTGAAATATTTAACAGCTTTTTTGATAATTGAAAATGAAAACATACATATTTAAAAAAAAAAATTAAAAACTTACAACATTTCAGACGAAATAAAATCGAATATTATTTTGTGTTGCCGTTAAAATAAATTTATCAAATAATAATAATAATAATATTGTTAGCTCTATTCAATTAAAAGATTATAAAACTTCATAAAGTAAGAACTTGACGTACTTTTAGATCTCACTTGTTTTCACGGCTGACTTGGATTTTTTTAACATTTATGTTTTTGGTCCGATCTCACTCCTTTTTGCAAAGATTTGCATTTTTGCCAGGCCAAAATCTCGAAAGATACTAGAGAGATAGTGGGCGGATACCACGCCCAATAAATAGAAAACCTCAAATATTCGATTTTTATCCTTTGTACTTCTAGACATACCGCTCTAACAAATTTCATCAGTCTATATAGCAATCGGAAGTTCTCGATATATTATAATTGATTACAATTCTGAGGATGTGGGGAGATACAGATACTGATACCACGTCCCCTTAATAGAAAACTTTGAATCTTCTATTCCCTCGTATGCATTTCAAGTTCTACCGTTCTAAAAAATTCCATCTTTCTACAGCAATCGGAAGTACTCCATATAATTGATAACAATTCTGAGAAGGTGGGTGGATACCACACCCCCTGAATGGATCATTCTACAGCAATGGGAAGTGTTCCATTCAATTAATGGGAATCCCCCTGGATCGAAAACCTCCAATTTTCGATTTTTTTTCTTTGCACGCGCTACGAGACCTACCACTTTGTGAAATTGCAAGATTCTGATGATCTGTCAGTGAGTAGGTGATTGAGTTACAGTTTAGTCGATTCTTGAAGGCCTATATCTCAAGAACCACTCATGAACGGGATTGGATTTATTGAGGTGCCTGTGCTTGGCCAGCCTAGCATATATTCCGAACTTTATTGGTAATGAAGTTAGAGGCAGTCGAAAATGCAATTCTTGTGTACACGATTAAAATTTTTTTATTACATGAACACAACACGTATCCAATTCATTTATGCAATTTTTCGTTTTTTTTTAATGATGGGTGGATCATCTTAATTCAAATACCCTTTTTCACATGATGATGATGCAAGTGTGGCTTGTATTTGCGTGTTACAATCGATATTTGCATGTTTACATGTGGCATGTAGTTTTTATTATTTTAATTTGAATGTCTTTTAAAGCTTATGCATATTATTTTTAAGAATGATTAATATTTTTTTAAGAGTTGTGCTCATTTATTTATTTATGAAATTCAGCGCTTTGTCAAAATTTTACAAAAATTTAAATTAAATTTTGAAAAGGTAAAATTGAAATGCTATTGTTAGTTTTAATTAGTTTCATATCACTTTTATCTGATTTTGAGCAACGGAAATACTAACAAAATGATTGTGTGCGTTAATACTTTGTTTCATTTGCCTGATTACCTCGCAATGAAAACGGGTCATTATCACTTTCATTTTAGAAGAATTTCTTATTTGGAGTATGATAACATGGCATTTTTCAAGATTCGGAATATATATGTCCATAATCCCATCAATGTTCTGTATTGGGGCAACACCGTATTACCAAAAACATACCCAAACCATTAGCGATGAACCACTGTGCTTGACTGGCAGGCAGGAACTATTGAACTAATTCCACACCATACAAAACATTTTTGGACTGTTTGCTTCATGGTTCACAAGATATCGCGGAAAACTTTTTTAACCCCAAAATGGATGTCAAATGGGGACTTTCAAACCCCATTTTGTCTCTTATTCAAAGGCCAAATAGCTCCCATCCTCCCTATGTATGTATGTATTAAAAAAATAAGAACATTTTTTCAGTCTTGTACTGTATGTACAGTCTTATAGGTAACAGAAATAGAATGCCAAAATTGTATACTATTTCGATTTCTAATATTAATATTTGTTAATACAATTAGTAGGCGAAATACTCTTGCGTACACAGCGACAGCTTCAGCAACACTTAAAAAGAGCTTTTTGTATCCAAAACAAAACTTCCCTGTTTGCTTAAAAATGGTCTACGTAGCTTCTCGCATTCAACAGTGATCGGTGTTAACGTCAACAAGCTGTGTTAGTGACTGTTTTGAGTTTATCTCCATTAAACCTAATGAAATAATTTTAAAATTTTGTCTTGTTCGAAAGTATAATTTGAGTGGCGATAAAATTAGTTTTATTGTTCAGTTTTGTATTCAATCCGAGAAATACTTCTCTAGTAAAGTAAGTTTGATATGATGCAGATAATTTCATTCAAAAATTTACGCATTACATCCTAATTAGTTTTAGGTATTGTGTTTAGGTATTTCTTGAATAAAATAAAAGACATTATAATTGAGTGCAAAAATTGTTAGTATCTACGTACATTATTTTCATAAATAATGTTATGTTATTCTTTATCTATATTCAACAGAAAAAAGTCTGAAAACTTTATTTAATTCTTCTTTGGTATAGAATCGTTTCATTTCCAGTGTTTAAGGTTGTGTTAGCATTTAAATCTGTGTAAAACTTTTAATGAGTGTATGTGAAATGTGTAAGAACGGGTTTCAGTACAATCAAAAGTTTGAATATTTTGATTGCATTGATGAATGATGGTTGCATTTTGTGTTAGTGAGGTAGAGCAGAGCTTTGCACACAAGTTAACGATATGTCAGTTCAGTGGTAATTCAAAAGTCATCTAGCAGAACTTGGATTTAGTTTTGTGTGTCAGTGGAGTGAATCTTTCTTGTACACAATGCACAAGTGATTTGTGACTGGTGATCTGGCCGTGGGCAGAGTTTAGGGGCGTAGTGTAGGGTTAAGGGTACTACAGCTATTTGGTTTATTTTTGTTTTCCTAAAACCAAACGATGATTTTCTTGTTAAATCGATTTTTTAATTTTGAAATGGAAGAAGAACGCGTGAAAGAGGAAAATTACAATAGCCGTACTTTATTTTTCAGGTTTAAAATAAAACTGCACAAATAGAGAGAAGTATAGCTAAATCTCACTACGAAATACAATATGCAATTGTTGTTGTTTGATATCAAAATAAGAAAGATAAAAAATGGATAAATTTTCTCTAGAAGCCGAATCGGTTCGAAACTAGTACCTATACTATGTCGGTAAGAATGAAACTTTGATTTTCCTTTGGTAAAACAAGGATATTGCTTTGATTTTCCTTGGGTAAAACAACATAAAATCTTTCAATCTCCGAAAATCCCCAACATATAAAGTAAAATATAACAAAATAATTTTTGTTTTAGAAATAACCGATCCAGTCCATATCCGTACCTAGATATTAAAGAGGCTGTTGCTGTCAAACTTTTATTTTAACGATCACCTTTTATGTTTCTCATTAAATATTTTGCATTATTGTTTGGTTTTGTTGTTTGAATCAGTTTGTTTTCATTGTAGGTATTAAGAGTTTCAAACAAAATGCTTATAAAGGAAATCCAAACTAATGATTTTCCTTCTGTAAGGTTCACTTTCTTTTATAGGTACTAAATATGGTTTAAAATCGTATTAATTTAGCGCCATTGCTTTTATAGGACTAGTATTTGGTATTGAGTTTGTGCATCGAATTTGTAAATTTCAGAAGCTTTATTTTCGTATACAGATTTTGTAGATGTAATTTGAGGTGTATGGTACTACAAGTCTTAATGTGTACAGTTTAGTTATTATTTTAATAAGGCTTCCTGATACTTGTTAGTAAAAGCACCCAAAACCAAAACAAAGAAAAAGCTTCATAAAATGTATAGGTAGGTAGAACCACAAATAAAATTCGGTATGTAGCCACAAAAAATTATAATATATATGGTATGTACATCAGCGAAAAATAGGATCATGAAGCAAAATGTACGCTTCTTTTTATTCAAACACAATTCCCATTGTAAGAATTCGTCCAAATAGAAAAATTATAGATCGGAAAAGGTAAAAATATAATCAGAAGAAAATAGAATAACAATTCCAAAATTCAAAACCAATACAAATAATGGGTATAGTACACAGTACACTAGTAACTTGAAATAATTACAAAAATAATTTTAAATTATTATTATGAATTATAAAGATAGGAATCTTTCGAACGTTCCACACTCCAAAACCCATTGTTTACATTATTGTTTTTGGGATTTCATCTCGTGTCGATGAATAGATGTTAATTGCAACAACAATTTATGCGGCACACTAGTGCAAAAATATGAACTCACTACCGTGTTTAGCTTGTAGGCAAACCAGAATGACAGCCGAGCTTTCCAATCTTTATAATTCATAATTTTTGATGACGGAGTTTGAGGGCGACACCTAGTGCTTCAAGCGACGTGAGCTCTTTGGAGAAAATAATCCGTGTTGTGAATCTGTTGGAGAGTTAAGAAGTTCTGTATACAGAAGAATAAAATAATAATAAAGAATGGGAATACTGTATCTTTGTATATAAACTTTATAGTAGTCTCATCAACATCGGCGATTGGTGCGCCAATTGGTGTCCAAATGTCTAACTAACTCTCAACATTTTCTATCATCTCAACATTGAATGTCAACTTTTAATGTTGAGCAACTTTGTTCAAATATTGATAGAGTTGAGTTAAAAGGCAAAATGGCAAGAATAAGAAGAATATACACTATACACTATACAGTATACATGTAGGTTTATATACGAAATATATGGGAGTTCGAGGAGAAAAAAAAATAGAACAGAATAGTATTTATAAACATGACTGATTAATTTAAGTGAAAAATGGCAATCCGTATGTTTTGTGGTTTGTAATTTTATATAGAAGATAGGTAGGTATGTAAGATGTTATTAAAAAAAAAACTTTTCGATGTTTTTTTTCAACTATGTAGGTATTTTAAAAGTGATACATTTTTGATTAAATATGCCACAGAAGTGTTGCTATCACAAATGTCAGGAGAGGCAAAGTATAGTATATATATGTTTATTTGTATATAAGCCCTGTTTTTTGCAAGTGAATAGTCAGCTCAGTAAAATTTTTACACGTAAACAATAACAACAAAAATTGATTATAAGTTTATAAATATTTTGTTATTTTTGCGTTTAAAATTTTTTTTGTTTGTGTGTAAAAATTTTGCTGAGTTGCTATACACTTTCACAAAAACACGGCTATAACGTAATAATTTATCTTTATTTTAAGACATTAATCATTAAAATCTGACCATTAGAACTCAAGTTATTTATAAATCTAACTAAAAATAATTAAAAAACTAAACCAAATATTTGCTTATTAGACAAAAATCGATTGCGGGTCCTGTCCCGCTCACGCAACTCCGTTGCTCCGCTTAGGGTATGTTCAGTCGCGAGGCAGGCGCTAATGTCAACAGTTATTTAAGATCTTAGTAAGATCTTAACCTTGAAAATCTAGCCATTAGAACTCAAGTTATAAGTCTTAAATCTGTATGCGGGGAGAGTACAATAACTTGGCCGCTAAAAATTGGTAACGGATTTTTATAGAAGGGTTCAAATACAAGCATTTTTTATTATGGGAGGGGCCCCGTTTAGGATGTAAAGGCGACTTTCGAAAAAAAACGACTTAAATGGAAAAACAAATATTAAAAAACAACAATACTTAAAATGCAAAACAATAACGGTTTTAAAAGCCAGAAGTCTGTTCTTCAATCCTACATTTAAATTAAATTATTTGTGTCAATAGTTTTCAAAAAATTTGCATTTAAACTCAAAATGTTGATAAAAAAAACGCAAACAAAATATTTGGATCAATTTTTCTCAAAATTGTGAAATGTAAAACTAAATTTCCGGGTGAGATAGACTTCCCCTTCCATATAGTCTAAGATCCCGCCATAGGACGACCTACCCGCATCGAGTTAAGTGGTATGCAGTTTTTTAGATAATGTTTTAACTAACATTTTGCTCAAGTGTTGCCTGGCGAAATATGGTCAAGGCATAGGGTTGCCACGCTTTATAGGTCGATTTTTGTTTTTTTTTTTTCGATTATGTAGTTGGGTTCAGTGCTAAAAAAAATATATGAAAGGAAACTTTATTTTAAAATACGGAATTTAAATAGGGTAAATTAGAGCTAAAGAAGATCATGACACTTGTACCTATTTACCCATATACTCACATTTTGGTTATACATAGTTTTTGTCCCAGAATTTGTTGACACCTCTCTGAGACTATTAAAATTGTATTCTTTAAAGCTATGAGTAATTCAAAAACGTCGATTATTAAAATTTCGGCAACTCTAAAAGTAGCCAACAGTTTTAAAAACAACATAGTACCATCGTAATGATAATAAAATTCTCTTTATATGTTACTGTTTTTTAAATGAAAATATTAATTAAGGTAAAAAAAATCAAAAACCAAGAAAAATTGATTTAAAAAATATAAATTTTCCAAAAATTCACCTAGCCATAAAAAAAGCTTAAATCAAAAATTTTGCAAACACGGATCTTTTCATTTTTATCGGCTTCTCAGAAATATTTCTAGAAAACATTTCCCTGATTTTATATGATTTCTTTTCTCCAACGTCCATTTTTCATTTTTTATTTTTTGAATTTAAAACGTTTTTATCTCGAATTTTAGATATTCTAGAATTTTCTTTTATATATGTGATTTTCTTGTATTTACATGATTTATCGATAAAAGAAACAAAAAACTCTCTATCACTTTTCGTTTAGAAAATAGAATCTAGACCTTTCCCTTCTTTTGCCCTAATTTATTGAAATTCCGATTAAAAAAAAACACGTATTTTAAAATTTTTAAATAAAATTTTTTTAGCACTAAAACCATATGGACTGGGTCACATAATTGAAAAAACCCAAAAATCGACCGAAATTAGTCACTTCACTTACAATTCTACCTCTAGTCTGATAATTTACCTAAACTTAACCTTAAACTTGAGGATCTGATGCATAATGTACCTACCTAATCTAAGTATACTTATTTACCTATTTTGTATTCAATTTTTTATTAAAATTTTATTTTAATTAAATTATTATAACGATAAATAAATAAACAATCACATTTTTTTCCTACACTTGTATGTAATCACAATGAATTTTTAATTTAATTAATAAACTTGACATTATACCTTCATTTTGAGACGTTAATCTTAAAGATCTGATTATTAGAACCGAAGTTATAGGAAAGTCAATCAAACCAACCAATCGACCCTTTTCTATAAATGTACATAGGTATTTACATACATACATACTATGTACCTACATATCATTTTCAAAAACAATCAAAATTATGAAGTTTTTCACATACAACTTTATGTGATCGCAATGATTTTTCAACTTAATAATTTAGCCTGACATCTAACCTTCATTTTATGTAAGACCTTAATCTTAAAGATCCGAGTATTAGAACAGGCATTATAAGCCAACAAAACCAACGATATCAACCCTTTTCCATAAATGTACAAACTAGATATATGTATGTAGCTATACCTACATAGGTATGTTTATTACATATTATCATTTCCATTAAATTCTTAGTTTATATTGAAAAAACAATCAAATCACAACGTTTTTCACATACACTTTTATGTGATCGCAATTATTTTTTAACTCGATAATAAATCCTGATATTTTACCTTTATTTTAACACCTAAATCTTAATGATCGGAATATTAGAACAGGAGCTATAAGCTAAGCAAATCGATCCTTTTATGTTTTTACCCACTAAACCAACCAACAAATGTGCAACATACATACCAACATCATAAAACTCTCCTAAAAAGGGTTAAAGTACATGTGGTTTAAAAAAAATTTTTCATTAAATTTTTGTTTCTTTTAAATATTCAATTTTATGAGGTTTTTCATGTATAGTTTTATGTGACTGCGCCATGATTTTATTAAAAAAAAGGTAGTCCGATATTCTACCTACATTTTAAGACCTTAATGTTACCGATAGGATTATTAGAACCGAAGTTATAAGCAAACCAAACCAACCACAGTGTACCTTTACAATTATTATACCGACTACAAATGTAAAAACACCATTTTTTCCGACCCGAAGCAAATTTGCCACGATTGTGGTTTTTTATTGCAAAAACTCCGCCGCCGCGCCGCCGCCGCCGCCATCGGCTTTAGAATACTATCTCCCTCTCGCCAATTGGTGTTTGTAAGTATTTTAATGTTTTTTTTTTTTGTTTTTATCAACATCTTCGTTGAAAGAAATTATTTGTCCCATATTTATTTTCATGTTTTCAGTATGAAATTTTGAATGATTTTGAAAATTTGATTTTTGCTCTAACACGCCTGTCATTTTTCTTTAATTATATACCTTCACATTGAAATTCGGACAGCTGGATAGAAAGATATAAGCATTTAAGTAAACGCAAATCGGTTGTTTTTCAGAATTCCTAATTTTTCAATTTTTGTGTGATTTTTAAAGCAACCTTTTTAAACTATTGTCTTTGTATATAAACTTATTTATGATATTATACTCCCATAGGGATAACTCTCAAATAAGAAAATGTTGCCCGTTTTCCTGCCAAAATGTTGCAAATTTTATTTTCAACATCAGCGACCACGAGCGCCGCCACCGTCCAAATGTCTCGTAAAAAAAAACGACTCCATGAGATTACTATAAAGTTTATATACAAAGACTGTATACTAAATTTATGAGAGTTCGAGGGGAAAAAATGATTTTGTATACGATATAATAACAAGTAAAAAATGAGAATAATAGTAGAACGAGAACATTGTTTACAAATTAATTGAGAGTTTAAAGGGGGCAAGAAATTTTATGCTTTGATTGCATATGAGCTGTGTACATAGGCACCGGCGGAGGGAGGCAGCGGGCACTAGAATTTTTAATATTTTATTAGAAATGTATATACCTAAGTCAAAAAACATGTTATGATTTTAGATAGAATATGAATGTGAAATATCCCATAACACGAAGAGATATTTCTTCGATAATGAAGCTCTAATGTATTATCGTGTGCTCTGAGTTGCAGCCGGTGGTTGAGAAGTTTTGTATTTCTCGGTCTGATTTTCGGGACCGAGATGGTGAAGCACATTAACGATGATGATGGCTCGGTCGCAGCCGCAGCTTGTTGTTGATTTGGTGTGTAGATCTCGGTTCGATCCCAGTTACCGCTATTTAAACCAAGGTGGCACTCTGAGTCTACAGAAAAAGTTAACGAATTTTGCAAAGTTTTAAACAACAAGGCCAAAAGTGTTGACCAACTGATCAATACTTCGATATAAAAGCAAATTCAAAAGAACAGGAATAAAATCTTACCGATAGTTAAAACAATCGTGTTTTCTGCCACAAACAACATTCCGTTAAGGTACAAGACAGATGAAACTGCAGTTTTTAACTACTTAGTGATGCATCTTAGAGACGATGCTGGAGATTTAATTTTAAAAGATCATCTGTTCCATTCACCAGCCAAAGCAACGTACATCTCCCACCGCACTCAAAATGAGTTAATTGAAATCGGCAGTGATATTCTAAGAGAACAAATAATTAAAGACTTCAACAAAAGCCGTTTTTTTCTATAATAGCGGATGAATCAAGTAATATATCCGGCACAGAGCATCTGGAAAAAAGATTTGTCCATAAATTGCCAATAGGTGAATTCCAAGTGCGAAAAGATTTTCTAGGTTTTCTAGGCTGCTAACATGACGAACGCTATTTTATCGTCACTAACAAATTTTGGGTTGAACTTGTCAAATATGGTTGGACAAGCTTATGATGGGTGCTCCACCATGGCTGGAAAATTGATTGGGGTAAGGAAAAGAATACAAGATTTGTATCCGAAAGCAAAATTATATAATATTGCGTCCTGCATCCGTCAGGGGCCACGAGTAGCCATAACCTCCCCACTGATATACAACACAGGAGAAACGGCAAATAGCGTTGACTCCGCCGTACTGCCGCCCGGTTCGGAAGATGAATGATGATGTTTTGTCTGTTTTGCCTGTTTTGCCTGTTTTGTTTATTTTTCCTGTTTGTTTTTGTTAATTGTTGTACCCACGAGTAGCGAAGAAAAAAGTTCCGTCTGTACAGAGAATCGCATATACAGATAAGGGTAGTTTAGTTAATCCAGAGATCGTCATGTATCCGGATGTTTATTGTTTGGCATTAAAGTTGAAAATGTTTATCTAGACTTAAATGTTTATTTTAAATCTTAATTTAAGTTTAAAATCTTTCCTTTTTATTACATTGTTATTTTTTTTAGTTTCAGGTATTGACACATAATGAAAACTTTGAACGTTCGACTTAAAAATTTCAAGAGTGTATGATGTTCTCATATATTTTTTTGAAAATGTTATAAAACAAAGTCAATTAATTATGCAAATACATTCGATATTTTCTGAAACCAAATCCAAGATGATAAGCAATACTAGTTGTTCAGAATTGAAACTAGCCCATCAAGCTGGACCTGCTCTTGATGAATACCAGCAAAATTTCCAATCGAATAGCTCCACACCTCATAACGTAAACAACAATAACAACGAGGTATCCAAAAATAAATACACAGCGTTAACACAAATATCTACAGATCAACGACATAGCAAAAACCCTTTCACATTCTATTCAAAAAGTGGTATTGGAAATAGCAAACCAACTAACGAAAGCACTACTATGGTTATAAATAATTCTAGTGATGATTTTGACAAAAATTCAAGTTCGAAATTAAGTAAATGTTTTGATTTTAACCCTTGTACCTACTTCAACTCCACGGAGGAAGACGGGCTGACCAAGAATTGTTTTAAAAAAATTCGAAACGAAAGTGCCTTAAACGATTTTTCTAGAATGAGTGGTTGTGGGATCATAAGCCTCCTCCATGGGACAGAAAAATCAACAGGTGGTATTAGGAGTAATTTATTCAATAGCAAAATCAATAGTTGTACCAGCAAGAACAGTAAAAGTGTTCAACAAGAGACGCCAATGTGCCGAACTGAAGACCAAGAACATGCCTTTCGTCAAATAGAAGATGTTCACAACTACTCAAAATTGAATCGTTATGGTTATTGTGATAACGAGAACAACCGAGGTGTCAATATACCTTCATGTAGTAGCAATAGTAGCAATCAAGACGAAGACGACGATGATGAGGAGGAAGATGAAGAGAAAGGCGATGAAGAGTTCGATATTGTGGATTACGAGCAGCTTTCCGAAAATAAAAAATTAAGTCAAACTCCTCAGCATAGTGAAAACGCTGTCAAAAGTATTTTTCCTGTCACAACAACTCAACCGAATGAAAAACAAGATTTGAAAAGCCCAGATGTGTTAAAAACTGAAAATGAAGGAAATATAACTTTACCGGATCATCATGCTAGAAGACCCATGAATGCGTTTTTGATATTCTGTAAAAGACATCGAGGCATTGTAAAAGATAAATACAAAAATTATGAAAACAGGTAAAACTAATACAAATATTTTCTTAAATAAAACTTTTATTTTTTTGAATTTTTAGATCAATTACTAAGATACTTGGAGAATGGTGGGCTTCATTGGATGCAAATGATAAAAAGTGTTATGTGAATCTAGCTAAACAGGTAAGAAATAAATACAGCACAAATGCTTTGCAAAAAAAATAAACTAGCGCAAAAAATTACATCAATAAACATCTTCTTAGTACCAAGAGTGCTCATCGGCTCTCTTTAAACTTAGCATCTATGTATACCTAACCTACCCCGCTAATAGCGTGTTGACGCTTTTTATTATCTAGGGATCTGAATCAGAATCATTTTTGAACATGCAATACAACAAGAAATTGGAATCCTGCTCTCTATCTGGATCTGTTTTAAAGATCCGAAAATAAGTTCTTACTCTAACGGGTAGGTGACTTTTCAGTTTTGAAAATGGTTAGATAGTGTTAACGTTAAGTGTAAAGTGTGAAGAAAAAAGAAAACCACTAAATGAAAAATAAATAAACATAAAGGAAAAAAAAACACTGTTGTCATTAGGATCCGTATCGTTTTATTTTCATGGAATGATGGGTGATAGATCATTTCACCGTTTAGTTGTTTTGATATTCAAGAATTATATTTTTTTGAGGGGTGTTTTTTTATAAATACATACATAATATGAATGTACATATGTATATTTTCGTTCAAAATTAAAGAAAAATTATTTTAAAAAATCTTTGTTTTTTTATGTAAAAATATGGGATTTAATATTTTTTTTGGGTTATTCATTTCTTTAAATTCACTTTGCTGAAGTCTTTAAATTTCGCGCGAAATTTTAACCCTAAACTGATGTGGTGGGTACAGCTTGGACTCATTTTCATTCTTTGAAAGTGTTAAGAAACGCCGCGGTCGCCACAGTTCCCCCTGCTTTTAGGTACCTTCGAACAATAAGCCGAAGTATGCGCACTGCGCAGTGAGACGGACGTATTCGACACGTTGCTCCTAAGGTCAGTTTGAGCATAAGCATGGGTCCCCTGGACGTTTATGTCTATAGATACGTAATAATTTTTTTTTCTTTTGCAAATTAAGTTTTATTGCTTAATTCAAATTTTTTTAATGGTAAATCAAAGTTTTGTGTCTGAGAATTAAGACGACGTATTTTAAAATGATTGAATGCTAAATTGTTCAGATTTAAGAACGAAATTGGGAGATATTTAATCAAGATGCCTTTTCGCATACATTGTTGTGAGCCAGTGTGTAATAAATGCTTGTAACTTTGCTATTTTTGATCAATATAAGAATTTTTCAAGAAGAAGATTTTAAGATTTTGTTTTAAGAATTCTAAAAAGAAAGCTTTTTAATGAGAGAGAAATGTTTTGTTTGAATTTTATTTTTTTTTATTTCATATAATGTTTTTTTAGATGACATGTTTTCAGGTTAAGCAAATTTCGACTCACTGCACTGGTGAAAGTTCAAATTTGAAGTAAAATGAAAGCTCCTTCCGTTGATTTCTCTTAAAATAACCTACGTCATTAAGCAATGACGAAGTTCAATATTATACTAAATATGTAAAATAATTTATTAATTTATGTTAAGACATTTATTGGAAGCCAAAAAATAGCAAAACAATTGAATGCCAAATAAAAAGTAAAACAACAAAATGGCAAAAAAGGGAAATAATAAGATGGGAAATAAAAAAAGCAAAACAATAAAATGCCAAATAAAAAAATTACCGAAATTCAAAAATCCAATCTAACAAAAAACTAAATGAAAATTGCAAAATGAAAAAAATCGAAAGGAAAAAAAACCGAACGAAATTTAAAAATCGTAAAATGCGAAATAACAAAATGCTAAATAATACAAATTCGAAACGGAAAACGACGAAAGGAACTCCCGCGAAACGTGAATTTGGAAGACATTTCTTGCGAAACATACCTGCCAGACCCCTTGCAATGTCATGCTATACCTTTTTGTAAAATCAGAAATGTTTTTAATTAATTTTTAAATAAAGTTGATTTCGTAAACAGTTTTTGAATAATTTATTTTCGAACTCAAAATTAAAAAAAAATATTTAAAAACTAATGGTGTTATGCCAGGAGGCCAAAAATCAAACCGTATGACTCCAAATACACTTTCAAAACCGTGGAGGGCCCTAATTTTGGCACCAAGAAATTACAACCTCAAATTTCTATATTATATAACATTTTAGAAAAATAAATTTATAAACTATTTTTATGAGGAAGACATCAAGGCAACAAGGCCATATGGTGTCATCTTTGGAAAAGAATGAAGCATCAAAGAATTCTTACATATAATAAAATAAAATTGAATATAAGATGTACATAATTATTTAGTTAATTTGAATACAAAATTAATAAAAAGAAAGACTAAAGTAAGGTGTTTTTAAGTCCTTATATTAAGATGTCATTAAACTTATTGTGAAGTGATGTTGCTCATTTAATATTTTCCAGGGACTGCAAACTAGGTGGATCTAAAATTTCAATTGCTCTATAAACGGTGGGTCATTTATACATTTGGAGATGGGGCATTTAACCAATATGTATACCTATGCCAATATATTTTTTAAGGTTTCTAAGAAGTTTAATTGGATATCAAAATTTACAAAAAAATATATTCGGGATTTAAAAAAAAAATCAAAATTATTTAAAAATTATATATTTTATAGGTTAATATGAAAATTCAATTTTCTACTTAAATACTTTTAATTAGTGCTCCAAAATGTTTTCTTAAAAGTTATTTCAAAATTTCATTAAACAAAAAACGCCGATTCAACGATAACTTAAATGTTTTTTGCGTGATTTAAGAATATAGACAGCATTATTTTAAAGTTCAAAGAAGATAATAACAGCATTTATAAAATTTATAGGTATAATATTTTGTATATAAGGTATAAAATTGTTTAAACACTAATCCACTTGAAAAAAAGAGCAAGTACCTACCTAGTCACTACCATTTTATTTTTTTCTATTTTATGTAGGTAATATTTTTTTATAGAGCCCAACCTGCATTCACCTACCGATCTGCTGTAACGGATATAACTAGGGTTCCCAACTTTTTTTCGACCGATTATAGTATTTTTCACTATTAGCTATAAAAAATATAGTACTCTTCAAAAATATATAGTATTTTATAAAAAGGTTAAAAATAGACCAAACATATTATTAGTAATTATTTATTTTTATAAAATCTATATTTTTTTGTGCTTTTAGCATCGTTCAACAATTTTGTATTTAAAATAAATGTGTCATAGGCTTTATCGCAATCAATTTTCAAATTTATGTAGATTAAAAGTTCATTTTTGATTAGTGAAATGCTTGCTTCTTCTCGCCAGTTGGAATTCATAATTGAAAAAAATTCTTTCTGTAAATGCAGAAGTGGCAGGAATAGAGAGTAAAAAAGAAATTACATTTGGTAAGTTGTTTTTGGATTTTTTAAAAATTATTGCCATTTTTGATCTGTTTTTCTGTCGCTAAACTCATTCATATTTTTTTATTCTCGTAAAAATTTCGTTTAGTATTAAAATCAGTCAACAATTGATTTGAATTGAGACAATTCATACAAAAACCGACAAAGAAGGTTGGAAAACCTGGCCAATTCCACTTTTTCCAATTATAGATAAATATTGCGTTGTAGTCTTGTAGTAGTCTTTGTAGACTTTTTTGTACCTTTCGTTTTTTAGGTGTTAATTTACCACTGGAGTTTGACGAACTTCCACTGTCGCTTCCACTTTCCATATTTGAAACAAGCTTTTATTTTTAAAACATTCGAAAACTTTAGACGTTTGACAGCAAGACTTAGTCTCATTCGGATACATGTATAAAATGGAACCTTAAAGTGCAATCAAAGTGTGTTTGATATTTGTTTATATGTTGCAAAATGATTGATAAATAAAACTGAAATATAGTACTTTTTCGTACTATATATTTCTTCAGCAGTATATAGTACAGATACCCGAAATATAGTACAATACTATATATTATGGTACGGTTGGGAACCCTAGATATAACGTACTACATACATTTGGGATTTTTAATAAAAGACAACCGAATATGAAATTATTCAATAGAATTTATTATAATATTTAAATAAAAATAGTTTTATGTAAATTAAGTTAATTCAGTAAATTTAAGTTAAATGTTTAATTTAGAAATGTAAGTCTTGGCGATACGGACGTCTCCGTGGTTTACCTTCGTGTGTGGTCGTCTTCTTTTTTGTCTTCGTCCTCATCTTCGTGTTCGTCTTTATCATCTTGTTCCTCTTTATTATCGTGTTCGACTTATCTCTCTTCAGCTGTTATCAACTGACAACAGAAAGCTTTTAGGGCACACACCAGATAAGATGATCCCACATACATACATATTTAACACCACCGCAAAAAAATTATAAGCCATTTTTACAGTGGCTAAGTGCCAGCACCAGGAACCTTTTTACATATTTGGGGATTAGAAAACTTTCAAAAAAGCATTAATAGAATACAAACTTAAGTAAACCCAAACAAAATTTTCATTTTGACCCAACCTTCCACATTTTATTATTTTAATGATAAATCTACCGTACCATTGATCATTGAAATCATAAAAATAATTTTTTGTAGAAAGAAGGGCCAAAATTAATTTTTCTTGGCTAGAAGTAAATAATCACTTATTTAGCTTTTTAAGGGTCTCAAAATAAGAAATTAAAATTTTCAACAAGTAAGTCTCACTCACACTCAACAAAATCAAAGAAAAAGACACATAACTTACAAGAAAAAGTCAAAGCCCTTTATGATAAACACAAATGAAAAAATGTCTGGATTGATGTAATATTTTTTTTTTCCAAATATGTATGTAGGTTTATTCTTAAAACTGTTTTTTGTGAGACAGTCACCTGTTAAACGATTCCTTGGATACACACATCATACCAGTGCTTTCATCACCAAGAATAATCAAAACACATGATACATGCATGATACATACATATGCGTAAAAGCATATATGAACATATTTGTCTTAATTCATAAATATTCCTAGTTCGTTTTCAGAAAGATGCCCAAGGATTTTGTTCCCCTTTTTGAGAAATGGGATATAAGAATAAGAAGAAATAAAAACCAATAATATCATGAAAAGGATATTAAAGTTATTATGGCTGCCACCAATCTGATGTGGCGCATTATCATTTGAGCAATTTTCAGTGTCCTCTTCTATTTATAATTATTCAATGACATTACCTTTAATAATTGTAGGTACTGTGTATTTGAAGTACCTTCCTAACCTAGATAAAAATACCAACAAATAAATACAAAACACCAACCACTCGAATACCTACAAACTAAAAATGCAAAGGCCAAATAGTTTTTTTTTTCAATAAGGATCATTAACGAACAAAATTATTTAAATACATTTAAGGAATCGAGTTGAAAAACTGTAGGTATTTATACTGTTTTTGAAATCATATATTTTCAAAATCTTATTGAATTGTGATTTTTGGTTACTGCATATTTGAAGATACTTTTAATACCTTCAAAATAAAACTAAATGTGTTTCAATCAAATTGCTATAGTTTATCTATAAAGTTGTAGACGGATAAGCAAAAACAACGGTATATTTTTTTCAAATATCTTCTGCTGTTGGCACACTATCTAAAAACCGACATTGACAGACGATAAATAGTTCTTTTATATTCCTTTAATAGATTTTTTTTTACTGAAGGCATATACATATATACATATATAGGTATACCTATATCGGTCAAAACTTGGATAATTATTTTTGATTTGTATTATCAAAGCGACGTAGTAGATGTTCACTATTTCTGTACGGGAATTATTATCTATCAAGGGTGAAATATTTCAGACTGTAGGTAGGATACTGCATATGGGAAGGGAGGTAGGTAGTAAATAAGTAATAATTAGTTTAAAGAAATTTGATTTTTTTTTTTAATTTGTAATAATTTGAAAATATTAAGGTACTATTTTTTAAAAAATTAGTACTCGAAATATTATTAGTAGTTGAAATAATTTCCTATTATGCAGGTGTTCCAAAATTTAAGTACCTAATTAACTGGAAATATTTATTTATCTTTTCAGAAATAAATTATTAATAAAAAATAATTTCTATTTTTTTTAAATGAAAAAAAAAATCCAAACTTTCTTAAAGCTGTTTGCTGATATAAAACATACAAATTTAATTTCGAAAAAAATCATCCATCCATCCATTCAAAAAATAATTTTAATTTTTTTTAATCCAAAACCTGTTTTTTGCCAAAAAATTTATTTAAATCGGTTTAATAGATAATGATATGGGTATCTAGTCGAAAAACCAAAAAATGAGGGGTATACTGTGCCTGCATTCCGTAACTATCGCATCGATGAAATTGGCCGAGAAACGGTAAAAAATGGAACAAAACTTAAAGGATTTCTTTCAATTTTCATCGTTTCTCGACTAGTTTTATCGATGCTAGAGTTGCAGAACGTAGGCACTGTTAATAATGAATAACCACTAGAAAATTGGTTCCTGTTAAAAATTAAATAATAGAACGTATTAATATGGGCTTGTAAAAGATTATTTTTTTTATCAAAATCGTAGAAGTCGTTCTCGAGAAAAATAAGATTTTTGTTAACGGTTTTTTAGGTTCCATTATTTTTGGTTAGGTACCTACCTATAAATATTTTATTTTTCTTAAATCTTCTAGATAATTTTTAGAACAGCTTAGTGCCAAGTTTAACCAAAATTGACCATTGCTTTTTGAAATATTAAGTTTTCAATAAAAAATTGAAACATTTTTTTAAAAATCCAAAAAAAAAATGTTTGAAAATTATTCGTAATTCTTAAATCATAAAAAACTGATTAAAACCAGTTGAACCATTTTCGAGAACATCAATTCAATGGTTCGATGGGAGGTACCAATTATATTATTTTTTTTACCAAATAATAGCCTAAAAAAAATTACTAAATATTTTTTAAATAAAAGCTGTGTTCACGTTTTTGAGAAAAATAAGCTTTTTTCATATTTTCACTTAATTTTTTTGCTTTCTTTCGTTATTACAAACTTTTTTTTTTGTGAGTGGTAACAATGGTTACAGGCTTAGAAAATTATATTCTATCAGTAGTGTTTTTATATATTTTTTTTTCATCCCATTTCACCATTAATCATAGGCTTTAAGAAAGTTGTTTCTGGGAATTTTTCATGGGTTTTGGGTTATATCTAATTGACAACCTGATGAAGAAAAAAACTTATATAAACAAAATATACTTTTGTATTTTTTTATTTTTAGAACAAAGATGAATTTTTCTCTGCTAATCCGAACTTTAAATGGTACAAACTGCCGGCACCATCTCTACGTACATTAAATACAAGACCAGGAAACATTGAGCGTGGAGACTACCAATGTGATCTAGGTAACTTGTCCAATCAGAACACTGATTCCACTTGTGATCTGTTCAGCTGCACTGAAACAAAAAAATCTTCATACTTTAAGCTAGCCGATGAAAAACAAATGGGTGGACTTAATAATTTAATACACCAAAAAACAACGTCGCCATCCAAAAATGAGGCCTTACAAATAGCTTTAAGTGAGGCGTCTACATTCTTCAATTCCAGTTGTAATCGAAAACCAAACATCACTGAAGGTGATTGTTTAAACCTTAAGCGTTCAAACAGTGAAAACAATTGTTCAAGTAGCGAAGATGAGTCTACTCCAAAGAAATCAATCCGTTCATGTAAAGGGAAAAAGTATCAAGAGCTAATTAATTCTGGTCAAATGAGTGCTTTCACTTCTAAAAAAATAATATCTCCAAAGCCATCAAAAAATTTTAATAATAGAGAGAAAAGTCAATATCTTATCATGCACATTGACGAGTGTAGTAAAGTCAAACCTCTATCTAAAAATCAGATAGTTTCACCAAAAAAGGAAGCACAATCGAAGACAGATGACGGGCAGTGGGTTATGACGCACTATAAAGATTCTTATGGCTTTAATAAGCAACAAATTGGGTTTGTTTCGTTTGACCTTGAAGATAAAATCAAAAGACTGCCCGCGCAATGTCTGGAGTCTTATCTTCAGCGCAAGAAGAACACGAAACGGAAAAAGAAAATCAATTCTAAAAAACGTTCTTCACCACAGGAATCTAAGCTTCAAGAAGGTTTCTTAAAGCAAACAACACAATCTTCATTACATCAACCAAAAACAGCACTTGAAGCGAAGGAGCAGATAATCGGAAGTCAGAAAAGGAAAGCTCGAAAGGAGAGCATTACTCGCAGGGATATAACTTCTAAACAGAACGATGTTCAAGTTTTGCTTGGTAGTTCTCATGTTACCTCAGCCTTTGTTGTTGGTCGGAAAAGTCCGACGGACCAATTATTGTCTGTAATAAATCAGAATGCTACCTCAGATCTACTTATTTTAGCCGAAGTGGCTGCAAATCGCACTGAAACTGCTCAGTAAAGTGAAGTAACGAAGTAATATGACATTTCCGGATTAGAAACTATTTTAGTCCAAGGGTCATAGTAAAAAAAAGTCATTGAAGGGAATATATGTACATACAAACCAAATTATTTGGAATTGAAGGGTTACGCCCTTCACAATATTTAAGGTCTCATAAAAGTATTTACTTTCCCATTGTGAAGAATTGGTGCTATTTGATGTTAAATAAACTGAGGTGTACAATCTTCAAACCTGAACTGAAGATATATATTTAAGAACACAAAAATAGTAATAAAGTTTTAAGTTTAAATAAATTTTAAATATTATCTTAACGTTGTTTTTAAAATAAGTTTGCTTTAATTTTTAGTGTGGCGTTCAACATCTAAGTTTGTGGACGGCTGTAGCCAAGACTTAATGTATAGGTGAGCTGAAATTCTGTATATATTTATTTAGTCTATATTATATAGTCTAGAAAAATCAAATTTTTATTAAAACGGTAGGTATAAGCAATTTCACATTAATGTTTTTTAAATTACGAGTTGAATGTATAGGAAATCAAGAATTATGTATGTAAATATGTTTCTTTTCGGGAAGTTTACGAAAAATATCTTTATTTCCAACAAATTCGAACGTGCTATAAAAGAAAGATTTCGCAGTCGATCGGTCATTGATGAACTTCGTATAGCTATATTCTTGAAAGTTCCAAAAATGACGACTCGTTCAAAAATGTGCTAGCACCAAATATCTCGACAGCTTCTAAGAGCCGATAAGTTGAAGGGGTTTTAACAGGAAATAACATCTGAAGTATATTTTTAACTATAATATTGAAAGTTATTGTAATTGGTCGGATTTTGTAAGATCTCATTCGTCTCAAATATCTCGAAAACAAGAAATCCATTCGACTGCAGCTTAATTTTATTCTATACATATTATAATGACGTAAGAGAAAATTGGAAGAATTAAAAAAAAATCAACTCAAAAGTTTGCGGGTGTTTTAAGTAAGGGAGTTACGAGTCCGTTCTCTAAATTATATTCGTACTCTATGCACACCACAGAGTACCTACATATATTCAGTGTTGGGACTTCGCAGAAGCCAAAGAGTGGAAGAAAGGTTGTCAAAAAAGTGGTAGAAATTAAAATCAATTTTTATGTAACAAATCGTATATTCAATAACTTTATTAAAAATAAATCAAATAAAAATATAAAATAAATAACATTTCAGTTCTTTATGTTTCAAATATCACATATATCTGGAAGCAAGTTATATACTTAGACTCGTTCCAAACCAAAAACTTAAATCTATAACAGCCGTTTAATTAATAATAAAATTAGTTGACTTCAAAAAATTACAAATAATAACAATTAAACCGTCAGAAAATTTAAATCTTGAAGCATATTTTACTAATGTTTCTGGAGGATTAAAATTTTATTCATTGAATAAAATTTCCCTTGTAGCTAAAAAGTTGTGAACAGTTGTTGTTTCCAATTTATTTCTTTTTTCACTTTTTATATTTTTCAAATCGGAAAATTTACGTTGAAAAGTTTTCAAACAATAAATTTTCCATACCATCTTTAAAATATTTTATTAAACGCCATGAGAAACAATGTCATCAGTTTTTAAGTTTTGGAGTAAGTGATTTTCTCCAATTAGTTTTTTCCACTCATTATTAATCAATTCTAGGTTCGTTATCGTTTTATTTGGTGAAAAATTTCTCGGCAGACCTAAAACTGATGGCATTGTTCCATCAATGACGTTTTTTGGATTAAAATATTTTAATAATTTTAATTTATCGTTTGAAAAGCCAAATCTTTCCCCAATTTGAAAACATAATTCGACATAATAGCTGCACTTCTTAATTCCATTAGTTTTTGTTCATCAATGTCATTTATAATTTTCAGATTTTTTTATTTATTATTATAAAAAACTAAATTGTCTTTATTTAAAAAAAAAAAATCAAAAATTTGTGAAGCCTTAGAAGTAGGTTCTTCAAATGAGTGCAGTATAAAAAAATCAAACAAGGGATTCCACTGCTCTAAGATTCTATTTAAGACCATTTCCAATGAAAGCCAACGAATTTGGCAAACCTTTAAAATTTAATGCTCATTAACCCCAAGTGCTTTTTGGAAAGTAATGAAATATTTTTGTTTTCTTCGAGCTGTGGCAAAAATAGAAATATATACATATATCCCTTAATGATTTTTCTATTTCCCCAGGTATACATTTAGCAGCATAAGCGGAGCACAAACTTAAATTATGACAATGTACATTGTACATCCAATCGTTAAAATATTAGGATTAATATTTTTTAAACGTGAGGCAACACCGCTTAATGAACCCGTCATAACAGCAGCATTGTCTGAAGCAAATCCAATCATGTTTTGAATTGGAATATTCAAAATTTTTAAAGTTTCTACAATTTTATTGTAGATTGATCCAGCTGTTGAGTCCTCTAGCTCAAAAAACCAAAAAAACTTATCTTTTACTGCTCCCGCAAAAAGTGGTAGATTTAGATTTTTAGGTGGTAGATTTTAATGAACAGCAAAAAGTGGTAGAAATACCACTTAAGTGGTAGAAGTCCCAACACTGCCTATATTATCTAGAGAAAAGAGAACCAACTCCTACCCCCTTGCATAGAGTACCTATATTATCTAGAGAACCGACTTCAGCGCTTTTTCTCTTTCACCCTACAAGCTGCACTGAGAGGATTTCCTCCACAAGGCTGAATATGTGTTAGTTGCCGAATGCATTTTTAATGGAATCGCAATAACCTAGTGATAATTTAATGGATATTGGCTCAATTTTGCTCAGTTCTCAGTTCTCCCATCAGATATGAAATACTTTTTTTAAAACTGCACTATAATACTATAAATAAAAGAAGTCCATCGCTGGAATTTGATCTCTCTTTTACTGAGATGAAAACAAAACACAAAAACCAACCCACCGACGACGGCACCGACCGACCCTCAGTCTTATCGGAGCTGCGATGGTGGAAACAACGCTTGCGTGCACATCTTTCTTTTCTTTTTTCAGTCATTTTCGTGTTTTTGTGTGTATCTTTCAAAATTAAAGGATGGGCAGAGAAATTTGAAGAGAGATGCGCTATATCTACAATTCACACGAATTCACGGACAGGGAATTTAGGAGTGTTTTCTTACTGTGCTCAAATGAAATTTGCGGGTGTTTTAGGCAAGGGCGGTACGAGTCGGTTCTCTAGATAATATAGGTACTCTATGCCCCCTTGCCTGAAACAGACGCAAATTTTATTTGAGCACAGTAAGAGAAAACTCTCTTATGTTTCCCTTATTTTCCTATCGGTGAATCCGTGTGAATGTTCGACTTATTGCCAGAAGCAACAAAAAATGATATTTATCATAATTTACATGAAAAAGGGTTACAAAGCGTTTCTACTACTTTTTAAAGTAGTGTTGGTTTGGGTACCATTAAAAATGCACGGGACAACTAATACATGCTCATGCAATAGTTAACATCAGTGAACTAGCAGTTGTTTCTCTATTTTAGTTCCTTGAGTTCCACTCCAATATCAGCAAAATAAGTATCGCCAATGTGCTTCCATATATTATTTTTGTCGGCTCATATAGTTTTCCACATTCTTTCACGATCTCAAATACACAACATATACAAATTAAACCGGTTAGACATTCTTGTTTTTTTTTTTTTTTTTTTTTTTTCTTAGTGTTGTGAAGGGCATAGAGTACCTATATTATCTAGAGAACCGAGAACCGACTTCAGCGCTTTTTCTCTTTCACTCTACAATCTGCACTGAGAGGATTTCCTCCACCCACAAGGTTGAATATGTGGTAGTTGCCCAATGCATTTTTAATGGAACCGCACCAACCTTGTGATAATATATTAATATTATGGATTTTGGCTCAGTTTTGTTCAGTTCTCCCACCAGATATGAAATACTTTTTTTAAAACTGCATTTATAAACCATGCTCATACTTCTTGTAAAAGAAGTTCATCGCTGGAATTTGATCTCTCTTTTACTGAGATGAAAACAAAACACAAAAACCACACCCACCAAACCTCAATGACATCGGAATTCGGAGCTGCGATGATGGAAACAAAAACAACGTAACGCCTGCGTGTACATCTTTCTTTTTTTTCAGTCATTTTCGTGTAACTTTTTGTGTAACCTTCAAAATTAAAAAGATGGACAGAGAAATTTGAAGAGAGCTACGCTATATCTACAATTCACACGGACAGGGAATTTAGGAGAGTGTTCTCTTACTGTGCTCAAATAAAATTTGCGGGTATTTTAGGCAAGGTGGGTACGAGTCGGTTCTCTAGATAATATAGGTACTCTATGGGGAATATGGTGAAGAGTCATGACATTATTTATGAATTATCGAAGGGATTAATAACCCTTCGAATCAAAAACTTTGATGTGATTTTTGTAAAAAAAAAACGGTTGTGCTGCGAAGTGCCCAACTTGTGTTGCGATGTGCCGTATTTTAAATAAAATCGTACTTTTTAAAAACTATACGCTTAGTACAATTTTTTTTTAAATACGGCACATCGCAGTACAACCGTTTTTTTTACAATAATCAAAAATGGCGGTGCTAACTTCACGCACATAAAAATGTGTCCTTTTAAAAATAAATGTGTTCTATTAAAAATAAATGCATACAATTGAGAAAAAAAATGTGCGAATGTAATTATTATCAAATCTTTTGTATTTTATATAACAAAAACTTAATAGCTTTAATACTGTAAAATAAATAAACAAAAACATAGGAACACAGTTATAGAATACAATCTTGTTTTACATAAAAACTAAGCTCTTTGGCAGACATGATTGCTTCAATCGATTCATTTTCATTGTTTATTTTTAAATATAACTAAATAAATTAAACATTTTGTGGAGTTCAAATGATCCTGAATAAATGTGTCCTTTAAAAAAAAAAGTACCCCGGAATCCCACTAAAAAAAAAAAAGAATCTTCCGGGATACTATTGCGTCCCAGTGGTAACTCTGGTTATAATATATTGTGGAAGAAGTGTTTTTGGTTGAATTTCGTGAAGTTTTTTGTTGCTCAGTAAAATAAAAGGAGTATATGGGAGGGCAGTTAAAGAGTGTTAAAAATTATTTCAATTGCACTAAGCTACTAAATAAAACAGAGACCCTCCGTACCTTTTCCTCTTTGCCTTAGTTTCCTTGTACCCTCGCCTATTTGTTTTGCTTTACTTTTGTGTTTGACAAAAAAAATTTCAGCTATTAGCCGCATTTTATTATCGCCTAAATAATGAAAACTGTGTTGCACGCTCATCTCTTCTTTCCCTGTTTATTTATTTTTCTTGTAGATGCTGTCGTTTTTCTTTACACTACAATTTGCACTGCCTTACCTACCGTTTACGAAACTGAAAAAGCCATCTACTCGCCAGAGTAAAAACTAATGTCTGGGCCCATAAAGGAAACCCCACATCCCAAAAGAACCCTAGATCCAATGTTATTTTGGTTCAACGTGTTAGTTGAAAGATAACCCGGACCCAGACCCGTAGATAATAAAACACGGTTATTATGTCTGTTCAGTTATTGTCCAAAACTGTAAATTTTTATGAATTTTATTTTTTATTATTATTATGAATTTTAAAGGCTAAAATTGGGCTTAAATTTAAAGTTTGGGACAGTACCCGAACAGACATATTAATAGTAAAACAAATATTCAAAACAATTTTAAATAATTTCTATATGCATTTAAAAACTTATTTAAATTAAAATACTTAGTAGGTACATTTTATAATATTTATAAAATATTTGATTTATTCTATTGGATTGATGATGATTGTTGACCTTAATCAACCCATGTGCATGATTTTTTTGAATGCCTTACGGAACTCTGGGTTAAAAATGGTGTAAATAACTGGATTAACGAAACTATTCATATAACCGAGCCATGTTGTAAATAAGAAAGCTTGAATAGGCGGTCGGCAATCCTTTTCTAATTTTCCGCACACAGCATCCATAATGTTGCAGGTAAAAAAAGGAACCCAACAAAAAAGAAATACTCCTGGAAAGAAAAACAACGGTCATTATTTAGTATTAAAATTCTGATCTTAAAAATGTAAAATATAAATATATTACGTAGTTAATACCTAGGTACATACTTATATATTTTATATTTCTCATGTTTAAATAATATTTCAGAGTTGAAATAAAAAAAACAATATGTTATTTGTTGGGCTTTTGGGGCAACTAAATAACTTTGTTTATTTCTACGACCGACGCAGGTTTCTTCCAAGCATTTTTAAATAGTCAGTAGTTGATTTTATTGAAATCCACTTACAAGAAAATATCGAACATTGAAACAAAAAACCTTATTTTTGATGTGTAAACATTTATGCCGGCGGCGGTAGGGTGAACTAAAAACGTGGACATTTCTGTAGCACATAACGTTGTGCTGACTGCTGTTACACGTTACGATACGTTGAAATATATTGGATACGTTCAATATTGGGTTCGTTCCTTCGTACCTCAAACTAAATCGAAAGGTCGAGTTGAATTTGGTTTGAATTTCGGTTGACAGTTCGAACTTACCGCGTTCTGTGATGTTAAACCAGCAATTGGGCTTTTCCAAAAACTATATATCTATAACTATATTATATTTGGCAGTTCTAGTTGGGGAGAAAATAATGCAATAGAAACAAATATACTTGAACATACAAACACTTTTCCAAAAGTGCGACTAGTGTGCACATTGTGATTTATTGTTGTATTATGTAAGTATATTTGTTTGTATTGCATTGTTTTCTCCCCAACTAGGGATAATTTTTTTGTTGCATGTTTCGCATTGTCACAATTGACTTATGGGGGAACTTCCCAATTGAATATTTAAGACCCTGTTTAGATTTGGAAGATTGAGTCCGGAGTGATAAGTCTCATCGTGTTTACATTAGAACCGTGATACGGATACCGGACTCAATCTTCCCAATCTGAACAGCGGTTAATTTGATGTTTAAACATCTTAACCATGAGTTTCGGCACTCACACTTTTTCAGTTTTTTTTTTTTTTAATTTTCAGTAGTTATATCGCAGTACAAGGCATAGAGTACCTATATTATCTAGAGAACCGACTTCAGCGCTTTTTCTCTTTCACCCTACAAGCTGCACTGAGAGGATTTCCTCCACAAGGAGGAATGCATTTTTAATAGAATAGTGATAGTTTAATGATAATTTAATGGATATTGGCTCAGTTTTGCTCAGTTCTCAGTTCTCCCACCAGATATGAAATACTTTTTTTTAAACTGCATTATAAACCATGTTCATACTTCTTGTAAAAAGAAGTCCATCGCTGGAATTTGATCTCTCTTTTACTGCGATGAAAGCAAAACACAAAAACCAACCCACCGACACCGACCCTCAGTTACATCGGAGCTGCGATGGTGGAAACAACGCCTGCGTGCACGTCTTTCTTTTCTTTTTTTCAGTAATGTTCGTATTTTTGTGTGTATCTTTCAAAATTAAAAGGATGGGGAGAGAAATTTGAAGAGAGATGCGCTATATCTACAATTGACACGAATTCACGGACAGGGAATTTAGGAGAGTGTTCTCTTACTGTGCTCAAATAAAATTTGCGGGTGTTTTAGGCAAGGGGGGTACGAGTCGGTTCTCTAGATAATATAGGTACTCTATGGTACAAGGTTTGACCAGAAATTATTTTTTGGCAATTTCAGCAATTTGTTTTAAAATTAAATTTTCAAATAATAAAACTTATTTCCTTTATATTATCAACGTCCACTTATTTCCTTTACAAATAAAACACACTCGATTTCACTTCTAATCGTTTTATTAACCACCACTCTCAAAAATGTATCAATTCGCTCCCCCACATCGCCTACTATAGCGAGTTGAATGGTTCTACACTCCTCTTGAATGTTCTAGTCTATGCTATTAGTAATTTCCATTCCTATCGGCGGCGGCGGCGAATGGAATCATAGGTACCACTTGTTTTAGTTCAGACACGAGCCTTGCAAGTATGAAGTTGTAAGTCTCCACTTTATATTTGGATGGTAATTTGTAAGATCATACTTTTAGGCATTTCGTATAGGCGTTAAATTAGTCGTTAGTTTTAAAAATAGTTAAATAATAATTAAAACGTTACATTGCCCCCTCTTACGGCTCGCGTAGACCTAATCCGTCATCGGCCGAAGTATGCAAGGACATCGTCGGCCAAACTCGGCCGATCGATTCAAACGTATTTTAAGGAATGAGAGTTCGTACACCACTCAAACCAACAACGTCCGAGAATTACCCATCAACCAGTCAGTTTGTCAGTGAATTTTGCAGTGAAACACACTAACAAAACGTATACTGAAAAATTATCTACAAAATCAAGACTGGCACCGCCCGAGAACGACTACAGAATATGCAAACGACCGACAGTCCAATACATTCGTCCGAATGACTCCGACACGAAATCAGTAGATGATTCGGTTACAGTGCACGCGAAACGTTAGGATTGATGGTCCCGAACAATTCCATCACTTCTTTCACCATTATAACGATGTAAACGATCACAATGAACTACTTTTACCTCTTACCCCTCTCCGTATACGGTAAACTACGTTATTGAATCTTTTCACAGACCATATGCTGTCACAGTCCAGCCGTCATTTCCCGATTTTCTGGTTTATTTTTTAAAGTGATTGCATAAAGTTGGTTGTTAAAAGTATTGACCCTAAATTGCATACAACTAAGAGTGGTGATTAATAAAACGATTAGAAGTAAAATCAAGTGTGTTTTATTTGTAAAGGAAATAAGTGGAAGTTAATAAATAAAGAAAATAAGTTTTGTTACGAACCTTGGATAAACGTTACATTGGTGTCAGAAGTGGAATACAATTTATTTCATCTGTGCGGTGAAAATTAATTAAAACTTAAAAATAAAAAAAAGAATTGTGCGTGTTTTGCTTCTATAAACAAATTTAAAAGTCATTTTGTTAAGAACAAATTGGATATAATATGTGAATGCATTGAACTGTGTTGAAATACTTAAAGCAGAACTGAACAAACGAGATCTTCCTACTGCTGGAACAAAAAATTAACTCATTATTCGTCTGCAGGAAGAGTTAAGAAAACACGAAGAAAACTCCGACACGTTTACATTCGAAATTGAAATGCCAGAAGACCAAGTAAGTACTGTTTTAGACATGAGCAATATGATGACTCTGCTGCTTGCTCAGCTTGAAAAACAAGAAAAGCAGCTCGAACATCAAGAAAAAAATCTTCTTGAATGATTCGAAGAACAACGTACAGAATAATAGAGTGAATAGAACAATCTTTTCGAACAAATGGAAAAACAACGCAATGTTGTTTTCCTTCTGAAAAAACAAAAAAGAACCTTCTAGAACAAGAGAAAAACCTCATCGAATGTAAGCTCCATGTATTCGAGAACAGATTCGTTGCACTTGATGGACGTGTCGAATTTTAAATGTGGACGTAAAGCTCGAGAACGTTCAGGAAATTTCGAGAAAGTTGAAGATAAAATTAAGTGCATTACCGACGAATTAGACCAAATTTGGAAAAGAGAAAGTGCTGGCGATTACGTAAAGGGAATAAGATGCATCCACCATTTTTTGATGGACAAACTTCTCGGTCGATCTACAAGAAACAGTTTGAGGCAGCCACTGCAACAAACGGCTGGGATGACGAAGTCAAATTTGTAGCTCTGATTCTTGCCCTTGGATAACGAACATCTCCAGCGACAATGCAGATTGCCAACAAAAATAGCAGCTTGTCAACATTGTGAAAGCAGAAATAATACTCAAAAAGAAGAACACCAACATTCCTCTTCGACTTGTTTCCTGGCTGGGAAACGAGTAAGAACCAACTTCGAGGGGCAGAAGCTGTATTTCTGGTATCGATGGCCCCAGAACTACTATCCAAGTCTCGCAGACTAAAAGAGACAACAAAAGTCTGACAGTGAAGGCAACCATAAACAACAAGAAAGACGTGGCTACAATTGACACCGGTGCCACCGCCTCCACACTTGCCTGGATCTGCATATTAAGTCATTTGTTTGGGATTTACTATAGGTTGGCCAGATTTTTCTGGAAATAATTAAGGTTGTTAAACTTCCCCACCTGCGGTTGGATTCGGTGAGAAAAATTGAGAATGTGTTTATTGCCCTTCATAACTCCAAGAGGAATGTTGACTCCCCGCAAGTGAGCTATGAGGGGCTGATCCTTGCCTGGCCAGTTCGTCAGCCCGCTCGTTTCCCTTAACACCACAGTGACCTGGAACCCAGATAAGAGTGACCTTGAGATTCACATTCAGACTTGCAAATTCATCCCAGCATTGTTGAACCAGTTTAGAGGACGATATAGCCAATTTTATGACTTAAACAGTTGCCTGGCTGTCTGTCAGAATACGGGTATTTCGGTTTTGGTTAGGATCCTGTTTATGTAACCTGCATGCTTCCCTTATTGCAAGTAGTTTAGTTTTTCAAAATCGAAAAACCTAGATATTTAAAGATTCTGAAATGATTCCTGAACCGACACCATACTCCATCTTTTAGCCATCAGTAAAAATAGTTGTGTAGAAGTCACGACGGGACGTCATCGTCGTCTTGCCAATCCTTTATGGATGGTAAGATAACTTTTAAATCCCTACTGAGACACAGATTAGGAACGCGTTGAGTAGTTGTTATAAAAACAAAATATACAAATATAGAAATCTCGTATTTATTTTTGAAAAATAAAAACATTCTCAACAAATTATACATTTTTCTTTACATTAACCATTTTTGATTTATTTTCAGCGAAAAATGTTAAAGGTTTACCTTTAAAATTTATTTCGTCGTAAAAAACTCAACCATTTAGAAATAGGTATTTTTAAAAATAAAAATAAATCTCAATCCAAAACCTAATTTTTTTTTTTTAAATAAATCTCAATTAAAACCGAAATATTTTTAATCAATCTAGCATTAGGTATAGGGAAACCAATTGAAAATAAAGGTTAACAGTTATTTCTGATCTCTGGTTTTTTCTATTACTATTCTTTACACTGCAATTTACAAAGCATAGGAAATTTTGTTTGGTTTTTTCTTTGCTAACATTTATTCTGGTCGTTGTCATGGCGAAAAATTATAATTTAGTTATCTCCTTTACTCTCCCTATTGTTGTCGGAATCAATACAACCCTATCCTTCACTTTTTTTCTGTATTTCTACTTCAACTCTCCAATTTCAAATTTATTGCGAATTTAAGGCAGCGCAGCGTAACGAGCATAGAGTACCTATATTATAATAATCTACGTACTCTATGGTAACGAGAACACATGGAAATAAAAGTTTTTGCCTGATAATAGTACTATTATTATTATCGTCAACAGGCAATAAGCAATATGATTGACCCCTATGAATTTTTTCACAAACCAAACCATCATGCCTGGCCCAACGCCACTTGAATCTGCTGAGATCGGAGCATTAACAAATCTCAGGATTTGGAAAATTAATTCAACAATTTGGTTTGTGCAGGTAGGATCCCAGTTCCAAAACAACCAAATCATTTCCAACACTGGAAGATTAAATGCCATAATCGCTGCGTTGAACCATAAAGTCTTAAAAGAGCTTTCTGACCTTACTCGAAAACATCCTAAAGCAGATAGGTATATTTTTCCAATCAAACCACGTCTGAATAATACTATCTGTCAGTCACGACATCCAACTCAATACACGTTCCGAAATGCAGACAAAATAGTTCATGAGGATGCACACTGCACAGGATGTAATTCTTACAATAGAGTTTACCTTATCCACTTTTACAAAGATGGTACATGACCTGAACTCAGCTGGTCCCAATCGCAGTCATGGCAGGTCTATAAAGGGATTAAGGAATAATTTCTAAGGCTCGAGAAGGCTCGTCAGTGCAAAGAGCCCGCGATTGCCAAAAAAAAACTAAAAATCCTATTGATCCAATTAATAACAGAGATAAAATTCGAAAGGAATGTCATCTCTATATTAACAATAGAGAAACCAACGAAAATTTTATTATAGACTCGGGATCGTGCATTTGTGTACTGTCTCATCCGATCAACTAGCAAAAATCAGAACTTCATGATCTGACGTTTATTATATGTAGTTATTGGACTAATTTTTTTAATTCACAAAAGCAATTTATACACTGGGAACATATAAAAATACACATGGATATGAATACTTTATAGGTATTCGACACTTGTATTTGCTTAAATATAAACAAATATTTGATAAAATAAATTGATTAAAAAGAATTACTTACCTAAAACAATAGCTAAAGTTTTGGTCGCCTTACGCTCTTTTTTCGCTGAAGATTTCTCTCGCTTTTTCTTCGAAGCTTTATGTACCTTGTATATAGTAAACCTATGATTACAAAAGGTAACGACAAACATTTTAAAAAAACACTATTTCAAAGATTACCTACCTAGAAGCTTGTAAGTTCTTTTTATTTTTTCGCGATGAGGTTTTCGATGTCGCCGATAAAGTGGAATCGTTGCGTGCTAATGTAATAGCTTCCTGTACACCGTAGCGGACAAAGGACAACGGCTTCATTGCCACACTAAAAGAAAATACAAAATTCAATAAGAATTATATTGTCGCTAGGTACATACATAATATATACACAAAAACTAGATCTGAAATGGAAAAAAAATTATTGTACCACTATTCTTTCACGTCATAATCATTTGGAGAATATGTAAAGTTTTTGGGGAAAATTCTTAAGCCGATTAGTTTTTAGTAAATCACTCGACTATTTTAACTTTTGCCAAAAAATACTTACATACATATGTACATACATATGTGATGAGATCACTTTGTAGTTACAATTTAAAGCAATTAAATAATGCAAATGCGTCATGTTGCGTCTTTTGACGACAATAAATGCTTTATTGTATTTAATTTTGTTGAAGTTCGTCATTAGCAGAGAAAATCTGTGAAGAAATCTCGTTAAGTCAAACTTCTCGTTTTTATGCCATATTGTGGCGAAGCCATAAATAAAAAAAACGCGGTTATAATTATTACGAGAATTTTATGCTTATACTAAAAGCAGTTTTTGTACTTTTTTTTTTCGGTTCACAAAATAAAAGTAAAAATTTATGAAAATTAATACTAGTGCTTCGAATTTAAAAAAAAAAAAAAAAACAAGATTAAAAGTTAAAATAAAAAAATTAAAAAAAAACTAACCTAACTAAACTATAAATCAAAAAACCCATTACCAAACTCTTCACCAAAATAATGAAAACAACATACCACAAATATATACAGATGTCTCACCTCCATAGAAAATTATGTCTTCAAAATTTGCAACAGCCGACAAAATAGCTTTTTAAATTAGGCTTCGTAAGAAGCAAATTATAGTCAAGATCCCGCCATAGACGATCTACCCTCATTATATTACCGGATGAGTGGTATGCAGTTTTTTAGATAGTATCTAAAATTCTAAACTAACATTTTGCGCAAGGGTTGTCTGGCGAAATATAGTCAAGGTGTAGGGTTGCTACGCTTTAAAGGTCGATTTTTGTGTTTTTTCAATTATATGACCCCGTCCATATGGTAGGTTTTAGTGCTAACAAAATTATCATATGAAAGGAAACTTTATTAAAAAAAATTAAAATACGTGTTTTTTTAAATCGGAATTTCAATAGGGTAAAAGAGAGAGTCTAGATTATATTTTCTAAAAAAAAAGTAATAGAGAGTTTGCTGTTTCTTTAATCGATAGATCGTTTAAATACAAGAAAGTCGTACATATAAAAAAAATTCTAGAAAATCTAAAACTCCAGATAAAAACATTTTAAAGTCAAAAAATTAAAAATGGACATTGGAGCATAAAGTCACATAAAATCAAGCAACGTTTTCTAGAAATAAATTTTATATATCTGAGAAGCAGATAAGAAATGAAAAGAATAAAATTTGATTCAAGATTTTTTCTTGCCTATGTGAATTTTTGAAAAATACATATTTTTTTAATAATTTTTTGTTGGTTTTGATTTTTTTTTACCCTTTAATCGGTAGATTTTCCAATTATTATGGCAGGAGTATTACAAAATGTTAGTTTTTAGACACTATCTAAAAACTGTATACCACTTATCCGGTAATCTGAAGAGGATAGGTCGTCCTATGGCAGATCTTAGACTTTATACTTGAACTAGCTTTTATTACATTCAACATGTTTTGGAGTTTTAGCTGGAATAGTAGTATTTTTAGAAAAAAATTGCGTTTTTTTGACATTACAACGACCAGTAGTCAGGAGCTGCTTTGTCCCAGCTATTTCTTTTTTTTGGAGTACAGAGATGAATCAGAAAAATCTCCATCATTTGGTAAAAAATCTTGATCTGCATCTACATCGCCGTTATCAAAATCAAGGTTTTCCTGTTGATGCTAATATACAAAAATGACAAAAATTTTAATTTTTTTGGATTTCGAGAGTTTTAATTTTGATAATAGAGGAACATAGGGATAGTGTTGATAGAACATAAATTTTGTCATTTGCATAAATTTGGGGTAGGTAGGTATTTATCTCATTTTTGCTAAAAATAGACCTAGGGAGAACGACGATTTGCTCTAATGAAAACGTAGTATTAACGTGCCAGTCCATTGACTGTCAAATGCCTTGGGAGGTTAAAGTTTGGGTTGAAAGTAGACTGAGGGTTCGAAATAAATATTCTAATTCGTCTCCTATCTGCCAAATTCAATTAGAATGAAACTAACAATAATTTAAGATTCAAAGGACCCCACATACCTTGTATGAAAAAGTGGGCTCAGTTAAATTGGCTGAAATTTTGATATGTTGTAGGGTTTTTATTACTGACACAGCAATCACACAATCGTAGAAGGACAAAAAATCCAACCAAACATACTTCAAAATAATTATAATATTATGTAGGATAAGAAGAATGAGGATTGAGTTTAAAAAACTGACAACTTGCTGATTTTAACAGTTCTTCTTACCCATACAAATAGCAGAAATTTGATGTTTTCTGATTGTAGCAACATTTTTTATATTATTTTGTTCAACAATTTTTTCATTTACCTCTTATTTCAAAATATGTATTTTTAATAATACCTATTATCCAATTTTATCGTATAAATTGTCAAATCAAAAAAGCTCTCTCAACCTTTATTTTTATATACCTTTTTATACAAAAGAAATCAAAATTTCAAAATTGGACGTCATTTTTTGTCTTTACCCCATTTCACCCTTTAAATGCCTAAATGATGAAAATATTAAGCGATTCCCTTTATATAACTTTGAAAATTGGAATTTATTTTTGCTGTTTTTACTTCGCCCTAAAATAAGGAAGTGCTGGAATTATTCACCCCAAAAAACCATACCTTAAGTTAAACCTTATAAACCCAAACAAAAATTTTTAAATCCAGTTCTTTTTTTGCCGCACTTCACCCTATAATAATTTGACCAAGCAAATTCGAAATTTATTATTTATTAGAATTTTAACAGCAAAACTGATAACTTTTTGTTTCAAAATTTCAAAGAAATCGGTTACGAAATTTCGGAGATTTGCGATTAGGAACAAACGAACATTTACATTTTTATTTATACATATACTCGTATATAGAATCACTAATAGATATTGGCCTAGAAAGAGAACGTGGTCGTGGGGGCGCATGAGGAAGAGGAGATTGTGGGCGGTACAACTGCGAAGGAGGGGAAAGACGGGAAAATGGCGACAACGATGAAGAGTATGGTGGTGGTGGTGGCAACCGAGGAAGTCATTCAAATGATTACGGTGGTGGTGATGATCGTCGAAAAAGTGGACGCGGCCGAGGTGGAAGAAATTGAGATGATTTCAATATTCTTCCTTCAACAACAAGGGCGGAGATGAAAACAGAGTCACAGTCAACAGACAATGAAGAAGGCAAATCGACTCGAATCAATTTTGCCAAATATGAAAAGATTCCAGTGAAGCCCAGAATTTACTTGCTTCGATGAATCCGACCTTAGAGGACTTGTTTTTGGTATTGCCAAGAACTCTGGCTACACTGTCTCCACTCCAATCCAAAAGACATCGACTCCTTTCGTCCTGGGTATACGTGATCTTATGGCCTGTGCTCAGACTGGTTCTGCCCAGACAATTGCGGTGCTTTTGCCTGTTATCGTTATCGATAGGATCATAAAGTACCGAAAATAGCCAAATATTGATGTTTACAAATCTTAGAGTTAGTTGGTGTGCTCATCGTTTTTTTTTTTTATGTCGATGACATAGATAATCTGTAGGCATCATTTTGCTTTTTCTTAATGCGATTCAAAATTCCACTGACGGTTTTACAACTTGACATTTTCCGACATTTCGACATTCTTTCCTCGTTGGTGACTAAACTCTCACTCGAGTTTCTGTAAGGAATCTTTAAGTATGAGGTTTGTTGGTGAATGCTTGTGAAAATCGAAAAAGTAGGCACGTCTGTCGATATACTCGTATGTCATTGAGTATTGATCTCAAAATTCCTTAAATCCGATAAAAATATTAACAAAAAATTTGTTTAATAAACACGCGCAAATATGTTAATTTCCAGGAACAAATAAAACTGGATTCTTAATCCACCGTAACCAGAAATGTCTAACTGCAATCAGTACGAAGAACCGTTAAAATCTGTAACCGCGACCGAAAACCAACTCTTATTCAAAAGTTACTTGTAGCCAAAATTTAATTTTAGAAATGTTAAAGATTTAATAAATTTAATTAAATAATATATATATTTCAGATTTTTTTTATTATAAATAACTCTGTTATTTTATGTGGCGTATATCCAAAATCGCAACAAAGTAAATCCCAGCCAGGAAAATTAAAAGTCGCACGTCTATACACAGATACACTTTATTAACCCGTGAAGCAAAGCGTTATCCAATCCAATTTAAAATAGTAATCGAAACAATATACTTAACATAGTACCTACAGCAAACTATAATACAGAATATTATTTACTTCGAGAGAATCACTGGCGAAGTAATAATAACTAATAACTATGCACCCGTCATTTATGTAATTTAAATTAAGTAGAATACAGTTGTTTGACAAAACGGGTACACTGTTATACACATTATTGCCTACATTTATTTTAATAAAAAGAAAATACAATTATCTACTTTGTAATATTTTTTTTCAATAAAGGTATTCACTGTTCTTAAATATTAAAAATTTTAATTTGCTGGAAAACGGCACTGATTTCTTTTTTAAATGCGACAGCGCTGGTGATGTAACTTGTTGAATGGTGTGAATAGTTTTTGCTGCGGTGGAGGTGGTGGTTGTTGCTGTTGTGGATTAAGGTGCTATGGATGATGGTGTCTTTGTTACTTATGTGGTGTTTGTCGTACGGCTTGGGGATCCTCCTTCGTTTCTTAAGCTAAGTACAGACGATTGTCAGATCTGACAATATGGTCAGAACTGTCAATGGTCTGACAATAGCTGACAATTAGCTGACAATTGACATATTTCTTACAATGAAAAATTGTCCGTTCACACGGTTGGTAGATTTCATCCCAAAGTCTGACAATTTGATTCTCAGTTCTTGTCTGACAATTTTCGGACAATAATATATCTGACAAAATAGTTAGCTTGAAAATTTTCTGTTCAAACGGTTGGCAGATCTATACAAACATTTTTTTGATTGTTTACATCTTTTGGGGGGAGGCATCATTACTTGTCGGAGGTTCTTCAGCATTCCCATCGATTTCCTCTGCATTAAATAAAGAATCTTTTTCTTCTCTCCTTTTTATCATCGGGTTCTTTAAGAATTGGTGAATTTCCAATTTCCGTTTTCCATGGTAACATTTTCGACCATTGATGCCTCCATTGTTAGATTTTGTATCTATTTTTATTCAGAAATGCGACAAAAAATCAACAACATGCTAATAAGAATTAATAAAAGACAAATGGCGGCCGAGCATAAGCACTTAATTTATTCCGAATAAAACTACACAACACAAGGAATTGATATAAAATATAATTGAAGTGAACTGAATAAATAAAATCAAAAAGAAAATATTTATAAAGATATTTTCTTTTTTAGTGTATTTATTCAGTTGTGCAAGAACTAAAAATTTCCAACACATATGTTTTTTTTTTTAGCTCTCTTTAACCAACTCGACTCCAACCGATGGGTTTCATATTTCATTGACATTTCCAACAATGAAGAAATTGTCAGCAATTGTAAGATGTTTTCATTGAAAACATCTGACAATGGCCAATGAGTCTGACAATGTCCTAATCGTCTGACAATGATAAAAATTGTAAGATACCTGACAAATTTTGTCAGATTGTCGTCTGATAATAATAATACGTATTTCGGACGACAATAATAGTTATTATGCAATGTATCTGTTCAGTCACCATGCAACATGACATGATTTATATAATTGTTGGCTTCTCTTCTCAATCTATGTCACTTAATAATTAAAATGATAATTTTAAATTATTTTATAAAACTATTTTCGAATTAAAACTTAAAGTCCAAAAAGTAAAATTTCAAACAACTTAAACTTAAATATAAAAAATGTATTTATAATAATGCAACATTTCAAATCATGCAAATTTATAAAGTAAAACTCTTACGTAAAGCTTTGTTATGTAAAAGAAATAACTTATGTACTTATTATAGATACAACAGTAAAAATGTCATACATTAGTAACGCTCATGAAGTGTTGAAAAGGCAAAGATGGACAAGTAAATGTAACTTGTTGAGTCGTAGAATAATTAATGTTGAGCTTTGCGCATGTACAAATGATGGTTTAATAATAATTTATTACCTACCTCCCAGGTATACAAAACTCAAAAGGAATATTAACGCCAATTTTTGTATACCTCTACGTAATTACTCGACTATCATTTTCCTTTTGGAAGTAAAAAAACACTATATTTTGTTTAAAAATCGATTAGTAAGCTTCAAAAATAAGCATATTCCGCAGTGCTTTATAATCTACAAAACACATTCCAATACAAGAAACTATGAGCAAAATTGAGGGATTTATAGTCAGCATAGCTTTAGGAAACTCTAAAAAAAACATCACTAATAAAAACGTACAAATAAAAAACAATTCGCAACTTGAAAAATATTCTGGGAAAATGTGAACGCATTCATATATTATGTATTATTTTTAACATTTCAATCTAATCCACCAAATTTTTTAGGTTAAAGGTTACCCCAAGCAAGCAACATTTACAAAATGGGATGGTAATGCATTCGGTCCTTTTAAAAATAAAATTTAGTTGCGATTTTTGTTTTCTATATTTTTGCAATCTAGTCGTTTCAAACGAAAATTTTCATCGAAAAATAAATGGTCATTTATACATTTTGTATTATCTTCCGTATAATATGTATATAAGTATAATATATGTAAATAGGTTAACACTTTATAAAATAAACTTTATCCCAACTTGTTGGCTTCTAACACGTGTAGAATTTTGCTTTTTAGGGGCCAGTTATAGCTTTCATTGAAAACAACCATTGAAGATTTTAATTTTTTTGAGCCAGCTTAGAAGCAAAAACAGTGATTATTTTGAAGCCAATATCAAACTGAAGACTCAATTATTATTTCTAGTCAAAAAAATATTTTATTTTGACCAACATTTCCCGTAAAGTGACTTCTAAGATTTCAATGATCAATGGTCAGGTAGTTTAATCATTGAAATAATTAAATTTATTTCATGTCAAAGTTTGGTCAAACATTAAATATTTGTTTGGCCAAAATTAATATTAAGCTAATCAGCTTTATAATGGCATCGAAATAATAACTGATTTTGCTTTTTAAGTACCTCAAAACTTAAAAACAAAAATTCCAATGATGGTTTTCAATGATAGCTATAACTGACCCCTCAAGCAAGTACTTGTTGTATCATCTTATAGGCCCCAGAAAGTTCTGAATCTACATCTTTATGATATTATGATACCAAATGCTGAATACCGGCCTTAACATTAAAGAAAATTTGTAATTTATCAATACGTTATTTATTTGGGCTCAGATGAACTTCAGGTGAAAATTCTTTCAAACACGTTTTCATGTTTGATCGAACAATGATTTATGAAAATAAGCACACGTTCGTAGTGTTACGTCTTTTCGCTTTGCAGCACTTGGACCCTTGGACGTTCTAAAACTTTGTAAAATATCGTTCCAAACCGCCAATATTCAAGTATCTAATGATTTAATGATTCCAGAAATTGTAGCTGCAAAATTGAACATAAGTAGAACTTGCCGAAGTTTTTCCGTGTTTCTAGGGAAGATTGATATTTTTGTATTTACAAATATGATAGACCGAGAGCCTGCAGCATATTTTGGATGTGAATGATAGCAAAAATTTACTGGTATTTGTATAAAGACCTTTTCTTTTCATATGCAAAAATGAAAATCTTGCACTCCGTTGTTGGGGCCTTTGTCGGTAACGGTGCATGGAAAATGCGTTTTGTTTTGGAAGTGAAGATAAAAAGTATAGCAAATAAAATATTATCATGGAATCCGCAGTGATTCGCAGTGCAGGGCTCTCTTTTTTTTTACCCATTTTTCGTGAAAAGAAAAGAGAAAACTGTACTGAGAATCACTGCGATTCCAGATTTGAGTATTCCATAATCGACATTGTATATTTAATAAAAGATCTGATCGCACTGGCCTAGGCATAAAAAAGGGGGTCTAAGACATCTTAGTTGGGCCTTTCTGCATCCAAGTCGAACCCAAAGGTGAATATGAAACCCATTTCTAAATAAATTGAGGTAGAACTTAGAAATATTTTCTCACTGACAGAAGCTTCCCATCTGATAATAAATATAGAAATCCAAGACTTTTTCCACGGGGTTGAAATAATGAACTATTACCGACAAACGCCCCAACCACAGAATGCAAGACGAACATATTTGCATATGAAATGAAAAGGTCTATATCAAAATACCAGTGAATTTTTGCTATCATTCACACCCAAAATTAGCTGTGGGCTCTTGGTCTATCTGGTCTAGATCAGTTGAGTGAACTTTGATATAAATTAAGATTTTTAGTTTCTTCGTTGTCCTTTATTGATTGGTGTTCGGTGTCCCTCTTTCTTGATGCCCTAGGTATGAGCCTAGTCGGCCTTAATTTCGATTTATGTTTTTTTAATGTTTTTAATATGTTTTTATAGATTAAAAATGATACAATTTACTACAAAGCTGTTGCCGAAAAAGTTGAGTACCTGGATAAGGGCTTTCAATTCTATTGACTATAATAAGGAACGTTAACCTCTTAAAATCCCACATTTTGGTTGTTATTAATTGATTGGTAATGGTGGACTTTTAATTTGTATGCTTTTACGTACCTGAGAGCAGGATCACCTTTTGGTGAACCATCTAAACCATTACGCTTGGCGGTCAAATTAGTGTGTTTAAAGCTCCCACTTGCCATGGGACTATCGGGTGGTGAATTTCCAGATAAGCCTGCAAGGACATCGTCAACGTTTGAGGGTGCATAACCAGAATCATGATTACCGTTTGGATCCACTATACCAAGTTGTGGGTGTGTTGTTATCTGGGCTACTACGCTGTTATTATTCAAATCGTGGTAATCAAGTTAAGAATAGTTTGCCAAGGGGTTGTTATTGAGGCGTTGAAAAGAAATATGAAAAGAATTAAAAGAGTACGTTAAGAACTAATTTTAAATTTATTAATTAATTAAAATGCATTATTATATAGAAAGACCAGGAAGCACTGGAGTTGTGGGTATTAAATATGCAAAACAAGAGAATCGCATAATGTTTTGTTTATTGAATTTCATTTATCTAAACATTCACATGTTCCGAAAACTTAATTACTTCATACAATACCTACCAGTGATAATTGTGAGAATGGTGAGAAAACGATTTTAGGTGTATGGTTTATCTTAAAATAGCTTGGCATCAAGTTTTGTCAAGTTTTGAGACACAAGAGTAGTATGTAGAAATGTGTTTATTATTTAACTTGAATTTTTGTTGTTGCTTTTGCTGTCAGTTCAAAAAAAATAGCAATTTGAATCATTAAATCAAAAAGTCCAATTAAAATAGTGCTAAGTCGTCTACTTGGCTGATGTATTTCAGTAGTACTATTATATAGAATTTGTATCATTAAAAAAAAACTTCGTATCTAAAAAATTCCAGGACACGGGAAAAAAACAAAAACAAAAAACTTCAAATTTAATGATTAGGAAGTCTAGTCTTGTTGGATATAGTTCACACTAGATATTCGTCATCTATGTAAGATAAACTGAACTTAACAAAAATTGTGTATTGACAAGATCCTCACTAGTCCAAGTGAGATCGCCGGGAGGAAACGCCAAAATTTTTGTGGACTAAAGGCCGTTAAAAGCTATTTTGAATAAAGAATAGATATTCATAAATCACAACACAATATAGACACCCACGCAGTGGAAAACAATTCCCGCGCCATATTCTTTGAATGCATGAAAAATTGCAAATGCGCACATATATGTAGGTTAGGTATCTAAATATACTACCATGGCCCTGAACAAATCAAGAAGCAACAAAAAATCTGATAAAGAAAAAAAAATATATGTAATTCTATATTTTATAAGTGTCCCTCTGTAGTCTGTGCGTGCGTGCTCCCTGCATATCCCGTCATGCCCATCTTTTAACCCGTTGTTTACTCAAGTTGCTTATTCTCACAGTACTCATAAATATGTGTACAGTTCCGTTACTGTGGCTTTTGCTTGTGCGTGTCTCTCTCTCTGAGTCACTTTGATCCTTCCTCTGAGTCTCTGACGACTGGTTTGACCATTGAGCGAATACAAATTTATTTAAAAAGAGAGTAGAATAGCAAGTGAACCTACCCTTAAATTTGAGTTGTTTAGAAAGTAAACTCAATGATTATTTAGATGCCAAAATAAAGCTTATGACTTTGTTATTATATCTGGTTTCGTTTTGGGCAAACGTTTTTCCTAAAATTTCATTTATTATTTCAATGATTGAACTACCTTACTAATTAATGATCATTGAAATAATAAAAGTAATTCATGAAGAAGGTTGCGCCAAAATGAAAATTTCGCATAAAAATACTTTAAAAATTAAAATTTTCAATTATCGTTTTCAATGAAAGCTACAAGTGGCACTTTATAAAAATATTTTTTGGTGATTTTTGAATAAAAGGACTTACTTTCCAGTCTCTTCCACAACTGTTGCAAGCATGAATTCTGTTGATTTGTCGTTAACGATAACATGGCAGTCATCGATTTCAGGCGATATGGCGTTTTCATCCTCTTCCTCGTTGGACCCGGATGCTGTATTCGTTGCAGGCTCATCAGGCATAATGCGACTTGCACTTTTACTACTATCGAGTGCTGTTTCTGCTAACCTTCTGGTTTGTGCTACATTCTCTATAACGCTCCCACATGTTACCTCCGATAAATGAGGTTTGCGGGCAGCTCTCTGCTTCCGAGCTCTGCTGCGTAACGCCTAAAAATGCAGATTTGAATTTAAAACAAAATGTAATTCTTTTTTTTATATTTGCACACCTTGAATATGCTCCAATATAGAAATACCATTATGATACATGGTATTAAAAAACTGCTCAACGACGAGTACATTATGAAATCCGTATTATAAAATATACATAAATCAGGATCACGATTTGGAGTATTATTTAATCCTAAAACTATGGGCGATCCGATTGCCGCTGATATCGCCCAAACTAGAAGTATTGTTAAACAGACACGACGACTATTTTTATGCTTAGCGTATTTTATTGGTTGAGTAACAGCGATGTATCTGAAATAAAAAATAATCTAGGGCTTAAGTCGTATTAAATGATTCATAGATTGAGTAGAATATAATTTTTTTTTACTTCACTCAGAGAAAAATATATCCAGTGTGGTTCACTTGATAATTTTTTGAATGACGTTTATTAAAAAATTTATTAAATATGTATGTATGTAATTGAATTTATGGGAGGGTAGAACTCGAAAAAAGGCCACCAGTAATTTTATTTTGGTAAAAGAAAATGACAAACTTTCCGAGCGGATCCGATTCTGAAAAAAATATTTTTAAATAAAAGAAAAGTTTTTTATTTTCGAATTTGAAATTAAGAAATGGGTAAAAAAATTAGCCAATAAAAGTGGAAAATTAACACTTCATCATAAAAACGCATTGACGATTAGTGTCATGTCATGAGTTGAATCAAATAAAATGATTATTTATTTATCTAAACAATTTACAAATAAATTTATAAAATACATACAATGTATTTACAATGAAGACTTCAGGGTAGCAAGACCACTCGGAACCGTTTTATTTTTAGTTTTAAACAGAAATAAGAACAAATTTAAAAAATGTATGTACAAAATATTAAGTAGATCGTTGTTGTCTTTAACTATTTTTGATATAGAAGAGCTAACAAGAGTTGTCGCGCTCTTGTTCGACATCACAAACATTTCATTTATCTGGAGCCTCTTTGGTATAGAAATGTCTGCTGGTGAAAAGCGTTTTTCCCAAACTCATATATTATGATTCGGGTACGTACGCAAGAATGTTTGGCTATTTTCCCACGAAGTGCCTATTTTTGGAATTTGCAATAGAATAGAATTTGGGTCCAAAGATCCAAAGTTGCGTCAATAGGGCAAAAGTCAGCGAACAGATGGTACTTTCATATGCAAGCGCAACAAAGAACACTCGCACTCCTTTCAGAAGAATACCCTTAAGTCACTCTTAGTACCGACGAACAGACGGTGCTGGAGGAGGCAATCATCGAGGAAGTATTCAGAGGATGGGAAGTTCAATGGCATTCGCTTCAAAACTGGTCTGCTGGTTGTTGATTGCGTAATTCCACAAACAGCGAAATGGCTGAAGGGGATGTTATCAAAGCTAAGCACTTGGAAGGACATTGGACTGGTTTCATGCTTGGGAGATGACATTCCCAAGTATCGATGCCAAGGTCAATCTACGAGCGAAAGGAAGATAAAACATGCATCGAGAATCCAGATAGTGCAAGTTCCACAAGTCCTCCAAATCTTCCAAATTCTCGAAATCCACCAAATCCAACAATAACCATCAGCCTACCAAACCACCCTTCTCATCCCTTACCAGTTGTCCCAATCCTTCCAAAAATCCAACTACTCTTTCAACATCCCATCTTATCCCTCTAATAATTTTCAGGAGAACTTGGGCCAATCAGATGGAGACATAGAGGGAATGAACCTCTTTCTAAGTCGTGAGGACTAGCGTTGCCGCCGCAAAAAAAATTTCCGTGCCACTTTTTCTTAAAAAACGTGCCATTTTCTGAAAAAACGTGTCATTTTCGTTCCATATGAAAAAAACGAAAGTTCCTATATTATTATAAAAATATAATTCAACTGTGGGTGAAATACAACAAAAAGTTTAAAAGAAATAATTTGTGTATTATCAGAAAATAAGATTTTCTGTCAATTTTTTACTCCACTTATAGCGATTTTCCTAAAAGTTCTTTAAAATTCGCTTTATTGGGAGTTAAAAATGGAAATGAGTAGAGCGTGCCATATTGAATATTTTCGTACCACCGTGCCACAATAAAATTTTTGTGTCAAAAAAGCACGATCGTGCCACTTCGGCAACGCTGGTGAGGACCCAGAAAAAGTGCTTCCAACTGCTTGCCGATGAGGGGCATGTGCTTCTACTTCATAAACAAAAATGACTGGACACGGGAGCAGCACCAGGCTAGCTCAAGTAAATCTACATCACTCTAAAGCGGCATTAGCCGTCATAACATAAGTCTAGAGCTGATCCAAGAACCCTGGAGAGTGGGATAACTACTCTGCAGAGTTAAGCAAATATAACGGAGAAATTAGAAAAGCTAAGAGGAATAGTTTTGCAACTTTTTGCGAGGGCGAGGGTGATAAAAGAAGTCCTGTCTTGGCTTAAAGAAAACATGATATCAAGATATATACATCTTCTCAGACAGCCAAGCTGCCATCAAATTTCCGAACTCTATTCCGAACGTATCTACAAATTCAAAAACAGCCCGTAACTGTCAACCATCTCATATGGAGATGGCCCAGCAGTTTAACACTCACCTTTGCTGGGTGCCGGGTTATATGGATATCCAGGAAAATGTAAAGCTGTAAAGCGCCAACAGTGGAACAATACTGCCTATCGTCAAATCAGATAAATATTGGTATACCCACATCGCTACATGTAAACTTATGCAATAGAGAAAACAAACCTGCAAACAGATCTGGTCTATCCTGGATCTAAAGCGTTCCAGGAGTTTAATATATCTAAGCAGATTGCACATTTTCTCCGTTATAGATTTCATCATCTGACACTGTGTAATAGTCAAGCACGCAAGGAGGCTTGGAATATTTTCTAACGGTTTCTGCAGAAGCTGTTTGGATGAAGAAGAGTGAGAATCGATTCCTTACTTTCACTGTATAATGTACATGCCCGGCTATATCTCAAAGACGTCGGTTTCACTTCGGAGAATTCTTCTACAATATCCTTATGTGGGGAAAACATGGCATTATTAGTCTCTTTCTTAGTAACGAGTTCTTAGTGGTTCAATGGGCCTTACTAATAACCAAGCACTAATGTGCTTCTCGTTAAAAAATCCTCATACTTTCCATGAATCTACTACAATTTCCAAAATATTAACCAATCACAGCACAGACAACAGATAAAGAAAAAACCCAAGAACGTATTGGGCTTTTCTATTGGTAAAATATAATATTTTAAATTTACATTTAATAAAATACCGATTTTTATGTTAATAACTCGAAATCTAGCTGGTAGTGTGGGCAGAACTCATAATTTCCCTCTGCGTTTTGTGATGCGAAACGTGAACATCATTTTCTCTGCATCAACAAAGAACAGAAGAGATGAAAAACTTACATTTGATGTATGAATTGATTCTATCTATATATCGCCCCATATCAGATTTTCTAACACACCACCTTTCATTATATGCCCATCGCCTTCTTCGTAAAAATGCAGATTGAATTTTCCCGTCGCATTATTCTTCTGGACCACTTTAATTATCCGCTTTCAGTTCGAATGACAGGGTTTGTTTCCACATAATACAGCTAGAAAGCGATGGGCAGAATTGAATCATAAAAAATCAAGCAATAAAAAACCACGTCTGTTTTCACTTCAAAACAAATTATCTGAAGATTAAAACCAACAATGAATAAACCAATCAAAATCGACAAATAACATTAAAGTAGATTTAAGTGTACTAAATACATATTTACGTATTATTAAATAGAACAACCGAAAACACTTGCACCATTTTATTTTTTTAGTGTACAGCTTAAACATGGAATTCCGTGTATTAAATTTTAACGTCTTGCTAGTGACTAACCTGGAGACTAAATTCGTTTTTAGTATGTGATTTTTCTGAAACCTTTTGCCCGGCTCATCCCATCGCATTTCTTGGTTTGCGCCAATATCTGTTTTGCAGCAGTCTAGAGCCTCCGCCAATAATTTTTGACTGCCTGTAGTCTGTTAAGGGACCTAACATTCCACGTGCAGATCCGAAATTCGTTGTCCTTATGCAGTTTGCTTCTTTTTTCATCAGTAATCCGAGGCGTGTTGTTGCATCGCAACTAAATAGTTTTACGTGGCCGGGAAGTCACCCCAATGGCACGAACCCCAACCTAAAGGCCAGACCCTTATTAGATATAACTCCAAGGATGGAGAGCCGGGTAAACCGATCTTTATAGGTCTGAGCTCCGAATATGTCGTAGTACTAAGTAATTCAACCTGACTGAACTGTAGACGCCACCGTTGATTCCATCTGGGGAATTCTTCCGCTGCCGCCTTGATGAAGAAAAAGTGCCTTACGGAATACTCCACCCCCTCTTTCGTTTGCTACCACCAAAAACCGTCCACAGGGATTCGGACCCCATCTTCAGTTTATTACTAGGCAACCGATATTCAAGACGGGGAGGTTAGGAGTAGATAGAAGTTGATAGACAGGGGTTCGTTTTAACAAAAACACGTCTAATAATTTAGTAGAAATTACGGTTTTGCCCTATTCAACACTAAGTTGAAATAATAATATTTAGTTAAATGTGTAGGTACACTATTTTTAAAACATTGTGAAGCAACGCGAAAACAGGTCCGCTTGTCCCTAATATCTTCAATGTTTGTATTTCTGTCATAACATAGATAATGCTCCTTTCCTTCTAATTGCAGCGTGCTCAAAATCCAAATTTAAATATAACTCTTTGATTCATAACTTATAAAAAGTTTTTCTTTTCATGGTGTTCATAACATTGGTTTTCAGAATTTCGCTTAAGTATATTTTTCTTAAAAAAAATGATTTTACCTGTCTATCGATATCGCAACTAGATTAAAAATCGATGATGTGGAGCATATCACATCCATTGCTATATAGAAGTCACAAACGACATTTGGCAACGCCCAGCTACCATTTACCTGAAATAAGATAAAAAGCAATTGTTATTGTAGTATTCAGTCGGACAATATAGAGATTTTGTTATTTTAAACAAATAATAAAAGCATACAAGTTTGTAATTACAATCCGCAATACACACACACCATATCTAGTTACATATCAAAGCAAATTACATAGCAAAGCAAATTCCATTGAAATGTTAAATTGACCTCGCACTTAGTATAGGGCAAGGTTTAATTTCTTTAATGTGTAGTGTTATCCATATTCACTTTAAATATGAAGCATGATGTGTGAAAATAGGCACAACGGTTCGCTTTTATAAGAACACCCTGTTTTATTTAAAATAAGGAGTTCTAGTTTAATATGTCAGAAAAATAAATTGAACAAAAATGATCCTTAATATGTTAATTTCTAACAGGAGGGGGCATCAGTGTGAGTAGAGTACACAAAATAATTTTCGGGGTTTTAACCCCCCCATTCGGCGGGTGGGGGTATAAGACGATTCCCCTTATCTAGAGAACCATAGGTTCGACAAAGAACATTTTGGCCCATTTAAATTAAAAATTAATAGACAATTTTTATGCAGCTGATTCTAAAAAGTTTTCATAATCAGTACAAACTCGATTTACGCAACTAATAGAAATTGGGGCAGTTGCAATAACCGAGGTTGTTGCACTTACTGGGTTGTATTATTTTTGATACAAATTATAGTTGAAATAGCTTATTTTCTTATAGATAACGACATTGTTATGAAAAAACTTTAGTGAAACCAAAACAAACAAATTATTTTTGAACATATTTTTATTAAATGGGAAAACGAAATGTTCGAAATTTATAGAAAAATAAGTATCTGATATATACAGAATATTAAGTTTTTTTTCTTAAAGGAGTTAGATATTTTAGATTGAGTTTTTTGCGAATTAATGTTTTTTAAAACTCTTTTACTTTTTATAGCAATAAAATCTCTTCTATTGGTGTTGTTCTCTTCGGCCCATTGCAAACCTATATTTAATATTTCTTGTAACACCCTTCCTGTACAAATTTTCCGTAGACACTAATGAAATTGCAACCCATTCAAATAAACACAGATGCATTTTATGTGTTTGTGTATTATTTTTACAAGGAATTTTGTTCAGACAAACTAGCTGTAAATTAACGGCAGGAATACAGAATCAAAAGAAGAGCATGCAAATAGAAAACAGACGAATAAACACAAGCACGTTACGTAAATCGAGTTCATACTGTATACCAAATTTTTTTTATACAAAAAATTTCAAATCGAATTTATGACATTCAAAAGTTATTACATATTTTTTGAAATGTTATTAGATTACATATTTTTTGAAATTTAAATTGAAAGTGCCCATTAATTAATCAAATAAATGAAAAATGGAATACATTTTTATTTTATTTTTTTTAATTGTATGTACAATGTAGATATAAAATCCAAAGGTGTTTAAAATTTGTCTTTACATATACCTATTTTATTTTTGTTTCAACAAATTTTATGGTTTGTGAAAATGGATGGCGTTGGTGTCAAAACAATTTCAGAAGGCCGTTAAAAGCTATTTTGAATCTATAATTCAACAAGTCCAATTCAAATAGTGCCAAGTCTTCTACTTGGCTGATATATTTCAGTAGTATATAAAATTTGTATTATTAAAAAAAAACATTCATATAAACAATGCCAGGCCCTGGGCAAAAAACAAATACAAAAACTTTCAACTTAATGATTAGGAATTATAGTCTTGTTGGATATAGTTCACACTAGATATTCGTCATGAAATCTATGTCAGATGAACTGAAATTAGCAAGAATTGCGTATTGACAAGGTCCTCGCTAGTCTACTGATGAATCCAAGTGAGATCGCCGGGAGGAAACGCCAACATTTTTGTGGACTAAAGGCCGTTAAAAGCTATTTTGAAATTTCAGAAGTTCTTTAATTTATATGTTAGTTTTTAGAATTTGTCAGATCAAACTGTAAACTGTTCCAAACATGTATGAAAATACATATATGGAACACAAAGCTTTATTGTTCATTTTTATGTACTTTCAAGTTTTGTGATAGTCTATACTTATATTGCATTTCAAGATATTACTCAAATGTTTTCTATCACAAAAAATCGAACAAGAAACCTATTTTACCTACCAATAACGTTTTTAACACAGTTTTTCAAATGATCTAAAAAAATGTTGGTATGCATATCTACACGCGATTATTTTAGATTAGAATCGAACAAATTTAAATAGATTTATTTAAATAAAGCTATTCAAACTACATTTAAAAAAAAAAATTAGAAAGTGTTAAAAACTTGATTATATGGTAGACAACAAACGTAATGATTCTTTTTCGAGTTTTTGTTAAAAAAAAAACATTTACATATGTAATATCTTGACACAATAGGGGGATTCATGATAGATAAGTTTATCTTTTGGATAAATTTATCTTTTGGTAAATGAACTGTCAAATTTTGTATGGGAAATGGTTTACGCAAATTGGATAAAATTATCTAAGGATTTTGTTGCGGAAATTTATACAAATTTATTTGGATAAACTTATACAAACGTCATTGTGACTTTTAACGTGACGTTTAACGAACAGCTGATTCAATTACGCAGCATTTATCCAAATAAAAAAAGGACGTTCACGCAAACACAATTGATAAACTTATCTCGTTGCATGAATACCCTAAATATTACTTGCACTATTCGCAAACACCTATTTGTTTGTCAAATTGAAACTGAATCGGTGTTGGGCCGTCAAGGTGATATACATAAAGTATTAATCATCAAATAAAGCCGCGTACAAGGAAATTAACAGAACCAATTGAATTGAAATTAAAACAAGACCAGATATGCAAAATTTAAATAAATCTGCGATTTTTTAATAAAAAAATTGTATGTGTGTACGTGGACCTACCCTACATATTATAAGGAATACATACATGTTTTGAAAAACATACTCCAAACGAGTTTAATTTTTTCCCATGGTATTTATGTTTGATCAAAAAAATAGAGCGGAGACACTTTTCATTCTATTGCCTTCGGTTTAGGCGGGAGAGTCAATTTTCTATTAAAACTGACTTAAATTAAAAATAAACTATTTAGAAACAATGGCAACACTTACAATAAAATGATATAAAGACAAACATTTATTAAAATAAATAAAATTTTAAACAAAATGCTCCGTTTTAATTTTAAGTGGTGGACGGTTGTGCTAAGCTTTAATTTTTATGTTGACATTTTTCTTCGTAAAATTGATAAACTTCGAGTTATGTTAAAAAACCGGGGGCAAAACTTTCTGCCCTTTTTACACCTTAACAACAAAAAGATGCGTTAAATAAAATATAATTCAGATTTTTCGGATTTTTTTTCTAATTTTAATGTGTAAATAATGAAATATTGGAAAACAGTGTAGGTACAGGCACCTTTAAAGTAAAATTTGTGCATTTTCCGCCACACTAATTCTGAAATACTCCTATATCATATATTTTCGAAAAATCTTAGAAAGTTTCATCTCACAGTTGCCAGTTAGATCTACCGTCGTTGATTCGATTTGGGGAATTCTTCCGCTGCCGCCTGGTGGCAACACTCCTCCCCTCTCTCGTTTACTGCCTGCAAGAACCGTCTTCAATTGAAGTACTAGGCCGTTTGTTCACTTAAAAAAAACTCCAACTAAAACTTAGCTATTGAAGGATGTTCGAAAGAATTAACAAAAAACAACTTCTCTGCTGTGATGTTTTTTTGGATATCACTTTCATTAGCCAGCAGAAGAGTATTTTAAGATGGAAAAACAGGTGCCCATAGCCTATATATGTTTTGTTGTATCTATATACTCATTTAATATAATATTCTTAATATTCACAAATATAATAGATTTCAGGCAGTAAAAGTTTAAATTTGGTGGGTTTTACAAATATAATTTTTAAAATAAAAATAAAAATATCGCCCAAGAATTAATAAAATCATCATTATTTACATGTTAAACCAACTCTAAAAACTAAACAGAGTACATTTTATTCATTACTATGTATTTTAAGTTATAACAAACTAAGGAACAAAATATTGTTCCCAAAGAAAGTTATTTTAACTTACCAAAACATAAACAGCAAATGGCATAACCATAACAGCTACTAAAAGATCGGCTATCGCCAACGATACTATAAAATAGTTGGTCACTGTTTGGAGCGAACGTTCACGGCATACTGATAAAATAACTAAAACATTACCAAACAGTGTTAAGAATGGAAATAAAATCAGAATCAGCGCCCAATAATTGTGATAAACTGAAAATAAAAAAAAGAAACTTAAAGTATTTATATATATTGAAATATTTTTTTTAAATTTGTTGGTAATACCTATTATGTTGTCAAAAAATACCTTTTAGAATAGTTAAAAAGAAAATACAGGAAATTTGAACAAGAAACGAAGAAAAATCTATCACGCTTGAATTTCTCGGAATTATTGTACACCGAAAACATACCGTTAAAACTTTATAAAAACCATTGATTTATTTGAACTATTGTTTGGATTCCATTATTTTGTTTAATTACCTTCTCAATTTTTCCATGTTAAATTCCAACATGTAAGTATGTTATCTACATTCTCTTTTCCTTGAGCCTTATTACTAAGCAAATTTAGTTAAATCTCCAGACTTCAAATAAACCACATACTGATAAGAATAACGAATTTAGTCTCCAGGTTAGTCACTACCAAGACGTTAAAATTTATTACACGGAAATCCATGTTTAATGCTTATTATTTGTCAATTTCGATTGCTATATTCATTGGCTTCAATCTTTAGATATTTTGTTTTGAAGCGAAAACAGAAGTGTTTTTTTTTTATTTACATATGTAGGTATATGAAATATTTGAAAGATTGTTTGATTTTGTATGGTCAAACAGAGCTCGGGCTGGTGGTGCGGGAAACAAAAAATTCTGTTTTATTTAGAAACAACCCCTGCCGTTCAAACTGAAAGAGGACAATTAAAGCTGGGCAGAGTAAAAATTCGACGGGCAAATTCAATCTGTAGATTTTACAAAGAAGGCGACGGGAATACAATGAAAGGTGTATGTAAGGAAACTCAGATATTATGAGGTGATTGGTACAACACAAGTATAAAAAAATAAATCATATACATTCTATTCATTCCAGAATAGAATAGAATTTTAGATTTATACGTTCAGAGTTAGATTTAATTAAAAATAATGAATAACACAGTGTTGTTATTTCCCTTTATGTGGTTCGGCTAAAAAAATTTTGAGTTTTTCAGTGGAAGATAAAGGAGTAGATCTCAAAAAAGCGGATTGGTGGAGTAAATTTATTTTTTTAAATTGGAGTAAATTGACTCAAAATGGAGTAAGGTTCTAACGCTTCCAGGGTTAGTAACTCAGAAGTAAAATTTCAGAGCGGATTTGGTAAAAAATGGAGTAAATCGAAAATTTCCAGAGTAGAATTTGAAAGCGAAAGAAAAACTCAAGTTTTTAGTGACTGTTTTTTTTAACAAAAAATTAGTTCTACTAAAAATAAATATTAAACAAAAAATCACGTTTTTTTTCATTCCTTCCACAACAGAATAGAATTTTAGATTTAAACTTTCAGGGTAAGACACTGATCTCTTTATACACTGGATAGTTGATAGCCTAAAGTGTATAACAGTTTTTGTGAGGCAATTTTAAGATTTTTTGACGATCTCGTATCTCGCTCTATATACAAACGAAAAAAAGTGATTGAAGATATTTTCCATTATTGGGCATTTATTTGATGCCAGCAAGCATCGCGGCGGTGAATATTGAAAAAAGATAAAAGACGGAAAGCAAGAAAGAGATTATTTGCAAAAATAAAATTCTAGGAAAGAAGAAAAAATAACAGGAAATTATCTGCGAAAAATTATAAGGTAAGATAAAAAAAGCTGTTATACTGTTATATGAGGGTACTGGCCACGAGTAAAACATTTCTTCAATTTGCCTCAAAAATTTTATATGAATACACTAGTTTCCGCTGATAATCTATAATACACTGGATGGTGTATTCCCTACAAAGTATAACAGTTTTTTTTACTGCAATTGAAGATGACACTATCCAAGGCAGCTTCAAGATTTGACATCTGTTCAGCAGAGACAAAAGTATTTTGACGACTGGCGTACAAATTGTTACTGAACAAACAAAACAAAACGGAAAGATAAGAATTTTCAGCCATTTATTTAATTTATTTAGAATAAATAAAGCTATCCATGAAATAGAAAGTTTTATTATTTTAAAAACACGACAACGTTTTTCGGGAAAATTTAGTTGAAAAGAACACTAAAAGGACAAAAGTCTGTGTGCTGAGCCTAATGATATTTCCAAAACAAACACCACAGTCTTGTTTCTTCGAAATAATTACAATGCCATGAAGGAATAAGTGCTCATCCGAAGACAAGAAAGTTGGACAGTGGTTCGGGACGAATACTGTGGCGCAGGTGTTATAAAAACTGGTTCACTATGATGATTGGTGTTCCATTGTTGTACATATAGCTTTGGACAAATGCCGTAGTTAAACAGTTATACTGTTATACAAAAAATAGACAGATTCAAGTATTAAAGTTCTTCAAATGGAGTCAGCTATTTTGTATGGATACGCTATCCAGTCACTGATCTCTATATGCACTGGATAGTGCATTCATACAAAATGTTTGAGGCAAATTGAAAAAGTGTTATACTCGTGGCCGGTATACCCTCGTATATGTTATTTTATTTCTCTTAAATAGTTACCTGTTATTTTTTCTTCTTTCCTGAAATTTTAATTTTTGAAGATAATCTTTTTCTTGCTATCCGTATGTTATCTTTTTCAATATTCACCCCTGCGATGCTTGCTGACATCAAATAAATGCTTAATTACGACAAATATCTTCTATACCCTTTTTTCGTTAGCATAGAACGAGATACGAGGTCGTAGCCGGTTCCCCGTCAAAAAATCTTAAAATTGGCTTACAAAAACTGTTATACACTATCCAGTGATATTATATATTACATATGTATTATTTGTATGTGTTTCAACCGTCCCCAGTCAACCACCCATAAATATGGGGAGGGGACGAAAGAACTGTTAAAGCGCCACCTAAATAAAAATATGTAGATCTATTCGGGAGTTGCGCTCGGGCTTACGATATTTAAAATATAAAGCGGACACAAGGCCTGAGGTAACATTTCAGATTGCCCCATAGGAGTCCATTGATTCTTTTCGATATGTTAAAGTCGACGCGATTGTGATTTAGCTGTAAACCCTTAATATTTTAAGAAAGTATTCATCTGATTTTTAAAGAAATAAATAATTTATGGGAGCCTATATTTTATGACACCTGCCAAGAACGAAGTTTATTCTCATTTTCTGAGAAAAATCTTTTTTTTTTATTAATGAAGCGGTATTTTAAAAACATTATTTTTAAAAATTTTGAAAACATTTTAAAGAAAAAAAAAATAGTGTACATCATTTTTTAGTATTTATTAATGCGAAGTTAAAAAAATAATTTAAAAAAAAAATCATCTGAACCGTTTTTGAGAAAACCGAAAATATTTATAACAATTTTTCGGATTTTTTTTTTAATAAAATGGTAGCCTTTTTGAAAAAAAAAACAAATTTTTGAAAAAAATAAGATTTTCATTAATTGCTAAACAAATTGTACATGCTATCGAAAATAACGGACATACAGACAGACTGGCAGAATTCCGAGATTCACGTTTTGCGACTTCGCGGTATATTGCAAGTAAAAATGTGTCTATTTTTTTTAAAGTTAGTATCTACATAGCTTTTTTTGGACATTCCCCCATGGGTTTTTTCATTCTTAACAAAAATATCTGTATTTGACTTACAAATTTTCGTAGCATTTTTGAAAGATTTTTTTTTTCAAAAATGGCTCCATGGATTAAAAAATCATTCAATCAATCAAGTAATTTTAATTTTGAAAAACTTAATTTCTTGCTTTTCTCGAAAGTGGTTAAACTGATTTTAATCAATTTTTATTGGGAATGAAGTTTCAATAGTAATATACTAATATGGTATTGTGTACCTTCTTTGATTCTCAAAAAAATGTTTGGATTTTTAAAAAAGTAATTTTTATTTAAAGTAAATATTTTGACTGTCACTTTATCTGTTTGACCGATTTTAATATTAAATGATACATTTATCTTATTACTTTAAACGAGCTATTCTTGTATATATTTATATAGATATTTATATACATATTTATAATATACCCATATATTTATATATATATATATATATATATATATATATATATATATATTTATATATATTTGGTTTCTCGAAAACGATTTTCACAGTTTATTTCTATAAATGAGAAAAAATTTCAAAATTAGATTAAGTAAAATTCGCCCACTGCTACACCCTCTTTTCTTATTTCTTAGTTTCTCGGAATGTGTTGGAAACATCTCTATTTCTCGGAAACGGCTCAAATTTTTTGAGTGAAATTTTCAGAGGCAAAAATTAAAAAAAATGATTAAGTAAAATCTGCCTACTGCAGAAAACGGCCCTTACGATTTGGATGAAATTTATCGAGTTTGTTCAAATCAACGAAGACAAATGTTTGAAATTAAATCTTTCCACTACCACGCCCACTTTTCTTAAATTGGGTGAAGTCGACTGGGAGTGCTATGATGAACAAGGAAAAAAAAACCGAAAAATGTTTTAAGGAAAATCCGCCTATTGCCACGCCCACTTTTATTGTTACTTGGTTTCCCGAAATGGCTCTAACGATTTGGAAGAAATTTATAGCGAGTGAAATGATGAGAGAGAAACAAATTTAGAAAATAGTTTTGGGAATATCCGCCCACTTTTATTGTTTCTTGGTTTTTCGAAATGGCTCTAACAATTTGGATGAAGTTGAAGCCAATTTAATTATAATAGGGACAAATTTCAGAAAACAGTCTTGGAAAAATCCGCCCATTGCACGCCCACTAATATTGTTTATTGGTTTTCAGAAACGGCTCTAACGATTTGGATGCCATTGGAAGGGAGTGTCCTGATGAACGAGAAAAAATTCAGAAAAAAGTATTGCAAAAATTCACCCAGTGCTACGCCCACTTTTATTGTTTTTTAGTTTCGAGAACGGTTCTAACGATTTGAATAAAATTTTTAGGGTTTGTTCTGATGGACGAGAAATAAGTTTTTAAATTTTTTATTGAAATCTGGCTACTGCCATATGCCCACTTTTCTTATTTCTTGGTTTTCGGAAACGGCTCTAACGATTTGGATGAAATTAGCGAGGAGTGTTCTGATGGGATACGTGTGGAGACACTTCCATATTAGTTTGTCGAGTCGATAGGCAGACTCCTATATCAAAAGTTCGACGGATGGACCATGGAATGAAACCAACGAGATCTGGGTTTACCATGACAGTAAACAAGACTTAAAGTCTATTTTTTATTTTGTTATAGTGAATTTAATAAAATAAAAAAGTAACTGAGCGAGTCTTGGTCGCCCAGTTGTCGAAAGGCCATATAATCGGAGCTTAAAAATCGAGTTTAAGTACACCAGGAATAACAAAGGACTGAGTACACTATGTGTAGGTACCGTTAAAAATAACTCCTCAAAATCCTGCATTATACATCATCCTTAATAATAAGTCTTGATCACCCATATAAAATGGTTTCGTCATATCAATGAAGAGAACCAATTATTTATTATTTTTTAAGCTGCCATATCAAGCTGACTGCAAAGCTTAAGAATTGCATCTTCGTCGAGTTTCTTGAGCGAAAGCCAAATTGATTTACGGTAAAATATTTGTTTTTATTTAGGACCTAATGAGATTAAATGCAAAGTTATTAGGTGGTAAATGTTCACCATCCAGACAATATGTACGATCTCTACAAAAATTGGAATAAGTTTTTATACTAAAAAGGGGTTATCAAATTATTTTTTAAAAATGACCTCACCTTCAGTTGAATCGGTACATGTTTCATTACCCGTGCAATTATTTCGATATTCTAATTCCGTGAAGTTTATACCGCTACTCATTGTTGTACCAGAAACCGTGCTCCCATTATAATTATAAAAATACTCGCCAAAATCTTCTAATAATAACATAAACGTACTACCACCGCTGTTGGAACCAAATCCACTAATACCACTGACAGTATCGTCTGCACCACTGTCACCACCCGCATCGCCATCACTACCTGACCGTTGAAGTGACGACGTCACATTTTCATTTGCATTCAATACTGACACCGAATCGTCGATGTCCGACGCGATGGCATTCGAGGCAATGATTCCCGCTGTATAATCGGCTTCAATATCCACTACTGGTGTTTCCGCACTGTCTATCAAAGCTATACTCTCACCATAACTGTTACCATCACCACCAGTATCCACGACTTCAATGTCCTGGTCGTCCAGTATTGGACTGTAAATGATAGATGCACTACTTGTACTGCTGCTGTTTGTGCTGTTATTGTTCTCGAATAATCCGCCAAAGGTACTCGTCGATGACAACGTTGATAGTGAAAATGGCCATGAAAAGGGTGTTGAGGTAAGATTTGATATTGCTGTCGGGTTTGTTTGGTTCCACGGGTTTAAATCGTCGAACAATTTGAAGTAGTCCTGTGAGGTGGCTGCGGCACCCCCCGTTGTTGTTGCAGTCATTGCAACTGTTGAGTTTCCGTCGTTCATGTATTCGCTGTACATATCGGACGCTATGTTTGAGTGGGTTGTTAAATAGAAACAAATTAGCGTTGTTTTGCAAACTTTTATGAGGGACGGATGAAAAGGTTATTCCTGGTCGTTTTTGTTTGATTTTCAATTAATCGTGAAGTAATGAATTTTAGATTCTTATTTATACAATTTGATATGACAACTTTATCTTTTATCTCTAGAAGCATCCCGCAGAAAATAAACCACAGGGTGCACTTTTCTGGATAGTTCCGAGGCCAAGATAGAATTATACTATCACAGCTAATGCTGGTTGAATCTTCCAAAATTGTTTTCCTACAGCCATGTTTCATTTTGTTTAAAAGTCCTTTTCTTTGTTAATTGGTTCTTTTCGTGGTATAGTTTTTGAGCAGCTTTACGAAGTAATTGGAATCTATTTATGCATTACTTATTCTTTGACGCTCTTATTGGATTTTCACCTGCTTTTGTTCACATAAGAATAAAAATTAGTAGCGAAACTTTTTCCTGACTTGATATTCACCTCGATCCAAGGTAAAGATATCTTTTGTTGCAAGGCATTTACACCAACTTTCTGTCATACCTGCAAAGAAATTAAAATAAGAAAACGAATTAAAATTAATTTTATTATTTATTTGATCTAAGAATTACATATGTATGTATATGGCTTGAAAGGAGAGAACGAAAGTCCTGTCAGTTGTATGGTACAAAAGTGCCGGAACAGAATTGTCTTCAACAGGAATCCGAAAATAAATTAGGGCCCCTTAACAGGTAAAGAAACAATTTGACTAGACTTTTACTTACCCAGCTGCACACGCAAAGAAGGACATAATGGGGTTATCCAATGGGAACAAAAATTTATTTTTCTTCTACCTAGGTGTGCCAAAAATACCAAATTTGCCAATTTTGGCCTTGCAATAGCCAACGAAATTTGATTTTTTTTTATCGGAAGTAAATTTTTCAGATCTGGATTTTCCGCAATATTTACCCACAAATACTGTCAATAGTCATCAGTTTGATAAGCTACCAGCTTCATAGACGAGAATATACACTAATACTATGACTAAATTAATCAATCTGAAATCGTAATCAATCCACCACCACATTTATATGGAATTTAAAATTGTACTTGCTTTTTTTACCACAATTTTTTTTTTTTTGCAGAGATTTTATTTCATTTCATTTATTTATTTCATTAATTAGAAGGTTAGTATATATAAAATAGGTAGGATCTTAAATGAATTAAATAGATTGACAAAAGGATATGATTTTTAACATGTGTATTTGGGAAAGCTTAAATATATGTGAAAACCCATTAATATTTTTTTTTTATTTTTATTTATTTTTTTATTATTTTTTATTTTTATTAAATTTACTTAAAACTAGATAAAATACTTACAAACTAACTAGGCAAAAGCTCACCTATAAGAGGATTATCAGAAAATGAACATCTATCAAAAAACTTGTTTGCTAGGGAGATTAATTTATCTAAGACAAAATCAACGTTTGACATGTTGTGTAAGTCAGAGGTGGAGAAATGCCACGGTAAGTCAAGAATCATTTTCAGAATTTTATTTTGCATAATTTGTAATTTTTTAATATGAGTACGCGCGCATTTATACCAAACAGGGGCATAGACAATAAGGGCCTGAAAAATTACTTTAAACATTATGAGCTTATTTTCTAAGCTTAGTGTAGACCTTCGGTTTATAAACGGGTATAAGATTTTAATTAAAATTCCAGTTTTGTTTAACACATTACCTATGTGGTTGTTATATGTGAGGGTTTTATCTAAGGTGATGCCAAGGTATTTAACATTATCTGCACAAGGGATACTACAACCGTTTAAATGAAGTGGATTGTTAGATAAAAATCTAGGATGTCTTCTACGTGTAAAAAACATAGTTTGAGTTTTTGATTCATTTATTTTTATTTTCCATTTATGAAAATAGGAACTAAGAGTGTGTAGGCCTTGTTGAAGATTCGAACAAATATCAAGAGGAAGTTCATTCGAGCTGTATATAGCGGTATCATCAGCGAAAATTGACGAAAAACAGTTGTTCAAATTGGGAAAGTCTGCCAAGTATATATTATATAGGATGAGAGCAAGAACCGATCCTTGGGGGACCCCTGCTGTAATCAGTTGTTCATTGGATGTAACAGAATTAACGTGAAACTTAAAACTGCGATCACTCAAAAAGTTTCGAATTAATGCCGTTAAGGCCATGGGAAAATTAAAGTTTATCATTTTGTGAATTAAAGCATCATGCCAGACAGAATCAAAAGCAGATTCGATGTCAAGTAACACAAGACCAGTAGATTTTTTTGCAATAAAGTTCGATTTTATATGTCTAGTGATTCTTAAGATGGAATGACAGGTATTATGCCCAAATCTAAAACCAAATTGTTGGTTTGGTAGTAGTGAATTTTCATCAATGAAATTAATTAATTTTGTTTTGATAACTTTTTCAAAAATCTTTGCAAGGTTACTCAAAAGACTTATAGGACAGTAGCTAGAGGGATACTCAGGGGGCTTACGAGGTTTCGGAATTGGGATTAATTTTGCAACTTTCCAGGCCTGAGGAAAGTATTGCGACTTTAGGCAGGAGTTGATTATTTGACTTAGATAATTAAGACCTGATCGAGGAAGGTTGGCTAGACATAAGTTTGAAATGCCATCAGAGATTTAAGATTAACATTGCCCATACAGCATATGAAAGCATAAAAATTACTTTTAAATACTTCGTGTCTGATGGAATGGAGTATAATGTATAATATTCCAGTTTGGAGCCATTCGAAACTCTTATCATTGGACCATCATATACGAGAGCAATTCTACCGGTAAATCCTGGTGTGTAGGCGAGGGGCTGAGGAATGCGATATTAAACAAATAAAACGTTCCGCCTTGTTTTGAGTTCAATGACAAAGTATAATTTAATTACTAATACAGACAAATTGTTTGTTTCTAGACAAAAGGGGCATTCACATTTCACGACATGTTCATTTTTCATCAACACTTGTCGTGTCGTTAGGTTTTTTTAATGTGAACATCAGTCGACCGACCGGAGTAGTAAATGTGAACCCCAATCGGACGACCGAAAATTGAATTTTACATCTTCTTTCTATTTTTTTTGTCAGATTAGAAGAGAATAGATTAAAATGAAAGTAAAATAATAAAACGATATTGGAAACAATGAAATTATTGTGCTAGCATTGGTGCAAAAAATGAATTTCACGTCATGTTCAATCTTTGAAAATTTATTTTCAAATGAAGTTGTAACGACAGTCGTTGAATGTGAACGCTACCAAAACGACTCTAGTCGGGCAACACGTCGTTGAATGTGAATCCCCCTAAAAAAAATAATACATTGTTATGATGAGCACTTCAATTGTTATTTTTCTAAAGGCAAGAGATTTTTTGTTGTTCGGAGTGTCAAATTGAAAAAAATATACTCTTACAATTAAAGCCCTTTCATGTATGATGTAGGTAGTCTAGGTACCTACACTAGAGATGCCGCGAATAGTGATTCGGCCGAATACCGAATACCAAATATTCGGCCACACTCGTCGGCCGAATACCGAATATTCGGCAGCCGAACATTCGGCTAACGATGTGTATCTAAGTGAGAAACTAATTATTTTCAGAAGCTGGAATTGTTTACGAAGATAGACGTAATCGTTTACTAACAACGAATGCCGAAAAAGTAGTTTTTATTCACCAGAACTTACCATTAGTAGATTTTAAATACTAAAATGCAAATTTTTGAATAAAAGAAAACATTTATTGTAAGATAATAAGCCTTTTTTATACTCCATTTGTTATTCGGTATTCGGCCGAATGTTGTGAACTATTCGGCCGAATACCGAATATCAAAAATATAGGCCGAATAGGCCGAATGCTGAATAGAGGCCGAATATCGCGGCATCTCTAACCTACACAATATTTTCAGTCAGCTTTCTTTAGTCCGTGTGCGATCGATGTAAACGTTACCCAGGACTAAGTATTGTTTAAAATTGATCCAGTGTGTGATGGCACATTTATATGAAATCCCAACGAACTTTATTAAAACAGCTAATTTGATTTATAATTGATTTAATTTTTCTTTCTTTCGCTAATTGTTAGTGTTTAATTGACAATTGACATTCGCTGATGATGGTTCCTCAGATGTGAATCGAAATGCATACGATCACAAAATAATAAATATTTTATTTTCTCTTAAAAAAACTATTTTTTATTTACGTCTTTTTTGCGGTCAAAAATTACCGCAAAAATTATCTTAATGAATAAAATCAATTATTTATTCAAAAATTATGTATTGTGAAATATCGTGAGACAGTTTCACCGCTGTCTAGTGGTCCAAACAGATGAGTGGTCTAATTGATCTAATCGAACGTCTTGGGATGACATAATGGTAACAGGTTCTTTCAATTTCTTCAATTGTATATTATTCTAGATGACATAACCGCGTGGTCCACGTTTATTAGTTTTACTTGGCTTGCTGTTGCTGGCTCTTCGGCTAATGCAGCCACGCTTCTGATTCAGATCCATCAAGCGTTCGTCTAAACAACAACCCACGTGTTCACAGCTGTCATTTCGATCATATGGAAGAATATTCTGTGGTAAAATTTTTGTATCTAATTTGTATTTTATAGTAGATAATCATAGAGTAATATTATATTAGATATCATAGGGTATTTTTTCAGTTATGTACTCTACTTTGTTCAAAGAATTGCAAGGTTAAAAAAATAAAAAAAACACACTTTTTTACTGCATCTGTTATATCTGTCGTATTCCAATTGAATTATCACGATCTTTTACACAGTTTTTTAATAGTTATATAATATATATGAACGCCCTTGTAGTTATGCATAACCTCTGGTGCAATATAACGGAAGTTGTAAAAAAAGAAATTAAAAAATAATTACGACTGTTGCCACCAGTTCTTTTTTTAAGAGACACGTAAATACATATGTATGTATGCGGTGTTGCAAGCAGTTTGTTTTTATGAGACACATAAATATGCGTTAAGAACTCAAAAGGAACTAATAATGGCCTTAGGTTTAGCGGGATTTTTACTCCGCAAGTGAACAGCGAATCGTACTGAACTTATAGATGACTTTCGGTTGCATGATCTCTATAATCACGAACTTATCAAATTGAAAGGCAAAAGCAACACTAAAACCCTCGACATTCAATGGAATGCAATAAAGGATGAATTTCAGATTTTGTTGAAAATGTCGATTTTGTAACAAATAATATTTAAAACGAGGAGATACACTAATTGAATGGATGCAACAATTAAACCTCAGGTTTACCAACTCATTCTTTTAAGAATAAGAGGACTTGAATGGAATGGGGGCACTATGCCGTGGGAATTTTTTGGCAGTAATTTGATACTTCCTCGCAGCGCAGCGCCAGGTTGCCCGTGCCAAAGGGTAGCGGTAGCTTTTGTTGTGGTTCGTTGGAAGGTCGTCATTATCTTGGCTTAACAGCATCAGTACAGTCTGGTGCTTAGATATATATTTTATATTTATTCTTAGTGGAGTATTTGAAAGGTGAAACATTTATGTTATGGTTTATCATGGTTTGTTCATGACTCGTTGTTTGTTGTTTATATTTTGTTGATGGTTGGTTTAGGTTGAAAAAAAACTTTAAGGCCGAGCAAAAACAAAAATGAGTATTTGAATTATGAAATTTTCATGTCTTATAGTATATCAGTATGGTTTTTTTTATGAGTCATAGTCACAAACTAATATATGAGATACATGGTTCAAGGTGAATGATAAAGCCATGGCGATAATTGTTGCATTGGATTGTGAAACTGTGGGTAAATAATTTGATGGTGTCCTTTTTTTCTATGGGAATTGTTTTTTATGAATGCAATTGCTTGTTCCAATAGGAAAAAATCAATTTGTCTAAAAAATATTTTGGAATACAGAATAATAGGTTTACAGAAAAATGGAATAATAGAATTACGTTCATACAGAATTTTCAATCCATTTACAGAATTTTGGTCATTCAGATTTTTCAAATACAGAATAACCACCCGTTCCTGTAAAAAGTACAAAAACACGATAAGCGATAAGTGAGACATGAGAGTAAAGGGACTTTTGAGCAGAAAATCCTGCTGCAATTAAATAACAGATACCTATATAGTATATGACTTTCCATTCGTAACATGTTCTTTAATCTTTTGTACGTAACAATAATGCTTTCAACGGTATATGTGCTTGTTGTCAGCATCGCCGCGCCGCACCGTGAAAAATTGAAAATACAATAGAATTATAAATATAGGTACATACATACATATATAAATAAACATAAAACATGTAGAATTTTCAACAGGCAATCGATTCTAGAGTCTAGGTAGATTGAGGTAGAGCGTAGAGGTCGCAGACTAGTGCTTGAGCTTGAACCGGGACACAGAAGTCTAAATAGGGATGGTTAAAGTTTCGAAGTATGTAGGGGTACATATTATTTCATTACGTTGATTTTTATAACTGGCACTCTTTGTACCTACACAAGGCAATCCCAACGATACTCGTTTGCCCTGGATTCACCAATAGAATTTTGGAAGGGAGAAGGAGCATAATGCTTAATTGGTATTTGGCACAGGGTGTCAATTTGATGATGGCTTACGGTAATGGGTGACTGTGAATGGTGAAGTGGATGGTTCATGAACATTGATCACAGAGACTGGCAATAGGCTACTACTTATCGGTTTAAAATGTTTTACGTAAAGGAATTAATTGGATTTGAATTGAATTATAAAGTGTTTCATTAGATTAATGACTACAATGCACGAACGCCCAATCAATGAAATAAAAACAAATAATTAGGTTAAACAGGTCTGTTTATGTAGGCGTTTAAATAAAACCAACTGATATGTCATGTCAGGCAAGTTTGTATAATTTTTAAACTGCGGCGGTGACTTGTTACTAAAGGTCTTTGTGGGGCCTATAAGACATTATCACAAGTACTTGCTAAACAAGTAAAAAGCGACAACTTTAACGAAAAAAAAAGTTCTGCAACACAAAGCAACAAGTCTATTAACGATCGACACTATACCTGTCATGATAAAATATAACAACTTTAGTTTTTTCCAGTGATTTATAAAGAATATTTAGTTTTGATTTGAAAAGATCAACTAAATTTTATGTAGACCGCAACGGGTGTCAAGATTTTTAGCGGGACTTATTAAAAAAATCTTAATTTACTTCATATCAAGGTTTGAAGAACGATAAAATATTATTCTTTAACTATCATTCGTTATCATTAAACATAAATATCATATATTACATTAAAATTTTTCGTCACTGAAAATTCGAAAAGGTACCTATATTTTGGCTGGTGACTTTTGAATTCAAAAATTTAAATCATAAGCTACTGAGTGACTTATGAATTAAAAAATATTAATTCACAACCTACAAAGTGACTTATGAATTAAAAAAATTTAATTCACTACCTACGAAGTGACTTATGAATTAAAAAAATTTAAGTCATGAGCAAGTTAATGACTTATGAATTAAAAAATTGTAATTCATGAGTAAGTGAAGTGACTTATGAATTTAAAAAATTTAATTCATAAGCTAATGGGTAAATTCTGATTAGAAAAATTATGAATTGGAAAATTTATAAGCTAGCATGATCATTCTATGATTTCTAAACCAGATTTGAAAGCTAAAAATAGATTCAAAATAATTATGTAGTCAAAACAAGCTTAAGAATTTCCAATCTACCAACTATAGCTTGTGAATTAAATTTTTTTTAATTCATAAGTCACTTAGTACTTTGGAATTAATTTTTTTTTTAATTCATACGTCACTAACTTGCTAATGACTTGAATTTTTTTAATTCATAAGTCATCTACAGACTTATGACTTAAAGATTTTTTAATTAAAAAATTCGCAACCCTGGTGAAGAAATATATAGTACACAAAAGTACTATATTTTAATCAAAGAAACAAATAGCAAACACATTTAAAATGCACCTTAAGGTTCTATTTAATGCATGTATCCGAAAGCGCCTGAGTCTTGCAGCAAACTTCAAAATCAAAATAATAACGTCAATCAAATTGTTTCTATTGCAACTATGTGGAGGTCAGTACCTAATTTTCAAACTATTGAAAGATTTTTTAATAACTCTTATTTGTTATTATTTTCAAAAAAATGTGAATCTATAACCCTAATTCTAAAAAAATCAAATTCTGAGAAAAATCATTATTTTGATTTTTTTGCAACCAGTGAATTTTATCATTGAAATAAAAAAATTAATCTCATCTGCCAATTTATCGGTGAATACTTATGGGTAAAGGTTGAGTTATATATAAGAAAACTGTGCAAATTTTCAGAGTTATTTTTGAAAAACAAAGATATTCTCGACATATTCGACACATTCGGTTTGTATTTATTTATAACGAAAAAGTTTAAAGGTTGACCATATCCATTTATTTTTTTCGTAAAAAAAACTCAAATAAATCTCGACCGATTACCTAATTTTTTTTTAAATAAATTTCAAACCGAAACCGTTATCTTTTTGATGGAATATACTCTTAGAGAGAAACCACAATAAAGTTTAACAATTATTCCTGATCTCTGGCTGTGCGTTCAGAAAAACAATATTTTCAATTAATAATGATTCGCGAGCGATATTTTACGAACCCTGCTTTATATTTTAACGAACTATGATTTGCCAACACAATTTCTCAAATGTAAACGTTTCCACGTTGAATTGAAAATTAACCACCCTTAAGATTACTTGAGCATAAAGCTTAGTACCTCAGATACTATAGTTCTATACCAGAGCAAAAAAAAGGTGTGAGTACCCGGACTCACGGTTAAGATGTGCAAATATCAAATAAATTATTCAAGTGCTATAGTTTTACATCACAGAATGCGGCGAGTTCGAACTGTCATTTAGTCATTTAGTTGAACCCAAACTCAACTCGACCTTTCGATTTAGTTTGAGCTACGAAGGAACGTACCCAATATTTAACGTATCAAATATACCTACATCAACGTATCGTAACATGTAACAGCACAACGTAATGCGCTACAGAAATTTCCACGTTTTTAGTTTAGCCTACCGGCGGCAAAGATGTTTACACATCAAAAACTTGTATTCACTTAATTCCTCATATCTTCAACTTTAATTTCAAAACGGAGCAGAAGTTATTCAAAATCGCAGAGACAACATCTTGAAGAGAGTGAAACGTCAAAATGTATTGCCTCAGCGATTGAAATCAATAATTGCCTTTCATATTCTGCCGAGCATAATTGCCATTGCCAAAGCGTCTCTATTGGCAATATTCAAGGCTATTGCAATGAGTCAACAATTTATTTCCCCAAATATTGCCAATGGAGCCGCTGGGTAAAAAAAGCAGCCTTAGTTCGGTGGGGTGCGGTCTTACCTTAATCGTTGAATTTTTGTTATTTAACGAACAACTTAACGTATGTAAGTGCACAGCATAACGTAATCTGCTACAAGAAATCCTCACGTTTTTGGTTTAGTCTACCGCCGGCATATATGTATGTTAACACAACGAAAATACCAATTTTCAAACGCTTGGGACGCACAGCTACGTCGCAGTTTGATCGAACCCGCATGAATTATACCAGGACATGATATTAATCTATTGTGTTGTATTTTCGAGCTCTAAAATGTATTTTTTTTATTTTAGTTTTATCTCTTTCTCCTTGTTTTTAATTATTGTTTACGTTAATTTTGGATGTTTTTATGTATTTCTGGTTGATGTGATTCCTTTATCTACATTTTAGTGTAAAGGGTTCTTCTTCTTTAAAATGGTTTACAAGTTTGTGAATAAGAGAACATTAGCATGGAAAAATTAAATTATTCTTAATTCGTTAGTTAATCACTGACTGACTAATTCATTAACTAATCATTGTACAGCTTACTATGTTTTAAGTGAATATTATTTTTTCCAAATAATTTTCAAACTTAAAATTTTGAATAAAAAATTAAAACGAATTTGTTCAAACCAATTTTTTTTTTTAATTTACGTTATTAACTAATATTTTTTAAGGGCATTAGCCAAGTAGAAGACTGTTTTAATTAGACTTGTTGAATTATTGATTCAAAATAGCTTTTAACGGCCTTTAGTCCACAAATTTTGGCGTTTCGGCCCGGCGCGGCTCATATTTTTGTTTTTGTTTCAATGTTAATCAATCACTAAAAACTATAAGCTTGTGCGTTTAAGTTCACTTTAAAGGACGCTCAGTTTAGTTCAAAAGTATTTACTGAACTAGTTCGCTCTTCTAGTTCATTTAGTTCACTAGTTCAATACAATCTTCAACTTAAGAAATTAAGCTTTTTAAATGCTTTAAAGCCTTCATAAACTATCTACGTATGACATTTTTCATTTTTTAATTTTCATTTAATAATTAACAAATTAATCTTTTTGATTTATTTTGTTGATTTTTTTATAAATGAGAAAGGTACTTGGCAAGAATACGATAAGTTAGGTGCCAAGAAATAATAACGGTTTTTTGTAGAACAGTTCAATACAAGCATTTTTTACTAAGGGAGGGGGTTTATCTCACCCTGTTTGGGCGGGAGGCTCTTTGTTTCGTTAGCTAAGAGCGGCGGAGTTATTGTATATAAAATAGAGTAGAGCAACCATGATAAACAGAAAAGAGACATTCTACATTGTTCGTGTTCGCAAAGAAAAAAAGCAGGATGGTTGCATGGATGTTTATTCAACTACCCAGCGGGAAATATCGTCCTCAATGAATTTTATAGCTGAATTCATCAATGCATTCACTTGCCAAATCATAGGAAAATAGACATGCAATGATTTAGTAAGTGAAGAGTAATGCAAAGATTCCTCAGTTCATAGATTTAACCCCACCTTCTGCTTTGTGTTTAGGAAAAAACGTTCTGTTGGTGAATTAGAAATTGCTATTTTAATAGGGAAAATTAAGCGATGAAAAAACTGCTGAAAAGTAATGTACAAGTTCATCAGTTCATCGTCTGAATCCACTCATCTGCTTTGTAAAGTATATTATGGGAGAGAAGGAAAAAAATAATTCTCTCACGACGCTCTTTCTTTTTTACTTCGCCTAACAAAATGTTTTTGAAATAAGTGATGAATTTTAATCCACCAACGACCAACGAAATTTATAACTAAGTATAGCAAGTTGGAAGAGTAGGTGGCTGGGTTGTCAGTGGATGCCGGTTCAAATCTCACGGTGTTTTAACATTTTTTTTTTTTTTTTTTAAGTCAACTGGTGAATAAGCACTTCCAAGGAAGTAATGATTTAGGTGTGGAATTTTCATTGATAAAGATGCATGTGCTTCCTGCCAATGACACGCCCATGTTAAATTCATCAAAGGAATAAGCTGAAAAGTAGCAGGTGCAGCTCCCATTCCTCAAGGAAAAAGCAGGTTTTTCCTCAATGAATTTTTGAATTTTTCCCGCTGGGTACTCAGTATCAGTAGGTATGTACAGGCCTTTTCTTGCATTTGCTTATACCCAGCGGGAAAAATCAAAAAATTCATTGAGGAAAAACCTGCTTTTTCCTTGAGGAATGGGAGCTGCACCTGCTACTTTTCAGCTTATTCCTTTGATGAATTTAACATGGGCGTGTCATTGGCAGGAAGCACATGCCACTTTATCAATGAAAATTGCACACATAAATCACTACTTCCTTGGAAGTGCTTATTCACCAGTTGACTTAAAAAAAAAAAATGTTAAAACACCGTGAGATTTGAACCGGCATCCACTGATAACCCAGCCGGCTACTTCATTTTTAATTCATTTTTATTTTTTTCAAAACTTATAACTAACTTAAAGCTAGACAAAAATTCATAAAAACTAGCCTACTTATCATTAACTTACAACTAACTTACTGGCCCCATGCGGGCGCTCTAAGTTAAACTATATAGCAACTTAATACTAATGCCTTTCGGCCTAAAAACTAATATAATCCTAAAATTCCTTATCGGTTTTGTTTTCTACCAAGAAAGAATTTATACAAAAAAACTTGGTCTACCAGCCGGCTACTCTTCCAACGTTCTATACTTAATTTCAAATTTGTTGGTCGTTGGTGGATTAAAATTCAGCACTTATTTCAATAACATTTTGTTAGGCGAAGTAAAAAAGAAAGAGCGTCGTGAGAGAATAATTTTTTTCCTTCTCTCCCATAATGTAGGTACTTTACAAAGCAGATGAGTGGATTCAGACGATGAACTGATGAACTTATACATTACATTTCAGCAGTTTTTTCATCGCATAATTTTCCCTATTAAAATAGCAATTTGTAATTCACCAACAGAAAGTTTTTTTTCTAAACACAAAGCAGAAAGTGGGGTTAAACCTATGAACTGAGGAATCTTTGCATTACTCTTCACTTACTAAATCATTGCATGTTTATTTTCCTATGATTTCCTATGAATTCAGCTATAAAATTCATTGAGGACGATATTTCCCGCTGGGTAGTGCTTATTATGGACTGGTATGGATTGAATACATACATATACAAAAACAAATTCGCATGTATCTCGTTCTCTTTAGTTCGTTATTAAATTGAACTACTGAACTAATTGAACTATGAGATTGCGAACTATATCAAAAAGCAGCTCCTGCAAGTGAACTAAGTGTGACCTTGAAATTTGAACCCTCCGACTGACATTAGAATCTGTACCTAAACCCAAATCCATATTCGTCAAACGTCTAGTACCGGAATTTGTATCCGAAGACATATCGCCACACCTCGTTGCTTTAAAATACACCTCTAATATTTCATCTATTAAATGTACCAAAATAAGTAAACCTAAAAGTTTTGTTTTCTTAAGCAAAATAAAATGGAAACATTTTGTTACTAAAATCAGATTTCGGATTCACACGATAACTTTGAAATCACTATATGCCTAATAACAGCTGAGCAAAATCAGTAATGAAATTGAAACAACTTTTTATTACTAAAGCAATATTTTGGATTTACACGATAGCTTTGAAATTTTTTGTTTGGGCGGCAACGCTGATACAGTTCCATTGCAATTATCATGATTTTCATTTCTTTACCCTAAAGCATAATTCCTCAGTCCATAAAGTAGGAATGTAGATACTATGAAGAACTTATAAAAATTGTCACAAAATAAATAAAACATCCTCAATGTAGCACTTAATACTAGAAGTAACAAAAAGCTAGCTTAGGCTGAAAAGTAGAAAATTTAAAATAATTCCTTCCTTATTATGTTCTTCAGAACATTCGGAACACAGCTCCAGCGAGCTATTCTTCCTTCTCATATTTTATTTTTTATTTATACTTATCGTTTGCACATACACCAAAGACTAAAAACCTGCCATTAGACCATTCGTTGAAAATTCTATGCGTACATAGTTATAGAGGATATAATATAATAATATTTTATTGTCTGTTTTCCTGAAAGAAATGCTCGTACATCCGTCGTCGTTCAACTACGTAAATTTGGTTTGGTGGAACGTTGATTTCCTTGGGTTAAGTAATCAAAATACTCAGTTGGGCGAGTACGTCTACAAACATACTCTTAAAAAAGGAATACTTTGGAGCACAATCTGTTGAAATTTTATTAATGTTTCAGCACTAAAAAGTCCACTACTCTTTTTTCCTCTGTCCATAACTTTGTATATATGTATGTATATGTATATGTATATGTATTAATATATACATATCTCTACTTCAACTTCTATCTAACCAACCGCCCATTTAACCGTCACACCAAATCCTCATTTGTGCTTCTAACGTTGATGCTTGAAAAATAAGTGTATATCACCACTCACCACACACAGAGCAGGAAGGATTTTAGTCAAAGGCATTCGGTGCCGAGTGGAGGGGTAGTTTGTTAATGGTTCGCAAGCACAATAGTGAGAAAGAATTATATACATAAATGTCAACGAGAGTAAACAGGATCCTTGTTAATAATAGTTAAGGTAAAAAAATTTATGCGTACATACCTGGTGGGCGTGGGGTTGCATGGTACATGGTATTTAAATTTTACATTATAAGGCGTTTTTTATTGGTAAGTTTTAGCTAGTACCAGCAATGCAAGTCCGAATAAAACGTTATAATCTACTTTTTCATTTAAGTAATTTTAAATTTTAAATTACAGGATTTAAATACAAACTAATTATTGCCTGAATTTTTTTGATCTCGTTATGAAAGACGATACAAGTATTTTAACATTGAAAATGTTTATAGGGTCGTTTTGATAAAAGTATGGTGTTACCGAAATGAACAAAGATAGAGAATGAACTCTAGCGTATAGGGGGAGAAAGATTGAATTTTTGGTTGGTGTTACCAAAGAAACTACCAAAATGAATAAAAGAAGAAAAAAACACAAGTGATGAATTTCAGCCAGCGTACCTAAATAGTAAATGTTGATCATCGCCAACCGACGAGATTCAGTGGAAGATTGTATAAAATTCGAAAAATGCTCGATTTGAGCCCACTTAGAAGCCTATAACTTTAGTTAGAATTATTGGATGTCCAATATTAAGCTAGATAATAATAATATGCATGTAGATTGTAGGTACATATGTGCATGAACATTTGTAGTAGGTATTTTACAAATAATAAAATCGTAAAGGTTGGAATTGGTTGGTTTGTTTGGATTATAACTTCTGTTCTAATAATCGGATATTTGAGGTTAAGGTTTTAAAATTAAGGTAAAATGTCAGTCTTTTAAATCAATCGATTGTTGAACCTAGAATATGCATAGTTTGGGTAAAAACTTAACTAACTTCTAAATCAATTTCATTGTTTAACCTAGAATATGCATATAGGTGCCTACTTGAACCTCTTATATAAAATTATAACTTAAGTTCTAAGGGCTAGATGCTCAAGGTTAAGGTATTTTTAGGTAAATCAGGCAAGATGTAGAATTAACTTAGCTAAACAATTGAAATATTATAATCGAAAAGAGTTACGAGAGAGGTTACGGTCTGAAAATGAATGTAAAATGACAGACTAGAAAATGCTTTTGACAAAACTTGTTTTACTTCGGAATCAGTTTGATTGTTTAACCTAGAATGTGCATAGGTACCTACTCGAACCTCTTTAATAAACTTATAACTTAAGCCCTAATGATCAGATCTTCATGGTTAAGGTCCTCAAATGCAAATAAAATTTTAGGCTTTATCTTAAAGTAGTCCACAAACTATTCAATTTGGTTGTCAACTAAATTGATGCTTGCCGCTCGGCCACACATTTCATAAACTCAGTTAAAAGAACAGCTCCAAGTCTCAAAAACATTATTTTTGTCTAAAATAAATTACGCGACTTGATATTGTTAAATTGATTAAAAGATGAGTTCAAAATATTTTAAAATAAAATATTATAGAATAAAAACAATTAGCAGTGGGGTTGGGCTTTGCATCAAATTCTTTGTAAATTTTGTCTCGATTTAAAAAAAGGTTTGCCTGGACATTTAACCAAACACACGGGTTGATTCAAAAACAATCAACTGAGTCGAGAACTAAGTTGAACCGAATATGATGTATGCTTTAATCGATCTGTAATAATTCAGTTACCTTTCTGCAAAGCTTAGCTAGGCAAAAATGTCAAATACCTAGATATACGTTAAGATAGATGGTACCTATATGTATTTTTAATTTCGTGTATAAAGCGGCATATACACGGTTCAAGCACTCCATCAAGCATGTGAGACTGTGTTAGTTAGTTTTTTTCGATGATGCCAATCTTTTGTACATGCTTGAAGCAAAATCAAAAAGTTTTGATTTTGCTTCAAGCATACACACAACCTATACGTGTGGCATTTTCACTAATACACTCTCCCATGCTTGAAGAGATTTTGACGTGTGTATATCCCGCATAAGTGCTGTGCCGGTGCGGATGAAAATGAGTATGTTTGTGTAATTGCGAGTTAAGCTACAATTAAGACTAAGATTCATCTTATTAAAAAAATTAACAAATTAATTTAACCGCCAACTGGGAAGTGACATTAAATATACAAATTGGTACTTCAGACTGTAGAAGGGTTTCTAAGACAGTTTGTGAAGTTATAATGCAACAATAGTATACAAAATAAAAATCTCTAAGATTAGGCATGATTTTGTTTTATCGACGTACTACAAGTCATTTTCAATGTCCCCATAGTTACTGTATGAGTGAAATCTGTAAATTTTTTTATTTTAGAAACTTTTTTAGAAGATGAACAAAAAAAAGCTGTAGTATTTGAAATATTTAACATTAAATGTATCCAAGCCATTTTATTAGAAATAAAAAAATTCGAAGAGTTAGTGGTGGAATAATGTGTGGTATAAAAAAATATTGGTCAGAATCCCAACATTAATACCCAACATCCCATACAGAATTTAATTATTTTAAAACACAAAGTAAAAAAGCGAAGTTGAAATTATTTAAAAATTAGAGTTACCTACATCTCGTTATGCCAAAAAAAATTTGCTTTATTAAAATTATATTTAAATAAATATACTGAATTACTTTTTAAATAACTAAAAATTTTACATTCAAAAGTTAAAGCTATACATGGTGAATAGAATTGGACTGACTAAATCCCTTATGAACAATTGAGCTTATACGGGTTTCATGATGGACTTTTTATGGACGAAGCATAAACTGTGAGAAATTCTTTAAATTTGTTGATTTTACTTGAAGTTCTAATTTGTTTACCAACAAATTATATTCATCTTCGGGAAATGGTTCTTCTTGTATTTTCCTAAATAACCAATTTTCAGTTCAAAGAAAAACTTCTCAACGGGTTTTTTCCTTAAAATTTCAATAAAACGAAGTATATAAGCACATCATACATGAACGGAAGATGACTATCTTGTCTGAAATCTTGCCCATATTTCAAGGCAAGATTTCAGACAAGATGATTTTTTGAGCACATATATTGATTTCTAAAGTATCGCGGTTGACTGTCAGAGAAGCACTTGTTCCTGTCGTAATAGGCCATACCTAAGCCAATTGGCCAACTTAGCAACTCAGGTTCTTTAAAAGGCCTACACCCATAATTTAAAAAAAAAAAACGAGACATTGCATAAATGGATAGGTACGACTAGTGTGAAGTCCTTAGTTAATTTATTACACAAATTTTAATTGTGTTTATCCAAGAATGGCATTTTGGCTTTGAATAGATGCCTTTTTTTTTTCAATTTTTCAGTTTATTTTTGTTTGATTTAAAATATTTCGGTGACCCTTTCGCAAAATTACATAAAACTGGTCTGTGGATACTTTTAAAACTTGAAACAGAAGTTGAAATTAGATTTTTTATGTAACCTTAGAGATAATGAAACAAATCTCACTCGCAGTAAATTTTAAATTTTTATATAAATTTTTTGAAAGTTCATAACATTTTGTAAATAAATGAAAAAATTCTGTACGAACATAACTCTGTATTCTATTTTTCAGTAAATCCGTTATTGTGCTATTCTCGTTCTGTACCTCCGTACACTAAAAATTGAATCTCTGGAAAATTTAAACAGTTACGTACCTACTTATAACTTATATTAGGCGTGTTTTTTTGCAAGCCCGGTGGGAATTGCAGGAAAAAAACGACCACAGGGTTTAGTGACAGCAACACAGAAACAAAATGGAGTTTTCATACAAACTATCGATAACAAGTATATAATTTATGCCGGTAACACAGTTTTTCTGTGTGCTTAAGTTAAGCCCGGAAAATTATCTGGGTTTAGCTTAGCCCGTAGGGGATTAGTTGTTGTTGTATTTAACATGGTGATTGTTTAGCACCGACGTTGTTTTTTTCGACCAATTCCCTCTGGGCTTATAAAAAAACACGCCTATTATATAAAACCTTCTATTGCCTTCTCCGATCAAAACTTTTTTTTTGCTCAAATAAATATTTACACGTATTAAGTGTAAAATTGAGTTGCGCGTGTCATTGTATTACGTGTTAAAAGATAACCCAGGCGCGTAGGTAACAAAACGTGACTATTGATGTTAATACTTCAGCTGTACTTGGAATAACAAGTATGGGTTGTGGATTTTAGCAGCTGAAAGAATTACCTTAAATCAACCTTAAACATATACCTTGTTATTCCAACACAAAATACAAGAATATAGAGTAAAACATTCGAGAATTTCGCAGGATATTGTCCAAAAAATATGTTGGAAGCTGCCAGGGAAGAGGCTGACGCCGCCGCTATTATAAAACATGTGGATGTTGATACTGTTGACGGAATTCCCTTTATAACTATGGTAACTGATGCTTGCTGGGGCCAAACAGGAGCACCTGCACTTAAAAATAATCTTATAACTAGTGAAGCTTTTAAACGCAATTGAGGTGAGATACAGAAAATCAGCGTTAATTTTACAATGTTTATCTTGCTATTATAAAATTAATAAATTATGTATATATATGGATTCCTAGATATTTTTAATCATACATCTCCATTATAAGTTTAAATAAAAACAGAGATTAGAATCTTCTATTTAATTTCCATTATAATTTTGAGTTTGAGTCAATTAGTTAGACAAACATAAAACAAAAGAAAGAATGATTGAAAGGAAAATGGAGAAAGAAGAGACAATAAAACCTAAATTAATCGTGATTGCTCGTACAATAAGCTTTCAGTTCAATCCTGAATCGCCCAATGCCGCCGAACCTTCGCCTTACATAGTAAGGAATTCCATAAACGAATGGAGCTAACTTAAAACTGTCGGTAGTCCAGTTATTGACGAGGTAAAAACGATGAGTTGATAAGATCTGCTGGAAGAGCCAAAACGCAACTTATTGAACAGGTAATTAGGTTGAGTTTTAATAACTTTAGAAAGGAAAACGAGAACTCTATATGCGAGAGGGTCATCAAATGACATATGTAATATTAATATTGAATAATTGGATATTCGATCATATCATATACATAACGCGCGGTTTTATTAAAAGAAACATTAAGCCTTCTCCTGCTGTCAGCATCACAATCACCAAATATTTCACAGCCGAGCCGTAAGTAAAAATGGGAATTATAAGGGTTTTGGCTAGCATCATACGTGTTTTTTGAGAAGTATAATCATGTGAAATCCTAAGCTTACATGGGGTTCCATAAGCTTTACCAATAATCATATCAATATGGTCATTCCATATAAGGTGCATGTTAAGTAGGTATTATTCCCAAATTTTTTACTTTATCAGCATAATGAATTGTTGATCCTTTCAGGCGTATATCCGGAAAGTAGGAGAGATCCAATGCCTTTTTGCTTTTGCCCGTTCTTTTCAGACCATATCGATATGCGTTTAAAATCACTATTTATTGTGCATGCACTGTCTTCAATGAAACCAAGAGGACAACTTTTATGTACCCATACGTGCGTCGTCGTCAGTATATATATGAATGGAAGATGACGATATAGAGGAGAGTTCGGTAACACAAATTGAGAAGAGAATAGATGACATTAGGGCTGCAGCTGTATTGGCGAAAAAAATGGAAGATAACCAGACTATAGGCCAATCTAACAATTAAAAATGGTGCGTGAAACCAGGGAGAATATGTTAACGTATCTTTGTTTGGCATGAAATGCAAGGAAACAAAATTTTAACGACTCGCTCATCTACAAGATATTTTTTCTCCCTCCGAAGTACATGGAAGAATGAACGAACACACTGTAAAACTTCAGTTGTAAAGGCAGTCCAATTCTGGACTTTACATCGATAAAGACTGCAATTTCTTAGGAGCCTTTCATTTAAAATGTAAATGTTCTATTTGAAACAAGGTCCGATTGTATTTACTTTAGCCGGAAGTAACACAATAGAAGCTACATATAAGCTCAATCACAATCACAACTATTACTACAAAGTTCAAGGACAGTTTGACCTTTATGTGGAGGAAATAAAAAGGGGACGATTATTTTTGAGAGAACAAAATGTTTGTTAAACTTTCTACCTTTAACCATAACTCTACAACTCCACGTGGAATGCCAATACAAAACACCTATCGAAATTTAAAAACCGAGCAGCTGTGAGTTTTTGACCATTGAATAGCATTCCACAGGTCGGCCTAGGTGAAAATATTGAACAAACCTTGAACACGTAAACAATAACAAAATAATAATGGTTACAAAGTTATTTTATAGTTTTTGGTGATCTGGATGTATTTTAATTTTGTTTTTACTATTTTAATATTACTGACAATTTTATAACTTCATATAAAAAATAAATATAGAAATATACATCCAATATACATAAATTCAATTTCCCTTCAAAACGGTTATATGCCTAAATTATTACTCATATTCCACATTCAGAAAAATTGGAGCTTTCAGCGAAAACTTAAAGTTTAAATGACTTTGACACAATGTTATTATTGCCAAATGTTTAGTCACGGCAAAAGAAATTGCCACATTAGAATAGAACATGAGGTGTTTTTTATTGGGAACCTAATTAAATTAATGTTTAGCTGAAATTCCTCCTCCTCTTTTAAATTGAGTTGTGAAAAAACTAGATAACTAAAATAACCCTATCATCTTCAGTACAAGAAGCAGATACATATCTGACATCTATACTTGTGGCAAGAGTTTGTTGATTGAGCTCCAATGGGAATTCAGTACTAAAGTAATATTTTTAAGGACTCAACGAGAACAAGCATGGCTGAGACTCTGCTCTCAAACAAGATGGTTATAGTTGTTATAGAAGTAGAGCTTTGGCAAAGTTGGAATAAAAAAATAAAAAAGAAAACCTAAAAACACCGTCACAATAAAAAGTATTATAAAGTATTGAAAATTAAAAATAATGAATATGATTCTCACTGCCACAGCGCTGTTTGAGATAAAAAATTACCGTTATGTGCACTCGGTTACAAAGTCAATTAAGGTTTTTAGTGAAGCTCAAACAAACTAATCATATCGATGTGAGTGCATCAGAATATTTTTGTTTTTGTTTTGTTTTTTAATTTTAAAGATAAAGTGATTTTGTGGTTATTGATAAAATTAAAATGATTTCCAGAGCTAAATATCGGACGCAATTGGCCCACAAAAAGAATATACAAAAAGGTATTCTCTTATAACATGCAAGAAAATTGCTATTTATGTTGGCGATGATCTTCAACTGGATAATATTGCCAATGATGCTGGTGGTTCCAAGATGAAATCAGGAATAAATATAGAAACCATCAACGAAGGTAAGTATAAAGTGCCATAAATCGTACAACGAGACAACCCATCTAAATCTGCCCTATCTATTTTTTAGTTGCTATGCAACCCATTGCAGACAATGGTGCTGACCAAAAGTTGGAATCAGGTGACAGTGATGGAGATTTCTCAGCAACATCAAAAAAAGCTTACCAGTCACAATCTTCTTCCAGTAGTTTATCTACAGTTATAGAGGTAAATTGTATAAATACACCTTCCCACGATACTACGTTGATAAAAAAAATGCCCTCAAATAACCTCTAAGTCGCGGAGGAAGAGGAGGCACAGTGAGCTCTGGCCAAGAAATATTAGAAAGAGAAGAATACTTAAGGGGAAAGAGTTACTTACCCTTTTCAGGAAAGACTGTACCAGCTGCCTCTATGAAAGCAGTTTGCAATAACTTTTGTCGGTTTAAATGTTCATTGAACATTTCAGAACAAGACAGGGATAGAACTTTGAAGGCATATATTACGAATTGGATGATTATTCTCGCCAGCGAGATTTTATTCACGCAAATACCGTTAAATCTAAGAAGTGACAGTTAACCACACTTAATACAGTAAAACCCGCTTAAGAGAAACCCGCTTAAGAGAAAAACCGCTTAGCTGAAACAAATCTGTCATCCCCGAGCATTTTTCGACCAATCACCTATATAACACTCCGCTTAAGCGAAACTCGCTTAAGTGAAAAACCCGCTTACCTGAGAAATATTTTCAGTTAAATTTAATATTTCTCATTGAAAAAAACTCTCTTAAGTGAAAAAAAATTTAATCGAACAGAACAAAAAATTTGCTGAACGCTTTCACTTCTTTTTTATTTTTCACCCCCACCATTTATACCACAAAAATGACATTTAAATTTCTGTATGTCACAAGCATTTTATTCTCGTTTTGTAAACAAATTGCTTTTTGGTTTGGCTATCAAAAATCCAAAACAAAATGTCTTAATCAGTTTTCTGATGGGAATAATGAACTACAGGTAATCTTAGATGAAATTGAACATCAAATGATAAATTACCATTTTCGGACCTTGTCCCAAACAAAAATTGATGACTTTTTAAAAAAAAACTAATATTATTTTTTCGTGAATACATATTTATTTAAAAGCTTTATAAAGCCAAACTTGGACTCTTTTTGCTATGCACAATGTGCCAATTAATCAATGTACCAATTAATAAAAAAAAAAACAAAAACTCAAATGTGATTTAATGTAATCTATGAATTCCTATGCAGATATGTAAATATGTAACTTGTTTTGGCTTTTCAATAAATTATTTTTGTGTTACATATTAAATCGTTGTTATTATTGTTGTTATTTAATTTTTTTTAGGCATTTCCAAAAGATAAATTCAATTTTTTCTAGCTTTAAATTTTTAAATCCGCTTAAGTGAAATTTTTTTTTCACTTAAGCGGGGTTCGGTTAAGTGAAAAACCCGCTTAAGTGAAAGAAATACTGTGACATTTTGCCGTTTCTCTTAAGCGGGTTTTACTGTAGTTCCAAAAGACAACATACAATTAGGTATTTCTTTCTGTCGAGTGGAGAAAAAATTAGGGTGTGCAAAACAATGTTCTTAAATACCTTGGGATTAAAAAAAGGAGCTGTAGACATCGCTATGAAGAAAAGATCTAATGAAAATTATATTTATGTGACAAAAGAGGAAAAGCTAGTAATTCAAATCCCTAATATTCCGCGCTCATTGTGGGAATTCAAGAGCACATCAAAAGGTTCCCTTGTGTTCCGTCACATTACTGCCGAGAAAGTACTGCTCGAAAATATTTGGACTCGTCGCTTAATCTTAGTACCATGTAAAGAATGTACGAAAAATACTGTGCATTCATGTTGTTCTCATGAATTCGGCCAAACTTTCATTTTACAGGCAAATTTTTAAAGATTAACTCAATCTTGGATTTCATAGACCGAAAAAAGATCAATGTCGGCTATGTGTTGCCTCTCAAAGCAAATCTAATCCCAATGCAACTGATGTAAATGATCACAGCGCACATTTAAAGAGGAAAGAAGATGCCCGCAATGCGAAAAAAATGACAAGGAGGAGGCAGCAGAAAGTACCTCAAAAATAATAAGCTGTAACCTGTAACTTTGATTTGCAGCAGGCTCTGCTCTGCCCGAGTGATCCAATGAACAATGCCCTTTTCTGCATGCGCCGACTGGCAACCTACAACTTCACGATCTATGATGTTATATCAAAACGAGGTGAGCGCCATATCTGGACAAGGTGGTAGGGGAAGTTGCGAGGTGGCTATAGTCTTCTTTTCCGATACTTTAAATCCCTCCCAGAAAGCGTCGAGGAAGTGAGGTGCTTTACCGATCGTTGTGGGGTCAGAATTTAAATAAATTTGTTTTAATTTAAAGACAATTCATTTAAAATTCATGGTTCCTGAAAATAGCGAAATGGAATTCATACCAGTGCCAGGAATCATTCGGAACAGAAAATTTAAAAACAGTTATGTAATTGCTTGAAGAGGACCTCAACGAGCTTAAGCTTAGCTGCAGTAAAGCTAAATCCATATTACCCTGGAGGACCACCCATCAAGGAAGCTAAATACAACGAATTACTATCCCTTTTCACTTTGAATCCTCCTGCTATTAGTAGCGAGTAGCGACTATTTTCATTTTTATAAAAAATTGCCGCAGTCCAAGAAAGCTGATGAGGATAATTAACAAGTGGCATTAAAATACTTATTTTTATATACATATAAATAAACGTATAATTATGAACTTTGAATGTCTATTGTTTTAATTCTAAATAAACTTATGAAACGAATAAATATGATGGTAAGTTAATACTTATATGAAGGAACTTTACTGAAAATTATAAACAAATTATGAAGCAAATAAAACTTAAATAATAGCAAATTTTTTGTTTTTGAATTTATTCGTTAGCAGAGGGACAAACATAAAAAAAAAATTATGACAAGTAGATAAAAGATAATTTTCTAGGAATTGAAAGTTATTGGTGCAAGAAGTAGGCAACTGGCCTATTGTTTAGCTATTAATTTTATTATTCAAGAAAAAACAACAATTTACTTTCGAATATTTCACCATTTTACTCTTAGCAAAAATTCCTACCAAAAAAAAATTTTTGTTATATTGATAAGAGTAGGTACTGGAAAAAAGCCTACTCAAGTAAAAAAAAAACTTTTTTGCCGATATCCTTAATCTAAAACTTTTTAACCATCGCGATTTTTGCCATGATTGATGAAAAAGTGTGCAATGCCATAACAGAAAACTCTTCTACACAAAAGTGCTGTATATTTAATGCCACATCAAAAGAATTTAATTCTATTGATGACATGTTAAAAAGGCCGATCAAAACAGAAAATCTCCAATTTGGTTTGTCCGTATTGCACGGATGTATACGGTTTTTTGAATGCCTCCTTCAGCTGTCTTATAAATTAAGAATGGCAAGCTACAGGAGAGGAACATAAACAAATTGTTGCGGAAATGCAGACACAAAGAACGAAATTCAAAGGCAGTTTCGAGAGCGTTTGGAATTTGTTGGTAGACAAACCGAAGCCAGGTTCGGAAACTCAAATGATGGTAACACAGACAGACGATTTTTTGATAATGCTGATATTTCTGCTGACATTACAAAGACTGATATAAGCTTAATCAAAAAAAAAATGCACATCATAATGATAGTCGTTTAATGTGGTCATGAAGTTGATGTTCTTAAATTTTGAGAATTCTCTCGTGAAACTGCGAAGCACTTGGTGAGTAAATATCCCTGGTACTATATGCCACCTACCGTTCATAAGTACCTACTCAATCCATGGGAACGAAATAATATCAACTGCCTTATTACCTATTGGACAGCTAAGTGAAGCTCAGGAAGCCCGCAACAAAGACTTTAAAATATATAGAGAACATCATTCCAGAAAAACAGTCGAGAAAACACGAATGCAGATGTATTCATATTTTTCTGTTGTCATCTGATCCTGTTTTGACAAGCATGTGCAGAATTTCAAAAAAAAAACTACAACATCTACCCCAAGAAGCCATCAGTTTGCTTATATCCCCATCTGCGATAACACAAAACCAAAGTGCTGAAGAAAATGTACTTAATGAGAGTGATTATGAAGAATCCTAATGCTATAATGTAAAATCGTGAAGAATCCTAATGCTATAATATAAAATCGTTAAAAATATTTTGTAATATTAACTTTTTATTTTTATTTCGAATTGTTAATTAAAACATATTTTGTTTCTAACTTTGTTTTCATAAGTCATACATTTTTTCATATCATACAATTTTTTTTAAGTGGGCGTTTTTAGTGGGCGTGTTCATAAGTTGATTCAAAACTATCCATAGATGGGTCTCAAGAGTGTTCATGTAACATTTCAAGCCCATAGCTGTATTAGTTGATTTAATGCCAGCTTTAAGGCCATTCTGCCCCATATGTGCATCGCAAAGTTGGTATTATTTTGTATCATCACTGGGTGATTTTTTCCTAAACAAATAGGAAATACCTAATTATAGTTACCTATAACTAATACACTTCCTAAAAAAATAAGGGATGTGCTGGAAAAATATCATCTTTTTTATGTGAAGTTTTTCTAAAAAATTTTTTTAATATAATAAGACTTGCTTTGCTTTTGCATCTAGTAGTGAAAAATAATAGGTATTTTTAAAAACTTCGCGTTGTTTGAGTTATAAATACAACAAAAAAATGTAAACTTAATCAAAACGTAAACAAACGGTTTTTTCGTTTATGCTGGATTTATACAACTAACTATTCAAACTTCTGTGCCAAAAAATTAACGACACTTCTTTACACGAAGTCAAAAAATAATTAATGAAAATTACTCTCATAATTTTTATACGACGCGAGGCCAGTGTTATGTCTAGATTAAACGTCATACATAATGTTAAATGATATCAATACTATCAATTTTTATGATGAACAAAATGGCAGATTTTAAATCATTAACATCAAGTTATTAATCTTAAGAAAATAGAAGAAATTATAAAATCTTGTCAGGCGTCTAACTCTGCCATTAGAAGGCGAAGCTTCGCTTTTGCTTAAACTATATTTCTCTCATATTTGAATCCTATTATTATTATTAATAATTATATTTCTCTCATTTCACTTTCCTATTTCGAGTTCGGCGTTTAATAGAAGCAGAACGTCGTAACCATTGTTCAACGAAATTTTACACTTTTACTTGTCTGATAGGGGGCGAAATCTTAAAGTGTGTAAAGAAGGTGTTTTGTTCCAAATGCAACCGCAATGCGCTCAATTTCCATAAAAAAAAACATCAATTTTTCGTTAGGTTTTTCATTTCCATCGTAGCCATCCTGCGATAGTAATTACCACTCTCACTTGACAGATAGAGAACAAACTACATCTTGCTTTTATACATTACATTTTTAATACGAACTGTCACCAGAACTGTCATACGTTTACACAGATCACATGTACCGCATCTAGGGACAACATTGTGTATATTGATGATTTTTTCTTACGTCAAGGAGTTAACGCATTAATTATTTACGTTGACCGTGTAACCGCTGCTTAATTTTTCAAACCAACAAATTTTGGTTCTAATGAAAACAAAACATAAACATTTACATTGCAAAATATCAGCAATCCCATTGATTGTCAAACTATTCAAGACAATCAAAAATTTTATCTCAAGTATTATATTCACTATTTTTACTGACTAAGTTATGGACATTATTCCTTTGTTGTTGTTTACTATGTAAAATTTTACTTCGCTGCTTACAAAATTATACCAATAAAAAAAAGCGAAGAGAACATTCTCCTCTTAACCAAGAACTCTCTAGAAGTCTAGACAGTACAATAATTGAAATCACTTACACTATGGTATAGGTATGTATGTTATGTATAGTAGATATATAAAGACAATATGCATGTTTTATTGGAAAAGCTATCCTTTGTATTTACGATATCTGTAATCCATTGTTGTGCATCAAATAGCGACTGGACAGATTTAATTTCATCTTTTAAAGTACAGTGCAAAACTTCTGACCATATCCTTTTTGTGGTAAAGTGGACCAATGGAACTGAAACACAAAAAAAAAAAAAAACTGAAACTTCTCTCGAAACTTAAATGGTCAAAATGAAGATCTGCATTTCTGTCAAAACATCATTCTGTCAAATCCTCAAACATAATAACAACCTGCATAGGGAGCTCTTCACGCATCCAAACTCCAAATACCTCAAGAAAATTTCAACGAGTGTATTGAAGGTAGAAAGAAATCATTTTCTCTTTTACATGCTCTACATTAATGATACAATGATGATTTGAAACAATAGTATTTGGAATCAAACGCTAAGTATAAAGAAAAAAGTTGAATTTTATAACAACCAAGTCCACTCGTTGGGACTCACTAAAGTAAGTACTCAAAAGAGTTGGAATATCGCGAAGGAAATAAACGCTTGCATGTAGTTGGGCCCCTGACTTTCGAGTTGGGAAAATGTGGTACAGTAGAACCCGCTTAAGAGAAACGGCAAAATGTCACAGTATTTCTTTCATTTCATTTAATCGAACCCCACTTAAGTGAAAAAAAATTCAGTTAAGGGATTTAAAAATTCAATTAAGCGGAAATTTAAAGCCAAAATTGAATTTATCTTTTGGAGTTGCCTATAGAAAATTTAAATAAATTTAGAAAAAAATTAAATCCAATATATAGATTAAATATAATGTTTGTGACGCATTTAACTGAAAATATGTTTCAAGTAAGCGGTTTTTCACTTAAACGAATTTCGAAATAATTGGGATGAAAAAAGTGTTTCAGATAAGAGGATTTTACTGCAATAACACTTTTAAGAAAAATTTTTACACATACCGTTTTTTTTTCATTAATTGATTTAAGAAATCTGGAAATGCAATTTGATGGATAATTATACGTACAATTTTGACAGAAAATATTTGAGATTTTTTTCGATATATTTTTTTTTTTTAATTGTGACATATGGATCGAAATATTGAATATGTCAAAATTATACACTGAACCAAAAATGTACATTATAACAACGAATTCTGGCATTGTGACAATGTATTTTTCATTAAAATTCAGCCGATGATTTGTTTCATTGTTCCAATGTAAGCGTGTTCATTGCTCAATGAAAGAAATCATTGCTCAATGAAAATGTTCATTGCTCAATGAATTTTACATTAATGCAATGAAAAAAGTTCATTGAATATTTTTTTAAAAATTATTTTAAGCAATGCAACAATCATTGAGGCAAAGAATCACGTACATTGAAACAATGAATTATTTTCATTGTTTTAAATTTTTTTGTCGTACAAAAAATAAAAGCGTAGTTGAGCCAATGAATATGTTTCATTGAATCAATGAATTTTCATTGAGCCAATGAATTTTTTTTCGTTGAATCGATGATTAATTACTTAAATTCACATTTTTTTTTGTAGTTTTTCGTAAGATGAATGAAATTTTTTCATTGTTTCAATGAACTATTTTCATTGGGGGTATGTATTTTTTACGTTGAACCAATGAAATTTTTTCATTGATTCAATGAACTGTTTTCATTGGGGCATGTATTTCTTACGTTGAACCAATGAAATTTTTTCATTGATTTAATGAACTATTTTCATTGGGGGTATGTATTTCTTACGTTGAACCAATGAAATTGTTTCATTGATTCAATGAACTATTTTCATTGGGGGTATGTATTTCTTACGTTGAACCAATGAAATTTTTTCATTGATTCAATGAAATATTTTCATTGGGGGTATGTATTTCTTACGTTGAACCAATGAAATTTTTTCATTGATTCAATGAACTATTTTCATTGAGGATATGTATTTCTTACGTTGAACCAATGAAATTGTTTCATTGATTCAATGAACTATTTTCATTGGGGTTATGTATTTCTTACGTTGAACCAACGAAATTTTTTCACTGATTCAATGAACTATTTTCATTGGGGGTATGTATTTCTTACGTTGAACCAATGAAATTGTTTCATTGATTCAATGAACTATTTTCATTGGGGGTATGTATTTCTTACGTTGAACCAATAAAATTTTTTCATTGATTCAATGAACTGTTTTCATTGGAGGTATGTATTTCTTACGTTGAACCAATGAAATTGTTTCATTGATTCAATGAACTATTTTCATTGGGGGTATGTATTTCTTACGTTGAACCAATGAAATTTTTTCATTGATTCAATGAACTATTTTCATTGAGGGTATGTATTTCTTACGTTGAACCAATGAAATTTTTTCATTGATTCAATGAACTATTTTCATTGGGAGTATGTATTTCCTACGTTGAACTAATGAAATTGTTTCATTGATTTAATGAACTATTTTCATTGGGGGTATGTATTTCTTACGTTGGACCAATTAAATTTTTTCATTGAGCCATTGATCTAGTAAACTTTGTTTATTGATAGAATGACTTACGTTCATTTTGTACTATTCCATGTAGATTCCATAGCCTAGCCTTTCATCCCAGTCAGCTGAAAAGTCTTTAAAGGAAGTAATTGTATTCATCTTGAATACAAAAAAAAGATTATCTATTTAGAAGTTTACTCGGAATTGTTTGTTTTATTGAAGTTGAAATCAATATTTTTTTTATAATTTACAATTTTATAGTTTATAGTTTAGTTTTAAAATTTAAAATGAAATTTACATTTTGTTTTTAAGTTTATAATTTTGTTTTGAAATTGATATTTACATTTTTTTAGTTACGAGATAATCGGAAAAAATTTGATGTTTAGGAAGAGGTGATTTTACAGAAATTTGGTAAAAATAATTTTGAATAAAGTTCCAAAAAGTTGAACAGGCGGTTGGGTATTCTAAATTAAAGACATGAAAAATTTTAAAGCAAACATCAACCGCTCTGATAAAATTTTTAAATTTGTATTTAACGCCGTCGAAAAAAACGAAAAATTCATTTAAATCTGAAATTTTATCCCCGATAGCTATAACAAAGGGCTGTATTGCCCCCGACCTTTTTGCCAGATGGAGTAAATGGTTCTCAACCTCTTGAATACATTTCCCTATGTACACGAATGCTTCTTGTGAGTCTTTGATGGTAAACTTAAGAGTGCTTCTTTTGCCCGTATTGTCTTTAACAACAGTTCTCTGAGTGGGCACGAAATATCCGTGCATGCTTCTTAAAAGCATGACATTTTTTGACTCTAAAGAAGAAAAAACAAATTATGTAAATAATGTTTAATGTGGTTTTTATTTATGTTTTAAAATTAGATTTTTTCGTTAAGTAATATTAATTTTTTTTTAGTTTAGTTTTAATATAAAAATATGGAACGAAAGCTAACCTACATTAAAACCATTCTCTGAACTTAAAGAATCCAACAAATTTTTCGTTTCTTTGTCTTTAACATTGTTTTCCAATCGCAAGAACTCTAAGATATGTTCAAAATGTTGGTCAAAGTTGTCCATCAAGGAATAGGTTGTTTTGCACAAAGCTTGAAAGTCCATGTTGATCTAAAAAAAATTGTAGTAATAATAATTTTCTTTAAGTCTTTTTTCTTAATAAGTCTTTTTTCTATGGTAAAAAATATTAAAAATTTTTCGTCTTTTTTCCATGAGAAAAATTTTAAAAATTGTTTAAGTCCAAAATTATGCAAAAATTTCTAAGTCTTTTTTCTATGGGAAACATTTTTAAAATTTTCTAAGTCCAAAATTATGCGAAAATTTCTAAGTCTTTTTTCTATGGGAAAAATTTTTAAAATTTTCTAAGTCCAAAATTATGCGAAAATTTCTAAGTCTTTTTTCTATGGGAAACATTTTTAAAATTTTCTAAGTCCAAAATTATGCGAAAATTTCTGTCTTTTTTCTATGGGAAAAATTTTTAAAATTTTCTAAGTCCAAAATTATGCGAAAATTTCTAAGTCTTTTTTCTATGGGAAAAATTTTTTAAATTTTCTAAGTCCAAAATTATGCGAAAATTTCTAAGTCTTTTTTCTATGGGAAAAATTTTTAAAATTTTCTAAGTCCAAAATTATGCGAAAATTTCTAAGTCTTTTTTCTATGGGAAAAATTTTTAAAATTTTCTAAGTCCAAAATTATGCGAAAATTTCTAAGTCTTTTTTCTATGGGAAAAATTTTTAAAATTTTCTAAGTCCAAAATAAGTCTTTTATCTATGGGAAAAATTTTTAAAATTTTCTAAGTCCAAAATTATGCGAAAATTTCTAAGTCTTTTTTCTATGGGAAAAATTTTTAAAATTTTCCAAGTCCAAAATTATGCGAAAATTTCTAAGTCTTTTTTCTATGGGAAAAATTTTTAAAATTTTCTAAGTCCAAAATAAGTCTTTTATCTATGGGAAAAATTTTTAAAATTTTCTAAGTCCAAAATTATGCGAAAATTTCTAAGTCTTTTTTCTATGGGAAAAATTTTTAAAGTTTTTTTAAGTCCAAAATTATGCGAGAATTTCTAAGTCTTTTTTTTCTATAAGGGAAACATTTTAGAAAAAATGTCTATGTCCAAAATTATGCTATGTACAATGTTCATGTAAAGATTATTACCATTCTGTGACCGAGAGGTTCCTTATAATGTGCCCATTCCTTTAAAATTTCCGATGTCGAACCTGAACTTTGCATTTGGTTGAGTCTATACTTTGTGCATGCCTTCCAATAGCTATCAGTTTCTGTAGGTGTCAAATTGTCAAATTTAAGTGATTTAATGCAATCTTCGGCATTCATTTCCGGAACTAAGATAACAATTGAATTAAAATAACTTCAATTTATACTCTAGCAGTTACCAAATAGTTTTCTTTTCTTGGTTGTATTTGTATCTTTTCCTGATTTTGTTGAACTAGTTGGAGTTAAATTAAAAGATTTATTGATGCCTGATTTAAGATTCATATATCTGATGTAAATTCTTCCTCTCCTAGCATTTCTGTAGTATGCCTAAAATATTTAATAAGCCATTACCTTTTAAACATTTAAAAAGTCATTAAATTTTTTAATATGCTATTAATTATAATCAGCCGAATCGAGGTATCCGTTCGGATTCACAAATCGAACTTATCTTCCGATGAAATATTTAACGCGCATTACCGCGTGCGATGTGAAGCGTTTAAGTGAAAATGTTTTTGACAGCTACACGCATAATTTTATACGAAATTCATACATGTACTGTATAAACATAGATATTAATTTGATCAAAAAGATTTGTGCCGTGTATTGCAACCAAAACAGCAAATCCATTTGTCAAATGAACGCGTTTTTATATTTCAATCTTTTTTATCCGAAACGGATACCTTGAAAGCAATTCCAATTCAGCTCGAGTTGCCGTTTTTATGATAGCTTACGAGTTTTTCTGTTTGAAAGTGTTCAATGATTTGATTTTCAATTTTTTGACTTGTTCTTAGACTCAAATGCTTCTTATTTTCTATGAAATAGCTTGCAACAATATTAATTAACGTAATCCGCTGTTCTTCTTCAAATTTGTTGTTGGTTTTGTAAAAATCAATTATCAACTGGCCTTTACTCGAGCTGTCTAATATTTTGCTAAGTGAAATACCACCTTCATCAATATCGGAAATGTCGCTGAGTGCTGAATTGCTTGGAGTTGAACATCTTGTAGAATTGTCAAATGAGGCAATGCTATTTCTGACGGATTCTATCGATAATTCAGAAGCCGTAAAAGAGCATCCTATGGACTCTCGCCACTTTTCTAGACAGTCTTTGAACAGAATTTGAGAACCAAGGGGAAAAGTTTTTACTACTTTTTCGACGTCACATGCCCTTATTATTTTTAAGATGGGAACGAAAATTTTTTGCTCTATTTAAAAATAAATATTAATGAGTTATATTTAATAATTAAATTAATATCTAATATATGTATAAAAATGTTTCTAAACTTTCCGAGCTTGTATCTTTCTTTTTTTTAAGTAAATATGTAATATAATAATAATAATGTGTATAGTAAATATGATTCTTACCAACAAAATAATCTTCTAGTTCACATAACTCCCAGCTTTTAAGGAGTGATTTTAGCTCTTCTTCTTTTTTTGCTTCAGTTTCAAAAACTTCATCTTTATAATATGTGTCGCGGTTTGGTACGTTTATAACAATATATCCTGGGTTAGCGTAAACCGAATTATTTTCTTCTGGCTGATCTTCAAGGATAATATCTGGCAATTCCTGTGAGTTCATGTTCATATCGATTTGATCCAAAATTTGAGAGTTATCATTATCAGTTTTATTGTATTCATCCGATATAGACCCCATATTTTTCTTTTAAAGCTGATTTCAGTTTGTTTACAAAGTAATAAAGTTTATATCTGATAATTTTTAGAACTAGGTAAATATTAAAGTGCATAACTGGGTTACAACCAATTGGTATTGGAACTTGAGATTTTGGAAATATTAAATTTAAATAATAAAACAGGAAAAAACATGTGAAAATTTGTTTTATTACTCAAAAATCACTATTCAAAACGTATTTCATCTGATTTTATTTACTGTTTCGTGTATAGGGAAAAAATAATTTCAAAATCGTTAGTCTAGTTTTTTTTTTTTTATTTTTTTCGAAAATATATTTTGAAATTTTTTTGAGTATATTATTTTAAAAAAAATCCGTAAGTTTTATCCAGAAATATAAATTAATCAATTAATTTTCAAAAGAAAAAAAATATGCTTTAAAAAATTACAAAAAATAAACTTTTTTAGAAAATTTTGAAACACATTCTATTAACCATGAAGCCATCTCACATTAAAAATTTAATCACAATCTGTTGAGCGGTTTGTGAAAAAATCCGATTAGGAAAAAACTGTTCTATTTTTTTATTAAAAAAAAAGTTTTAATAAAATCGTAGGAGCCGTTTTCGATAAAAATAGGTTTCTATAACCGCAAGTAAACAAAATTGTTTTTATATGCTTGCCAAGTAATATTCCTTGACTCTAATCATTGTTTTACCTCTCGAGGTTTTAACTTTAGTTAAAGGAGGTCCAACTATGTCTTTAATGTCTACGATTGAAAACTCTCCCAATTGTTCTGGTTCTATATCATAAGCTAAAAAGTGGGGATTATATTGAATCATGTTTAATTTTTGACAAAAAAGTGAAATACAACGAAATTCCCTTTCAAAAATATTTAAGATAACATAAAGTTCAATATCACCACCTTTATAAAGTGATACATAAAATTCAGTTTTAAACAAATATCCATTGTATTTAATTTTTGAAAATGATTTTATTGCTTTGTCTGGAATCTTTAAAATGCCCGATATAATGTTTTCATAGCAACTTTTCGCGCGATTAGATTCATTAAATGAATAACAGTCAGTATTAGTGAAAGGTTCTACTATACAATACGCAAACTGAAGCTGATATTTCTTAGCTAAACTGAGACAAATGTTTTTACGTGATGTTGTAGCATGAGAGTATACCTTGAACTGTCTATGTTTTGCTTCATATTTGAAACACCAAAATGTTTTAAGAGGACCTGATTTTTGAAGAACAGTTGGGTAATGAATGAGATTATGATGTTTAGGTTTAAGTGTGTCATTGAAAAGGCGAACATAATCTATGTTATGAGTTGTTATTTTATGACTTAAAATATCTATAAATGTTGTATTAATTTCATAACAAAGTATCATATCAATTATTTCGAAAAAATTTACAAGAAACTTCCAAACCTCATCTTCGTGATGTACTAAATCACCAATCATGAGCGGAAAGTAATAAACAAATGTCATCATTTCTCGGGCAGACATTTTTAAATGTTTTTTAGATAAATGTAACGTGGTTATATCACCCGAAATATTATCAATTTCTATTGGACCGTAATTAAAGTAACGTTTTCTTGAATTTAATGTTTCCAAGTTAAAATATTTTGCATTTTCCATAAAATGATTTATAGCATGACAAAGATTATAGTGACAAACACCTTCAAATACATCATGCATTACATCTACACTATAGTTTTCAACTACGTGAAATGATGGTATTTGATTAAGAAGAGAAATTTGACGGATTCCACTTTCAGAAGAACAATTTTCTACAACATCCTGTGCATAATTTGTTTCGTTTCTCATAAGTGTTGCATTTTCGGAACTGGCTTTATGAGTTTGTAACTTATTCATTTTACAGAACCTGCAGAAGCTAGTACTTACAAAAGATCTATTAAAATTAAGAAATGAATTCATTCCCAAATTATCTCCTAAAAGTAATCCTAGAATAAAATGTACTTTTACCACGCCATTTTCCGTTGTTATGTCAATTCCATTTACTTCAAGATCTATTAAGTCATCGATTAACGCTTTCCAGCACTTTTCATTTCCAAAGGATTTTATATCTTTAGACTTAATGACTGCTCCTAAAAAAATGTTTTCAAGCTTTGACTCTTTTTCTGGTAAGCAGGGAAACGAGTAATAAATATTGCTTACTGAATGTTGACCACTATGCGAACCTAAAGGGTTATTGACCTCAAATTCATCATTATATAAAAAGTATGGAATAAGTTGTTTCCCTGGGTACATTTTACATTTATTTTTCCATACCTCAGCTTGAACAAAATTGTTAATGCTATTTGTATTTAACGATAGACTCTCTATATTTTTAAGAACATTAGTTAACATACCTTTTTTTTCAAATACCTTCTTAAACTGAAAACGTAATGGCATTATTATACCTTTAACTTTGTGTTCGTCATATTCAAGGCTTCCATTACGAAATACCTTGTCAATGGATTGGTCTATGACGAACTCTTTGGGATCTTCTATTAATTGTTCTTCTTTTAGCCATTGAAAAAATCGATAATCAGTGCTTGAAAGTTTGAATGTATTTTTGAATTCATATATCAAGTCTTCTAATTCGTTGTGTGTTTTAGGATTAATGTCATTAATTTTGTTGCTAGAAAAACATTTGATAATTTTTAAAAGTGGATCTATAATGTACTGCTGTACATTTTTTTGTACATCGTAAACATCTTTTCGATTAAAATTGTGGTTGCTGTGCAACTTTAATGCTAATATTGAAGCAGATTTAAAAAACGCGACGAGATCACTTTTCATACTGTATTCTATCATAGGTGTTTGATTTTCTACCGGCGGTAATATGTTTTTAGGTACGTTATCTTCAAAGTTATTTTCGACGTAAGAGGATTCAACTTCTACATAAGAGTGACTAACTATCTTATTTTCCTGCTTATGCTTTCTGAGTAAATGCCTTTTGAAGCTTCCTAAGTCTTGAAAAGCTTGATAACAAGATTTTTCGACGCATCTTATTAAGCTATTTGTTTTTAGATCATGAGATTTTTTAAGATGGTTAATGAGTATATTAATTGAATCAATTTTTTTTTTACATATGAAACAGATCATTTTTAATTTTTTTTTTAAAGGACGGATGTGAAATAGTTTTGGAAACAATAATTTCAACAGTAGCAACTTTCTGAATAGTGACCTAAGTTTGAAATTAATTAAAATTTGAAATGAATTGAAATTAAAATTTAAAAAAACCCAGCAATTAAGAGATAATTTTACTGTATAATTTACTTCTTTTATAATTAACTTCTTTGAAACAATTTTGACAGAAATTTATTTTTACAGAAATACCCCCACAAATCGGAAAAATTACAAATTGGTAGCTACTTATTCACAAAACCTGTAAAAGGGGGATATGAAACATATGTTTAATACATAAAATTTAGTTAATGTTTTTAAACTTACGTTTTGTATTTTAAAAAATCAGAAAGGTGAAGTGAACGAATATGTCTTTCAATTCCAATGTAAATGTACTTGTTTATCAAAACCTGTGAAAGGGGGTTATGAAACACATATTCACAAAACCTGTAAAAGGGGGATATGAAACATATGTTTAATACATAAAATTTAGTTAATGTTTTTAAACTTACGTTTTGCATTTTAAAAAATCAGAAAGGTGAAGTGAACGAATATGTCTTTCAATTCCAATGTAAATGTACTTGTTTATCAAAACCTGTGAAAGGGGGTTATGAAACACATTTTTGATAAATAAAATTTAGTTAATGTTTTTAAACTTACGTTTTGTATTTAAAATATCAGAAAGGTTGAAATCGAACGAATATGCCTTCCAATTCCAATGTAAATGTACTCAACAGCAGGCGGCAGTCAGGGTAGTTTTTAATGAAAACTGATAAAAAGTTCGCTGTAATGGGAATAATCGTTTTGAGATAACAAACAAACACAACATTATATAATAAGAGAAAGCTCGTGCGACAAATCGTGCATTTTATTTGTTTTATCTTTCAATTTTAAAGGATATATTTTTGTGATGAGCTAAGACCTGGTAAATTGTGATATGGTTGTAACTGTGGTGACAGTAATATTTGTATGTATGAAAATCAAGAAATCCATATGAATTTTTATGTCAAAAGACGCTATACTATAGGTGGATTTGTTTATAATTTGCTAATTAGAAAAAAGTTTAGATTTATATGAATGTATAGGATACCTAAATTTCTACCTTTTATTGGTTGATTAGGAACTTCTTTACGGATCGCCATTGCAGCAAACACTTTGTTTTTTTTTTTTTTTTTGTTTTAATTTGTAACACACGCAATAAATATTAAACTAGAAAACGGCAAACAAGGAAGACAAATCACAAAACTTGAATGACGCTTTAGAGATGGTTAAACTTGACTGAAAAGGAAACCACGAGGAGAAACAAATTTAAGACAAGCAACCATTTAAACAAATGCGAAGAAGCAAGTAGTTTTGAAACTATAGCTTGGTTTATCTATGAAAACCATAAAATCCATATGAATGTTATATCAAAAGACTATTGGATTGAAATTTTTTAATTTTTTTTTATATTTGTTAATTTGAAAAAAGAGTTTTGTAACCACGAAGAGGACCTAATTCAAGACTAGGAACCATTTAAATGAATGCGAAGAAGCAAGTAGTTTCGAAACTATAGCTTGGTTTATCTATGAAAACCATAAAATCCATATGAATGTTATATCAAAAGACTATTGGATTGAAATTTTTTAATTTTTTTTTTATATTTGTTAATTTGAAAAAAGAGTTTTGTAACCACGAAGAGGACCTAATTCAAGACTAGGAACCATTTAAATGAATGCGAAGAAGCAAGTAGTTTCGAAACTATAGCTTGGTTTATCTATGAAAACCATAAAATCCATATGAATACGTTTTGTATTTTAAAAAATCAGAAAGGTGAAGTGAACGAATATGTCTTTCAATTCCAATGTAAATGTACTTGTTTATCAAAACCTGTGAAAGGGGGTTATGAAACACATATTCACAAAACCTGTAAAAGGGGGATATGAAACATATGTTTAATACATAAAATTTAGTTAATGTTTTTAAACTTACGTTTTGCATTTTAAAAAATCAGAAAGGTGAAGTGAACGAATATGTCTTTCAATTCCAATGTAAATGTACTTGTTTATCAAAACCTGTGAAAGGGGGTTATGAAACACATTTTTGATAAATAAAATTTAGTTAATGTTTTTAAACTTACGTTTTGTATTTAAAATATCAGAAAGGTTGAAATCGAACGAATATGCCTTCCAATTCCAATGTAAATGTACTCAACAGCAGGCGGCAGTCAGGGTAGTTTTTAATGAAAACTGATAAAAAGTTCGCTGTAATGGGAATAATCGTTTTGAGATAACAAACAAACACAACATTATATAATAAGAGAAAGCTCGTGCGACAAATCGTGCATTTTATTTGTTTTATCTTTCAATTTTAAAGGATATATTTTTGTGATGAGCTAAGACCTGGTAAATTGTGATATGGTTGTAACTGTGGTGACAGTAATATTTGTATGTATGAAAATCAAGAAATCCATATGAATTTTTATGTCAAAAGACGCTATACTATAGGTGGATTTGTTTATAATTTGCTAATTAGAAAAAAGTTTAGATTTATATGAATGTATAGGATACCTAAATTTCTACCTTTTATTGGTTGATTAGGAACTTCTTTACGGATCGCCATTGCAGCAAACACTTTGTTTTTTTTTTTTTTTTTTTTTTAATTTGTAACACACGCAATAAATATTAAACTAGAAAACGGCAAACAAGGAAGACAAATCACAAAACTTGAATGACGCTTTAGAGATGGTTAAACTTGACTGAAAAGGAAACCACGAGGAGAAACAAATTTAAGACAAGCAACCATTTAAACAAATGCGAAGAAGCAAGTAGTTTTGAAACTATAGCTTGGTTTATCTATGAAGACCATAAAATCCATATGAATGTTATATCAAAAGACTATTGGATTGAAATTTTTAAATTTTTTTTATATCTGTTAATTTGAAAAAAGTGTTTTGTAACCACGAAGAGGACCTAATTCAAGACTAAGAACCATTTAAATGAATGCGAAGAAGCAAGTAGTTTCGAAACTATAGCTTGGTTTATCTATGAAAACCATAAAATCCATATGAATGTTATATCAAAAGACTATTGGATTGAAATTTTTTAATTTTTTTTTTATATTTGTTAATTTGAAAAAAGAGTTTTGTAACCACGAAGAGGACCTAATTCAAGACTAGGAACCATTTAAATGAATGCGAAGAAGCAAGTAGTTTCGAAACTATAGCTTGGTTTATCTATGAAAACCATAAAATCCATATGAATGTTATATCAAAAGACTATTGGATTGAAATTTTTAAATTTTTTTTTTATATTTGTTAATTTGAAAAAAGAGTTTTGTAACCACGAAGAGGACCTAATTCAAGACTAGGAACCATTTAAATGAATGCGAAGAAGCAAGTAGTTTCGAAACTATAGCTTGGTTTATCTATGAAAACCATAAAATCCATATGAATGTTATATCAAAAGACTATTGGATTGAAATTTTTTATTTTTTTTTTTATATTTGTTAATTTGAAAAAAGAGTTTTGTAACCACGAAGAGGACCTAATTCAAGACTAGGAACCATTTAAATGAATGCGAAGAAGCAAGTAGTTTCGAAACTATAGCTTGGTTTATCTATGAAAACCATAAAATCCATATGAATGTTATATCAAAAGACTATTGGATTGAAATTTTTTATTTTTTTTTTTATATTTGTTAATTTGAAAAAAGAGTTTTGTAACCACGAAGAGGACCTAATTCAAGACTAGGAACCATTTAAATGAATGCGAAGAAGCAAGTAGTTTCGAAACTATAGCTTGGTTTATCTATGAAAACCATAAAATCCATATGAATGTTATATCAAAAGACTATTGGATTGAAATTTTTTAATTTTTTTTTTATATTTGTTAATTTGAAAAAAGAGTTTTGTAACCACGAAGAGGACCTAATTCAAGACTAGGAACCATTTAAATGAATGCGAAGAAGCAAGTAGTTTCGAAACTATAGCTTGGTTTATCTATGAAAACCATAAAATCCATATGAATGTTATATCAAAAGACTATTGGATTGAAATTTTTTTTTTTTTTTTTATATTTGTTAATTTGAAAAAAGAGTTTTGTAACCACGAAGAGGACCTAATTCAAGACTAAGAACCATTTAAATGAATGCGAAGAAGCAAGTAGTTTCGAAACTATAGCTTGGTTTATCTATGAAAACCATAAAATCCATATGAATGTTATATCAAAAGACTATTGGATTGAAATTTTTAAATTTTTTTTTTATATTTGTTAATTTGAAAAAAGAGTTTTGTAACCACGAAGAGGACCTAATTCAAGACTAGGAACCATTTAAATGAATGCAAAGAAGCAAGTAGTTTCGAAACTATAGCTTGGTTTATCTATGAAAACCATAAAATCCATATGAATGTTATATCAAAAGACTATTGGATTGAAATTTTTTATTTTTTTTTTTATATTTGTTAATTTGAAAAAAGAGTTTTGTAACCACGAAGAGGACCTAATTCAAGACTAGGAACCATTTAAATGAATGCGAAGAAGCAAGTAGTTTCGAAACTATAGCTTGGTTTATCTATGAAAACCATAAAATCCATATGAATGTTATATCAAAAGACTATTGGATTGAAATTTTTTAATTTTTTTTTTATATTTGTTAATTTGAAAAAAGAGTTTTGTAACCACGAAGAGGACCTAATTCAAGACTAGGAACCATTTAAATGAATGCGAAGAAGCAAGTAGTTTCGAAACTATAGCTTGGTTTATCTATGAAAACCATAAAATCCATATGAATGTTATATCAAAAGACTATTGGATTGAAAATTTTTATTTTTTTTTTTATATTTGTTAATTTGAAAAAAGAGTTTTGTAACCACGAAGAGGACCTAATTCAAGACTAGGAACCATTTAAATGAATGCGAAGAAGCAAGTAGTTTCGAAACTATAGCTTGGTTTATCTATGAAAACCATAAAATCCATATGAATGTTATATCAAAAGACTATTGGATTGAAATTTTTTATTTTTTTTTTTATATTTGTTAATTTGAAAAAAGAGTTTTGTAACCACGAAGAGGACCTAATTCAAGACTAAGAACCATTTAAATGAATGCGAAGAAGCAAGTAGTTTCGAAACTATAGCTTGGTTTATCTATGAAAACCATAAAATCCATATGAATGTTATATCAAAAGACTATTGGATTGAAATTTTTTAATTTTTTTTTTATATTTGTTAATTTGAAAAAAGAGTTTTGTAACCACGAAGAGGACCTAATTCAAGACTAGGAACCATTTAAATGAATGCGAAGAAGCAAGTAGTTTCGAAACTATAGCTTGGTTTATCTATGAAAACCATATAATCCATATGAATGTTATATCAAACGACTATTGGATTGAAATTTTTTAATTTTTTTTTTATATTTGTTAATTTGAAAAAAGAGTTTTGTAACCACGAAGAGGACCTAATTCAAGACTAGGAACCATTTAAATGAATGCGAAGAAGCAAGTAGTTTCGAAACTATAGCTTGGTTTATCTATGAAAACCATATAATCCATATGAATGTTATATCAAACGACTATTGGATTGAAATTTTTTAATTTTTTTTTTATATTTGTTAATTTGAAAAAAGTGTTTTGTAACCACGAAGAGGACCTAATTCAAGACTAAGAACCATTTAAATGAATGCGAAGAAGCAAGTAGTTTCGAAACTATAGCTTGGTTTATCTATGAAAACCATAAAATCCATATGAATGTTATATCAAAAGACTATTGGATTGAAATTTTTAAATTTTTTTTTTATATTTGTTAATTTGAAAAAAGAGTTTTGTAACCACGAAGAGGACCTAATTCAAGACTAGGAACCATTTAAATGAATGCGAAGAAGCAAGTAGTTTCGAAACTATAGCTTGGTTTATCTATGAAAACCATAAAATCCATATGAATGTTATATCAAAAGACTATTGGATTGAAATTTTTTAATTTTTTTTTATATTTGTTAATTTGAAAAAAGAGTTTTGTAACCACGAAGAGGACCTAATTCAAGACTAGGAACC